>CM037885.1:25795052-26395052 GCA_021292165.1 Shinisaurus crocodilurus
AGCTGTGTCTGCTTTAAGTGTGGCCGATAGGCCAAGCCCTTAGTGGCCCCAAGGACAATGGATCGCTGGGTGGTTGGGGAAGGGTTTGAGAAACCTATGGGTTTTCAAAGCCATTGGCTCTCTTTTAAGAAGGACATTGACAGACTGGGGCATGTCTAGAGGAGGCTGGGTAGGATGGTGGTGCTTCTCTGTTGCTCCCGACAGGACTAGACGAATGGTGGAAATGGCCAGAGAGCAGGTTTTGGCTAAACTTAGGAGAAACGTTCTGGTGGCAAGAGTTTTCCGTGGTGGAACAGAGTGACTTGGGAGGTGGTGGGCTCTCCTTTGCAGGAGGCATGATGGCTGAGTAAGGGGTTAGACTAGATGACCGTCCATGCCCCAAACTCTAAAATTCGGATTCTCCACCTGGGGCCAAGAGTTCATTCACCATTGCTGAAATTGGGTTTCTATGGGAGTCCCTAAGGGCACAGTCCCATGCAAGTTTAGATAGGAAACGGGCCTACATAACTCCCAGCCTGCCCCAGCCAGCTATGCGGGCGGGGCCATGCTGGAGTTGGTAGGCCTTTTTTCTGTCTAAACTGCATAGGATTGCACCTTAAGAGACTGATTCTCAGAAAAGCCTGGAACAGACTTTAAAAAATAAAATCTTTCCCTCAGGACACTTAAGTCTACCTCATAACTACAGCCAGCACAGAACAAGGCACACACAATAGAATGCCAGACCGTGGGTGTTCATGTTCATGTTCCCCTTTCACACACACCTGGGACGGGTCCCTAACCTTTTTTGGGTCAGTGGGCATAGTTGAAATTTTGAGAGAGTGTTGTGAGTGCTATCACAAAATGGCTGCCATGGGGATCCAGCTTCCCCTTCATAAAATGACTGCCATGGTGGGCATGGCCGATCATAAAACACCAGTTCCCAGAAGGCCAAACTGGTGAGATTAAGGGAAATAAACTGCCCAGCAACCTAATTACAAGGCAGAGGTGGGGTCTGAGCTCAAAAACTGCTTTTTGAACCCAAATTAAGATAGTGCTGGAGGGTGGCCCTTCATTTATAGCAAGCCAGCCAGCCATTTTTAAAATATATATTTATAAAAATATTTTTTAAAGAAATAAAAATCAGGAGGGACAGGGAGTCCAGCAGGCACCAAGAGGGGTGCCCTTGGCCCACCGGTGCCCGTGGGAATCACGCTGAAGACCCAAGTCCTAGGAAATATACTAGCAAGAGCTTGGTCTTACGGGGTTCTTATGAAGGCTACATGCAAGCTTGATCTCAGAGGCTCAAGTCCTGATCAGCAACTAATTCTAGTGAGTGCCATATTTTGAACTGAGCAAGGCTTAAAGCAGGGGTGGGCAACTGGCAACCCTCCAGATTAGGGTTATAAAAGCCAGCGATTGCTGTGCTCCTTTGGCTATGCCCCAAACTCCATTGTTGTTGATCACCATGGTCAAGGCCTAGTACAGATGCTTCCATTGACGGTCCCACATTTACAGTGGCCTGTGTGCCCTATTTTACAGAGGACAGTCTTCACTGTGAAGGACTGTCAGAGGACAGTCCTCTATTTGAAGGACTATCCTGTCCAGTTCAAGCGTGTTTTAAAGATTAAGAACCATAAGAAAGGAGCAACAGGAGCCTTGACGTGGCCCATCCACAGTTAAGCACCTGCACAACAAACTGAACAGGCAGGCACACTTCCCCACTCCGGGGAGATGTATTGGCCTGGTTCGGTTGTTGAATCATGGGTTGTTGTTGAATCGTGGATTGTTGTTAGGTTTGTTTGTTTGTTGTTGGGTTCTGAACTCTGGGTTGTTTGTGGTTAACAACCCATAGTTAAACCATAGTGCAGGGTTTGCACATAACAACAAGCCACGATTCAACAACAACCCATACTCAATCCATAGTCTGGGTTGTTGCTACATGTGAAGCAGGTCCATGGTTTTTTGTTGGGCTGTGAACTCTGGGTTGTTCGTGGTTAACAACCCATACTTAAACCATAATGCAGGGTTTGCACATAAGGACAACCCATGATTCAACAACAACCCGTGATTCAAGGACAACTCATACTCGACCCATACTCTGGGTTGCCACTACATGTGAAGCAGGTCAAGGTATATCTATTTAAATTACAGTATTTCTTTTTAAATGCGCTATCTATGTATTATGTGCTATCTATACATACACATTAGCATAAGCAAATGCTATGCATATCTGTGTCCTCTTTCTCGTGATGCACAAATGGCTCCCCTTGCTCAGGTTGCAGAGGGTGGCTTTATTTGCCCTCAGGTGTGCCGCTGCCTTTGTTGGAAGTTTACAGTTACCTAATCTCAACAACTTCCCCTCAGTCCTTCCCCACCTTCCCTTTGTGTCTCAGCTGCACACCTGTCTCTAGGCTGCAGCCAACGTACGGGACGGACGCTCCCACATTTGCCCACGGCTGAGAGGCGGCAGCTGGGAATAAACTGGCCTTTCTCTGCTTAGACCTCAGACTGACTGCTCTGCTGTTGGTTCGGCTTCCAAGGTGGCACGCCTGGATCTGTCAGTAGCAGATCGTCATGTCACACCTTCCACACACCCGGATCCTCCCAGGCAGGTGGGACTTGTGAGGCTGAGGAAGTGAAGGCGAAAGTGCTTCTGGCTACAGAAAGAAAGAAAGTGGGTGTGTGAAAAGCAAGAGTCTCAGCTCCTCCTGCTCCTCTGGTGGTTTCTTTCCCTCAAGGGCCTCTCAGGACTGGCGTGGGTCAGGTGCAGTCGGCTCTGACGGGAGGGTCGGTCATCCAGATGGCCAAGAAAGAGGGCCTCAGGAGGCGGCTCTCCCACCTCTTCTCGAGAAGCGAGGTCAGCCTGAAGGAGCTGCAGAGGCGGGAAAACAAGGAGGGCAGTTCCAGGTCAGTGGGAGCAACGGACCCTCAGGATGGATGCGACAAGGGCAAAAGTAGGAAGAGGCACAGGAAGCGCGGAGCCTTTGGAGGGTGAGTATCCAGGGACAAGCCCAGAGGCGCTCCTGTGGGTCTGGCCAGGGAACATACTTGCTGGGGATTATGTAGTACAACACATCTGCAGGGCACCAGATTGGGGAAGGCAGTGGTAAGTGTGGTATACAGTTGGGCATTTTTGTTTGTATGTTTACGAATGTGCTTATTGGTGTGTTTGAGGGTGTTTGCACATTCTGGTGTTGGGTGAGCATGCATCCGTTTATAGCTGGGGAGGGGCAGTGGGTCACTGGTGGAGCACAGGCTTCATATGCATGAGGTCCCCAGTTCAGTCCCCACAATCTCCAGTTAGGGCTGGGAAAGACCCCACGTGCCACGTCTGAAAGCCTGGAGAGCTGTTGCCAGCCAGTCTCGACAATACTGAGCTGGATGGACCAATGGTCTGACTTGACATAAGACAGCTTCCTAAGTTCCTATTTCATCAGCCCTTTATTAAGAACCATGAGGACTGGAACCTGGCTTCAGTTTTAGGGGAAAGACCATATCTCATTGGCAGTGTGCATGCTTTGCATGCAAAAAGTCCCAGGTTCGGTTCCCGGCATCTCCAAGCAGGGCTGGGAAAGAGTCCTGCCTGAAATCCTGGAGAGCCCTTGCCAGACAGTGTAGAGACAATACTGAGCTCAGTGGACCAATGGCTTGACTCTGTTTAAGGCAGCTTCCTACGTTCCATGCCATGAGTCTCAATCATGATGAATACAGTACAACAGAAGATCATCTACAAGGGAGAAGGCTTCCTTTTTAGAGGTGCCCCAGTTTTGGAATGTCTTCCCCAAAGAGGCTCGCCTGGCGCCAACGCTACTGTCATCACTGAGCTGCCTTGGGGATCCCTCCTTGCTACTCAAATGTGGTGGAACAGGGAAAGGCTCAGTGGTGAAGAGAATGCTTGGCATGCAAAATGTACCATCATCCCAGGTAGGAAAGAAAAGTAAAGGAAGGAAAGAAGGAAGGAAGGCTCTCCCTGTGAAACTTTGGAGAGCTGCTGCCCAATAAGTGAATCCCAGCCTCCCCAAACAGGTACCCTCCAGACAGAGGTGGTGTTAGGGGGCAGCCCACTAGGGCCGGAGCCCCGAATCTTTCATTTGGAGCCCTGAATCTCTGGTTTGCCACCTGCCCCACCAGCCTGCTGTCCATGGCCATTGCTGAAAGAAAGGTCCAGGGGCCCTGAGGATCTCTGTTGCATCTGATCCCCCTGGATTAGCTGGCTTTTTGCCAACACCTGTTTCACCCTGCTTGAATATTTCTTCCTGAGGTTTTTTTCTGAAATCAAATGCCATACATCCCTTTTTACAAATAGGGGCGTCCTTGGGAGACAGAGTCCTTTACAGACTTTAGAGCATATGTAAATTAGCATATCCAAATTTTTGCATTTATTTTTTTTTTGTCCTGTGGGCCTAAGCATTGGCTCTTTTCAGTACCTAGCACTGTCCCTGCCTCTGGATGTTTTGGACTATGACTCTTGGAATTCCTGAGCATTGGCTCTACTGGCTGAGGCTGGTGGAGATTAAAGTCCACAACATGTACAGTGCACCAGGTTGGGGAAGGCTGGTGTAGATGATTGGATGGATTTGATATAAGGCAGCTTCCTATGATCTTAATTAATGGTAGATACGCGTCTTTTACCGTGGTGTGCCTGCAAGTGAGCAGAGCAGGGAAATCAAATTATTAGCAGGATCATTATTAATTCAGTTGTTAGACACTTATCCATTCCAAAAAAGGGGCACTCACAAGTTTGTGGCAGAGGGAAATAATGCCCGTACTGTGATGTGTGTTTGAGCATCACGGCGTACTGAGCTCTTACAGAGCTGTTGTAAAATTACAACAAGGTAATGTATGAAAAATACTTTGAACATTCTAAAGCAATACAGAAATGGGGAATATTGTGATTTACAGAGGAGGCATGTGTGTATCAGCAGCAAGTGTGGGGGTGTAGCAGGAATGTGTGTTTGAGATTGGATGTTCTTGAGTTTGAGACTGGTTGATGAGCTTTTGTGCGTGCGTGTGTATACACATGCATATTTCATGTGTATGGGAAAAGATGCACATGCGTGCCACATGCAAGGGGGGCATACTTTTGCACCCAGCCTAGACTGGGTAAAGGTGAACACTGCCCTTTTAAATCTCCCATCCCCAAATGTTGCATATTGTGCACTTAAACATGTACCTTCAGGCCAGTTCCATTTATTTCAACGTATTTACCAATAAATGTGCTGGAGATCACAGCCTCAGTTTAAAATGTTCTGAGATTATTTTTGGGGGAACTGTTGTATTGTTATAATTTTTTAAAAAAAATATTGAATAACTGCATCAGTGGTTGTGTTCACACACAACAATTTAAGGCAGAATTTCAGAGAATCCTGGCTTATCATTCACAAGTAAGTGTGCTGGTACAGGGAGGGAGCCATAGCTCAGTGGTAGAGCACAAACTTGAACGCAGAAGGTCCCAGGTTCAATCCCCGACTTCTCCAGGTACAGCTAGGAAAGAATCCTACCTAAAACCTTGGAGCGCCACTGTCAGTCAGTGTTCACAATACTGGGATACATGGGTGGTGTTAGAGAGAGGGCTACCTGGGCATGGGCCCTGGATCTTTTGAGCAGTGCTTCTGGTCTTTAGAGTGGTCCCAATTGCCATCACCTGCCTTAATACAAGCTTCCTTCTTCCCTCTGAACTCAGTAGGCTCGCAGTTACTAGAAGACCTTAGGACTCTCTCCCTTAGCAGACTAACAGGGAGTGTAGCATGAAGGGCTTTTAAACTAGAGGGGAGACTGCCACCTTTCCTTCCACAGTCTGCTTATTAATTTCATTAAATCCAGAGTCCAAAATTGCCTAACAGCACCACTGTCACCTGGCCTTTTTTGGTGTGCCTGACACTGCAGAGACCTGCCCAGCCAATTTTTACCGGGCAATCACACTTGTGCTCTGGGCCATTGTAGGCAGCGAGGCCCTGACAAGAGGAAGAGCAGGCACATTGGCTGTTCACATCAAATGGAGTGCCAGAGGCCTTCCTCATCTGTTGCTTCTTCCAAGCTGGCCCCGGCCCCCTATCTTGGGGAACAACAGTAGTGGGTTTGCTTGCAAAAAGGGTTTGAATGAGCAGCAGTGTCTGAATTTGGGGCAAGGTAATGTATGAGTGTTCAGCTTGCCCTGTCTTACTGGAGTGTCTGGAGCAACCTGGCTCTGCAGTCATCTTTCTGGAGTGCACCTGCTTTTTGCATGATCCATGTGGCCAGATTCCGGTGGGTGCTTGGTCCTCCTTGGCATCAGGGGTTTGCACTAAGCTAGAGAAAGGTGAATAGATGTGGGAGGAGGATAGGGGCTTCCTGCTCTTTTTGTGTTCATAGAATCATAGAAAAGTAGAGTTGGCCTACAAGGCCATCGAGTCCAACCCCTGCTCAATGCAGGAATCCAGGTCAAAGCATCCCTGACAGATGGCTGTCCAGCTGCACCTTGAATGCCTCCAGAGTGGGAGAGCCCACCACCTCCCTAGGTAGTTGGTTCCATTGTCATATTGCTCTAACAGTCAGGAAATTTTTCCTGATGTTTAGGTGGAATCTGGGTTCCTGTAACTTGAGTCCATTATTCCGTGTCTTGCAAACTGGGATGATTGAAAAGAGATCCTGGCCCTCCTCTTTGTGACAAGCCTTTAAGTACTGGAAGGGTACTATCATATCTCCCCTCAGTCTCGTCTTCTGAAGGCTAAACATGCCCAGTTCTTTCAGTCTCTCTTCATAGGGCCTTGTTTCCAGTCCCTTTATCATCCTTGTTGCCCTTCTCTGAACCCTCTCCAGTCTGTCTACATCCTTCTTAAAGTGTGGTGCCCAGAACTGGACGCAGTACTCAAGATGAGGCCTAACCAGTGCTAAGTAAAGCATTGTTCAAAAGCCACAATGCCTTGTGGCACCTTAAAGACTCACAAATTTATTGTGGCATAATAAGTTTTCATGGACAGGAGTCCACTGTACAGAAAGTTATTTTAAAAACCCCAAATCCACAGTTGGGCAATACATTTATTAGAAATTTTGGTTGGTCCTAGTAAAGGTATCCAACCATGCATTTGGTACTATGCCTAATGGGGGTTACTCCCGAGTAATCATGTAGGTTTGCAGCCTAAGAACATGGGTTATTACAGTCTAGAATACATTCCCACACTCTCCCTTGCCAGTGTGCCATGTTCCGTTTGCAATTAACTGGTAAATGTTTAAGGAGCCATACGGCTTGTCTAATTAAATTTAAATTATAGTATTAATTAAATTAAATTTAAATTATAGTATGTATTTCCAATTATGCACATATATTTGCACATGTAAATTAGCATATGCAAATTTGTGCTGCGTGTGTGTGTATGTGTGTGATCCTATGGGCATGAGCCCTGGATCTTTTCGGTACCTAGCACCGCTCCTGCTGGGCTAGATGGGCCCATGGGTCTGACTCAGCATAAGGCAGCTTCCGATGTTCCTAGGCTGCCCGATTGCTCTTGGCTCTTCCCGCCAGCAGTAAAGCCGTTTCAGTAAACAGGAAGTCACCAGGAAGGAAAAGCTTAGCATTATGTCTGAACCTGTCACTCCCAAACAAGCCAGGAACCATAAGTCAACTTCAAACACTGGCTTCAGACACTGGCTTGTTAGGGGAGTGATAAACCAGGAATCCCTGTTCAGACATAACATTAAGCTTTTTCCTCCTGGTAAGTTCCTGTTTACTGAATCTGCTCCCTCTGGTGCGAGGAACCCAGTGGTGTAGCGGTAAATTTTGAAGTGCGGGTGCTCATCATGACAGTCGCCAGAGCCACAGAGCTGAGATAACAAGCCATGGTGAACAACCCACAGTTCACAACCCAACAACAAACCATGGGTTCCCTTCATTTGTTGTTCATGGTTAACAAGCCATGGCTTGTTAGTGCAGTTGGGTTCAGACAACACAATAACCCATGGTTCAACGACAACCCACACTCAACCCATACTCAACCCTTGAGTGTGGGTTATCGTGTTGTCTGAACCCAGTCGTAGAGATCTACTTTCTGCCCGCCCCTGCACTGCACCACTGGAGAAGCCAAGCAGGAGCAATCATGCATCAAGCAGGCCTGCTCCTGAACGATAAGCCTGGATTCTCTGGAATCCTACAATATTGTTTTATGCGAACGTAGTTGCCATCGTCTTATCCAAGAAATAGAAAATGTGCAAAGATGACCACTAAGCAAATCTCCGGGTTTTTAAAAAACATGTATATTTCTTTAGCTGTTCTCTCTTGTCCTTCTCTGCCATAACTCCCCCCACACACACACTCTGCACCACACCCCATCTCGATGTCTTATGACCTAACTAAATGTGACACCATTCACATGATTACCACTAGTGTGACTTTTTTTTTTTTAACCTCAGAGTGAAAAGGGAATTCTGACACAGTGGTGGCAGGTGATGTCAGCATCCCTGATGATGGTGATGATGATGATGATGATGATGATGATGATGATGATTGATTGCTGGTGCTGTGTTCCTGGGAGCCCCGGCTCCACTATGCCTCTGGTTACATCTAATTTGGCCCCTAGCTCTGGACTTCCTGCACACAAAAGTATGAGCATAACGGGCATATCTGAATGCCTGCATTTGTTGACAAATGTATGTGCGAGTCAGGATTCTGTAATAAAAGGGGATGGATTTGTCTATGAGCGGTCCTCTGTCCTTTTCCGTGCTCTCTCTCTTCCCTTCCACTCTGCAGCATGCTGACAGTGTGCTCTGTCTGAAGGCGTATCCTGTTTGGATCTTAACAGGAGCTCTATCAGGAAACAGGCCACCACTGAGTCACCAGCTGAACTCAGCAGGGATCATTTTTCAATGAACAATTAGTGTCAGATTCCATTTTTTGTCCCCACCTCAAATTGTTTACTGCTTCGCTTCCTCTCTCTGCTCAGAGCAAACACACCTCCCTGAGACTTCCTCTCCTCTCGCACAGGTGAAAATGTGGCCATTTCAAAGAATTCTGCCAACCGCACTCTTAGAATCTTCCAGTTTTAGAGTTGGGGTGTAGCTTATTTTATTGTTAACAGGATTTGTAGCTCAGTGATAGAGCCCCTGCTTTGAAGGTCCCAGATCCAATCCCTGGCATCTCCAAGGAGGGCTGGGAAAGACCCTTGTCTGAAATCCTGGAGAGCGACCGACTGCTGCCAGTCAGTGTCGACAATCCTGGGCTAGATGGACCAAGGGGCTGACTCAGTATACGGCAGCTTCCTGTGTTCCTATAACTCAGTGTTCTCCAACCTTGGGTCCCCAGATGTTTTTGGCCTACAACTCCCAGCATGCCCCAGCCAGCATCGCTGGCTGGGGCATGCTGGGAGTTGTAGGCCAAAAACATCTGGGGACCCAAGGTTGGAGAACACTGCTATAACTGTTCCTATAAGTATAACTGAATTTCTCTGGGCAGTTAACAATAACCATTTAAACTGTGAAGATTAAAACAAATGAAAAATCAAGACAGAATAAAACAGCCACGATGAAAACAAAACAACACCAGTGGCAAAATATTAATACAGCAGAGCTAAATGCAGTGAAAGATCTTAAGGTTAAAATGCCTGGGAAAATAAAAAGGCATTCAGCAGGTGCCAAAAAGACCATAATGTGGCCAGCAGGGAAGCTTCTAGGGAGGGTGTTCCAGGGGCACCACCACCAGCTACTCCAGATGTTTTGGCCTACAGCTCCCACCAGCCAATGGTGAAGGATTATGGGAGTTGTAGGCAAGAACAGATGTGGCCCGCCCCTGCGTAGCTACCCATTGCAGTGTTCTTCACCGCAAGGCCTGAGGGCCACTGGCGGCCCCCAAACACCTCAAGTGTGGCCCTCCACCTCTCTCATTCACTCACTCCCGCTCTTTTTTGCAGTAGCTGCAGTGCTAACTCTCTCCAGGGGCTCTCTGGCTCTGCCTTGTTGTTTGCTTTAGCAGTGGGCCAGCTGTTGTGGCCTGAGCTACTGGAGGGAAGCCTTTTGTCAGTTGTAAAGTGGCTGAAGGTAGGGTGTGGGTAAGAGGGAGGCTGGTGACGCCTATGTTGGTGGGGCTCCTTATCCATTGCAGCTTTCATTCTGAGCTTCATAGAAGCTATCCATGGTGGTGCACCTATTTTGAGGATGGAGTACAGCACCATGGATAAAGCTCAGAATGAAAGCTGCAATGGATGAAGAGCCCCACTGACACAGGACTCCCCCAGCCTCCCCTGGGGATTGGTTAGCTGCACTGGTGCACTGTGCGGTCGCTGGAGGTAGAGGGGAAATTGAGCGCGCGGGTGAGAGAGAAGCAATGTGGACCTGCGAGGGGAGATTTTGCAGCACTGGGCAGAGCTGCAAGTGACTAGAGGAAGATCCATCCCCAATCCAAGGACCAAGGGAGGCTGCTGGAATTTGCGTGCCTGGTGACTCACCAATGAAGCCTTGCTTGGACGACATGGAGGGGGTGGGGAGAAGAGGCCCCCAAAGGCCTCCATCCGAGTCTGATGCACAGCGTCACCGCTTGACTGGGGGAGGAGGGGAGAAACCCCACCCACGCCTCCAGCCCAGGGAAGGCTCCTAAGTGGCGGTTCCCGGAGCCAAAGTGGCTCCTGCTTGAAAAATAGCCAAGACCACTGACCTATTGCATCTCATTTGGTGAACCTTGGAGGGCATCTAGTCCAACCCTCCAGCTCAACGCAGGAATCTTGCGACAGCAGCAACCCTGAGAGATGGCCATCCAGCCTCATCCAAGTACCTCCAGCGAAGAAGAGCCCACCGCCGGTAAGAGCTGTTTGACAGTAGAACAGACTGCTGTGGGAGGCATTCACATCTGCTTCCCTGCACTTTCCACCCATTCTTTCTGGCCTAGCTTTGCCCTCTGGAGCAACAGAAAACAAGTCTGTTCCTTCTTCTGGCTGACAGCCCTTCGGACTGTTGAAGAGGATGTCCGCATAGCATTCGGTTCCCATATGGGATCAGATTGGCTAGTTTTTGCTGCTGTTGCTGCTGCCCATGTGGCTTGAACCCATGCCACTGGTGTGTGTGTGTGTGTGTGAGAGAGAGAGAATGCAACATAGGAAGCGGCCTTATACTGAGTCAGACCATTGGTCCATCTAGCCCAGTATTGTCGACACTGACTGGCAGCGGCTCTCCAGGGTTTCAGGCAGGATTCTTTCCTAGCCCTACCTGGAGAGGCCGGGGATCAAACCTGGGACCTTCAGTTTGCAAGACACGGAATAATGGGCTCAAGTTACAGGAACCCAGATTCCACATAAACATCAGGAAAAATTTCTTGACTGTTAGAGCAATAAGACAATGGAACCAACTACCTAGGGAGGTGGTGAGCTCTCCTACTCTGGAGGCATTCAAGGTGCAGCTGGACAGCCATCTGTCAGGGATGCTTTGACCTGGATTCCTGCATTGAGCAGGGGGTTGGACTCAATGGCCTTGTAGGCCCCTTCCAACTCTACTTTTCTATGATTCTATGATTCTGCACACAAAGCAGGTGCTCTATCACACTGAGCTATGGTCCCTCCCTACAGCACCTGGTATTCCAAGGCGGTCTCCCATCCAAGTACTAACCAGGCCCAGGATCTGGCTATTCAGTGCCCTTCCTTTTCTGCCCTGAACAACCACACAGAATGGACCAATCATTGCCCGCCCTCCCAGCAGGCCACCAAAAGACCCCTATGATTGGATCTCTTCATCTACACACTTCCCTCAGCAGAGTCAAATTGCATCATGGGGAAGTGGTTGCTACACCACTAAAACAAGCTAAATTTGGCCCCTTTCAGCCTCCATTGCATTGCTTGGGGGAACCCCAAGGTTTGCAAGGTTTGCAGAAGTGCAAAAGCACTTTAGAAAAAACAAAACAAAATGGGAGGGGAGGGGGGAAACCAAAACTGCGCAATGAAGACCGAGCATGCTCAGTGGCCTCAGAACAGCGAGTGAGAGCTAGTGTGCGGGGAGGGGGAGCCAGGAAACACGTTGGGGTTGGGAGGAGGAATGGAATGGAGTTTCCCAGAAAAGGGTATGGCTGGCTGGAGGGCACCCTGAATAGGAGAACTCCACGTTGCAGCTTTTTGTTGCATGTCCCACATGTGTACTCTACCTACCACTGAGCTATGTCCTGTCTTTTTCCATTTGGAGACTTAATTATTATTGTGATAACATTGATGTCTTTACAGTATAAATATGACCCTGGTCATCAGGGTTGTTTTTTTTGCTGGATGGCCACTGACAAGGAAGTAAGTCTGGCAGGCCAATATATTTCAAATCAGAGAGGGGGGGGAGAGAGAGAGAGAGAGAGAGGGAGATTCAGCCCCCTGGGGCCTGGGGTTCCACACCCCTGGTCTAAAATTTGACAATGGGAAGAGAACAGAGGTCCGTGTGCTTAGACTGCTGTGGTTCAGGGATGAACACGCGGGAACCACGTGATGCTGAAGGGGGTGGTTTCAAGAAAGCCAAGTCCCGGGCTGCCTTTTTTTTGCGAGGTCTCCGCTTACCTCCCTTCTGGCTCCAATACCTCTTTCTTGATTTCACTCCAGGGCAAGAGAGGAGGCGGCGAGTTCTGTGTGTGCAAAGCATGCTTCAGCAGAGTCCTCCAATTCCAGCAGGCCACAGAAGTCGGCATCCAAGGTGAGGCCTGTTGTTGCAAAGGAAGTTCCCTGTGGAAGGAGCCTCGTCTCCCGATGGCTGGGGATGATGGGAGTTCTTGTCCAAAACATCTGGAGGGCACCAGGTTAGGGAAGGCCGGTCTGTGGGCTTGTTTATATCTATATTTATATTCATAGAGGCTGCAATATTCGTTTGCCCTGTAGTAAGCCCCTTTGAACCCAATGGGATCTACTTCTGAGTAGAAACGTATAGGATTATACCAACTTTCCCCAACCTGGTGCCCTCTGGATGTGTTGGATTACACCTCCCAACATCCCCCCAGCCAGCTATGTTGGCTATGGGATGCTGGGAGTTGTAGTCCAACACATCTGGAGGGCACCATGTTGGGGAAGGCTGGATTATACCGTTAGTTGAGCAATCAGGTTCAATGGATTAAAAATCCTTAGATTGGCTCTTTAAAAGGTGCCCCCTCCCGACTAATTGGGCACCAGGTTTTCCAGACAAATTGTTAATATTTTTCAAGTACTTACAAATCTGTGTGTGGCAAGCAACTTCTCAGGAGAGAGGCGGTCCTCTTCTCTGACACGGAACGGAATTATTTATTTATCCATGTAGGCGCCTCAGCAGGTGCCGAGCCATGCCTACCTTTGACGCCGGCCTGGCATTCTCTCTTCATTGGGCTCATAGGGTGTTTCCATTTCCTTGCAAATGTCAGTCTCACCGTTATGAAATACAAGGCAGGTTTGTGTAAATTCATGGGAACTGACACCTCTATAGTTAAGAAGGTAAAATAAAGGATTTGGATTTCTATATATTTCAACCATTTCATTCATAGGTTTGATTACCATCTTCCAGTTACAAAGACAACACTTACACTTAGTAAAAATTCTGGGGTTTGTGTGCATGGAATTCCAGTATTTTCTTTTGATTGATTGATTCACAACATTTATATACCACTCCATATCTAAACAGATTCCAGAGCGGTGAACAATAAAAAGATAAAACAGATAAAAGAATAAAACAATGTATTAAAAACAGGATATCAGTAAAACCATGGCTGGTCAAACAAGGAAGGCTTCCTGAAATAAAGATGTTTTTCCAAAATTAGACATCCTAAATATTTTTCACAATGTCATATATTTGTGTTGCTATTTGAAAAGAGTTTTCTCTATTTTATCGTGAGCTAGAAAGCAACGTGCCTTTAGTATAGAATAAATAAGTCTGAATGTCTTCTGGTATTGGGGTCTGACAATACATTCAGGGCGCAATCCTATGCCCCCCCCGACCTTGTCTTGGGGGGGGCATAGGATAGGTTGGAGTCCCCTCTGCGACCTCAGAAATCCCTTCCAAGGTCGCAGCGGGGACTCCCAAGAACCGAAGACGGAAGACTGTCTTCGGTACCAGCTCAGGGGGGGGGGATTCCTGGGGGGAGGGAAGGGGAGGAGCAAGGCAGTGCCATCCTCCAAGGCAGTGTTATCCAACCTTGGGTCCCCAGATGTTTTTGGCCTACAGCTCCCAGCATGCCCCAGCCAGCTACGCTGGCTGGGGCATGCTGGGGGTTGTAGGCCAAAAACATCTGGGGACCCAAGGTTGGAGAACACTGAGTTATAGGAATCCAAGTGGTGCCTCAGCCTCTCCTCCTCACGAGAAGGGGAGAAATATTTAGACGCCCGAAATCGGCTGTCTAAATGTTTTTGAGGGTGAGGGGAGTGCGGCGGCAATCCTAACCGCTGCGCTCCACCTGCCTTCTATTGGATGCCCATAATCCTCCGAGCTCAGATCGTTACGGGTACCCACATTGGATGGGGCTGCCCAAGACAGAAGCCCTAGTACATAGAGAGAGGGGGGTGTATATAGGTTAAGAAAGACTTCTGCCATTCTTTAACCATGCTGAATGTGTCTAGAAATACATAGATTGCATGTGCTAAGGATAGCACATCATCTTCGTCATGTGTTTTTGAGGATGGAGGTAGACATAATGCTAATGGAGGAGTGGTGTTGGTGGTACATTTGCTGGAGAGAATCAGTGGTGGGTGGTGATTCTTAACCTTTCCTTTACCTGCTCAATCAGGATGGTAGACTAGAAGGATCTTCGGTCTGATCCAGCAGGGCAATTTGGATGTTCTTCGAGGGAAGGGTAAGACTTCTCTAGGGGTGCCTTCCAACTTTGTCCCCTTGAGTGAAGCAGGTCACATGATTCAGTCAGCAAGTCACATGACACACAGTTGATGCACACGTCTCTGCAGATTTGCGCCTTGGCTGGCTCAGCACTTTAAGGCGTAATCTTACACATGGTTAGACAGGGGGGAAAATCCTACAACTCCCAGCATTCCCCAGCCAGCATGACTGTCTGGAGAATGCTGGGAGCTGTAGGAATTTTTTCTCTCTAAACATGCATAGGATGTTTTAGTCTGTCCTCTGCTCTCACCTGCCAAAATGAACCTATATTATTCATGGCTCCCCCAGGAAGCTAAAGGCAGCATATATCGGCTTTTCTCATTTTATCTTTACAACAACCATTTGAGGTAGGTTAAGCTGAGGGAGAGTGACTTGTCCATGATCACCCGGTGAGCTTCCTGGCTGAGGATGGATTTAAACCTAGGCCTCCCCGTTCTAAGTCTAGCCTTCTAGGCTCTATGACATTTTGACTGCAACCCAAGCAGCTGTATTTTCCATGGGTATATAGGATTACAGTTTGTTTGTTAACGTAGCATCCTTCAAATATTATTTTTTTCCATGGCGGATTACATAGAAGGTCAGCCCCATCAATAAATGAATGTAAAGTACAATCAAAGAACAACAAATTATTTTTTAAAAAAACCATTTTGTTGTTATTTTTATTGTATTTTATACTGCATGACTGATGGTGTTGACCTTCTGTGACATGGAAAAAAATTATGTGGAAGGCAGAATATAAACAAACAAGTAACCAAACTGTTATCCTCCACACCTATGCAAAATACAGCTGGCTGAGTAAACAGCTGCTGACAGCAGGCAAGAGCAGCAAGGCAGGTGCCAAGGGTAGGCATGACTGGGCACCTGCTGAGGGCCCACGCTCCAGCAGGGGCCCACTAAAAAGCCCCCCCCCGGAGTTGCTGCTCCTCTTCTTCACCAATGCAGATTTCTTGTTCACCTGCCTCTCGCTAGTGAGAAGGAGGAAAGATAGATGCCACTGCCTACCTGCTCAGAGCCTGCTCAATGGCTCTCTGCTTGTCAAGCAAGCAAGCGGTAGCAATGATGGGGAGAGGAGGCGAAGCTAGCACGCCTAGGAAATGGCGGCATAGAGGGAGAGCTCCTCACCCTAAAATTAAAAGGAAGACTCTACAATGCTCAAAAAAACTCGATAAGCAACAAAAACTTAAAAGCTCTGATGGGGAATGACAGAGGAATCTAGCAAAACGAAAAACAACGAGATTACACACTACTTTCCCTACAAAGAAAGAAAAATACTGCATAGAGCAGCACAGCAATGAGGAGGAGGAGGAGGAGGAGGAGGAGGAGGAGGAGGAGGAGGAGGAGGAGGAGGAGCAAGAGCACCTGGTGACCATGGCAGTGAGAAGGTCGACTCACTGAAGGAGGAGCCACTCAGGGTGTCTTGTCCAGGGCCCTCCAAAAACCTGGCACTAGCAGGCAGGCAGGCACTGATAGTGATGATGTATCCACTTCTCTTCTAGAGCTGTAACAGTTGACTGGAAGATGGCCAGAACCTGAAGAATTCTACAGTAGAATTTCAAAAAGGCATTCAGCCCTGCTTTTTTCCCAGCATTTTGTGTGGGTAGGGAGAAAACACCTCCCCCTCTGTGCAGAGCAAATAAATCAGGGTGGATTTCTAAGACCCTTTTGGGGGGGTGTCTTACCTTTAAATATGAGGTGGCTGAAGATATTTTAAGCTTTCCTGCAGCTGCCTGAAGCAGCCCAGTGGGGTTCCTCAGAAGGATGCCCCATGGGAATGATGCTGCTGATAGGAATGAAACCAGGCTGCTATGAGCACCTGAGAAGCTGCTTGAAATGGCGGCAAAGGGGGGGGGGGGCAGGAGAGGATTCCTCAGTCACCTCATATTTAAAAGTAAAAATACCCTTTCGAAAGGTCTTAGAATTTTGTGCCCTGAAAATCGTAGCATATCCCTCCCCTCCAGGGCTGGTTCCAGAAGGCGGTAAGGCATTTGCCAGGGCCCCGAGACCAGCAGAGGGCTTGCCATCTTAACGTTTCCCTGTTGCAAGAAGATTAGGTTGTCTTCAGTTGTCACAGAAAGGGATGGGTGAATCCGTTGGCTTTCATTCATTTTCTAAGATTTCCACCATTAACTTCAGTCTTTCCCATTTCACGTCAATTTGTGAATTTAGTTTTTAAAAGTCTGAGCAACAATGCATACTTTTTGTGAGCATAAGAACATCAGAAGAGCCGTGCTGGATCAAACCAAGGTCCATCTGGTCCAGCATTCTGTCTGTTCACACAACACTGTTTATTTATTTATTTATTTATTATATTTATACCCCACCTTCTTTCCTGCAAGGAACCCAAGGTGGCTTACATAATCCTCCTCCTCCTCTCCATTTTATCCTCACAACAACCCTGTGAGGTAGGTTAGGCTGAGAGTCAGTGACTGGCCCAAAGTCACCCAGTGAGTTTCATGGCCGAGTGGGGAATAGAACCCAGATCTCATGAGTCCCAGTCCAACACTCTCACCACTACTTTTGAACCACTGTTCAAAACTAGTGTTGAAATGCGATGGGGGTTATTATGCACCAGCCTTCCAGATGTCTAGGACTAAAGTTCCCACCATCCCTGACCACTGGCCATACTTGGGGCTGATGGGAGTTGTAGTCCATCTGGTGGGGCACAAAGTTGGGGAAGGCTGTCATACATTATTAAACATAAAGAACATCAGAAGAGCCCTGCTGGATCAGACCAAGAGTCCCATCTAGTCTAGCATCCTGTTCACACAGTGGCCAACCAGCTGCCCATGGGAAACTCACAAGCAGGACATGAGTGCAACAGCACCCTCCCGCCCACGTTCCCCAGCAACTGGAGTACAGAGACATACTGCCTCTAATACCGGAGGTAGCACATAGCCATCAGGACGAGTAACCATGGATAGCCTTCTCCTCCATGAATTTGTCCAATCCCCTTTTAAAACCCTCCAAATTGGTGGCCATCATTACTTCTTGTGGAAGTGAATTCCATAGTTTAACTATGCGCCATGTGAAGAAGTGCTTCCTTTGATCTGTCCTGAGTCTCCCACCAATCAGCTTCGTGGGATGATCCCTTTGGGTTCTACTATTGTGAGAGAGGGAGAAAAATGTCTCCCTGTCCACTTTCTCCACACCATGCATCATTTTGTACACCTCTATCATGTCTCCCCTCACTCGCCTTTTTTCTAAGCTAAACAATCCCAGCTGCTGTAACCTTTCATTTCTCCCAAATATACACATTTTTGTATGCACTTTTAATAATGTACACATCTCCCCCATAGTATATAGTGATTTTGTGCGTGCATTTCACTAATATGTGTGTTTTGTGCACACTTATCCTAAGGCACATATATTTTTGGAGCCTATTTTTTTAAATAAGGATAAGGATGCCCTCTGCTGGGAGTAAAGTACTGCTGCATGGGATGGTACCTTTGCAGTGCACTTCCTTTCAGGTACTGTTATGATATTGGGATTGGGATGCTTCCAGATGAGACTTTTACAGCACCTGCCCTGCTTCATTCACATAATTTTATGGGGTTTGTGTGTCCAGACAGCGTCATCTTCCACTTGTAACCCTCCCCTGTTTTCCCACCACTTCTTCTGTGTGTTTTTTCTTTCTGCAGAAAAACAGTTAAGGGGGGGACGGGACGACGACACGGAATTGCTGCACGATGCCCTACTTCTGGGAGCACACATCATCCCTCCTTAACACACTTTAATGAGTGTTATATAGTCACAATGAGGATGACTAAAGTGTGGTAAAAAGGATGATTCCCCCCCCCCCTTTCAGTACGGGTTCATTGATTCATTTAAAACATTTTATATTGCCTGTCCAAACATCTGAGGCAGCTTGCAAACATGATTTAACAGTGCAATCCTGTGCATGTTTACTCAAAAGTATGTCCAACTATTTTCAGTGAGGCTGCTTGCTCCCAGGTAAGTGTCTATAGGATTGCAGCCTAAAGCATCATAAAATCAAACAACTATATAACATCCCCAGCTAATCAGACCAGGAATCTGCAAGCCAACATTTCAGTGGAGAATTGATTCGAACTCTTGATTCAAATATGCCTCAGATCATTTTTCCACAACCGGTAACTTCAGTTTGATAGAACAGAGAGCAAAAACATTTAGGGTGCAATCCAACGGGGATGCCCGAAAGCCCCTGAACTCAAAGGATTACGGGCATCCTATGCAGGGTGGGAGGAGCACGAAGGCGATCTTCGCCTCCACAGTCCTCCTGTCCTGCAAGTCAGCTAGATGGCCGATTTGGGCCGTCTAGCTGCGGCGCTTCGGATGGAGAGCGAAGGAGGATGAAGCGCTGCTAGGATACGTCGTACCCAGTGGCAGCCTCAGTCTCCCCCCCTCCCCGTCCCTTAGAATGCTCCCTTTACCCCTTCTCTGAAGTCGCTCTTACAACCTCAGAGGAGCAGCTGGCACGGTTCTTTCTGTGCTGGCTGCAGGGGGAGAAGGGGAATCCAAGCGTGGATCCCCAGGTCCGAAGTTGGAGCTGTTTTCCAACCTCAGATCTGGGAATCCGAAGAACTTACACTGCCGTTTTAAGGTTTAATTGCAAGTTCTAATTTTAATTGCCCTGCAGCTCAAAACTTATTTATTTATTTGATTTTTATACCGCCCAATAGCCGAAGCTCTCTGGGCGGTTTACAACAATTAACAAGACAGTCCCTGCCCGCAGGCTTACAATCTAAAAAGACACGACACACAAGGAAAAAGGAATGGGGAGGGAAGAAGGGGGAATATTAATGAATACTCCTGGCAGGGCTGGTGGAATGGCCCTGCGCTCTCTTTCATCTCCCTCCTCTCAGCCAGCTGGAATGGCCACTGTGGTGGCAGTAGAGGGAAACTTGCAAACTTTATCTTGCTTATCTTAACTGACAGATGACCTGTGCTCATGACAGGAATTCTGATCAAACATGCTGATGTATCATTTATTTATTTGTGTTTGTTTGTTTGTTTGTTTATTACATTTCTATACTGCCCAATTAGCCAAAGCTCTCTGGGCGGTTCACAGCAATTAAAACCATAAAATCCAACATGATAAAATACAATACAAAAGTTTAAAACTGCACTATGGAATAAAAAAATAATGACCAAATAGAACCTCGCAGGAGTGGAAAGATTTAAAATATAGTAACAGATTTAAAACAGAAACTCAAAAAATAAAAGGCCATTGGGCGCAATCCTATAGGGATACCTGTAACCCTCCGAACTTGGAGGGTTACGGGCATCCTATGCAGCGCAGGAAGAGAGTGGAGACGAAGGTCACTTCCACACTCCTCCTGCTCTGCAATACAGCTAGACGGCCAATTTCGGCTGGCCAACTGCGGCACTTCGGACAGGGAGGGAAGGATGCTGAGGCGCCACCAGGATACGTTGTATCTTGGCAGAGCTGGTCCCCTCCTCTCCCCGCCTCCCAAAACGTCTTCTCCGGGGTTGCTTTTGTGACTTTGGAGAAGCGGCCGGAACGATTCTTTCCACACCAACTGCAAGGTGGGGAGGGGGATCCAAGCACAGATCCCCCCCCCGCTCCAAGATCATAGCGAATTTTCCAACCTTGGAGCTGGGCATCTGAACAATCCTATGGCCCTCTAGACGCTGTCTAGGGGGGGGGCATAGGATTGCTCTGTTACTTGCGTTTGGTGGAAGTATTTAAAAGTTTGGCTTTTGCAGAGATTATTTTGCTTACCTTAATTATCCATAACATCAGATAGGAACCTTCAGTGAAGAAATCATCATTCTGAAGCACCTCCAAAACAAAAGAGAGAGAGACGTCAGACCTCACTCAATCTAATAGTGAAATCGGGGGGGGGGGGTGAGTGCTGATCCCCTGACAGGATCATAGTGAAAGCTGAGAATCAAGAGAGAGGTATTGGGGAAACCTCAAGATTTGCAGAAGTGCAAAAAAATGTTTAAGAAAAAAACATACAGGACCAACACCCCTCCCCCCCCGCCAACACACACACACACACATGCACACACCAGCACAAAAACAGCCCACTGAGGACGGAGGGGGGGGAACCCGGAAAACCGGGGGGGGGGGGGCGAGAGGTGCTTGTACAATGGATTGTCTGCCTGTTAATGTATCAGTTAGATCAGAGTCCAGTACAGAACTGGGCAGACCTAGGCTCATCAAGATCAAGGCTGAAATAATCCTGTGGACTCAGTTGGACTTACTTCTTAGTAAACATCATAGGATTGTTCTGCTCATGTGCTTAACACAGTGTTGGATGGCGGCTTTGATCAGTAAAGCGGTACGGTTTAATAGAAAAGTAGTAATAGTTGACAGCCCCAGAGAATAAGACTGATTGTGAAACAAAGGGGTTTTGTAATGTTTCACAAGCAATTGTAGGGTGGGAATTGGGTTCTGCGGCACACCAAAAAATAACTTATATATATATATATATAATTTATTTTTTGGTGTGCCGCAGAACCCAATTCCCGCCCTACAATTGCTTGTGAAACATTGCAAAACCCTTTTATATATATCTCCTATTCTCCTATCATTATAATCTCCTATAATCTCCTATTCTCCTATTCATTATTATGATTATCATGATGATGATGATGATGATGATGATGATGATGATGATGATGTGATTATTAGCTGAAGCTCTCTGGAAGTTTACAAGACCATGCCTAAAACTATAAAATACAATAACATAAAACCGTAAGTTTAAAAGAGAGTAAAACCAAAGTAGTGACCACTATAAAAGCCAGCAGCGGTGCAAAGATCTAAAAACACACTAACACAATTTTTAAAACTGAAGGTCTAAAAAGCCTGGGAAAAGAAAAAAAAGAAAAAGATCTTCACCTGGCAACCAAAAGACTACAATGTAGGCACCAGGCGAGCCTCTCTGGAGAGGTCATTCCACAGCTGGGGTGCCACCACTGAAAAGGCCCTCTCCTTAGTAGCCACCTGCCTCACCTCATTTGGCAGGGGCACCTAGAGCAGCAGCAGCTATATTGGTAAGAGTTCCACAGTTCTAGTAAAGTTCCCTTGCTCCAGTCTGCCTAATATACAATGCCTACAACAGCAAATATGAGTTTATTGTACAGAGAAGGCGGGGGGGGGGGAATGAGGTTATTGGCAGTAGCAGGAGTATGGTGGTGTATGTTTTCCCTTTCTTTGATTATGTGATTATGTGCAATTTGAATGCATAGCTTTTACTTTAGGATAAGTCATAGCTAGCTAGTTTATTTATTTAGGGGGCATATTAGTTGCCTTTCCAAAAAATAAATAAATGCCCAAGGGAGTGTACAAAAATAAAATAAAACTAATACAGATGTTCTGGGGTTCTTATCAGGCATGAATAGGCCCGGAAGGGAAGCTATTTTGTTTGACCCGTTAATTCAACCTGGCACTCATGTTAGCTGCAAATAAAAATAAAAATCCTTGTTATATCTGTGGCACTGTCATTGTGACTGACTGTACAGGAACCTGTTGGGGTGGATAACCAACCACAAAACTCTTGGTTCTCAGGGAATGGACAGGCCCCACTCCACCCAGAGCATGAAGAAGGGCGAGCCACTAACTCATTAACCCAGGGGCAGAAGAATGCAATTTTACTGAAGCTTCAAAGACAACTAGCAACTGCTTCCCCCCCACACACACACACACCTCCATTTTAGAAAATGAGGCGTGTGAGCCGCAAAATTTTTTAAAATAAATAAGAGCAAATGAGCTGAGTGCTTATGGCCCCTGGAGCCAGAGCTGGCTGCTTGGGTGTGTGTGTGATCCGAGCTGAATGAAAGTGGCCCTGTGGCTCAGCGGCAGAACTCCCACTTTGCATGCAGAAGCTCCCCCGGTCCAATTCCCGACATCTCCAGGTAAGGATAGGAGAGTCCCTGGAGAACCGCTGCCAGTCAGCACAAACAAGGCTAAGTGAGATGATGCATACATCTGTACAAATCTAACATCTGAATGGCTACAGATCAGGCATAAGACAACTTCCTATGCAGAGGTCCGACTTGGTCCAAGACGGCATCCTATGAAGAGGTTTTGCAGGCATTTTATGGGCAAGGGTTGTAGTTCAGTGGTAGAGCACCTGCTTTGCATGCAAAAAGTCCCGGACTCAATCCTCAGCATTCCCAGGTTGGGCTGGGAAAGACCCCTAGTCAGTGTAGATCAGTCTTGGGTCCCCGGATGTTGTTGGACCACAACTCCCATCATCCCCAGCTAGCACGACCACTGGTCAGGGATTATGACAGCTGGAGCCCAACGCCATCTGGGGAGTCAAGGCCCTGCCACGAGGCCGAGTGAGGCAGCTTGCTCAGGGGGGCAAATTCTGGGGGAGGGGGGGTGCTGGCGGCAAGGTATTGCAGGACAGAGTTGTATGTGTACCTCACTGCCTGCCCTGCAACCCCCTAAGCTACTCTCCTGCCCTCAAGGGCAGTAGTAGCAGCCAGCATTGAAGTAAGATTTGAACATCTGAACAGCCCGATCTCATCTGATCTTGGAAGTTAAGCAGGGTCAGGTTAGTACTTGGATGGGTGGCCACCTTGGAATACCAGGGGCTGTAGGGAGGGACCATCGCTCAGTGTGATAGAGCACATGCTTTGCATGCAGAAGGTCCTAGGTTTGATCCCCGGGGCCTCCAGGCAGGGCTTGGAAAGAATCCTGCCTGAAACCCCGGAGAGCCATTGCTGCCAGTCAGTGTCGACAATCCTAGGCTAGATGGACCAGTGGCCTGACTCGGTATAAGGCTGCTTCCTATGTTCCTAAGATTCAGCTGCCAGTCTGGTCAGCTTCTGTAGATGGAAGGGGACAGGGTACGCCATCTTGTCCTTTACCTCAGGCAGCAAATGTCTTGGGACGGCCCTGAGCCAAGGTCAGGAAAGGCTGGTGTAGTAGGCAACACTGAGCTAGAGGGACCACCCCTCTGACTCAGTACAAAACACCTTCCAATGTTTCTTTTACATCCAAGAATCCATGAGGCCTGTGGCCAAAGATTTGGCTGGCTGTTCAAATCGGTGTGAGATTCCTCATCTCAGCAGCACTCCTCTTTCTTCGTTCTCTCACACAACTTCTCCGTCCTCCCTGTTTTTTTCTCAAATCCCTCCCTCTGGTATTCTTCTCTGCCCCCCATTCCTCTGGACCACTACCTCTCCTAGGCCCCAAGCCATTTTTCTTCTTCTGCTGCCTCTGAAGGTTTCCAACTCCGGCTTCCCTTTGCTGCTGCTGCTGCTTCTACCCTTCATTTCCTAGGTCCTCCTGCCTGCCCCTCTCTTCTGTATGATCTGAGCATCTCAGCCAACCGGCAGCTGGAAACCCTCTCTGTGACTTTAGGGCAGCCTTCCCCAATCTGGAGCCAGTAGACATACTGGCTGGGAATTATGGGAGTTGTAGTCCAATGCCTCTGGTTGGGGAAGGCCGCTTTAGGGCATCTCACAGCCGATCATTGCCAGAGGTGTCTCCACCCTGTTAAGACAGGGGTACCCCCCAAAAAAGTGGCCCCTAAAGCCCTCTCTGGTGGCCCCCAGTGTCGGCGACCACTGAAAAAAGGGGGAATGTTCTAGGAACAGGCTCCATGGTTCCTACCATAGAAGTCTCATTTGTAGAGCATCTTAGGAAGTGATGCTTGACGGTTCGGCCTGCTTCCTAGGATGCTTTGGGGATGCTCTAGGAACAAGGCTTCTGTGGCAGGAACCAGGGAGCCTATTCCTAGAGCATTTTTTAAAATTATTTTTGCAGCTGCAGCAGCAGAAGGGAAGGAAGAATTAGAGCTAGGAGTGAGTAGATGTGTAGATGCAAGTGGTGTGTGTGTGTGTGTGTATTTGGGGCGGTGGGGGGTAGCCTATGCCACATAGGGGAACCCTGGCATATTACCTCTAAGGCGTGTGTGACATGTTGCCCACCACGTCTTCGATGGAAGGGTTTTATTAATTATTTAATACATTTATAACCCGCCTTTTGTCCTCTTGCAAGGAACCCAAGGCGGCTTACATGATCCTTCTCCTCTCCATTTTATTTTCACGACAACCCTGTGGGACAGGTTAGGCTGAGAGCCAGTGACTGGCCCAAAGTCACCCAGTGAGCCGAGTGGGGACTGGAACCCAGATCTCCCCACTCCCTGTCGAAAACTCTAAGCCAGTGTTCTCCAGCCTTGGGTCCCCAGATGTTTTTGGCCTACAACTCCCAGCATGCCCCAGCCAGCTGCTCTAACACCCAACAGTGCTCTAAGCACTGCAGCACACTGGCTTTTAATTATTAGAATGTATACAGGACAAGCACAGTGGCACTCCCCCTGGAGTTGCTCCTCCTCTTCACAGGCCTGTGGCTCACGCTGGCTCAGCTTGTCTGAGCGTGGAAAGCTAAGCAGGGTCAGGCCTGGTTATTACTTGGATGGGAGGCCCCTCCTCTAGTTTCCTGCATTGAGCAGGGGGTTGGACTCGATGGCCTTGTAGGCCCCTTCCCACTCTAGGATCTATGAAACCATTGCAACCTGCTTGTTCACCTGCCTCTTGCTCTGGGTCACAAAACAGTGGTGGGGAGAAGAAGGAGCAGGAGATGCCATGGCCTACTTGCTCACTGGCTCTCTACCTGTCAAGCAAGCAAGTGGTAGATGAGAAGCAATAGTAGCTGGTGACAATGGCGGTGAGAAGGGAGACTCACCGAGGGACACCATTGGGTGTCTTGCCCAAGGGCCCTCCAAAATCTGGAACCCGCACTGTATATGTATAAATGTGTGTGGATGTGTATGCACGCACGCCACCATCCCAGCAGACGCCCAGTGTGGCCCTTGGGGGCCGAAAAGATTGTGCATCCCTGTATTAAGAGGATGTTGTTCTTTTGACCAAGTCTCCCAGCACCACAAGGAAACACACACACACACACACACACGCACAGTGTGTGCCGGGTATGGGGCCAGCGAGCTACAGAGCATGCTTCCTCTAGTGGGTGTGCTAGAGCAGTGCGTCCTCCAAAGATCGCGGGGTGAGTCACCCCTTTTTCAATCATAGTCATCTCTAGAAGCCAGATTACTTACCCAGATGGAGGTGCAGTCATGTTTGGGTGGCAGCCCTAATCTCCAAAGGTGTGTGTGGAATGTGCACATTTGGCTGCTTATTTTCTAACAATTTCCTGCTACATCAGCAGCTCCCCTGGGTGGAGCACCCTTGGGCTGTTTTTTGCAGCAGCTGGCACTTTTCCCTTAGGGAGGGCAGGGCCTGTATTCCGGCATGGTTCAGCTGCTGCGAGTGAAACCACCCACAACCTGGCATGTCAAAGGGGCTCGAGAGGACTACGTGAAGGACACAATCATGCTGCTGCTAAGGATCAAATTGGTGCCACTGCAAAACAGGCAAAACTCGTCCATGCAACAATAGGCCTGCCTCAGAAACATCTGGTGTTTAGAGTCAGAGACTGGAAGCTCCACTGTAGTTAGGGTTGTTGGAGGCATAGAACTTGGATTCCTGAGATCCTCAACTTTAATTTAAACATCCCAAAGCTAAGTGACTAGTCCTCATGGTTGAAAATATGTGAAAAGGGTATTCTTAAAGGTTGCAGGAGGTGGGGCTCCTGTGCCCGGCGTGGCTACTTGTCCTTCCTTCCTGTCTTCCAGTGTTTTTCCCCTTCCCACACAGCTGTATTATTTTGTTGTAGTTTTATTTATTTATTTATTTATTTAAGGTATTTCTATGTTGCCTTTCAGGACAACAACAACAAAACCCTCCCAAGGTGTCTTACACAAAAATATAAAACTGCAATACAAAATTTCAACAAAATACCATAATTTAAAATACGTAGTACTTAGAGGAATATCAGAAGATCAGCCAAGCAAGCTATACAATTAATTAAACCATTTAAAAACACAGTTTTATTGCCCTGTCTTTCTAATCCTGCCCACAAATAATTATTTAAAAGGAATTACAACCTTTGAATATCAAGAGCAGAATAACGTATGCTAATTAGCAAGATGATTTTTAAAAAGCTGTGTATATTTTATCAGTTTTATTTTGAGTGCAGAATTTTGAGATTTCTCGGAATAAAACGGGTTTACTATGTTAGCAGAATTGGAATTCATACAGGTCAAGGTCCCAAAGCCTCCTCTCTTAAGACTGAAGGTGGAGGATCAAATATTTGATTGTTTCTTCATATAAAAACCTGCCTGCAAATAGAAATACTGCATGTCAGGGGAATGTCTAATATGTAACCTCCCTGACAAGCTAGTTATCTTCATGCAGAGTTTGTAGGGACTGGGAGCAGTTAGTAATTCTAACATGCAACCTTCTACCTGTAGCTGGAGTGGCAAAACCCAGGAAAATAATCGACACAGTTGACTGTATAAACTGGCCCTGAGGGTTAGCTTTGCAATTTAAACCCTTCCCCAAGGGCCAGCTAAGTGTTGCGTCACTTTTTTTTTTTTTTTTTTAAAGACACTTCCAGAACCCTAAAGCAAGAATTAGAGCTGATAGCTATTTGTCTGATAACTTTCTTATTTGTAAACTTTAGAGCAGCTTTCCCAACCTGGTGCCCTCCAGATGTGTTGGACTACAACTCCCAGCAACCCCCAGCCAGCATGGATAACTGCGTTCTGATCTGCATATTAGTCCAATTCGGTTCACTTTAAAATGAGTCCCGAACTGAATCCTCGGCATCCTGAGGGGCAGATAATGTTGGATCTGAAGATCTAAATATAAATACATATTGCTGGAAACAGTTGTCCTGAGAATCTGCCTTGAGGATTTACGCTGAAAGGCGAGGTAGAAATATTTTAATTCATAAAACAAAACAAAATGAATGTGCGGAGAACTAGATTCCTTTTCTTACAGTGCAATCCAATACATATGTGCTCAGAAGTCAGTCCCATTTACTCAATTTTCTTGACGGGGATAAACATGATTGGTCTAAGTCAGATAAATGTAAGACAAATGTAAGATGGGCGATAAATAAATATAAATAAATAATAAATAAATAGATGTAAATTTGGATTGAAAGCTTTTGGGATAAATTATTATCCATATTGATTCTATACTTGGAATTTAGGGGAGAGTGGTGATAGTATGCCTTCCTGTATTCCTCGTGTGTGTCATTTTGATAAATACTGCAAATTCAAATAAAAAAATGCACTTCCATATACCGAATAATATGCAGCCAGGCTTGTAAACAGCCACTAGAGTGGTCGCCTGCAGGTGTGTAAGAATTGCCTCAAGGCGATCAAGCTGAGAAGCTTTAGGAAAAACTGGGCTTCCCTCCCACCCTTTTAAGTCCTTTTTAAGTGACTAACATTGGCACATACAGGGAGCAAGGCTAGTAAAAGATTTTACGAGCTACTTTTGTGGATTTATTTGCTAAGCTGCAGGCAACCCGCACAAGAGAGTCTAGTGTGGGTTCCCCCCCCCCCACGTGGCGATGAACATATGAAGTGGCGATGCACACATGAGTGGCATATACCGCTTCTTGAATGGGATTGCTTTCCATGTAGGAAAAGGACTACATCTGGAGTGAGGGTCTTGTAATGGGAGCACCAAGCTCGCTCTGCCCGTGCAGCTTTCCACCTGTCGTGTGGGTTTCAAGAAGCCTCGCTGCCCTCCAAGCACTCTTGAACAGCCTTCCCTAACCTGGTGCCCTCCAGATGTGCTGGACTACAACTCCCATAATCCCCAGCCACACACCAAGTCGGAGAAGGCTGCTCGAGAATCTTTGGCCAGTGTGAAGATTTCAAGCTAGAGGGAAATTAGGGTGCCTAAGAATGACTACAATATAAATAGGAAGTCTGCTGTCCAGTCACTGACTGCTGATAGGCAACTTCAACGGCCCTTCTGATGGGTTTTTTAAAATCTTTAAACCAGACTTGGACCGGACAGCCATTCAAATACAGGATGCCTTCAAGGAGAGGACTGTCCTCTGACAGCTCTTCAAATACCCATGTACAGTAGGATTATGGGTCCGTGGGCCTAGCGCCTGGCTGGGAGAAGAAGTAACGCTTCTGAGACCAGCTCCTCTTGCTTTTGTTCCTGCCATCTCTGCTCCAGTCATCCACAGGCAGGTGCCTGTTCCGTTATATCCAGATTGCCGTAATCCTCCCTCTTCTTTTGGCCTTCTCAGCCTTCTCACGGCTTCCCTTTCTGCCCCACAGGCCCACGCTCTCAGCTACTCTGAGCCCGATCTCTGGAAGAACGGCCTTCTGCGCAGGTTCGGGAGCCTCACTTGGCGCAAGCGGCGGAGCAGCCAACTCCAGCTCTCAGAGCATCCTGGGAACCCGGCGAGCGATCCTTGGTCCGTGGGGCGGCTTCGGCGACCGGCCGTTGGCAGCGACGTGGATATGAGGAGCAGGCCTGGCTTTTGCTCTGCTGCAAACGGAACGGGAAAGCTGGAGAGATCCGAGCCCTTGTCTCAGCCTAGTGAAACAGAATCTGTGGGGACCAGCCCAGTCCCGTCCACCTCCTTTGACTCTTTGCTCTGCTGGGGAGACGGGAGCTCTTGGGAAGGGTCCTTCTCCATCAGTAGCTCTTCTCTGCACTGTCCAACGGCTCCCGAAACGAAAGGAGAAGCCCTCAAGCTCCAGTCCGTCCAGGAGGAAACCAGCAGGGCCCCAAAGCCTCTCTCCGAGTGGGCTGAAAGTGAATTCGAGGGGTGCTTGACTTCAGGGGCTTCCCACCCCACTGTTCTAGAGGAGCCGGAGAACCTGTGCTTCATCAGTGGCCTTGGAGAATCCATGTCTGAGCACATCGGCGGGGCAGAGGAGCCTAAGACGGCTACTGCAAGCCCACCTGTGGATCGGCCTCTGGAGGTAGTGCAGGCCCTTGAAAGCCGCCCGGCCAAGATCCGCTATGAGATAAGGATCACAATGACCAAGGAGAAGGAGGAAGAAGAGGAAGGGAGAGCCGAAGTAGATCCCACAGCCGGCTGCGGTGAGAGAGGCCCGCTGTGCCGCCCATCTGGGGAGGCAACACTTTCTCTGGGGGTTGCTGAGTTAGAGAAAACAGAGGAGCGACGTCACGGGAAACCAGCCGGACCGGCTCCCCCACTGTCAGCACGCAAGGAATTCCAAAACTGCAGAGGACTGCACAGGGTGGGAACCTGTGAGGTGTGCGGGCCGATACTGGCAGTTGCCACTGGGAGCCCAGCGACTCTGCAGTGGGGATCGGAAACGAGCCCAGGGGAGGGAGAGGACCAGAGCGAAACTGATCAGCCGAGTTCAGCGGATGGCACACTGGTGGAAGGGACGGACCTCGTAGCTTCGGACAGGTACGTGGGGGAACAGGTTTGGGAAGCCTCTCACGCTGCAGCAGGTGTGCCACCCGGGCCAGCCCTGGGCTGCTGAGAACAGCTCGAGAGACGTGTCTCGGCGAAGAAGAAGGGAGCCGCGGTGTCTGTGCTTCTCCCCATCAGGAGTCTCCTAGATGCCTGTTCTTTTACAGTGGTGGTACTTGCTCCGTGACAAACCAAATGGGGAATTTTGCAGCGAAGTCTTTCCCGGGGGCACTGCATGGGCAGGGCCGGTGCTACCATTAGGCCAACTAGGCGGCTGCCTAGGGCGCTGGGCTAAAGGGCGCCAGGAGCATAGGGCTGGAGGGAGGGAGAGCTCAAGTGGGAAGGGGGGGTGCTAAATATCTGATCTTGCCTAGGGCACCAAACTGCCTTGCACTGGCCCTGTGCATGGGGCACACATCTTTAGGAGGAGAGGAGCTGGAGAAGGGGGCTATGACAGCTTCTTGCCTAAGGCAGCCATTGGCTCCGAGGTAGCAGGGTTAGAGTGCTAGGATCCTCACTGTCACACACATCCTGCTGTGATTGGGCCTTCTTGCCTGAAGAAAGGCTTGAATTGTTGTCAGGAGCCCCAATACCTGTGTAACTGGAGGGGGGAACGAATGCATTTAAAACGGTGTGGAATGTTTTATCTTCAGAAAGTTTTAATCAGTAGACTCGTGCCCCCCCACTGCACAGCGCAGTGCGTTCCAGCAGACGTTTACTCAGAAGTAATGTCCCCACTGAGATTTACTCCCGAGTAAGCGTCCGTAGGACTGCAGTCAGTGGGGTGAATTTTTAATCGGGGGTCTGCAAATTAAGGGCATGCTTTATCATTTGAGGCTACTTTGGTGCTGGCAACAGAGAATGGAAAAGAAAGTGGTGGCCTTTCTGTCTATTAATGAGTGGTAGTTTTTGTTTAGTAAATTGTTTACGCTGTCTTACACTTTCTGAGAGGATGGATAGTTATGCGTTGCCCAAACAGAGGAAAATGCATCAGCCAAAAAAAAGAAGACAGTAGAGGGACTGACTTGCATAAACTTTGCATATGCTAATTTATATTGGGCAAATTTGGATATTAATTACAGTCATGCCTTGGATTGAGAGCATAATTCTTTCCGGAAACGTGCTTGTAATCCAAAACACTCTTATATCAAAACGAAATCCCCCCCCCCCAAATTGTGCAGAGATTTTTAATTTAAGCCGTACTACAGTACTTGTATTGCAAGACGTCGCTTGTATATCAAGTAAAAAATATATTAATAAATATTTAAAAATTTGCTTGTCTTGCAAAACGCTCTCAAACCAAGTTACTTGCAATCCAAGGTATTCCTGTACTGTCATTTTAATAGAAAAGTGATACATCTCACCATAATGGGGAAGGCTGTCACCAGGTGACCTGCATGCTGCTCGATCTGCTCTCCAGCTGCTAAGTGTTGATGGGCGGCTTCCAGGGCCCTGCTCTGTTCTCCTTTCTGATGGTTCTTTCTTTTTGAAGCAAGCAGTCTTGGATTGGACAGCCCTTCGAACAGAGGAGACCTTCAGGTAGAGGTCACCCTACTTCCAAAAAAGGCGCCTACCATGAGATATTGGTAATGTGCAAATGTATTTAACTTTAGGCTGCAATCCTATATATCCACTTACCTGGGAGTAAGTCCCACTGAAGTCAATGGTATTTATTTCTGAGTAGATATATACAGACTTGCACTCTTTTTCAGCTGAAAATTCTCCTGATAGATCTAATGCAGGTATCTAGCTAACCTTGTATTTTGACCTGAGCCAGATTCACACAAGCTATCCTTTTGTCATTGCCTTTCGCTGCCCACCCTGAGTTAAAGTGCATGGGTGTGTGGGTGGGTGTTTGTGTGTAAGAACATAAGAAGGGTCCATCCAGTCCAGCATTCTGTTCACACAATGGCCAACCAGCTGCCCACGGGATCCCACAAGCAGGACATGAGTGCAACAGCACCCTCCTGCCCATGTTCCCCAGCACCTGGTGTAACTAGGCATACTGCCTCTGATACTGGAGGTAGCATATGTCCAATCAGGGCTAGTAGCCATTGATAGCCTTCTCCTCCATGGATTTGCCCAATCCTCCTTTAAAGCCCCCCAAATTGGTGGCCATCACTACATCTTGCGGAAATGAATTCCATAGTTTAACTCTGTGCTGTGGGAAGAAGTTACTTCCTTTTATCTGTCCTGAATCTCCCACCAATCAGCTTCATGGGATGACCCCTTTGGGTTCTAGTATTATGAGAGAGGGAGAAAAAATGTCTGTGGTATGTGTGTGGGAGGTCTAGGCCATTTCCCCCAACTTATTCCACCAGAAGCCAGAACTTATTCCACCAGAAGCCTTCTGATCAGAAGGGCTGATGCCAGGTTTGAGAGGGCCCTGGGCAAGGTGCCCTCTGGTGCCCCCAACCCCAAAGCTTACTGGGGCAGAGGGGATGGATGGAGATCGGTAGCAGGCAGCAGCAGGGATGGGGGTGGGGTGGTGGTGCTGCTGAAAGCAGTGTTGCCCCAACAGCCCAGTGCCCCGTCAATCTAGCACTGTGAAGAGAAGCACTGGGCCATGTGGCTGTATCCACCACCATCTTCATTGCCCCCAGTGCCTGTGCGGCACCCCCCCCCCACGTGATGTATGTCAAGGTCATCGGGTGGCCATGTGTCCCCTTTTACAAAGGACCATCCTCTGTTTGAAGGGCTGTCCTGTCCAGTTCCAGTTTAAAGATAAAGAACCAATCAGAACTGTTGCCCATCCACAGTGAGCACCTGGGCAGCAGACCGGACAGGCATGCTATGGAGAGATAGAACTCGTATTTCTATTTAAATTACGTATAATAGTTCTCTCTCAATTTGCATCTGTGCACCTCAATGAGCGTACGCAAATCTTATGCAAATCACTGTCCTCTTTTGACCACTTTTGGGTTGATGCATTTCCTCTCTTTCTTTTTTTAACGATTCATAAGTGGCCACCTTAGTCAGGGATGGAGCTCAGAGTCACTGGGGAATAATGAAGGTGGTAGCAGCTGCAGCTGCCTGGCCCAGCCCTTCTCTATGCAGAGATGGGCCATAAAAACATTTTAATTAGTTTTGTGTAAAAAAGAAGAAGAAGCAGCAGGGGGGGGGGGGACTGGTATCAGCGTTGTGGGCCCTGGCATTTGCCCCATCATGCCAGGAGCTGGCACTGTGCCTGGGATTCATTCCCATGCTTTGAGAAGAAAGCTCTGTGCAGTTTTTAATTCTGATGATCTGATTTGTCTTCCTAACTAGTTATCAAGATTTTGTGTTGGCCACAGGACTAATTAACCTGCCTACACGTTACCTGAGGAGAAGCAGGAGAAATCAGTTTTATATAAGCTAGCCTAATATCTGCAGCAGGAAACTTTCTGGCCAAACCAGCTCCAAAAGAACAGAGAGAAGCGCCTCTTTTATTTCATTTTGTGTGGCGTAGTGGTTAGAGTGTTAGACTGGGACTCAGGAGATCCGGGTTCTAGTCCCCGCTCGGCCATGAAACTCACTGGGTGACTTTGGGCCAGTCCCTGACTCTCAGCCTAACCTACCTCACAGGGTTGTTGTGAGGATAAAATGGAGAGGAGGAGGAGGAGGTGGTGGATTATGTAAGCCGGCCTGGGTCCCTTGCAGGAAAAAAGGCGGGGTATAAATATAATAAATAAATAAAAATAAAATTTCTTTTTACTAAAGACCTCTCTTAGGTCCCTATCCAGCCCCAAAGGAAGTGCCAACTCCTGCCCGGTCAAATCACCTGTAAATCACCTGCAAGTTCAAAATTCTCATGTTTGCATTTGAAGCAGGATACTCGCTTTGCTGCTCCAAATGGCTGCTCCACCATTGCTTGTACCAACCAAGTGAGTCTCTGAAATGGGCCGATTCATCTGGAAAAATGGGCAAAAGGTTTTTGTCACCATTGCTGCTGTCCCGTGCTTTTACCGTCCCATGAATTACGTACAGTCATGCCTTGGATTGAGAGTATAATTTGTTCCGGAAACGTGCTTGTAATCCAAAACGCTCATATATCAAAACGAAATCCCCCCCAAAAAAAATTTGTTGCACAGAGATTTTTAATGTAAGCCGTACTACAGTACTTGTATTGCAAGACGGCGCTTGTATATCAAGTCAAGAAAAATGTAATAAATATTTTAAAATTTGCTTGTCTTGCAAAACGCTCTCAAACCAAGTTACTTGCAATCCAAGGTATTGCTGTACTACTTTGCTAAAGTCGGGAGACAAAGGGGAGGTGCCTTGCAGCAGCTGGGCACCTCCACAAAGAGAGAGATGGGAGGGCAGGGGAGGGGAAGCTAGACATAGCCCCAGGGCTCTCCAAACTCTTCTTGGACTGTGCCTGAATTATTCCCTTGAGGATGAAAAATGGAAACACGCTGAGAGGACAATTCTCAGAAAGTCCCTGGAGAGCTACTGTCACTTGGGGTAGACCAGCCTTCCTCCACCCAGTGCCCTTCAGATGGTATGGACTGCAATTCCCATCATTCCCAGTTGTTGTGCTGGCTGGGAATGATGGGAGTTGCAGCCCAACGGAGAGCCAGTGTGGCGCAGTGGTGAGAGTGTTGGGCTGGGACTTGGGAGACCTGGGTTCTTCTAGTCCCCGCTCGGCCATGAAGCTCACTGGGTGACTTTGGGCCAGTCACAGGCTCTCAGCCTAACCTACCTCACAGGGTTGTTGTTGTGAGGATAAAATAGAGAGGAGGAGGAAGAGGATTAAGTAAGCCACTTTGGGTTCCTTGCAAGAAAAAAAGGCAGGAGATAAATATAATAAATAAACACATCTGGCGGGCACCAGGTTGCGGAAGGTTGGGATAAACAGTGCTGGGCTGTGTAGCCATTCAGTCTGGCTCAGTACAAGGCAGGCCCTTGTATGTTATGGTCTGAGGCCTTAGGAACATAGGAAGCTGCCTTATACTGAGTCTGACCTTTGCTCCATCTAGCCCAGTATTGCCAACACTGACTGGCAGCGGCTCGCCAGGGTTTCAAGCAGGATTCCTTCCTAGTCCTCCCTGGAGATGCCGGGGATTGAACCTGGGACCTTCTTCATGTAAAGCAGGGACTCTGCCACTCAGCTACGGCCCCTGGTCAATCTTGCACTCTATAGTTTCTCAGCCAAAAAAGAACCATGGACTATTAGACTCCAAATTACAATTGAATACGAGACCTAAAGGCTAGTGCTGTGGCTGATTGGGATCACTGGTGTTGCGTGCCCAGAGCCCTGGAGCAGCTTGGGATTAGGGTGACCACGCATCCTGCTTTACAGAGAACAGTCCTCTATTTGAAAGACACTCTATTTCAGTGTTCTCCAACCTTGGGTCCCCAGATGTTTTTGGCCTACAACTCCCAGTATGCCCCAGCCATCTTTAATAACCTGGGTGGCCATTTTAAATTCACAAAGCATTCCTTGGTTTAATACTCTGCCCTGTTAGTGGATGCAGGCAGGGACCAAATCTTCCCTGGCTACGCTGGCTGGGGCATGCTGGGAGTTGTAGGCCAAAAACATCTGGGGACCCAAGGTTGGAGAACACTGTTTTAAAGGATTCACTGATCATGACTAAACAACATATTTTTAATGTCTAGTTGATAACCAAATGGAACACTTTGGCTTTAGACTGAGCCACACCTAATTATTTCTTTTTTGAATTATAATAATAATTTCTAAATTTGCATCTATATCTATTCATTAGCATATGGAAATCACTGCCCTCTTTTTTTGGTGATGCATTTCTTCTTTTTTGGCAGTTCATAAGTGGCCACCCTAGTAGTTCCATTTCCATAACGAAATACTAAATAAATAAATAACAGGCTGGACTCAGGCCCACTCTACCAAAGCCTGCAGGACCTCTCCCCGTCCCTCCCCCAGAAGATTGAGCTTTGGCAACTCCAATTTGGCTGACAGACACTATTTCGTTTTCTCTCACAGTTTACAGGATATTGCATTGATCTGGTACATTGTGGAGAAAACAAAATGGTGGCTGCCTCTCAGGAGCTTAGCTTCTCCCTACAGTTAAAAAGAAAAAGAAAAGAAAAAAGTTCCACGTCTCTGCTGTCGTCCAAGGTAACACCCCCCACACAGCTAACCTTAAGGGGGCCTGTCCATATGGGAGGCAGGGGTCCCCCTGAGGGCACTAGCCCTCCAACCTGGAGCGGCCCTGAATAATAAAAAGACAACACCAGGGGTATCCCACCAGCATGACTTTCTCTTGTTTGGCATGTGATGCGGCTAAGCACCACAGCACTTATTCACATGACCTAAGGTTAGTTATCAATGATTAAATGTATGAATTACACTGTCCCCCTATTAAGCACCTGGGGCAATGTACAATAAAGTATCATCAAAACATTTCATAAAACCAAAAAAAAAAGCACAAGCCCAATGAAAAAGCACAGTCTGTCCTGTCCATCTAAAGGCAAATGGGGTGCTGCTACCAAAAAGGCCCTGTCTCAAGTACCCATCAGCCTAGCCACTTTAGGTGATAATAACAGGTCCTTTAATGATGATAATAAAATATAGGCAGGTTCATATGGAAGGAGACAGTCTTCTAGATATCCTGGCCCCCAAATAGTTTAGGGCTCCACAGGACAAAACCAGCACCCTGAATTATTCCTGGAAACAAACTTGAAGCAAGTGAAGTTGATCCAAGACCGGTGTAATGTGGTCTAAAAAGCACACTCTTCACAAAAGTCTAGCTGCCACATTTTGCAATAGCTGGACATTCCAAACACTTTTCAAGAACAGCCCCACATAAAGCATGTTACAATAATCTAAACGAGAGGTGATCACATGATAATAATGGAAGGCCAATGTTATCATGGACAAGCATCTCCATTAGGGTGGCCATGCGTCCTACTTTACAGAGGACACTCTCCTATTTAAAGGGACAGTCCTCTGTTCAAAGGTGTCCTCTATTTGAAGGGTTGTTTGGTCCAAGTCCAGTTTAAAGATCCGTAAGATGGGAGAGCAGCCAAGGGCCGTCAAGTTGCCCATCCACACATAGCACCTGGACTGCAGACTGAGCAGGCAGGCACACAGCTCACCTGGTCACAGTCCCCTCCACTGGTGGGATGTATTGCATTTCTGTTTATAGTCATTATTTCTAAATGTGCATCTCTACCTATAAATTAACATATGCAATTTTTGTGCAAATCTGTGTCCTCTTTTTTGGTGATGATGAAGTGGCCACCCTATAAGGCACTAGCTCATATTGCAAGCTCCTGATAGAGTCTTTAAACCAATTTAAATTAAATTTTAAAAAGTAGGTTCCTAGCCCTTAGGGTTGCAGTGGTGAGCTTTAGAACAAACAGGTGTTGTGTTTTAAATACTTTCATATCTAGGGGTCCCACCAGCTTGTTTCAAATCTTAAGACTGCCACGTTTACCTTGTCTCAGTAAAGGTTTGCACTCTGATTCTAAAGACTCGGGGCTAGCAATACTGCAGCTCTTGAGCATGCCAACTGGCTGGGAGGTGGTGAGAAAAAGAAGAAGCCATCATTGCAAGTGGGGTTTGGCATCTGCCAAGTGGTTGCCAATTACACACAAGCAAAATATGCAATTGAGCAGATACACTTCCGCTGTGTGTCACCTATTTAACATAGCCTTTGGCACCCAACAAGTTGCCCAATCACATTTTAAGATTGTATCAGGGACAGACTCTTTTGAGAGGCATGGAGAGGAACAGCCCATTCACTGCCTGTGGTCGCAACTTTCCTGACAACATGGAACAGTGAGGGGGAAAGAGAAAAGTTGATAAAGAAACAGCAAGGGAAAAGAATATCCTCTAGCGAGGTCATTGTTCAATATATTTTTTTAACATTCAGGTGTCCATATTAACATGGATTCACCAGCTGAGCAATCCCTGAATGTCAGCTATGGAAACCTGATGTGTGGATAGTGTCATGATATAATTTAGTCACTAGGTGACACTGGACTTAGTTGAATCTGGGTGGAGTTACGAGTTTCCCATTCCTGTTCTGTTCTTGGAGAGAGATGATAAAGTTCTTGTCTAGTTTCCTCTAAGCCAGGGGTACACAACCTGCAGTCCACCAAGGCCTTCACCGCTCCACCCAAGGGTACACTGATCCCCCCACTGTCAATTTACCCACTCCTAGCACCCTCCCCCAGAGATCCTCTACAAATTGTTCTTTTCCCACCACTGCTAGCAGCAAGGAAAGAGCAATTTGTATCAGGATCGCTGGTGTGTGTGTGTGTATGTGTGTCTGAATGTATGGGCATGTGTGAATATATGTGAGCATATGTAAGCATGTGTATCTGCGTGTATGTGTGCGCATGTGGTCCCCCAACCCCCAAGCCACCATCAGGCACCAAAAGGGTTGTGCACAGGTCTCTCTCTCTCTCTCTCTCTCTCTGTCTTTAAAGGACCCTATCTGCTAAGGACACCCCTATTTGTAAAAAGGGATGCATGGACAGGGGAGAGGGCATTTGATTTCAGAAAAAGACCTCAGGAAGAAAGATTCGGGGGGGGGGGGCAGCAGGAGGAGGTGAAGCACATGTGGGCAAAAAGCCAGCTAATCCAGGGGGATCAGATGCAACAGAGATCCTCAGGGCCCTTGGACCTTTATTTCAGCAGGTGCCCCTGGACAGCAGGGTGGTGGTGCAGATGGCCTCCCAGAGATTCAGGGCTCCAAATGAAAGATTTGGTGCTCCAGCCCTGGTGAGCCACCCCCTAACACCGCCTCTGGTTGTGCACCCCTGCTTTAAGCCTTCCATGACACCTGGCACATTGCAAGGGATTCTGGGGCATGTTCTAGCATGCACACTCAGTTCATGCAGGGCACTTATCCAGACCATCCTTCCCCAGCCTGGTATTTATTTATTTATTTATTTAATATGTTTATTTAGTGCCCATCAGCCAAAAGGCTCCCTGGGCAGTTTACAAGAAAAACAGGATAAAAACAATAACCTTAAAACCAAAAATATCATTAAAACAGAAATACAAATACAATATAATACAATACAGTAAAACAAAGCAGCCAGATGAATCAGACCGGAGGTACAGCAGTGACAATAAAAATGGGAATAAAAATCTAACCATTAAAATATTGCATCTTGACATTCTGGTACCCTCCAGATGTGTTTGTCTACAACTCCCATAATCCCTGACCATTAGGCATGCTGGCTGAAGATGATGGGGACCTGGGGCACCTGGTTGGAGAAGGCTAGTCCAGACCTTTTGGGCCTCCCCACTGCCCTGCAAGAACTGAGAGTGTAAGCTAGAACACCCCCAACCAACACTCTCCTGTGGTCGATGATTGTTGGCCATCACTGGTCAGCAATTACTGGCCATTACTGATATTCTCATTGAGGAGCTCCAGATAAGCTTCCGAGGCGTCCCAGAATCCCGGAGAGCACAGTTTGCAAATCACTGCTTTAGCAAACACTTCTCTGGCGTAGAGGAACGCTCCCAGGGTTTGAGGAAAGCATGCCCCATAAACGGGCTGCATCTCATTTCCATGGTCGCTGGTCCCTATTTCTGCCCTGGCTTGCCAGCAATGCTATAATAACGCCCTACTTTGCCATGCAGTAAAGCCAAAGATAATGTTCTGTTTTTACATATGTGAATACTGAGTGTCTGTGCAAGCGCAAGCATGAATATTCAGTGGGACTGGGTGTGGGCAGTGATGGACCAGAATGTCAAGATGCTATGGAAAAGGAAGGGCATCCGTTGTGACTGGAGACTTAAGGGAAAAAAGCTCTTGTATAAAACCACCCTAAGTACAGGCATACCTCGGAGATATTCTGCTGAGCTTCTGCCAGTCATTAAAAACTTGGCTATTCAGGCAGGAATATGGGGTGGGCTAATTATCTTAAAATTTTATATTGCTTAACTGTATTTTATTCTGTTTTTATCTTGTATTTTTATCTGTGTACATCACCCAGGGTGGCCGGTTGCCGGCCAGATGGGCGATAAATAAATATAAATAATAATAATATTGCGGGTTCGGTTCCAGGCCACCACAATCAAGCGAATATCGCAATAAAGCAAGTCACACACATTTTTTGGTTTCCCAGTGCATATAAAAGTTATGTTTACACTATACTGTAGTCTATTAAGTGTGCAATAGCATTGTGTCTAAAAAAACACAAGTGTGCTAAGTGTGGATGAGAAACTTCAAGGCCCTGCTCTGCTCTCCCTTCTTATGGATCTTTATCATTAAGCCAGACTTGGACTGGACAGCCCTTCGCAGTGTTCTCCAACCTTGGGTCCCCAGATGTTTTTGGCCTACAACTCCCAGCATGCCCCAGCCAGCGTAGCCAGGGAAGATTTGGTCCCTGCCTGCATCCACTAACAGGGCAGAGTATTAAACCAAGGAACGCTTTGTGAATTTAAAATGGCCACCCAGGTTATTAAAGATCTAGGATGCAAGTGTCAGCTTTTACAGCCCAGATTTTCTGGATAAATTGTGGGAATTATAGCTTTAATTAAAAGAGCAATGCCGTTCCCTAGCCCTCAGGGTTACAGGTGAGCATGGCAGGAGTGTGTAACTTAAAAACTAAGGACACAAATGAAAAGAACAAAGTATTGCTCTGTTTTAAATCATACATTTTAATCCCATCTGATTGTTTTCAGTGCCTGATTTTTGAACACTTGCGGTGTTGCAAACGGTCTATGCAGAGGAACACATCCGTGTGCCTTGATAGCTGGCCTAGCCAGTGAATTTTTGAATAGTTTACCATTCCAAATTTACATTTCCCTGCCGTCTAGGCAGCATGCTTTTACACATAGAAATACTGTACATTTCATAGATCATAGAGTTGGAAGGGGCCTACAAGGCCATCGAGTCCAACCCCCTGCTCAACGCAGGAAACTAGAGGAGGGGTCTCCCATCCAAGTAATAACCAGGCCTGACCCTGCTTCGCTTTCCACGCTCAGACAAGCTGAGCCAGCGTGAGCCACAGGCCTGTATGTGAACGTTTTATTATCCCTGTTTCCCTCCCAAAATACCAAACTTTCATAACACTTCGATATTCATCATCTGGGTTCTAGTCCCCACTCGGCTGTGAAGTTCACTGGGTGAATTTATACGTTTAATCATTAAGCATTGGCTGGTGACTCCTATTTTGGTGGGGCTCCTTTTCCATTAGATTTTGCAGCTTTTATTTGACGCTTCATGGAAGCTATCCACCCCACGGTGCTCCACGGTGGTGAACCTATTTTGGGGGGTGGAGTTCAGTACCGCGGACAGCGCCCATGAAGCTCCAAATAAAAAATGGCAAAAACCTGCAATGGAAAAGGAGCCCCACCGAAATAGGCGTCACCAGCCTCCCCAGGGAAATCTTTCAGGGGCTCAATGCCAGCTATAAGTGAGGCTGGCATTGCGCCCCCCTCTTTCACATACACACACAAACCCATCCACCGATTCCACTCTTTCTTCCCTCTCTTCCCTTGCTGTCTTTCTTCCCCCCCCTTCCCCCTTTTCCCTTACTCTCTTCCTCCCCTTCTCTCACGTTCTCTCATTCCCTCTCCAGTTCTTCCCCTCCTTGTGCCACCTACCTGTGCAGCAATTGGGCTCTAAAATGGCACCGATGGAAGCCTTTAAAAACAAAAAACTAACCACTGTGAGTGTGGGATTCGTGGGGGTGTCGGGGTTGGGGAGTGGAGTTACAGCACACAGGGAGGGCTGGGCTAACCCTTCCCTCCCCAGCTGCCACCTCCTCCTCCCCAAATCTCCCCATGTGGCAATTAAGTCTTCAAAAGAAGGGTTCCAATGGAATCTTTTTTTAAAAAGGCGAATTGGTGTGGTCGGGGGGGGGGGAAGGAAGGGGCACTGCAGGCTGGAAGGGGAGGCTCTGTGGGCCGCATCTGGTTCCCCAGCCCTGATTTGGGCAGCCTTCCTGAAGAAATTACTGGGCAGAGGAAAGGAGCAGCTCTGGCGGAAGGATCTCCGGTGCGAAATCTTCTGAAAGGTCTTCCATGCGAAACTAGGAATCTGCCTTTTATTGCCGTTGAATCAAATAGATTAATCTGTCTGGCGTGCCAAGTGCGTGGCGCAGGTGGCCCACTAGCTTAGCCACTAGTTGGCACTGGACTTAATTGGGTCTGGGTGGAGTCCAGAGTTACCTGCTGTGTGGCTGTTCTGTTCTTGTTGGAGAGAGATAACAGATTTCTTTGTTACCACCAGCTTCCTGACTGGTGTGTCTTCTCTAAGCCAGCGGTGGGCAGAAACTTGATCTCCGGATGTTTTGGACTTCAATTCTCAGCATGGCCATGTTGGCAAGGGCTTTTGGGAATTGTAGTCCAAAACACCTGGAGATCTATCTTCTGCCTACCCCCTGCTCTAACCCTTCCGTGACTATATCAGCCTTCCCCAACCTGGGGTCCTCCACATGTGTTGGACTACAACTCCCATCATCTCCACCCAGCCTGGCCATTGGCCATGTTGGCTCGGGATAATGTGAGCTGTAATCCCACCCATCTGGAAGGCACCTGGTTGGGAAGGATGCATTATGTAGTGCAGCCAAGCCAGCTGGGTCATGCAAGCCGTTAAAAGTCCTTTGATTTTGACAGGAAGGTTGTAAACTAAACACGGTAACATGAATAAGCAAGCATGCAGTTCTTCTTGCTATGGCCTACTGTCTGATGAGTGAAACTTGTTAGTGATTCGCCTAATTCCTATTCTTTATATATTTGCACAGCACCACCCATGTATAAATGTTTTCTAGCATTTCATAAGAAAGGATGACAGGTCCCTGCCTCCTAGGAGCTTACCTGCTAAGTCAGGAGTGGGTGACACTTGGCCTGCAGGCCGCATGTGCCCCCTGCAGCCCCCCCACCCCGCCATGCCATCAAATTCAGTGACGGCAACACATTCTTTATCCCCCAAAATAGTGCTTTAGCACTATGGAGCACTAAAAGGATCAAATTTAGGTTGTCCTGAAGCTACATTTGACCATTTTAGTGCTACAGAGCATTATGGAACAGTTTACTGCCAAATTTTGGTGGGTTTTTCCATTTTGGAGTGGGGGCGGTCCACGGACAGCACAGGGCCCTGCAGACTGCACCATATGAGGAGGGGCACCCAAGGGCAAAAATGCCCCCAGACCTCCCAGTTGCTCACCCCAATCTAAATGTTGACAGCGAGAAGACCACTGGGAAAGGGAAGTCTGTTTATCTAATATTTTAAGCTAGTTCAATGATCTTTAGATCGAGCAATAAACGTGTGAAGGACTGCCAACCAGTCCTTTTCTCAAGACCAGAGATCAAAGGTGCAAAACTGCCAGCCTTAGCTCTGCCGTCTTGACACTGATTCTCGCAGGGCCTTGCCCTTGGTCTATACACTGGATTTAGCACTGAACTACAGAGGAACCACACACACCGTGTGGGGTAAAACCAGGAAAGTTTATTTAAGGTAAACAGATTACAATAAAAGGTGGGGAATGAGGGAAGAGGGAGAAAGGTGGGGAGACACTTTGGTACATAAAGCAGAGCTATAAAACAACAAAACTAGTTCTTTACTATATAAATACCCAGGCACTCCCTTTGTCTGGGGGTTGGTCCTCTTCCCAGGGCTTGCCTCAGCAAAAAAGCCCTACGCCCGCGAAAGCGTGCAGACAACAACACAAACCAGAAGCCACAGCAGCAGTATAGATTTTTCCCCCTACCCCACCTTTCAGTAGCCCAGGTGTCTTTAGCCAATCAGGATGAACTTCATCTGGGCCAGGCAGGGGAGGGGTGGCTCTTTGCCGCATTTGCATGCAAATAGCTGTGGCACTGGCCATCAAAGACATGGGAGACTCTGCAGCATCAGGAGCCATCAGAGAAACTATGTACATTTTGCATTTCCCAGCCCCCAGCTGGGATTATACTTGTTTACACGTGTGGAGGTGTGTGTCTGTGTGTGTGTGTGTGTGGTGCAGGAAACTCTGACGCTTTTTCTCCATAAAATGTATTCTATTCCTATAATATTTTAAGTTGAAGCTTAGGCTAAAAAAGAAACATTCACCCGTGGAGAATCAGTCGACTGATTGATTAAAACAAACAAATAAACAACACCTGACCTGGGTGCTGTTCAAATGTGTAGTCGCCCAGGCTCTTCAATAGCGTCTGGAGTAGGTTAACTTTGTAATTCAAAACAACAAAGAGTTTTGTGGCACCTTAAAAACTATCACATGTATTGGGGCATAAGCTTTCGCAGACTAGAGGCCACTTCATCAGATGCCAGAGGTGTTCTCAGTTGGCAGGCAGTTTGTAATTCAGGCACTGATGAGTTCTTCTCTCCCAGCACTTGGAGATTAACAGCTTATTAAGACTCTCCTGGTTCCATTGCAAGTCGATTTGGAGGACACACTTCTGATGATGATCGAGGACTAGGCGCTCTGATTGGCCAACTTTGGGCCTGCACGAATTACACCCTCCCAAGAATTGAGGCCAAGTAAAAAGACAACATTCTTGGCCAAGTTCAGACTATTGGTTCAGCTAAATTAGTCTGCTCCCAAAATTACTGTAGTCTGTCATTTATGGCTGCATATATTATTATTATTAGCAACAGCAGTAGTTTTTAGTTACATCAAGTGCTTTTTAAATGACCTTGGTATAATTAGAACAGGTGAGGTAGAGATACCAGTTTCAAAGGGAGAAATGAATTCCATAGATGTGGCATACAGGTTAGACCAGGGGTGTGGAACCTCTGGGGGTCTCAATCCAGCCTTCTGGAGTTCCCCAGAAAATTATGACCCTTTTCCTGGACCCACACGCTTTCCCCTGACCACCGATCACTTGGTGGTTTTCCAGCTTTTGTGCAGTTTTTTCCTTATAATCTAAAAGGTTGAAATGGCTCTCCTAAGGCTTAGTTACTGACAGGAAGAGCTTTAAGCTAAAATAGGCTGGTATTTTTTTGTTTTTGGTCCCGCCCCCTTTTGCCTTCAGCCCCACCCCTGGAATGTGTCCCCCGAGAGCTTCCCTGAAATGGAATTTGGCCCTCCGGCTGAAAAAGGTTCTGCACTTCTGGGTTAGAGTGCTGAACTGGGATTGGGGAGTCCTGAGTTCAAATCCCTACTCAATTATGAAACTTGCTTAGGTGACCTTGGGACAGTTGCTCTCTCTTTCAGCCTAACCTACCCCTCAGGGTTGCTGTGAGGATAAAAGGGTGGCGCGGGAAAGAACACCATGCTGAGCTTCTTGGAAGAAGGATGGAATATACATTTAATAAATAAGCAAATATTATTATTTTTGTAGAAGGGGAAATGTTATTAGGTGGTGTTTGTTATGCAGAGATGAGAAAAGTGACCCCTGCCGAAATTCCCTCTTCTGCACAGCTATTAAAGTTACAGTTAATTCCGTGATGTTAAGGCCATCTTAGGAGCGAATTTGAAGGTGCCTCCGGGATTGTACAGTGTGGGATATATAATGACGTAAGTTCCCCAACCTCCTTTGCATCTGCGCTCCGTAGTAACACATCCAGATGCTCTTCTGAAAGTTGAGGGACTGCTGGCCCTTTTCATTGATGGTGTAGAGCAAGGTTGGCCAACTTGTGGCCCCTGCAGGTGTTGGCTATCCTGGCTGGGGCTGATGGGAGTTGTAGTCCAAGAACAGCTGGAGCCCGACAAGTTGCCCACCCCTGCTCTGGAAGGAAGGAGTCTAAATGCTTAGGCTAAGGAGCCAAGCCCAAGCCAGTGGCTTTGTCTCTGGAACCTTATTGGCTCCTGGAGTCACCTGACCTCTGACAAGCTTGGGGACACAATACCTCCCTCTGGCCACCCATGGGGGAGGCACTGCAGTGAGCAGATCCCTCCTCTGGCAAGCCAACAGGGATGGCACAGAGCAGCCTTGCCTAACCTGGTGCCCTCCAAATGTGTTGGACAACTCCCATAATCCCTGGCTGTGGGATTATGGGAGTTGTCCAACACACCTGGAGGGCATCAAGTCGGGGAAGGCGGACTGAAAGTCAGGCTTGTGGGATCTGCTTATTTTTTTACTAGGTCCTCCAACTGGAGTCAGGTGCCAAACAGTGGTTCAGGTTGGGGGGCTGTGGCGGCCGGCCACACACTTGGGGTTAACAAACCGGGCACTTCTGAGCACATGCTTCAGCCAGGGATTTTGCTTTCAGGACCAGAACTCACAGACCTTTCACACAAAAATCCACTCTTGATTCCAGCCCACCCACCCCAGTCTGCCCGCCTGCCCACCCACCCCAGTCTGCCCACCCAGGCTCTCTTCATTTCAGCAGCCTAATTAGGGGTGGGGAAGCCTTTATGTCAGGGATGGGGAACATGTAGCCCCCCAGAGGTTGGTGGACTGCAACTCCCATCAGCCCTAGCCAGCATGGCCAGTGGTGAGGGATGATGGTAGTTACAGTGTGACAACATGTGCATTATGTTGTTGCTACTGCTAAATAATTAGGAGTCAGTAACCCACGCTTGCCAACCTACCGCAAATCATCCAGAGGTCTACCTGTAGATCCCAGAAGCAGCCCCAGTCTCCAGTTTAAGAAACTCAGGTAGCAGCAGGGCTGAGAATTACCCCAGCCTAAGACCATAGAGAGCTCCTACCAGTCAGAGTAGACAATGTCAGGCTAGATCAGGGGTGCACAACCCATGGGCCGCATGCGGCACTTGTTTGCTCTCTGTGCGGCCCGCCAAGCCTGGGGATACCCAATCCAGTTTTCTCAGCTGACTTATTGGGGAAAAACTGCTGCTCCAGCACTGCTGGTAACAGCGCCAGATAGGGATACAAATCACAGTCATTGGGGAGAGACTTTAGTCTCCCACCCCTCCCCCGGCGACCCCCAAAGCTGCCAATATCACTGCTTTCCCAGTGCTATTGGCAGCAGGAAATCAATGATACCAGTCAGGGTCACTGAGGGAATGAGGAAGCTTTGGTCTCCTCTGGTGACCCCAAAGCAGCCCATCCTCTGTGTGCAGTTCATTTCATTGCATTTCTGTATCGCCCAATAGCTGAAGCTCTCTGGGCCGTTTACAAAGATTAAAACCTTTAAAATACATTATAAAAACCATAGACATACAAACATATACACAGAGAGACACATATATCTAAAAACAATGTTTAACAATCAGCAAGAAAAAAATTCAAGACCTGATTTAAGCCTCATCATGTGCTGCCAAATGCCTGAGATAAGGTGAAGGTCTTAACCTGGCACCGAAAAGATAACAATGTTGGTGCCGGATGGGCCTCGTCAGGGAGATCATTCCAGGATTGGGGGGCCACCACTGAGAAGACCTCTCTCTCTCTCTCTCGTTGCCACCTTCTGAGCCTCCCTCAGAGGAGGCACCTGGAGGAGGGCTTGTATGCATGTGTGACCACTGGTGGCCCCCCAGCCAACATGAGGTGCAGCTCTCCGGGCCAAAAAGGTTGTGCACCCCTGGGCTATATGGAGGACTGGTCCCAATTCATAATCCAAAAGGAACATAGGAAACTATTGTATGCCAAATCAAACTATTTTTCCATCTAGTCCTATACTGCCTACTCTGACTGGCAGTGGCTCTCCAGGGTCTCAGGTAGAGAAGGGACTTTTCCATCATCTTCTACCTGCTCCTGCTATCTGGCAATTCCAGGGATTCAAGCGAGGACCCTCTGCATGCAAAGCAAGTGCTCTGCCAGTGACTTATGGTCCCTCCCTTAAATAAGGCCAATTTGAGTGTCTGAACCCAGTGCTGAGGCCACTTATATAGCGAATTCAGTTGGAGTCAACGCAGCTATGCACAATTAGGGTTGCCACATTTTCTTGCTGCTGCTGTGCCTTTAACAGCCACCATTAGGCTTTTTCTGACTTAGAGAGAGAGAGGTGATGGGGAAAGCTTCAAGGGCTAAATTTCTGCATTTCTGCCTGCTGTTAGAGATACAGGAACAGGGCCAGTGAAAAGAGGCTGGACCCTAGAGGCATTTTCAAAATTGCAGCAGGCATCTTTGCTCACAGAAATGTCTCCCATGTGTTGGTTGTGCTATATATGGAGACTGCTGCTCCACTCACTTTCACTATCTGAACACAACTCTCCCGATACTAGTAGTTTCTGCCAAAGCTACAATTTTCATATGAGTTGTTTGCATTTTATCTCTCACCTTCCTGCCAGGAGCAAGACATTTGTCAACAAAACCACTAAACACTTAAACAGAAGAGAATAATATGGACAACATACCACATTAATTATGGTTCCATCATATAGTTTTTCAAAGCATCCTTGGGAATTTTGAGCGTGGCTATTGCAGTCATGAAAATAAGTCTGCAACATTTATTCCAATGTTAGTCATATGCAGCCTAAAAAAAAGGAAAGAATGAAACTTTGTCAAAATTCCTTGCCTGCTCGCCTGTGGATAATTTGTAGCTCACCACAGGAGAGTAGCAAATTTGGGCTACTGCAAGCTTTTACGAGTTGACTGCATCTGGCAATATGTTGCATGTCTCTGTCTGCACAGAAAGAATTTTTAAAAAACCAAGGTGAATCCTTTCCGAGCAAAATTCAGACATTTCCAACAATATAGTATGTATGTTTGGGCTCCTCTCTATTACAGATTCAGGACTCATGCAAGGAACCCCTCTGTGCTGGATAGGATATTCCCTCTGGTTTGAAAAGTGGTTGTCCTAAACCACTTCTCATCTGGTTTAGATATTTAGCTTTAAATAAATTAGTTTGCTAAACATCACACATCAGGATTGTGTAAAGGAGCAGGGCAGGTAGTTTCTGGCATATTATCAGATTATCCTCAAATTGTGCCGGTATCCACAGATCAATGCAGGAATTATGCAGCAATTCCCTCATCGAGGTTATAGTCTCATCCTTTTACTAAAGCGATTACAGCGTTCTGATGCAGGGATTCAGGGATATACGGAATGGGTGTAGCTGGAGAGGAGCTCAAATGCACTGAATCCTGAACATCATGAGGCTATAGTCCTTCACACGGTGCATAGTTTAACTATGGAATTCACTTCCACGAGATGTAGTGATGGCCACCAATTTGGACAGCTTTAAAAGGGGATCGAACAAATTCATGGAGGAGAAGGCTATCAAGGGCTACTAGTCCTGATGGCTATATGCTACCTCTAGTATCAGAGGCAGTATGCCTACGTACACCAGTTTCTGGGGACCGTGGGCCGGAGGGTGCTGTTGCACTCATGTCCTGCTTGTGGGATTCCCACGGGCAGCTGGTCGGTTTGATCCAGCATGGCTCTTCCTATGTCCTTATGGTCTTATAGTAGATGGCAGGATTCAGTGTGTACGTAGGTGTGTTACTTCAGCTCTGTGCTGTAGTAACTTCTCTTCCTCACCTTGCAGCCCGCTGCATGCGGTTAGTATGTGGTGCACTGCCTCTCGCCAGTCTGACTCTGCAGTTCTGTTGAAAGGGGAGACTCACCCCCCCCCATGCTGGCAATTTTGGAGGAGAACATTTTTAAAAGGTGAAATAATGACCTTGAGAATGTGCTCTAAAATGCTGGAGCAGGAAAGATCCTAATGCATGTCAGCAACCTGAGATTTAGAGCAACAAGAAATGTTGTCTTCTGTTCTGACAAACACTCCCTCTGAACTTGGGAAGGTGCCCGCATTGTTCCTAAGCTGGGAATTTGGCCTGACTGAATGCGTTCAGATTCAATCATGTAACAAGAAATCACTTCCACTCTTGAAAATCGACAGCCGAGACTGGTTTGATTCAAACTCAGACTCAGACCAAACCTGCATCAAAAAAAAGAAAAGAAAAAAACTTTGCTGTCTTTTCCTGTGAACATCTGTTGCTGATGAAGGATCCTTAAGGTCCAGAAGATACCAGGATATTTTAAATGGTAGATAGTTGAAGAAAAGAGAGAGGACAAGTTCTATTTGTTCCTGTATCAACTTTCTTTGGGTAATAATAATAATAATAATAATAATAATAATAATAATAATATATTATTATTATTATTATTATTATTATTAATTTATTTCTTACCCGCCTCTCCACTCAGATCGAGGCGGGGAACAACCCTAAATAAAATACATAACTAGTTAAAAACATAGTAAACATTATTAAAATATTCTTAAAAACCTTTAAAAGTATCCTAAAAACTCTTAAAATTCCACTGGGTAGGCCTGTCGGAAGAGGTCAGTCTTTATGGCCTTTTTAAAAGCCAAGAGACTATCTAGTTGACAAGTCTCCTCCGACAGGCCATTCCACAGTCTGGGAGCAGCAGAAGGGAAGGTCCTCTGGGTAGTACTCGCCAGCCTAGTCTTGGCTGACTGGAGTAAATTCCTCCCAGAGGACCTAAGTGTGCGGGGCGGACTGTATGGAAGAAGGCGATCCTGCAGGTAACCCGGACCCAAACCATGTAGGGCTTTAAAGGTAATAACCAACACTTCGCCCGGGTACCCTGGGCTATAAAGGCCTGTGGCTCACGCTGGCTCAGCTTGTCTGAGTGTGGAAAGCTAAGCAGGGTCAGGCCTGGTTATTACTTGGATGGGAGACCCCTCCTATAGTTTCCTGCACTGAGCAGGGGGTTGGACTCAATAGCCTTGTAGGCTCCTTCCAACTCTATGATCTATACAATCTATCTATGAAATCTATTGTAGCTAGGCAGGAGGTGACTGAGTTGTAGGCTTTCTCAGTAGTGCCCTAGCTCTGGAATGTTCTGCACAGGTATATCTGCCTGGCACCTACCCTCATGACCTTTAAGCACCAGGTGAGAGCAGCTTTATTCACCCATGCCTTTCAGTTCAAGATTTAGTTGTTTTACCTGTTCCTACTTTTAGTGCGAGTCTTTTATTGGGACGTAGTTTTTTATTTGCTGCTGCTGCTGCTTCTAGTATTTTAGTGCTGGTTGTTTTGTTTGTTCTCCGTTATTTGTGTTTTAAATCATTACTGTTTATCGCACTTTTACTGAGTGATTCCATCCTATAAGCCTCCTTGAAATGATTTAATATAAGGAGGAATCATTCCCTTTATTTCTGATGTTCAGTAGTGAGTGGCATTGCTTATGTAGTGTACATGCGCACAAGAGGGAAGTGTCAGCAGACTCGAGGAAACCCCAAGCTTTGCAGAAGTGCAAAAAAATCTTTAGGACCCCCCCCCCCTAATGTGGGGCCCTCGGGGGTGGGGGTGTCCCACCCACAACAGCCCGATGAGAATTGAGCATGCTCAGTGGTCACAGAATGCTGATTGACTGTTGAGCAGGGTGGGACACAGACAAGTGGGAGGGAGGGGGAATGGAATGTAGTACAGAGGAGGAGAGCATGGCTGGCTGGCTGGCTGGAATTCTGAACAGGACATTCCACGCTGCAACATTTTATTGCATAGATAAACAAACTGTGATCTAACTCATGCCAGAAGGACAGCCATGTGAGAGCAAGTTCTTGTGCTCCCTCAGCTGTGTGGGTTGCTGCTCCTGTGTTGTTGTGTGTGCTTTACACGGCTATGGCAACACAATAAAACTGAGAGGCCATGCGGAAGGAGTGGATGACAAAACCTCTCTCACATACCACTGCCTCTCCTCTCTGGGAACTGACGCCACTAGCACAGGGAGTAACCACGTCATCCGCCCCTCCCATGGACTCTCCCCTTTCTAAGCATTTCCAGAGCAGTGTGGTATATGACCTTGCAGAAGTGGTGAGCACAGCACCCACCTAACGTAAGAACGGGCCCGCTCCCTGCCATGCTGCTCAGACAACAGAGGTAGCGATAAGGCAAGGCATGTAGCAACACCTTAGAACGCGAGTGGGGAATCTGTGGTCTCCAGATGTTGTTGGAATCCAATTCCCATCAGCCCCAGCCAGCATGGCCAATGGCCCAGGATGCTGGGAGTTTGAGTCCCAACAACATCTGGAGGGGCACAGATTCCTCACCCCTGCCTTAGAACGAGGGCGAGGGGCAATTTCAGTCACTTTGCAGCCCCACTGTGGAGACCGCCAAAGAGCTCTTCACTATGGCGGATAGACCATTTCAACTTCCATGTTTATTATGTCATGTAATCCATGCGTGCTTTGAGACGGCATCCACACAGGAGCCATCATGTTGAAATTGGCCCAAAGTGGTTTATTGTTGTGTGAAAATTTTATAGGTAGCAGCCTACTTATTCGGAGTCAAGAAGTGGATTGAGAACGTCACATGCATCTACGTATGTTTGATGATGTACACATACACACACATAAGCCCCAAAATGGCTGGTTGCTGTGTTGGTCCAATAGAAAAAGCAAAGGTATCAGCAGGGTAATATCTCGATTAGGACCATTTAAAAGGTCACAAGGAAGTGAGCAAGCTTTTGAGTCCATCAAAACTCTTCATCGGGCTGAATGTTAAGCAAACTTTATTTTTATTTTATTTATTTATTTATTTATTTTACAACATTTATATACCGTTCCACATCCAAACAGATTCTGGAACACCCTTGTATTCCTCTCCTTCTCCCCACACCCACCCCGGCCGCCGCCTTTTTGTTTTTTTGTTTTGTTTCACATGCAGCCTGATGAGGAGTTTTGATGATCTTGAACGCTTGCTCACTCCTTCACAACCTTTTAATTAGTCTTAATAAAGGCATTACCCAACTCTTCCTTACAAACGCACCAGTGCATGCCCGTGTGTGTATATCTACCACCTTACTTCACTTCATGCACCTTTGCAGTAATTAGGTAATTTCAGACTCTGGGCGCCTTATCCTCCCTCTCTAGACGATAATGTGTGTTCCTTCACTTACCTACTTCAAAATGCAGTAAGCCAGCCCTGCTGTTTTGGAGGGGCCCTCCAGCTCATCATGCCCCAAAGTCCTGACAGCACCGCTGCACCTTTGAGCCAATGGGGAAAGCAGGGTAAAAACGGGGGATGGATGAGTTTTTAACAAATCTGATGAAGGAGACTGATCCCTACAAAGGTCTCTTCCTTATTAAAAAAATCTCCTCTGTGTCTCGGAAGGGAAAAGGAAGTTTTGTTCCTGCTTCCATGGCAGCAGTGATATTGCACCAGATTCTTCGGCTGGTTTGGAATGCTGTTGGCTGCTTGGCCGGGCCGAACACAAGCCTGACTCATCTTGAAGCTTAATGCTGTCTCTCACTAAGTAGGTCATCGGGACATACCGAATTTCACAACCTGCTTCTCTTACTCAGCTCTGGAAATGAAGGGCCCTGTCGACTGGGCTCAGCCGGCATTTACAAATGCCAGTCAGCAATCCAGGGTGGAAAGACAGCAACGGGTCCGCCACTTAGCATTGCCAATTTTTCTTTTCTGGCAAGGGCTCCAGTGCCTCTAAGCTTAACAGCTGCTCAACAGGTAGAAATGAAGCAGGTGTATTTCCTGTCAGGAAAACAGGTGTCCCAGATAGGGACTGCAGCCTGCAACAGGTGCTACACCTGGGACCTGAGCGAAACCAGAGAGGAGAGGAATTCTCAGAGGAACATTGTGTCTTACCACCCCACTCTGGCCAAGAGAGGGAACTACATTAAAAAAATCAGGCACCTGGCCTGACTGAGGTTTGAAGTGCTACAGCCCAGGATTCTACCACCTCATTTTACGCCCGGTGTAGATCCGCTTCACGTAGGGTGGTCATGTGTCCTACTTTACACAGGACTGCCCAGTCCAAGTTCGCTTTAAACAGAGATGGGGAGCGATCCTGCTGATCCCCAGATGTTTATTATTGTTATTATTTCATTATTACATTTTTATCCTGCCTTTTTTCCTCTTGCAAGGAACCCAAGGCAGCTTACATAATCCTCCCCCTTCTCTCCATTTTATCCTCAAAACAACACTGTGAGGTAGGTGAAGCTGAGAGTCAGTGACTGGCCCAAAGTCACTCAGTGAGCTTCATGGCCGAGTGGGGACTAGAACCCAAAACTCCCGAGTCCCAGTCCAACACTCTACCACTCTAACCACTACGCCACACTGGCTCTTGAACTCCAATTCCCATCAGCCCCAGCCGGCATGGCTAATGGTGAGGGACGATGGGAGGTGAAGTCCAACAACATCTGAAGGGTCACAGGTTCTCCACCCCTGGGTTTAAAGATAAAGAACCATAAGATGGGAGCGCATGGCCAGCCATGACAATATAAACATAATCCAGTTTAGGAAATGTTTATGAGATTGAACCCCTGTGACATCTGAAAGGGCTTCTTCATAAATTGCACCCAATGAATAATTGCTGTCAGATAAAGGGCCAATTTATACAGCCACAATAATCGAGGGGTAAAGCTTTTCCTGGATTTACCACTTCATGTTTTTAAGTGTGGTATTGTATATTGAATGCTTGCTCATGCAGGAGGAAGCATTCTCCTGGCATGTAGAAAATGTCAAGGAAAGGGGATTGGCCTTTGACATGCTATTGGGGAACATTAAAAATGCAATTTATCCATCCTGAGAGGGAATCATGTAGCATTCTGCAGATGACTTCCTTGGATTCATTACCTAAACCACTTCATTAACGAGGGAGTAGATTGTGATGAAATTATGTTCCATTTACACTAATCCTGAATGATTGGATATTCTCTCGAGAACAGGATTAAGGCATATATGCATGGAAGTGGTTTTCAGGTTTTGCACTGCTCCGTACGGACCATAACATTTTAGGGGGTGCCCACCCTCGTCCATGCTGCACAAGTGCTCTTATGGGGCATGGCTATAATCACGGTTACTTCTTTTATTATTTATTCAGGTGAGATGTATGTTGCACCATTGGATCTATATTAGGTCAGAAATTCCCATATGTGATGGAGTTGTAAACATGTACAGAAATTTTGGCAAATTTTTAGTGGTGCAGTTAGAGCTTCCTTTCCCACTCTCGAATATGCAGCCAGGTTTGAGCTCCCCCCCCCCCTCTGCTCTGCGCATTAGAAATGTAAAATGAGGCTTCCGGTGGAGTTTAAAATGGCGATCTGACGCTTCCTCGAAATCGGGGGAGACCGACACGGCGTGAAATCCAGCCAAGAGGTTATCCTGGCTGGGTATTCTCCTCAGAATAAGAGGATGATCTAAGCGTGATTCCCAGCATATCTTTAAATGCTTTCTCTGAGTTTGTTTGCAGTGTTTGCTGCGGATTTTCTCGGGCAGGGGTAGAGAGTGGGAGAATCCATCATCGCTCACCGTCGTGTCTGGAGTTCTTTTCTCAAGAACCTGAAGATCGACAACTCCATTTCTTAAAGATTTATTGCCAATTAGTAACAAAGAGAAATTTTATCCACAATCAGGACTAAATACCCTTTTCTTGGGAATATTAAAAAGAAAATAAGTTTCAAAAACTACATAATCAGAAGATCAACAAATGTGCCTTGAAAGGAGAAAGAAAGAGGTATTGTAACTCCTTTTACTTTGGATTTTGGAAATGTATAAAGCAGTATTAACAGACTGTTAAATTATACTGCGTCACAGACAAGATGGCTACTTATGATTTACTACGGCAATTAGCTCATGCTATTGTTTGAAGAATTTAGAAAAAACCTGCTGGAGAATGTACAAATAAATCAAAAATTCCAGGAGACTACAAAGGGTGACCGATTTGTGAAGTTGGAACAGAACGGGGAGGACGAGGCGAAGATTGATATACTGGATGAGATAACAACTGCATCTTCGAAGCGAGACAGAAAAAAAGGGGAGGGTTTGCCTCTGAATCAGACAGTGAAGAGGTTTCCGGGCAGCCACTCACGGAGAACTGGAAAGATGACTGCTGCCAGGATATTTGGAGGAAGCTAGCTATGGGGGCTCACAAGGGTATGAGCCTGAAAAAGATGTGTATTGTGAACATTGTGTTTGATCGGGGAAAGGGGCTTGCTGAATATTGGATGGGATAAATGGTTTGACATATGTAAGGAGTTGCTGATTATTGGATGGAATAATGGTTTGACTCAGATCAGGATAATTGCTGACTATTGGGGGACGGGAGAGGGTCGTATGCAAGAGTAAGAGTGTTCAGTTTCCCAAATGGATTGGTGAGAGAAATCCGAATGGGAGAGATTTAAAGGGATCCCTGACACAGGGATCCAAAAAGAATATTTATAGATCTGAACCTAAAGGGGTGGGTGAGAGGAACCCCTTTGAGAGAATGGAGAACCTCTCCAGTCTGAGGTGGGTTTTTTTTTTCCTTCTGTGTATTTGTCATCAATGTGGTGGCTTTGATCTTGAAGGGGGCATACTAGGGAAGGATGGAATGAGGGGGGAGGGGAAGTAGTTGCTGAGTAAAATAAGGATAAGGTTTAATATTGAATTAGAAATTGAACAGAAATTGGTTATTGGTAAAAATGTATACATAAAAGCCAGGTTGTTTGTTTTTATAAATAGAGGGAAAGAAGATAGAGATCTTTATTAAACTTAAATAGAAATACTGAATATTGTTTAACTAGAAGGATGGATTATTATCTGTGTTTAGGAGTAAAGTACTGTAAGGTTTCAAGGCTTTGTGAATCTGTGAGGTTGACGAATAAGGGTGGGGAGGAAAAAATTTGTTTGTTTGTTTAAAGGGAAAAAAGGAAGCAATTTCTTTATAATTATTATATAGAATATCTGATAATACTTATGCCTGGATGTGGAAAAATTGGAAGTACTTTTTAGTCTGATGTTGTTTTGTATCTGTAGTGTATGCTTGTTTGGTTTTTGTTTTGTTATGTTTGCTGTATTTTGTTTTTATGGATTGTAAAATTCAAATTAAAAAAATTTGGGGGGAAAAAAGAAATGTAAAATGAGGGGTCGTAATTTGAGAAGGCTTTTACCATCATAAAATTCGCTTGTTGTTATAGTTTTTATCCACCAGGTGGTGTCGATCATCTTTTCAGATTTCACCTCACTTTTTTCAGGCATCTTCGAAGACTAGATGAACCTGTAACTAGAACCTTTTAAACTAAGAACTGGTGCCTGAGTTTGGCATTCTTCCTCCTCCCTCCCAATCCCTTTTCCTTTTGTGTCATGTCTTTTAGATTGTGAGCCTGAGGGCAGGGACTGTCTTATTATTAATCTGTGTAAGCCGCTCTGAGAGCCTTTTCTGGCTGAAGAGCGGGGTATAAATGCAATAAATAAATAAATAAATAAATAAAAATAGTATTCAAAGAGATAAATTAAATAACTGGAGAAAACTTAGAGGTATGTCCTAACATAGCATTACTATCAATGTATGATAAGGTTCATTGTACTCAGGTTATTAAAGATTCCCATTGTCTTTGGTGGGTCACATCCAGACTTCGCCGGGCTCGGCACAGACCCATTGAAGTCAATGGGACTGAAGTTAGTTGAGATTTATTTGTCCCATTGAGTTCAATGGGTCTACTCTGGGCGTGGCTAAGTCTGGATCTAACCTACTGGGACTTACTCACTAGGAAGTGACCCCATTAAAGACCAGGAATTGCATTGCTGATTTATTTTAAAGTTCTACTAGTGGGACCTGAATGAACAACTTTAACTTTATTTCCAGAAAGCCCAAAGATATCATTTATGAACTGTAAGCAGGGATGGGGACTCGAGAAAGCCTAACACAAGTCTGCACACACACACACACACACACACACACACAGTCGCCGCCCAAGGGAGGGGGGCGAGGAAGGGGGGATGAAGTCACAGGGGAAGTAGCCAGACAGACCGTCATCCCCAACCAAGAAGAGTCTTGGTGGAGATCCACAAAACCCAAGGAAGGACCATCAAGAACCATCAAACTATCAGGGCAGTCTCAAAGAGCTGTAAAGTACCAGTACGTCACCTTCTCCCCGGGCAGGAATAAGCCCACCTGGACGAAGGGGCAGGGATAAGCCCCCACCTGACCTGGAGGGTGGGGAGAGCAGGGAACTCAGGGGTAGAAAACCCCTCTCCCTTCCGGTAAAGAGTTGTTGGGAACCCAGGGTACTTCGGGGCCAGATTCGTCCTCCAAGCGGCCGCCGGAGTAAGCCACTCCCATCCCCGGATCGGCCGACCCGGAGCCAGGCTGAAACTGACTAGCGTAACGTCTCTGATCTAAGGTAACTGACCAGCTTCAATACGCTAGCCTAAGAGCCTGTTTCATTGAGAAACGCAAGGGTCAACTAAGGTTGTGTTGACATTGTAGTATTCCTGGAAAGCTGTTAGTTCCGTTCCGTGTTTTGTGTAAACAAATAAAAGCCTTATTTGGTCATTTAAAGGACTTTGGTTTCCTCTCGTATGCGCAAGCCTCCCAGGCGGTCTCCAGCGCTCGTTCGGGTTGTAGCTCAGTGCCGGTTAACCCGTTAAGCGCCGAACTCATGCAAAGGGTCCAGGGTTGATCCTTCACAGTTTTAGACCCTGGTTTTATAGAGCCCCTCTTTAAATGGCTGTGTGTATTACTGAAGCATACAACTCGCATTCCTCCCCCACCTCCACCCCCACCCCCATTCCTTGCTTTATAACGACTTCTACGTTCTGGGCATGCTAGAAGAAGAACAACAAAACTGTTTGCCCACCCTGATAAATAAATAACAATAATCTGAGCGTCTGCAGTTTTGCATTTTAAGCTCGTTTAAATCATAGCACCATCATGACTGCAGGAATAAAACGGAGCTTTCTTCTGCTTCCCCACTGCTCCCATCCTCTGCTGCTCTCTGAGCGGTCATCTGGGGTGGGGGGCTGACCTGCCCTGCCTGCACCACGGAATAGAAGTATGAAGGGCTTTTAGTGTAAGGAAATGTATTTATTTATTACATTTCTATGCCGCCCACTAGCCGAAGATGCAAAGAGTTTGGGGGCTCCCTTGACTCCTCTAAGCCTAACGGTTTGTTTTGTCCTTTTTTCTTCTCGGCACCATCTCTCCAGATTTTCCGAGTCGAGTGGAATCTCCCTGGCAGCCGAAAACAGGGCGTTTGAACCTGAAAGATCACGTGACGCCAGAAGAGGCCTGTTTTGCACTCAGCACGGCATGGAGAAGGTCACGGGTGGCTCGCGCTCCTCTCCGAGCAGGTCGGGGGGATCCGCTGCAAGCACTTGGTTCAAGCGGAGGAAAGCGGCGCCTGATCTGCCAAAGGAAGTGGCCAAACCACCCTCATGCAAAGTGTCGGCGATATCACAGATGGCAGAGAAAGCCGGTGCCAGAGCCAGGGCCAACAGCCCCTCCAGAGTGTCCGCGTTGCTCGAAGCCTGGGAGAAGGGGCTGGTGGGGATGGACACCGCTGGCCCATCATCCTCGGCAGACACCAGGCGCGCCCGTTCCCCAGTACACACCAGGCGCTTACTTTCATCCAAAGATGCTTCCCGCTCTCTTTTCCCAGCAAATACCAGGAGTCCTCTTTCATCAACAAATTCTTCAGCAGACGCCAGGCAATCCCATTCTCCGGCAGATACTGGGCGATCCCTTTCTCCGGCAGACCCCGGGCACCCAGCAGACACAAGGAGGTCCCGCTCTCCAACTGAAACTAGGCGGTCTCTTTCTCCAGCTGATAGCAGGCGATCCCTTTTCCCAGCAGAGACTAGGAGATCCCATTCTCCAGCTGAAACTGGGCGGTCTCTTTCTCCAGTAGATAGCAGGCGATCCCTTTTCCCAGGAGAGACAAGGAGATCCCATTCTCCAGCTGAAACTAGGCGGTCTCTTTCTCCATTAGATAGCAGGCGATCCCTTTTCCCAGCAGAGACTAGGAGGTCCCGCTCTCCAGCTGAAACCAGGCAGCCCTTTTTCCTAGCTGACAAAAAGAGGCCCCATTCTCCAGCAGAGAGCAGGCATTCTCCTTCACCAGGAAACGCCACACAGTCCTTTTTCCCAGCAGAAAGTCGGCAGCCCCTTTCCCCAGCAAATACTAGGCACTCTTGCTTCACGGCGAATACCCAGTGCCCATCATCCTCAGCAGGTGCCGAGCATTTGTCTTCTCCAGTAGAGAGCCGATACTCATCTTCCATAGAAGATAACCATCACTCATCTTCCCCAGTGGATATACAATCATCATCTTCTTTACCAGACATCAAGCGCTCGCACTCTGTGGCAGATGTCAGGTGCTTAAATCCTTCAGCAGATGCCAGGCACTCAGCTTCCCCGGCTGACACCGGGTATCCATTTTCCTCAGGGGAAACCAGGTGCTCCTCTTCCCCAGTAGAGTCTAGAAGCTTCTCTCCCACATCTGTTGCGAGGCGCTCGCGTTCTCTCAGCCCACAGAGAGATTTTACAGCTCATGGGCCTGTGTTTGCTCAAGTATATTCCCCAGTTTCAAAGCCAAAGAGCCTGGTAAGGACAGAGACAAAAGATGCTACTAACAGCACCGTAGTAGCTGAATCCCAGGGGGAAAACCACTGTAGTGATGTTCCTAATACCCTAGTGGCCACCGGATTTCAGAGAGAGAGCCACATCCCAAGCACAGATGGATCCAGGAGGGAAATCTCCGTCCCACTGCTGGCAGCCCCAGAGCAACAGAACCCCAGAGGGAAAGCCATATGCCAAGTGGTGCTGGCTGCACTACAGACGCTGGATCCCCGAGCGAAAGCAATCTGCTCAGTGCCACGGCACTTCGATCCCAAACAGAAAGCTGCCCATCAGGACCTGCCAACACCACTCCGTTCTGTGGATCTGTGGGGGGAACCTACACACCCAGTGTCCAGAGCCCCAAATCTTTTGGTGGGTCCTGTGTGTTAAATCCCACGCCCCATGTTGGCTCTAGCACCGTCACCAAATCCCAAACCCAGTGGTTCGGTCCCGAGGGCAGCAGCATGGTTGTCTTTCGATCTGAACAGCAGGTCATCGTGCCCCAAGCGGGGTGTGCCACGGTCTACAGAGCAGGGCGGGAGATTATCATGTCCAGCCCCGGGGCAGGGAACGCAAGCAAACCCCAGCCACAGAGGCTCCTTGCATCAAGCTCGATCAACTGCATCCCACCTGAAGAAAACTGGCAGCCCCAGGGTGATCTCCGTGACGCCGAGTCCCTCAAAGTGATCCCTGGATCCCTCCCCAAGTGTTCGCGACTTCTCCACGGCAGGGCCACAGCCAGAAAGCTGCATGACTCAACCCAGAAGTGCTGGTATGGGCGACGCCCAAAGGCAAAGGTGTATGCTTGTGCCAAACCCTGCGTTCACATCAAACAGAGATGCTACCACATTCGGGGAGGGAATCGTTCCTTTCAGCACGCCCCAGAGAGACTGCAGCCCGCACAGGGAACCTACATTCCAGAAGCACTGCAGCCTGTTTACAGCAAACAGGTCTGAAAGGGAGCAGAGCATGCCCGATCCAGATGTTCCCGTAGCAAATTGGTCAGAACAGGAAAGCAACCTATCAAAGGCAGAGGAGGCTGGTGCATCTGGATCCCAAAGCATCTGGTGCTCATCGGATGCTGCAGCAGAAATTGCCATGTCCGGGACTGGATCCCAGGAAACTGCTGCGAAGGACCAGAAAGCCAGCAGCTGGACTGAACTAAGGGAAGAAGAAAGAGCTCTGACAGAAGTCTCTCGGGTATTTGCTCTGGAACCGAACATTCCCCTTGCTGAGACGACAAACTCCTCTCGTGAACCTCCGAGCCAGAAAACAGGGAGCAGTGACAGAATGGCAGAACAGGAACCAGAGGAAGTTGTGGAGATGGAGCTTTTCGTAGACACCCTCCGCAACATGGAGACTGCCGAGCTCCGAAAGCCCTTGAAGCTGCTCCCCAGGGCCCCACGCCCCTCCACACTGGCAAAGCACGCACCCCTCCCGCCCATCCACGAGGACCACATCACGCCCAAGTCAAAGATTCCTCTCCCCGTGGCTCTGGGGGCACTGTATGCTCTCAGTGAGGAGAGGAATTCTGAGGAAGGAAAAGAAGAACCCAAGGAAGAGGAGGAAGACATGGAGGAGATAGAAAACCCATATCTCAGTAAGGATGAAAAAGCACAGGAACACAACCAGGCCAGGAAATCTTACCCTTGGGAAAACGTGTCATACAAGACCGAAGAAGAGATTGGGTCTTTCCTGGGAATGCTGCAGCAAGGCCCTGGCGATCTGAAGGCCAAAGTCATTGCTCCTAAAGCAATCGCCAACCAGACCAACTTGATCCGAGCCAACATCCTTAAGGGGATGTCTCTTTTGTCTGACTTTGTGGAGAAGAAGACTGTGGAAGAGAAGCCTTATTCCCGCTTGGACAACAGCCTCCTCTACAGCAGGTTCATCTGCCCGGAGAAGTCCCCACTCAAAGACCCAGCGAAAGGGAAAGGAGGGAGGTGCCCTCCCCTCCTCCTGACCCCGAGTGTCCTGAAAGTCAACCAGGAATGCCAGACATCTCCAAATGGGCCTCCGGTGGATGATGCACATGGGCATCTGAGCTTTGAGCCTTCTTCCAGGGTGCCAGGTGGAAACGACAGCTCCAAGCAGATTACCGTTCTGTACAAGGAAGCAGAGTCACCATCCCAGCCAGAAGCTCAGGTGAGTGAATGATCCATGCTGTGCAGCAAGGTCAGCAGTAGAGGTTGATGAGGAATGACCATTTCAGTAACGTCATTACTCCATTAAGAGGCGTTTTCTTGGTGGTTCTGGGGCATTTGGGAAATGTGGGTTGTTTGAAGCCTCCGTGTGTGTGTGTGTGTGTGTGTGTGTGTAAAGGGGAATTGCAGTAGCACAATGCATGCACAGTGGGGTTCTGTTCCTAGAATCTCCACCTTCAGCCTGCAGTAGAACTGGTGGTATGGCATCCAACGGGTGCCAATGGTGTGTGTGACCAAACCTGAATTCAAAAGGGATAATGATTACAGGGCCCAAACCACCAAGGTCTTTACTCAGCTACCCAGTTCTCCTTGAAGTCACTGGGTGTTGCACCGGAAAGAAGGGTGCAAAGGCTTAACCTTCATTATGCTGTTGTTTATCTTCCCTAAATGGCTGCTGCTGAGTCAGTGATGCCCATTAAGGAAATTCAAGGGAAGCCAAGGGGTCCTCTTAGGTCAGGAGCAGAGATCAGACCCGGGTGGCTGACCGATGGCCATATCCAAACTCTATGGACCTGTATGAGACTCACCTTTAACCACAAGTTGCGGGAAGTTGCAGGGTGGGACCCATGTTTAATCTATTACCATATATGCCCCATCGTTTCCCTCTTGCTCTTTCTTTTCCTTTGTCTTTCTTTTCTTGTTTACATTAAAGAAGGCTTATTTAGGGTGCAATCCTATGCGTGTTTGGACAGAAAAAAGTCCTACGCTTCCCAGAATTCCCCAGCCAGCATGGCTAGCTGGGAAATGCTGGTAGTTGCCGGGCTTTTTTTCTGTCTAGATATGCATGAGATTGCACCCTTGAACACTTGACAAAAATAGAATGTACTTATATTTACAACCAAGGATTGACCCTCATCATACTCTGTGCTTCCAGCATAGTGTAAACCAGCCTTCCCCAACCTGTCGCCCTCCAAATGTGTTGGATGACACCTTCCAGACTTGGTTTACACCATGCCCAGAATGCAAAGGGATCACTTTGATCCCCTTTGCATTCAAAACAGCCAAAATCCCATCGTTTTACATACCATCTCTGCTCAGACCCAGAATCTGTGGTTTTTCTCCCTTCATTTCTTTTCCCTCTCTCCCTCAAAATAAAATTAAAAAAAAGCAAACAAATTGAAAACAGTCGTGGGATTTCCGCTGGTGTGACCCACCTTAGCTCAGGGGCTTGACTCGCTTTGCTGGCTATGAAGCACCACAGCTGGAGACCCATGAGCCAAGCCATGGCATCCTTGCCTGTGGCTACGAAACTGTTTCAGCACCAAAGTCCTCCGATAATGAAAGTTGCGCATCTCCTCCCATCTTCTGGCCAAACCGCATGTTACGCCACACAAAATCCGTGGTTGATCTCCTAGCCTTGTTTTGTTTTAATATGCAACTGGGGTGGTGCCTGCCAGTTTGTTTGGAGCAGGAGAGAGAGAGAGAGAGAGAGAGAGAGAGATGTTTTACTCTCCTCCACCCACACTGGTTTTAGATCCTAATCTCACTCACATGCATACGACACAACAAGTTGCTTTGGGGCAATTTTGATCAGGGAAGTGGCGTGGGGGGATAGGGTTAAACACCCCTTCCTCCCTGCATCCGAAGGGCTGTTGCACAGAAGGAGCAGACTTATTTTCTGTTGCTCCGGAGGGCAGGACTGGAACTAAAGTGGAACATAGAGGGGGTGGGGGGATGGCAAGGAAGTAGATTTCGGGTAAACATTAGGAGAAACTTCCTAACTGGAAGAGCTTCTTTGGCAGTGGAACAGACTGCCTTGGGAAGTGGTGGTCAAGCCTTTGCTGGAGGCTGGATAGCCATTTGCCATGGATATTATATTGAGCAGGGGATTAGCGACTTGGCCTCCAAGATCCCTTCCAAGTTTCAACTCTAAAATTCTGTGATGCTGTCACTTTTCCAAGCAGCTTCCCCATTTTAGACAGAATTTGCTGATCCAGGGGCTGTAAGTGGAGAAGAGTTTTTTAGTTTATATTCCCCCCCCCCACTGTGTCACCCAGAGTATTTTTACTCCTCTCCTGCCATATCTTCTCCCCCTCTTTCACACTTAACTTGTACCCTATTACCCCCCTCAAATGGAAACTTTATTTCATCCCTGGCTGCTCCTTTTACATTCACTTCCTCCTCCTATAACAGTTTCCCTTTCTTAACCCCTTTCTCTCTATTCCCAGATTTTTAGTCATCATTGTTGTCGTCATAGTAGTAGTAGAAGAAGAAATATTACGGTAACCTTCAGTCTCTCTTTCTAATTTCCTTCAGCCAGCCAGTGTGGCGTAGTGGTTGGAGTGCTGGACTGGGACTGGGGAGATCTGGGTTCTAGTCCCTACTTGGCCATGAAACTCACTGGGTGACTTTGGGCCAGTTACTGACTTTCGGCCTAACCTACCTCACAGGGTTGTTGTGAGGATAAAATGGAGAAGAGGAGAATCATGTAAACCACCTTGAGTTCCTTGGAAGGAAAGAAGGCAGGATATAAATTTAAAAATAAATAAGATAGACTCCCTCTGGCCCTTTCCTCTCAGAGAAGGGGGCCCTCCCTTTTCTTCCCACACCCAACTTCTCTGTCTCCCAGCCACCTTTCCCCAATACATCTTCTCACCCCCACAACCTGCATGGGCACACACACACACACACACACACACACTTACACACAAACACGCACACACTTACAGAGGCACACACATGCCCCGGCTCTCCAGTTCCCTGGCGTCACTGCCCAATGCCACGTTATTCTTCTGAGGTGGGGCAGGCAGCTGCGGCTCGACAGGGAACGGTGCAGGAGGGAATTAGAATCGCAGTGTGAGTTCTTGTGTGTGTGAAATGGCGAAGCAGAAGGAGTAGAATACATCCTGTGCGCGTCTTCTTTTCCTCTCCCTCAGTCAGCCCATCCATCCGTTTTCTCCACCTCCTCCTCCTCCTCCTCCTCCTCCTCCTCCTCCTCCTCCTCCTCCTCCTCCTCCTCCTCCTCTCACACTCTTTTTGCCCATCTTCTGTTTCCTCTCTCCTCTCCCAACTTTGTGCGGCTGCAGCCCTGGTCAGCCCAAGACATTTCGCTGTCTGAGGCAGAACAGGAAATGGTGCCCCCCTACCACCACCCAATCCAAGGTGCAGGGTACCCAAAGCAAGGCAGATTATTTTGGCAGAAAATCCCTCAAGTGCCTCTCCCCATCCCTGGCATCAAAAATAAACTACGTAATCACAAATGAGGCAACTAACAATTTGCTGCCCTTTCTGACACCCAAAATCTGCTGCCTAAGGCAGCCGCCTCACACTGCTTAATGGTAGGGCCGGCCCCATCTACAGCCTCGCTCTCCAACCAACCGCTACTCCCACATGTGCCTGTGCACTGCACATGCAGGGAGCTGCTGGTGCTGGCATCAGTCCAATGAAATGGCTACTGCTTGGCCGCAGGGTGGGACGGGCACACGAGGGGGCTTTTCCACATCACTCTATGATTGTTTTTAAAGTCCATACGAAAATCCCTCCTCTTTGTATACAATTTCTCCTAAAGAAATGCCTTTGTGCACGGCATTTATCCCCAACGGATGCAAAATTTGGAGAAGGGTGAAAATTGCAGGATAATTGTTTTGCGTATTAGATCAGAAAGTGTGGATTCGGCTGGTTCGTATTAAAATGCGAGCCAAACTACACTCTCCCCCATCATTACTTTGGGGAGGGCATTTCAGCGGTGAATAAGTTAGGGCAGCAGGGGGGAGAGTCATTTTGCTGGTGCTATTATGAAACAATCGGGAGTCAGAAGTCCTTTTTGAACTACTTCAGATCATGTAGAGATCTACCAGTAGTTCCCCATCTTCATTCTGCTCACCGTTGTGCTGCACACAGATGGTTAAAGAGGCACACCCAGACCCTCCCTGGTCAGCAAAACCAGGACAAGGACCATAAAATTGGCTCGTGAATAGATCATTAGAGCACATGCCATAGGGCCAAATTCCACGCATGCGTTTTTTAAAAAAAAACATGCTTAGAACTGTTGGCTCTCTTCTTTCACAAAAAAAAGCAGCTGTGTGTGTGTGTGCTGATTTGGACCAGGACTGTGGAGGGAGCCCCCCCCCCCACTATTTTCCTGCTGAAAATTGCTCCCCCCCCCAAAAAAAAGTGGTATTTGCTGCAGTCATATCCAGATCCCTCCCCTGCCTCCTTTTTCCCACCCCTGAAGAAAGAGATTGGCCCATTATAAGCAAATTTTTAATAACGTGTGCTTAACGTAACAGGTACTTGGGCCCACAGAATTAGGAACAAAGGATAGATCTTGCAGAGGCAAAGGAATGAAGGAACCCTGACGTTTGTGAATTGTGAGGCTTTGTCCTGTTTCCCGGCATAATTTCTCATTTATGTTTAAATTGCAGCAAGAAGAAACGAAGCTTCCGAAGAAAGTTAACGTGCGGCCCGGGAAGGTACGGAGGCAAAAAGCGAGGCTGGCTGCCGGGTGTCGGGCAAGGGATGATGCACCTGTAGTGAGGGTGGAGGCGTCAAGGGGCAATATTGCATCGTTGCTAATCTCCGCCCTTTCTCCCCCTTTATCTGTCTCTCACTGTAGATCATTCTGTACTCTGAGTCAGGCTTTGAGGGCCAGAAGAGAGACATTTGGGGTGATATCACCGATGCCACATCTTGGGAGCTCTCCCACGCAATCTCCATCCAAGTGGTCCGAGGCGGGTAAGCAAGCCTCTCATTGGTTAAAGGGGAGAGTTATATACCACACATAGAGGCAGCAAATCAGGCTCTGTGTAGACATGGAGGTTAATCCGTCCTGAAAGGTGGTTTAAAAAGCCATTAAATCATAAAACAACAGTAAAGGAAAACTGCAAGAAAATAATACCACATGACATGGCCATTATTGTTATGAATATTGTGCATTTATTTATTTATTCATTCATTCATTCATTCATTCATTTAACTTTTTACACTGCCCAATAATCCAAATTCTCTTGGTGGTGTAAAATACATTATAAATATTAAAATAGAAATAATCAAACAACGAATAAAAACAGCACATAATAAAACCAAGATAAAACCAGCAGCGAGGAGTAAAAACACTCCAGCACATCAAACTAAAGTAAAACCAGGAGCAATAAAAATGCAATGATTTATTTCTTATTTATTCTTATTTATTTATTTATTTATTTATTATTTACATTTATTTATCACCCATCTGGCCAGCAAACCAGCCACCCTGGGCAATGTACACAAGATAAAAACAGGATAAAATAAAATGCATTTAAAACAGTATACAATTTTAAAATCTTAGCCCACCCCATATTCCCGCCTGAACAGCCAAGTTTTTAGTGAGCGGCGGAAGCTCAGCAGAGAGGGGGCATGGCGGAGGTCACTCGGGAGAGAGTTCCACAGTATGGGGGCCGCCACAGAAAAGGTCTAAAAGTCTAAAAGGTCTAAAATGATCTAAAAGCACTAGAAAACCATTCTTACGGGCGCAATCGTATGGGTTGCGCTCCCAATAGACGGGGGACTCTGGGTTTTGAGCCCCTTGCCTATCCTATGACCTGCCAGCAAGAGCCAGACAGGGCAGGAGGAGGAGGCGATTTTGCCTCTGTTCTTCCATTTAAAATGCAAAAAGCAGCTAGAGGGGCCTCTCGTTGGGTGGGGAGCGGACTGGAGAGCCCATAGGAGATTGCATATCGCGGCCTCTTCCCTCCCCCCCCCCCCACCCCAGCACGCCCCCTTTTCTCCCTCTCTGATTTCTCTTACAAGGTTGCAGTTGCGACCTCGTAAGATAAGCTTTTCGCGGCTCGACGGGCTACATCTCCTCCTCTGTGCTCATAGCTCAGTCTACGGGCGGGGAGGAGGAGATCCCCAGCATCCCATGGCACCCCAGACGCTGTCCGGGGGCCACAGCACAATAAGGGATCGGTTAAAAGGGGCAGAGGCTAGACCAGGGCTCTCCAACTTTGGGTCCCCAGATGTTGCTGTCCTACAGCTCCCAGCATACCCAGCCAGCATGGCTGATGGCAAGGGATTCTGGGAGCTGTAGTCCAGCAACATCTGGGGACCCAAGGTTGGAGAGCCCTGGGCTAGACAGACGTCTGTGGCCAGGTGACCCGTGTGCCTGCCTGTTCCGTCTGCTGTCCAGCTGCTCACTGTGGATGGGCAATAGTTCTGAAACCGGAAGATACCTCATATTCAAATTATTTCTGAATTTGCATCTATACATATAAATCAGTGCATGCAAATTTTATGCAAATCGCTGTCCTCTCTTGTTCTTTTTTTGGTGACGCATTTCCTCTTTTTGGGTGATTGATCAGTGGCCATCCTATGAATGAGGCCGGGCAATTGTGCAATAAGAGCCTCTTCTGGAAGGACTCTTGCTTCAGTTGTATCATCTCTCTCTCTCTCTCTCTCTCTCCTTCCATCTGTCTGTCTTCATTTAAAAAAGAAAGAAAGACATGGCAATTGGCAATACTGCAAGTTGAAGGGGTGGCCCTGGATGCTGGTTGCCACCCATAGTTGTTAAAACAAAACAATATTTTTGTCGGATATTTCTGATGAGTGTTCCTACGCTTGAGTAGTACAGTGGGGAAGCTTTCTTCCTGTAAAGAGCTTGAGGCATGTGGGTGGGTACCCAAGCCACACGGCCGTCATGGCTCTTGGACAGCAGACACAGCCCCAAATACAAATCCGTGATCATGACTCTACTTAGGACTAACCAAATATCAACATCCTGTGCTCTCCAGCTGGGTGATGTACGAGAAGCCACGGTTCCACGGGCGGAAGTGTGTGCTGGCAGAAGGAGATGTGGAGATCACCAACCCTTGGACGATGTACCACAAAGAAGGGGCTGAAGCTGAGGACACACCCTTCCATATTGGTTCACTCAAGAGGGTTGTGCGGGTGAGCAGGACTGACTTCCATTTGCAATGAAGGTCTTTCTCCTCCTGGAGAGCTAGTGGGTTGGCAATCTAAGCCTCACCTATGGGAACCTAGGAACATCGGAAGCTGCCTTATACCGAGTCAGTCCATTGGTCCATCTAGCTCAGCATTGTCAACACTGATTGGCAACAACAGGTGGCTCTCCAGGATTTCAGACATGGAGTGTTTCCAGCCCTACCTGGAGATGCTGAGGATTGAACCTGGGACCTTTTGCATACAAAGCATGTGGTCTACCACTAAGGACATATGGACTTTGTTAAATCCGTCCCGTCTGTGTTTCGTGAATTGTCAGACGTCTTTCAGTTTGTCATCCACTCATTGACGGAATCGGATTTTGCACAAATGAGTTTGTACGCATTTGCACAAATTCACACTTGAGAAAATGCGCAAATCCCTCCAAAATATGCAATCCCCCTCAATGCACATTTTCACACTTTAGTCTATGGAGGGAAATGTGCATTTTTGGTCAGTGTTTTTTTTATTTTTCATATTTTTCTATGACTAAATTTGCATAAAATTACAGAAAGTAAAAAAAACCAGTCTGTAGGTTTGCGGAATCCTTGCAACTCGGGAAAAGCTGTCCACTGTGGAATCTGCGGGTCAGACTCATAGAAATCTAAACTCATTTGAATCTGTTGCAGACTTCTCCAACATCCCTACCACTGAGCTATGGAAACCTATTCCCCTAAACCAGGGGTGTTGGTCCTCTTTCAGTCCGAGAGCCAAATTCCATTTCAGGAGATGTTTTCGGGGACTGCATTCCAGTGGAGGGTGGGCCAAAGGCAAAGGCCAAAATACCAAAAATACTGGAATATTTTAGCTTGGAGCTCTTCCTACCAGTAACTCGGAGAGGCATTTCAAGCTTTTAGAATGGGGGGAAAACATGCACAAAAGCCGGGAAACCACCAAATAATTGGTGGTTGGGGGAAAGGGGGTGGGGCCAGGGGAAGTGGGCGTGGCTGTCTGGGGAACCCCAGAGGGCCGGACTGGGATACCAGGCGGGCCATATTTGGTCCCCCAGGCCTGAGGTTCTGCACCCCTGTTCTGTATGTTATGATGACTGGCAGAAAGAAAGAAAGAAAGAAAGAAAGGAAAGAAAAGAAAGGTGGTGAGGGACAAGCCCTATTTACACAACATATTCACGTGAACACAGGATTGGAGTGTGGAGCAAGATTGCTGTGTGCCCATAGGCTCTGTATCGACAACTGGGCATCCTGCCTTTTGCAAGTCCCTAGCTATGTGGATGGTGCCTCCACATGTGCGCCTCGTAGAGGCTCTATTCAGAACCCTGCCTGAACTAGGGACGTCTGCAAAATCCGCAACGGATTCCAATGAGTTTGAATTTCTATGAATCCGACCTGTGGATTCTGCAGCGGGACGGCCTTTTCCAAGTCACGCAGATACTGTGGACCTACGGACCAGTTTTTCACTTTTGGGGGGTGGATTTTGTCCTAATTCACATTTGAGCATTGGTGCATGTGCACAAGTGCACATTGCCACCAATGCACACTTGTGCTGATGTGCATTAGTGCAAGTAGAACAAAATTCTGGTTTTAAAAATCCGATTCTGTCAATGAGCGGACAACGGAATGATTATGAACAATGCCCGATAGAAAGAGAACACGGAAATGGATTTATCAAAATCCACACGTCCCTAGCCTGGAGCAGGGACAGCAGCCGGCACCATCCCAGTTCTCTCCCCACCCTTCAGGCATTTGCTGAATCCATGAAAAGGGCTCCTGTGAGCTGTCCATTAATTTTCTTTTAACTTTCTTTTAACTGAATAATCCATTCATTCGAGGTTTAAAATAAATATTAGCATACCTCAGGTTTTGCTTGGCTAAAACCAAAACCCAGAGAAATAAATGCACTATCTGTCAGTTTTAAAAAGCATTTCCAGAATCATGAGAGAGACCCAATGCCATCAGCACGGACCATATTTCATAAGGTGCAGCTTCAGAAGACTCAAGTCCAAGTAAAGATCCACATTTGGAATCTAGGACAAATGAATTAGGCCAGCCTTCAAAACAAATCCAGTGAACGGGTTTACTAGCCTGCCTGCCTGCTTGTTAGTCACCTGTGACCTAAAAAAATAAATAAAAGAGAACTAAGTTTTGTAAAGATTTTCTGCTTGGTTGCCTGGTGGTAATTTTTTTTTCTCACCCTAGGCGAGTAACTGTTTATAAGCCTGAATTAGGCTGCAATGCTGCACCAACTGATGAATACATAAGTGACCTTGATTGCATTGGTTCTTACTTGTGTATGTAATTGGGTGGTAGACTTCAACCATCTTATTTGCAGCCTTAATCTCAACACAGGCAATAAGAACTCATCCAAGTAAGATATCTCTGTTCCTGACAGTCTAGATCAGGGCTCTCCAACCTTGGGTCCCCAGATGTTGCTGGCCTACAGCTCCCAGCATACCCAGCCAGCATGGCTAATGGCAAGGGATTCTGGGAGCTGTAGTCCAGCAACATCTGGGGACCCAAGGTTGGAGAGCCCTGGTCTAGATAATTTGTTGGCTACCTAAAGGGCTTGCTGGCCATACTGGAGTGTGCGGTACATTTCTGGAGGCTGAAAACTAGCTTAGCCAGAAAACAAGGGTTGTTTGGCATTTCCCCCCTTAACAGGCCAACCCTTTTTGTTCCAGGACTACAGGATCCCTGAGATCAGTTTGTTTTCTGAGGAGAATGGAGAAGGCACAAAACGGAGGTTCACAGATTCTGCAGAAGACACACGGAATCACAGACAGCCCTTGAACGCAGCTTCTATCATTGTGCACTCTGGCCTGTAAGGGACATGTGTTGTGTTATATTTTTGTGCATTCATAGTGGTGACCCAGGGCGAGGGTTCTCAAAAGTTTCTCAAAGACTGGAGCGGCTAGGGGTAGACCTTGGAGCCAAAGGCCAGGACCCTGCAAGCCAGCCCCCCAGCTCCCCCCCCCCAAATATCCAGAGAATGTCAGGTGATGAAGGAAACTTCCTTTTGTTCCTGTAGTTATGATAGTGCCATGATTTAAGTGAGTTTAAAATGCATGTGCTTGTGCCTCTTAGAGTTGTCAGATCTTCACCCCAGTGGTGCAGCTAGGTAATTTTAGACCCTGAATTTAATGGTCTTATGGGGAGGGGGGCTGGGCGGTCAGATTTGAGGGGGGGGACTGGGAGCAAGTGGAGTAGAACAAGTAAAAATGACATATACAATCAAGCTACCAATTCCACTTGCGGAGGTCCAGGAGTTTCTTTCCTTTGGGGTCGGGGAAGGTTAAGTGTGCAAAGTGTGTGTGCCAACCCATTAGGACACTTCTTTAAGTTGTTTGAAGAACCCAACAGTCTGCCAAACATTTGCTGAGACACGGTGGTGTTTTGCTTTGCTTTTAACCAAAGGGAAAAGAAAACTGAGGATGCATCCAAGCATCCCTACTTTGAGCCGTGGGACTGATTGCTGTGGAAGCAGTTTTGTGCGTACTGTTCTCTGCGTATGAACAACCTTCTTCCTGAGAATGAGTTTGTGAGAAATAATTTCTGCATGTCTGGGTAGAGGTGGGCTGTACGCTGCACTGATTGGCTGGACTCCAAGTTGTAATCCAGGTGAATAGTGTATATTCTCCAAGCCATGGTCCTTCTCATCCTCAGTTGCTGGAGGAGGAGGAGGAGCTGGAGCTTAAACGAGGGCTGAGTATGGAGTTTGAGGCCAGAGTGCAGCTAGGAGGCAGTTCTGCTCTGTGGATCAGGAAAACACAGAAGACCAGACTCGTACTGTGTTTCGATCCACGTATTAGTCCAGGAAGTGCGAATCAGGTCAGTTGGCTTAGAAATGAGGACCGCAGGGAACCTTTCGAGCATCACAAGTCGCACATTCCAGAGCTGCTCGTAGGGATGCACCTTTCAATTCAGTTCAGTGGATACATACCACTAGCAGGCTTTTCCAGTCGCTCATGGTCCTCTCTCTACTCCACAGGTGGCTTGTTTACTCAAAACCATTCTTTGATGATGACCCTTACGTCTTGGAGCCTGGCGGGTATCCCAGTTTGCAAGCCTGGGGAGCCAAGGACCCTTCCGTCTGTTCCATGCATCCCATTAAGCTGGTAAGGATTTTGTGGCTGCATCTTCCTCCTATTCTAAACCTTACCTGTGCCTATGTGTTGCCCGTTGCCTGTGCATATGCGCTGTTTCCACTCTCCAGAGTCGGGGTGGGCAAACCTCAGCTTTGCCGGATCTGCTTTGTTCTCACTAGAACCCTAGGATCTACCAACCAGAGCCAGGTGTAAAATAATGGCTCAGGTGGGAGGACATAGACTAAGAATTAAGTCTATGTGAATAGACTAAGAATTAAGACTAAGAATTAAGTCTAATTAAGTTCCAAGCTTATATGGCTTGGAACCGCAATACTTGACAGAACATCTTTCCCAACCGCCGTCTACCCAGACACTACGCTCGATATCTGATGCCTTCCTCCGAGTCCCACCACCAAGGAAGGCTCGGTTGGTGGCAACAAGGAAGAGGGCCTTCTCTGTGGCAGCCCCCCAACTCTCTCCCCCACTGAGGCCCACCCGGTGCCAACTCTACTATCCTTTCGGCACCAGGTTAAGACTGCCCTCTATGCCGAGGCATTAAACAGCTCTAAATAGCACATGGCGGCAGGGGTGGTGGTGGTGGTGATGTCAGCTGTTTTTAACAGGCCTAGTTGTATCAACTTAGTTATTTAAGTCATTTAAATTCAGTTTTAAATTTCTGTAGTTAAATGTTATGTTTTTATGGTTATTTGTATTCTATGCTGTATTTTATGAATTGTAGTAAACCGCCCAGAGAGCTTCAGCTATTGGGCGGCATAGAGATAAAATAAATAAATGCTTAGCCCAGTACCAAAACCAAGGTCACAAGTTCTTCTAAAAAACAAAACAAAAACCCCGAACAAAATTCTCATCCAGCCCTAATCCTGAGTGACTGCCAGCCATACCTCAGATGGCCAGGGAATCTGGAGAAGAACTCCTAGGACAGGGGTGGGCAACATCTGGCCCGCCAGATGTTGTTGGACTGCAACTCCCATCAGCCCTAATCAACATAGCCAATGGTAGGGGATTATGGGAGTTGCAGTCCAACAACAACTAGAGAGCCACAAGTTGCCTGCCCCTGTCCTGGGGAGATATTAAGGTGTATGGAGATTCATATGGGAGAACAATTAATAAATATAAGAAATAAATTAATAAATATAAGAAATAAACGTGGTCATAGAAAATGTTCACAGAACTAACACAAGGATGACTTGAGAAGAAAGACAAGGGCGGGCAGGTTCATTCATGGCATTTTTCACTTTGCTCTATCTCGTTTCAGGGTTGTCCTGTTGTAGAAAAGCCTGGAGAGCCCAAGGTAAGAGGGAAAGGGAATTGCTGCCAAGTTTGATCACAGACAGAAATACTCCTCAGCTGGAAAGGAGGGTAGAGAACTTATGCTTGCCTTAGAATCACAATGTTTAGCACAGGGTTTCAAAACCTCTTCCACCCCAAGGACCCAAAAGGGCCTTTTCTGTTGTGGCATTCTGATTGTGGAATGAGCTCCCAGAGAGGCTCACCTGGTGCCAGGTGAAGACCTTCTTTCCCCAGGCATTTTAGCCTTTCAGTTTCTGTTTTAAATCTATTATTGTGTTTTAACCTTTGCGTTGCTGCTTGGTTTTACTTTGGTTTTTTACTTCTATTTTTTTACTGTAATTTTAAACTTTTAAAAGTTTATAGTGTATCTTAAGTTGTATTTTACGGTTTTAATTGTTGTGAGCCGCCCAGAGAGGTTCAGCTATTCAGCGGTATGGGAAATGTAATAAATAAACAAATAAAATTACACTTCGGAGAAACTCTCGGAGGGGGGGGTCACATTCCAGTGGCAGGCGAGACCAAAAGGCAAAAGGGGGCAAAATACCAGCCTATTTAGCTTAACGCTCTTATCACCTAGTAACTAAGCCTTAGGAGGGGCATTTCAGCCTTTTAGAATAGGGAAAAAATGCACAAGAGCTGGGAAGCCACCAATACCCCCTTTCCCTGGCTCCACACCACCTGCCTGCTTGCTCACTGGCTCTCTGCCCATCAAGCCAGCCAATAGTAGCAGTTATCTAGTTTCAAGTGGTACTGAATAACTGGATTCCTGCACTGAGCAGGGAGTTGGGCGCACTGGCCTAAATGGCCCCTTCCGTCTCTGTAGTTCTACGATGAGAAAGAGGCGGAGGAGCAATAGTAGCTGGTGACAATGGTGGTGAAAAGGTAACTCAAGGTGCAGTCCTATGCATGTTTAGATTTTTTCTATCTAAACATGCACAGGATTGCACCCTCACTGAGAGAGGGCGGGGCCCTCAAGTACGTGGAGCCGGCAATGGCTGTGCGTATGCCACGATTCCACACTGGTGCAGAAAAAGTGGACAATGTGGTTTGGATGTGGAACCTAGATTGTATACAGACATATATAGCCGGAGGGGTGTCTTTTTGGACCTACTGTACGTTCAAAGCATTAGAGGGCAGCTGTGGGAAGGGGCGAAAATCCTTGGTGGAGTTGGAGCCACATAATGTGTGCCCTCAGAGGATCAAAGGTAGGGAGAAGCAAACCAGTCAGGGATAGTTGCATCCTGCATTGAGTAGGGGATTGATTAGATGACCTCAGAGGTTCCTTCCATTGCTATAATTCTATGATTCAACTTTCAATAAAAAAGCCATGGTAGCTCCTGTAGGGATGCACCCCTGTACACACCCCTAGCTTCCTGAGAATCCCAGACTTCCTCACTCCAAAGTTTGTATCTCTTTAAGCTACATAGGCTAGAACGTTTGTAAGCAAAGTTTGATGAATGAAGTAGGACCACCATTTCCCTCTCCTTGTTCTGTACTCTTTGTGCTTCTCTGTCTCACTCTGCAGGCTCTGGTTTATGGAGAGGCCACATTTCCAGGGCCATAGCTGGGAAATCAGCCGAGACATTTACAACTTGAAGAAGCCGGAAAACAACCAGGACTCCAAGATGTCTACTGCGGGCTCTCTAAAAATCTTAGGAGGCTGGTGAGTGTTCTTTCTTTCTTTCTGACACCCTTTCTCTCTCTCCCTCTTCTTCTCCACTCAGAAGGGTTCAGGGAAGGGACCGCTCTCTCTTGCCAGAGGGCTGAACTGATCGCTTGCAGAGGGCTTTTGAAATTAAGCTGCAGGTTGCTCGCCTCTGGCATACAGGGCCAAAAGGCTGATCTCTTGAGGCTGGTTCTTGAGATAAACATTATTGCCTGTTGTCCCTCGGTCTGTTGGGGGCGGGAGATGGTTGTATGTCCAGAGGACAAGGGGGAGCAATTTGTTTTTTTATTCCCCCGTTCACACTCTCTTATCGCCGGACTGTTTTGCCTCTTCAGCTGGGTTGGCTATCAGAAGGAAGGTTTCCGTGGCCATCAGTACCTGCTGGAGGAAGGAGAGTACTACGACTGGACACAGTGGGGAGGCTATAACGAAGAGCTGGTGTCGCTCCGGCTTATCCGGACGGTGAGGATGCCCGTCTGCTCACGGTGTTGGGGATGTGCTGCCGCAGAAGGAGGAAATTCCCTTATTTGTAGCCAGTGCCAAATTTCTAAAATGACAAGAGCTAAAGCTCAAGCCTATCAGGAAGAGAGAGGGCTAGTTGAGATGTATTATTATTATTATTATTATTATTATTATTATTATTATTATTATTATTATTATAATCATCATCATCATCATTATCCTCCTCCTCCTCCTTCTATCTATTTCTGATGTTCAGGTGTGAGTGCAGCTGCTTATGTAACCAAAATGGTACCACCCTCCACAGGAGGGAGATACGGGCAGACCAAGGGGAACCTGTCATGTGGTTGTTGCTGTTAATGTTTTGTGCGTTTTGGCTGATGGGTGGCATAAGAATGTAATAAATAAATAATAAATTCATTAATTAATATGTAATTAATAAAAAATAAAATAAAATACTGCCCTCGGCAGATATTAAACATCGTCGTAAGCACAGGACTTCTGCTTGCTACTGACGGTTTAATTAGATATTTCCCTCCAAGCCACAGCATTACTGAATGTCCCTTTAATTGTAGCAATTTCCTCTTTCCTGTCAGTGGGTTCTTTAGTGACTCATTTCTTCACTGCAGCTGAGGAGTTGCTCATTCTGTTATTGTTGATGTTAATACACAATTCATACAAAAGAAAACAGTGCCTCTGCACCAGTGGAAATTCAGTGAACCTGACACCTTCTGCTACACCTTCCTCCTCCCCTAAGTCTACTGAGCCCAGAACAGAAGCTAAGGTGGCCATGAGGACAGTCCTCCATTTGAAGGGCTGCCAGAGGACCATCCTCTATTTGAAGGCATCCTCTATTTTAAGGGCCGTCCTCTCCAATTGCAGTTTAAAGATAAAGAACCATCAGAACTGTTGTTGCCCATCAACAGTTAGCACCTGATCAGCAGACTGAACAGGCAGGCATACAGGTCACCTGGTCACAATCTTTCACACTATGGTGAAATGGACTGTCTTTCTTTTGAAATTATATTAACTATTTCTAAATTTGCATCTATACATATTTCATTTCATTTCATAGATTTCTACACCGCCCAATAGCCAAAGTTTGCTGGGCTGTTTACAAAGATTAAAACCTTTAAAATACATTATAAAAGCCATAAACGTACAAACATATAAACATACAACAGAGAGAGAGAGAGAGAGAGAGAAAGCATATGCAAATTTTATGCAAATTCATGTCCCCTTTTTTGTCCTCTTATTTTGATGATGCATTTCCTCTTTTTTTCTTTTTGGAGATTCATAAGTGGCAAAGGGAAAAGGGCTCCACTGCCCACTTTTGGTTCTGGCCCCGCCCACCAACAGCATGCGCCTGCTGGACGTTCCCCACCCCTGCATTCCAACTTCATAGAGCCTGGAGAAGCCCCATCTCTGGTGTTGTTGGCTCCTCTTGGAGATCAGATGAAGAAGATGGGTAGTGGTGCATACCACACGCTTTATTTGTATATTTCTCCCCTGGACAGGACTTCTTGGATCCGGCCCTTGTGCTGTTCGAGGCCATGGACTTTGAAGAGGGCCCCAGCGTCGAGCTCAGCGAAGCGCTGCCGGATGTCGAGTTGGCCAGTTATGGGACCACAACGCAGTCCATCCATGTCCTGAGCGGAGTGTGAGTATCCCGGGGAAAGGCCGAGGAGGGAGGAAGGGGGCGCGCGTTTGGGGAAGGCGGTCGCAAAATTGTAGAAGGCAGTAGCAGCCAGATCTAGAAACATGCAACTGTGTAAATAATAACAGTGGTTTCTATTTTAAAAAAATAATAAAATGTTGGCAGCCATGCTGGCTCAGTGGAAGAAAAATCCAAAAGCAACAGTAGCAGCATAATGCCTTTATTAGGACCAACTGAAAAGCCTCAAAGAAGCAAGGGAGCTTGCTGGATACAAAAAGGGTAGCCGTCGTGCTGTGCTTGATGGAGAGCTGACGTCTGCTGCTTTTGCAATGGAGGAGGTGTTTGGCAGACGTTTGGCCACAGTTAGTGCAGAAAAGGTCCCAGGTTGCACCAAAGACTACCCTTCCCCAACAACCTGGCACCCTCCAGTTGTGTCTGTCTACAACTCCCATCCCATCATCTCCAGCCAGCATGGGGAGAGGCCGTAGCTCAGTGGTAGAATCACCTGCTTTGCATGCAGAAGGTCCCAGGTTCAATCCCCGGCATCTCCAGGTAGGGCATCTCCTGCCGGAAACCCTGGAGAGCCGCTGCCAGTCAGTGTTGACAGTACTGGGCTAGATGGACCAAAGGTCAGACTCAGTATAAGGCAGCTTCCTCGTTTCCTATGTACCAGGTTGAGGAAGGCTAGGCTAGAGGGACTGAGAAGCAGATGGATGCCTGTGCACATGAAGAACTGTAGGTAGAAATTTCACACGTCAGGGGAAAGAATCTGCAAAACACACAACATACCAGGGGTGCCTTGGGAACTGAATCTTAAGAATGGAGGTTGAGCTAGAGCCTTTCTACACGAGGCAATTATTTTGCGTTCGTGATGCCTCCTCACTCATAGTAGTTTGTGGGTGCTTTACAAGATATCATCCTCCTCCAAGGCCTCTCCTGTTCTTTGCAACCATTTCCATGCCCTTTTTTAGATCGAGGAAAGTCTGGTATTATCTGTGAATGGCGGCATGAAACCCTCTTGTATTTGAGCAATTCCGCTATACCACAGCGCCACCTAGTGGTTGTGGAATGGAACATATAGACTGGCAGAGAAAGAAAAATCTGGGGGCGGGGGAATGTGTAAAGGAGCCAGTCTTAATCCTGCAAAGAATCCGGAAGCAGAAGCTTCAGTGCCTCATGCAGAAAAGCCCATAATCTCATTGGCTTTTCCATGGCCAGGTGGGTGGCGTACGAAGACAAGAATTTCTCTGGGGAGCAATACATCCTGGAAAAAGGAGTGTACCGCAACTGTGAAGACTGGGGAGCGAGCAACTGCCAGATCTCCTCAGTGCAACCTATCCTACAGGTAAGGATCCAGAACGCTGCACTCATTTATCCCCTGTTCATAAACCATGCCCCCAAACCCAGTCATCTCCAAGCAAAAGCTTCATGTTTCCTTCATTCTTGTGTTTCCATAAAGGATTGTGTCTCACCCGCTCCACTGGTTCTAAGTAAGAGCTCCATTCCATTTTTTAAAAAAACGATCTGTCAAGCAGATGCCACCCCTCTATCCCAGTGTTCACCTGTGTGCACCTTGTGTTCACATATTTATTTATTTATTTATTTATTTAAGGCTCCCAGAGCAGCTTGCATGCAATCAGCAAAACAAGACAGTCCCTGCCCCCAGGCTTACAATATAAAAAGATATGACATACAAGGAAAAAGGGATGAGGAGGGAAGAGGAAAAAAATTAAGTAGTCTTTCAGCAGGGCTGGAGGAATGGCCCCACTTCCCCTCTCATGTCCCTCTACCCTCTGCTGGAATGGGTGGTGGTGAGATGACATATGTGCTTGTGAGATCCCAGCCTGGAGGAGGAGTGAGCGATGAAGGAACAATGTGATAAATAGGGCTGAGCTTAACTTATTCAGCTCAAAAGTGAGGGGAGATCTAGGGTGGTGGTGAAAGGTTTTTCCAAACCGCCTCCCCCCAGCTCCCCCCACCCCCTGGCTCACCTTTTTCGCTGCTGCTGCCTGTTTTGTGGTCCCGGCAGCAGCGGTGATCACAGTCCCGAGAGTCCCGGCAGGTGCCATTCCCCCACTTCCCCAGCAGGCTGCAGAGTGAGGGCAGGAAGCATTGCCCTCACTCAGATTGGCATCATGACAACACTTTATTATGAAGACAACTCAGAGTGAGGGCATTGCTCCCTGCCCTCAGTCTGTAGTCTGCTTGGGGGCGGCAGGAGGAATAGTGGCTCGTGCCAGCTGCTGGGGCTCTGTGACAGTGGAGGCAGCCAGGAACTTTGCAGCACATTTTGTCCCTTTTTGCACTGCCCCCCCCCCCCAAATCCACCCCATATTTCACACCATGCAACAAGGGTGGCAAAGCTGAGGGTGGCTTTTTGGCTCAGCCTTGCTAATAAACCTCCAAACCAAAGACTGCCAAAACAACAACAACAACAACAACCCCTTTAAATTAAAACGAGGAGTAAAATAATATCAGTGCAATATACAATGTCCACCTTTTGTAAATAAAATACTACCGTTGTGTTTCCTATATTGCATGGCTCCCTTTCGTTCTATTGGGGCATATGCAAGAGAAGCTCCTGGTGGCTTATGCCCCATTGGGCCGATCCGTCTGTCCCTCACTCTGTCATCCTTAACAGTAACCCCAAACCTGCCACCTCGGATAGCGAGTTCACCTCGCCGTGTGATAGGGCCACCTCTGCAAGCTCTGTGCTCTTGGGCATACATAAGAATGAGTTAGGTATCACTGTGAGATACTTATAAGAGCTTATAAGAGATACTTATCACTTATAAGAAGAGCCAGTGTGGTCTAGTGGCTAGAATAGTGTTGGACTTGAACTGGGGAGACCCAGGTTCAAATCTCCCTCACTCATGATGCTCACACATACAGCCTCAGTCTGAGCCTGGAGGTAGCATGTTGCCACCATGACTAGTAGTCATTGATAGTCTCATCATCCTCCATGAATTTGTCAAATGCCCTTTTAAAGCCATATAAGTTGGTGGTCATCACGACATCTTGTGATAGTGAATGCCAGCAGGGTTTAGTGATGTGATCTCTGTGACCATCTGATCGAGCACGCAGCATACATTTCTCTAGTCTTGCCTAAAGATGATGTATCATGCACCACTTCTCTCTCTCTCTCTCTCTCTCCCCCAGGTTGGTGAACACAGCCTACACTTCATTTCTAAGGTGAGCAGCTGGACCTTAGAAGTTCTCACACCCATCACTCTATTTCTAACAGTTTCCAGGCTTCCTTGGGAGAGGGGATTACTATTCTTAAACACAATTACATCTGTGGGATATAGATATTCCTGATTGCCCCATCTTCCACCCCTCCATCTCTGTTACATCACCCAGTTTGTTCATATCTGACCTTTTGGCTCTCCAGATCCAACTCTTCTCAGATCCAGACTTCTTGGGGACCTCTGTCTCTTTCACGGAGGACCAAGCATCACTTCCAGATAACTTCATCCCACGCTCCTGTAGGGTCAATGGAGGCAGGTAATAACCATGTTTCACCGGTAGGGCAGCTGAACGTCAATGGTAGAATGGGCTTGAGTGGCAGGATGAGGAAAGCCCATCATCCTGGCTCTAAGAATTTAAGATCTCGTAAGCACGCCTAACCTGGTGAGTGGAGATTGTCGCTAGTTCTGTGTTCGTCTACACACACATTGTTAGGTACTTCTTTAAGCAGCCTCTCCCAACCTGGTGCCCTCCAGATGTTTTGTTCTACAACTCCCAAGATTCCTGACCATTCCTGCTGGCTGGAGTTAATAGAAGCTGAAGTTCAAAACCTCTGGAAGGTACCAGGTTGGGGAAGGCTGGTTGTAATGGAGCAACTGTCTTACTCTTGGACTCTCTGTACATTCTGTATGGATATGTGTGCCTTTCCTTTCACTCTCTCCCCACGGAGAAGTTCACAAGTTCAGTAGAGTCATGTGGAGTCCCAAGTTCTCTAGCGCTGAGGTTTTCCACCGTAATTCCTTGCAAGCCCTCCCTGTGCCCCATCCCTTGGAAGATGCTGCAAAGAGCATCGCTTCTTGTGGAATAGACGCTAGATCGTACTCTGATATTTCACGCTACGTACCATCCCTTGTGCTCCGTGCAGTAATGCTTGCACGTAGGGATGTTTGAGGACTCTGTCTGGTCCGCATTTTCGAAGCAAACAGCTCCTGGGTTAACGTGTGTATCAGAACACAGTTACCCTTCAGATTGTCTCTTTCACTGAGTCTCGCAATACCATTTGCGGCTTTTAAGAAAGTACCAAAAAGGGTATTTAAATGCATATTTGGGGTAAAATGTGTACAAAAATAGTGTTTTAGGGTAAAATACATATAACATTTATTTATTTATTTATTTTATTACGTTTATACCCCGCCTTTTTTCCTACAAGGAACTCAAGGCGGCTTACAAAATCCTCCTCCTCCTCCTCTCCATTTTATCCTCACAACAACCCTGTGAGGTAGGTTAGGCTGAGAGGCAGTGACTGGCCCAAAGTCACCCAGTGCGTTTCATGGCCGAGCAGGGACTAGAACCCGGATCTCCCGAGTCCCAGTCCAACACTCTCACTCTCACTCCAGCACTCTCACCAGTGCAGCACTCTCACCACTACACCACACTGGCCCATAAAATACACAATACATGTGTATTTTATGGGGAAAATATGTTCAAAAATATAAATGCATAAAATCTTGCAACAACCGTTTGACAGAAACTGAGTGGCGTGGGGGGACAAAAGAAAAGAACATGCAAGCCATGGCAGGGATGTATGTATCAGTCTATTTCTGTTTCACATGTGTTCATTCATAAATCCATTCCTTCCCATTTCTGCATCAATCTGCAATTTCTTTTTTAAAAAACTGCACTAACATTCACATTTTAAACAGTTTTTCACAAAATACACATTTTATAAATGTTTTCCCTTAAAATGGACATTTTGGTATGCATTTTATCCTAAAATATGCATTGCTGTACACATTTTAAGCCAGAATAAGCATTTCTGTACATTGTTTGCACTGAGAACTTTATTGCAGAATTTGGAGAAGTGAGAAAATAGAAGGCTCATTGTGTTCCAATCTGCTTCTTCATCTCAGATGTGCGAATCAGGTCAATTTGCTTTAAAATGCTGAGCGAACGAAATCCTCAGGCCTCCCTAAAGCATAGGCATCTATTGCCTCTGTCATCGTAAAAGCTATTGCTCGTCTTCAGCTTCTGAAAGTAATCACCATACCATGAGAAATTCAGGAGAGGGACTGGGTGGGGCACTCTTTATTTCCAGAGCAGAGAAAGATTTCTGAACCGCAGCGGCAGCCTGGAGTGTGAATCGCTGCCCTGCAGGTAGCAAGAGTCAAGTGCTTCTCTGTGTCCTTTCAGTTGGATTCTCTACGATGGCCACCAGTTTGATGGAGAGCAGCACATCCTCTCCGAAGGCGAGTATCCAACGTTGACCTCTATGGGTTGCCTCTTCACCACGGACATCCGCTCGCTGAAGAAAGTCCCCATTGTAAGTTGTGGCCGCCGGTGCTGCTGCTCTGGAGGTGCTGTCTGAGGATTTATTGGGGGGGGCTCTTCTTATGTTCTAATATTGATTGGCAGAAAGTACAGGACAGGCAAAAGAAAACATGTCTTCACACAGTGCATAGTTAACTTCTGGAACTCTCTGCCGCAAGATGTGGTGCTGGCAGCAAGATTCCACGGCTTCTAAAAAGGATTAGACTCCTGTATGGATGGAAGAACTATCCATAACAATTGGCCATGACAGATAAGTAGAGCCTCTGGTTTCAATAGCAGTATGCCACTGTATTCCTACGGAGGAGGGAGTAGGCAGGGCTGGCGTCAAAGGTAGGCATGGTCGGGCACCTGCCGAGGGCCCACACCCCATTAAGGGCCCACTGACAAGAGCCTCCTGGAGTTGCTCCTTCTCTTCACCACTGTAATATGTTTGTCCACTGGCCTCTCGCTCTGGTCCACACAACGGTGTGACGATAACGTGGCCGGTTATTTAAATTTTATTTCTCTCCCTACCACCTGACTGTTAGTTCACATTCACTAACCCAGTGGCTGAGATATGTTAGCTCCAGGGCATCAGTTCCCTCTCTGTCACAAGATTTCCCTCTCTCATCAGACAAACCGAGTGGACAATCTGTCTGTGGGAGATTAACTCTTAACATACCAGGGCTGGTTATTGTGGTGTTTATTTTCTTAAGTAGACATTTCTCTAAGCAGGTACAACTCCTTTTCTCTAACACTCTAAACCCTAATTACCCTCAACTAAACTATCTCACACACACAGGCACATATAAACATCCCCCTCCCATCAGAACCCTCTCCAGGCGAGCCCCGATAGGTTGTTGGGCGCATCTACTCTGCCTAACTGTTAACCCATTCATCACAAACGGTGCTGGTGAGAAGGAGGAGCAGTAGATGCCACGGCCTCCTTGCTCACTGGCTCCCTGCCTGCCAAGCAAGCGAGTGGTAGAAATGAGGAGACAGAGGATGAGGAGCCAGAGCAGCTGGTGACCCTGGCAGTGAAAAGTAGACTCACTGAGGGAGAGCGCCCATGGAGGGTGTCTCGCCCAGGGGCCCTCAAGAACAGGGAGCCGGTGTCACACCCCTCCCCTCAAAGGGCCTTCTTTTTTGCCCTCCTTTTGGAGCTGTGGGTGTGTTTTTGTAAGGTTAGGGGTTTTCTCTCTATAACCCTTACCCTTACAACCCTCACACTGTCCCTGGGATTTATATTATATCCCCACCTTATATTAACAAACACCTCTATGTTTTCTCTGACAATATGTAAAGCACTGCTTCTCACACAGGTTGCTTTAACAAACAAAGTAAAGTTTATTTAAACTACAAAAAGTTCCTTGAAATAAGTTCAATACCTAAGTTTCAGTTAATACTATTCAATCTCCTACCCTATTCTGTTTCTAAAGTCACCTTCACTATCTGTTCACATCAATAATTCCTGCACTCACTAACTCTCACTACTGTCTCTGATCAATCTGACTCTCTAACTAAACTCCTAACTAACTTAATCTGCCTCCCACAGCACACACACTTCACTCCCCCTTCAGTCTCTCAGCCAATCAGCTCACATATGCAAATCCACCCTTCTTCTTGCCCATCATGTCTCACTCACCATAGACTTACCTACCATAAAATACAGAGATGCAACAGGAATATCTACTTATAGCCATAGACTCATAACAGGAACACATTACTATACTTACCATATATACACATGTTAATATACACACACAATATCATAACATCACAGCTGGCACTGGGAGTAGGGAAGGTTGTTACCTTCATGCCCCTGCTTGTCAGCTTCTGGTTAGCCTCTGTGGGAATCAGGATGCTGGACCAGATGGACCTTTGGCCTAACCCTGCAGGGCTCTTCTGGTGTTCCTTAGTGATCGCCTCTTGACCACAGAGTTTTCCATTTATGTGTGCACAAACACCCTAGTCCCCCAGACTAATACAATTTTGCTAACACTCCATTACCATCTGCTCCCTGCCCAGCTTCCCCAGAGACAACTTCCACTCCCAAAAAATGCAAATCCTATAGCAGAAAGTATACACAGGAAACAAATTGGACCTATTATTATTATTATTAGTAGTAGTAGTAGTAGTAGTAGTAGTAGTAGTAGTAGCTGCAGTTCTGTATTTGATTTATATACCACCATTTCTCCCAAGGTAGTCCAGGGCGGTACGACAACACAATAAATATATCTGTATACAAATGATTAAAGCCTCTAGCCCAGGGGCAGGCAACCTGGCACGTTCCAGATGTTTTGGACTACAATTCCCAGATTCACTGGCCATGCTGGCTGGGGCTTAAGGGAGTTGTAGTCCAAAGCAACTGAAGTGCTCAAGGTTGCTTACCCCTGCTCTAAGCATATGCCTTAAAACAGCCACATAACACAGTGCAAAGTCCTAGGATGAGACCGTATGGTCCCAGGGCCAGATTACATCCCAAAAGCTCAGGTGAACAGGCATGCTTTTAATTGTCCTTGAAAACTCAACAACACAGGGGCCAATTACACTTCCCTGAGGTGGGTGGATTCCACAATCAGGGTGCTACCACTGAGACGGCCCTCGAGTCATCGCACCCTGGGCTTCACAAGCAAGACCTCCCCTTTTAAGTTGATCTTAAAACACAGGTTGGTAGGTATTGGGGGAGGAGGCTATGTTCAAAGCATCTCAGAAATCTTTCATTTGAACACACAGAATGCTCACAGAGTTGGATTTCCTTATGAATTTACAGTGCTGAATCCATAGGTTGCCTTGTGCTTTACTATTTGGCCTTGCATACTCCCTGGTTCCTTTCTCCTTCCTACTCTTACTCTGCCCATGCCTTGTCTCCCCCCTACCCCCTATTCCATCCCTGACCCTGCCCTTCATCGCTGTTGCTCTTTTTCATAGTTCTTCTCTGAGCCCTCCATCTTCCTGCACGGACTGGAGTGTTTTGAAGGGAAGGAGATCGAGCTGAACGGCGACGTGCGCAGCCTGCAGGCCGAGGGATTCAACAACCACGTGCTCTCCGTGCGGGTAAAGGGTGGCACGTAAGTGAAAGATAACGTGTACCTTGTCATGCTGACACCCCCACCCCACAATTGCAGGGCTGCCCGACCTTGCGGCTTCCACATGAGGACCACAGAAACCCTATCACATTCCATACATATTGCTGAGCCACCTTCAGGGCTGGAAAGTCAGTGCCCTTAATAAGGCAAAGGCAGAGCCGGCCCTACCGATAGGAAGAGTGAAGTGGTTGCCTCAGGCAGTGCATACTGGGGGAGGGGCGATGATGGCAGCCCTCCCCTCCCCCCAAACTGTTGCCCTGAGTTCCCTAAGCTAGTCTGTTGCCCTGACGTATGGTGAAGGCAGGCCCGGCATCAGGGGTCGGCATGGGTGGGCAACTGCCGAGGGCCCAGGGGATCAGAAGAGCCCATCCTTACCCATGCTTGGTGGAGGGCGCCACCCTCCAGCCCATTTGAATTTGACACCCCTGACCTACAGTGACATACCCACCAGGGCATGTGTGCAAACCCCTAAATGCACTGAGAAAATTGCACCAAGTTTACCCCATTGATCTTACTTTTTTTTTTTTTTAAGCCAACGAGACCTGTGGAGTCTTAAACATGACCAGGAGTCCAATGAACTCAGAGCCTTCTAAACTGCTTCTCCCACCTTTGGCCATCGCATGATTGGGGAAGGATCATAGCTCTGTGCTAGAGCTCATGCTTGGCATGCAGGAGGCCCCAGGTTCAATCCCTGGCACCTTCCGTTAAAAGGATTCGGTAGCCGGGGATGGGAAAGAGCTCAGCCTTAGGCCCTCGAATGCCACTGCCTGTTACATTCATGTCTTCATCCAATGCATTTCTCAGCCACCTTTCAAGAGTGCAGTCTTCCCAAGGCAGCTTACAATATACCCAAGGTGGCTTTCAATATATAGTAGACAATACTGTCTACTTAGTGATTTTAGCATATCAAGCGGTATATAAGTAGTTTAAATAAATAATAAATGCATACATACATGCTACTGGGCTAGATAAACAAATAGACTGGGTTCAGACCACACGATAACCCACTCTCAAGGGTTGGATGTGGGTTGTCATTGAACCGTGGGTTGTTGTTGAAACGTGGGTTATCATGTTGTCTGAACCCAGCTGAGATCACAAACCATGGATTCTATTCATGGGTTGTTCATGGTTAACAAGCCATGGCTTGTTAGCGTTGCTGGGTTCAGACAACATGATAACCACGTTTCAACAACAACCCACAGTTCAATGACAACCCACACTCAACCCATACTCACCCCTTGAGTGTGGATTATCGTGTTGTCTGAACCCAGCCATAGTCTGACCTGGTAGAAGGCCTCTTCCTGTGACTTCTTCACTAGATCCCAGCATCCCACCCTGAAGAACCTGGGTACCAAAGGCAAGCCAATCCCCTAAGATGATGACTATCTTGGGCATTACACTGTCGTCCTTGCTGTCTGTAGTCTGGGCAAGAAATGTGACCTGTGCTGTTTTAAAATGCCATCTCATAAATGTTGAAGGAGTGAAAGGATCTGTGCTAATGCATTTCCTTCTGCGCTTTGCTTCCCATGCGCCGATTCTCATGCACAGTTGGGTGCTGTGCGAACACAGTGATTTCCGAGGCCGCCAGTGGCTGCTGGGCTGCGTGGAGATCACCAACTGGGTGACGTACAGCGGGCTTCAGCACATCGGCTCCCTTTACCCCATCAGGCAGGTGGGTACTCAGTTCTCTGGGCTAATGAGTGGGATGGGGGCAAAAGAATACTGCTGAGCTTGGAGAATCAATAGATGCAATTTAACTAGATCTGTTCTTTGTCGCTCCACACTGCTGGGCTAGAATTAGGGCAGCGGAAAATGCAAGGAAACAGATTTTAGCTAAATTTTATTAAGAACGTCCTAATAGTAACAGCTGTTTGGCAGTGGAAAGTGTCGGGCTCTCCTTCACTGGAGGCATTTAAGCAACAGCTGGATGGTCCCCTGTTAAGGATGCTGTAGTTGCATCCTGCACTGTGGATCCTGCACTGAGCAAGAATAAATGGACTAGATGACCTCCAAGGTACCTTCCAACTCTTATGACTCTGTGCAACTTCTTGAAGAGCCGTTCAAAAATGGAATCGGTTACCCAGAGGGGTGGTGGACTCTCCCTCGGTGGAGGTCTTCAAGGAGAGGCTGGGCAGCCACCCATGTGTAGGAGATGCTCTCGCTCTGGATTTCCCACATCAAGCAGGGGTTGTTGATGGCCTACGAGGCCCCCTCCGACTCCATGGTTCTATGGAATGGTCTATGAAATGAGCCCATTCTGTCCAGTCCACAGTGTGCCATGAACACAGATCACAAGGGCTGTGCATACTCTGCATATATATGCAATGGGGCAGTCCAAGATTTTGCATCAAGAAAAGCTGGAATTTGTGACATGTGTAGAAGGGGGGGAAATCCATTTTCTTTTAGCTTGCATAATTCTAGTTTTGCAAGCCCTGTGCGTGGGGCACCAGAGCTCCATCCATAAACCTATGGAAATCATATTCAGCTGCCCCTTCTCTTGCTTAAAAGATTTCAACAGGCATTTCAACAGAAATATTCGAATAAATGAATACCCAAATAACTGAGCAATGCCATAAACAAGAGGGAACCTGCAACAAAGTGTTGCAACCTAGAGTGCTCCTGGTCAAGATTCCAGTCACTCAATTCCCTTCCCTTTCCCTGCAGACTTTCAAGCATATCTTCACAGCCATAAGGGCTAGAAACTTTTTCTTATTTTTTAAGAAAAACAAACAAAACAAAAATAAAACCTGAAAGCTGCAGAACTGAAAGCTGACTTTGGCACTCCCTGTGTGCTCCGGCAGAACTGAGGCATGCATATGTGCACCGCCCCGGCAACAGACACTGTGGACAGGTTGCTCCGCAGTACGGGACTTACAGAGCTAACCGCCCCAGGCAGCGCAAACTGATATACAGCGGCGTCTTTTCTACCCCCATCTCACCATTCTCCCCACCCTCCGCAGAAACGGATCTACTTCCGAATAAAAAATGAAGAGCTGAAGTCCTTCCTGTCTGTCCCAGATGATGTTGAAGACATGAAAGCTGGGCGTGTTCTGGTCTCGGAGCTCAACTGACAGGAGCAGCTCCATTTGGTACTATGAAGAGGGACTTATGAAGAACCAGGTAAGGGCTCCTCCTCCTTCTCCTCCTCCTGCTCCTCCTGTCGTGTGGCTTCCTGGGGACCGAGGCATTTGGGAAGCATGGAGAGCAGCCTGAGCCTGGAGCCCAGAACTTTAACCCCATGTTCAAATAGTTTGATTCCCTCTTGAGATCTACATCACATGTGGGTAAGTAGGATGGAAGAAATATTCGAATAAATGAATACCCAAATAACTGAGCAATGCCATAAACAAGAGGGAACCTGCAACAAAGTGTTGCAACCTAGAGTGCTCCTGGTCAAGATTCCAGTCACTCCATTCCCTTCCCTTTCCCTGCTGGATTTCTCTCTCCCCCCGCCCACCCACTTGCAACAGTCAGTAAGCATTTTGTGACCATTGGGCGTGCTCAGTCCTCATTAGGCTGTTTTTGCAGGGAATGGGGTTCCCTCCTTAAGTTCCCCCCCCCCTAAATACCTTTTGGTCTTCTGCAAACCTCAGGGTTCCCCCAAACCTGCTGATACACCCCTCTTGTGCGTGGACGGTGCAGGTCGGCCTACATTAGCAACGGCATGAACAGCATGAACATCGGAAATGGAGGGAATGATAAATAGGATGGCTACAAGGGTGTAGACTGCCAGCGGGCCGTGGCTCAGTGATACAGTGCCTGCTTTGCATGCAGAAGGTCCTCGGTTCAATCCCTGGCATCCCCAGGTAGAAGGATCTCAGATACCAAGTGATGGGAAGGACCTTATAGGGCCATGGCCAATCAGAGTAGACAGTATTGGTCTAGAGATGGACCACTTTTGAGTCGTTCCCATAAGAACTTAAGAAGAGCCCAGCTGGATCCCACCAAAGGCCTATCTGCTCCCGCATTCTGTCCCCACAGTGGCCAAGGGCCTTTGTCATATGGCTGTTTTGATCCAGGACAGACGTGACCTTTCTTGGGTTTCAGGTTGCACCCAACATGAGTCTGCAGGTGATCGGTCCAGCGAGGAAGGGCTCCAAGGTGGTACTGTGGTCCGAGAGCCGAATGCCTCGGCAGACTTGGCGAATTGATTCCTTTGGGAGGATCTGCAGCCAGATGTTTGAAGACATGTTACTTGATGTGCAAGGTAAGACCTTGGCTTCAGGTGGGGGGATTCATATTTAGGGCCAGGAAGGAGTTCCTGAAGCCAGGAAGCAAGAGAGATGGCTCTAGAAGGGGATGCAAACATAGCTAGACAGGCTTTAATCCCCCTGAACTTTCTTCTCTCCCCAACTTCTTCTGTCTCCCCCTATATGTTCTAGTTCCTTGAAATGTCTTCCATGTAATCTTTCTGTGTAATAATGCCTAGCAGTTGCATAGCATAACCTTCCCCAACCTTGTATTCATAGAATCATAAAATCATAGAAAAGTAGAGTTGGAAGGGGCCTATAAGGCCATCGAGTCCAACACCCTGCTCAATGCAGGAATCCAAGTCAAAGCATTCCTGACAGATGGATGTCCAGCTTGTTTTGAGCTACAACTCCCAGCATTCTTGACCATTGGCCATGCTGGCTGGAGCTGAAGTCCAAAACATCTGGAAGACACCAGGTTTGGGGTGGCTGCTTTATCACTTTCAAGTGCTCAAAACACTTGCAGTTGTAATCCTTACGACAGCCCTGTAAGGTAAGACCATTATATAGCCCATATTGCAGACGGGGCCACTGAGACTGAACTCACCTAGTGAGTTCATGGCAGAGGCGAGATTTGAACCGGGGACTTCCTGATGCATAATTCAGTCTCTTAGCCATGGAAAGAGAAAGCAACAGGGTTTGCCAGCATGCCCCTGGTTGTCACCAATTGATCCTGAATCCACATTCCTCAGGTTGGGAAGGGAAGACTCCACCCCATGCCATCCTAATAAGAAAAGCGGCAACCAGTCCGCACTTTCCAGTGCTAGCTAGGGTTCTGGTCCTAATATTACAGCTGCTTCTCATAGCACTCCCAGGATATTGAAACTCTGGAGGTCACATGGGAAGTAACCACTTCATCAGCCTCTCTCATGCAGTCTCGCACTTGAGAGCAGGGATAGGTAGCCTTTTTTTCTGACAAGGGCTACATTCTCTTGGGGACAAACTGTTGGGGACCACGGGCCAGTGGTTGGTGGGGCTGGCAGAACCAAAGCGAGGCACACACACCCGTCTCTCTTTCTGCTACCCCATTTCTCTCTCCACCTCCTTCCTGAGTAAGCACCAGAACCCCTGAGATCTCACCTCTCGGAGAATTGGGGTGTGCATAACCTATAATTTGTAACAGGGACATTCTAGAGAGATGGAACAGGGTGAGATAGAGATATTGGGAGAAATGTATTTCTTATGTTCAACTGATTCATTTCCTCCTTTTTCTGTGTAGGAGGCAGAGCCTATGACCGGGATCATGCCATCCTCTGGGATTCCTCAGAGGAAAGACCCACACAGATTTGGGATGTCCAGGTGCTCTGAAGAAGTCAGGAACAGGAGGGCCATGTCATGTACAGAACCAGAATTCGCTTTGCGGGTCACAGACATTCACCCTTCCATGACCAAGCAGCACCTTTGGGACTTAGTGCTGAAAAGGAAGAATGTCTGCTGGGCACTGCACTTGATCATCCTTTCCCTTCAGACCACAGTACCAAAAAAAAAAAAAAAAAAGGCACAATGTTTTTGTACAGAGCAGAGGTTGGTCCTCTCAAGCCTCTTCATTCTTCCTGGGGAAGGAAGCGAAAGGCTAGTCCCTTTTCAGCCCCTCGGAGCTCAGCCCAACAAGACAAAGATCACAGAAGGGTTCCAAGAGGTGAACCATCTGTGGATGGACAGGTCAAGAGGCACCTGCGTGAGCACAAGAGATCGAGCTGTCGAAGGCTCACACAGGCATCGCCACTGCTGGTTCGGGTTTAAAGGGAAATCCGAAATGAACATATGAACGCACACGCATGCACTTCTCCCTGCCTCTCTTCTTTCTAAGGGGATGAGCTGCCTACCTTGATCCCTCTATTTATGTACTTGTGTATGATAGGATGCCTTTTATAAATCCATCACTCTGGATGGTTTGTCGGATTCTGTTACTTGCCACTGGGACACACTCGTGGGGCACTGGCCACCAAAGGGTTGCTCAATAGCAAACTTCCCTCCACCCTGGTGCCCTACAGATGTGTTGGACTACAACTGCCCTCACCCCCAGCCAGCAGATGTAAAAGGACATAAAACGAGTGAAAGGTTGGTGATGGAGCTAAGTGTCTGCGTGGGACCAGCTGTGATCACAATCAATAGGGAGGCAGCTGGAGCATCTTGGGTGTGTGTGTGTGTGACTGCAAGGTTCATTTTATAGGGAGCTGTTGACCATCCGGCCTTTCTTATGTCCAGAGTGCGTGCGTCGGATATCAACCCATGCTAGTTCCAGGCTTTTTGGCACTGCTGATGGATGCGGAGATGAGGGGTGGGAAGGCGTGCTGTCTGCACAGGATCATTGCCACTGTGGGTTTCTCCCGCACTGCGTCAGTTCTGCTCCTAGCTGGGTGACTATACACACTCCCTCTTCTAGTATCAAAAGTCCCTGGCCCTTCCACTTAAGAGTGGTCTCAGGCAACAGGGCTAGAAAAATGCTCTGCCTATAATTTCAGAGAGCCCCTTGCAGTAAGATTTGACAGTGCCGGGCTACGTATACCAATAACCTCAAATAAGGTGGATTTTATACATTTAAGGCACAATCCTATGCATGTTTCGACAGGAAAAAGGCCTACAGCTCCCAGCATGCCCCAGCCAGCCATGCTTTTTCCTGTCTAAACATGCGTAGGATTGCACCCTTAGGTATCCATAGCAACACTTGAGTCTGGGAAAGCTCCTGTACACAAGCCCCAAAGAGTTTGTTTTGGTGGTATGCATGCAGTGGAATAAACAGGAGGTAGCATCCCTCTATAACACAGACACATGAAGAAGCCTGCAGACACATTTGGGGAATCCGTGTGTTATGCAAAAACAAACTCCCCCTATTGGGGTAGGGGCTACAGTTAATGGAAGAGGACACATTTTGCCTGCAGAAGGTCCCAGGTTCAATCCCCAGCATCTGCATTCAAAAGGATTGTAGGGAACATGGCTGGGAAGGATCCCTGCCTGATCCCTACCGATCAGAGTAGACCAGCCTTCCTCAACCTGGTACCTCTAAATAGTGTTATTTACCTTCATTTACAAAATTTATATACTACTCCATATTCCAGTATGGAGATTTTAGAGTGGTGAACAGTAAAAGATAAAACAGATAAAAGAATAAAAATGATGCATTAAAAACAGGATAACATGAAAATCGTGGCTGGTCAGCAAGGAAGGCGTCCCAGAAGAAAGATGTCTTCAGCACGCACCAAAAACAAGACAGAGTCGGAGCATGCCTGACCTCCAGAGGCAGGGAGTTCCAGAGAAATGGAGCCACCACGCTGAAGGCTCTTCTCCGGGTGGACTCCAATCGGGCCATAGGTCCATGTGGAACCACCTGGGTGTTGGACTGCAACTCCCATCATTTCCATTTGCCATGCTGGCTGGAAGTGATGGGATTTGCGGTCCATCACATCCGGAGGGTGCCAGGTTGAGGAAGGCTGGAGAAGGCAATGTAGAGCTAGATACTCCAATGGCCTGCCTCCGCATGAGTCAGTTCCATATCTATCTATTCACCATCCCAATACTTGCTAGTGTCCAAATCAACAGTGACATTGATGATGGTTATAACGCAGGGGTGGAGAACTTATGGCCGCCCTGGCTGCTGTTGGACTCCCAGCAGCCCCAGAGAGATTAATCAATTTGCAATGAGGAATTATGGCCATTTGCACTTTCAACCAGTGGAGGGCGATGTTTATTTCAAACAGTGCATAACGCAAGAATTCTTTCCCAATTTTCTCTGAGAAGCAACTGTCTCTCTCTCTCACACACACACACACACACACACACACACGCACAATATGTATAGATTTTTGCACCACTCACATTTATTCCTGTGGCTCCCTACAGGAATGTACGCACTGTGAAAGAAAAGCATTCTTCATCTTCCTCACTGGTTATGGAGTTCACTTCTTGGATGTGCTAAATCTTTTAACACCTGCCTGCTAAAAGTATGATGTGGCCGCACATTTGGACTGTAACCAGATCAATGCTCAGATGGTTGATTTAACCAGCGGCTGACCTACCACTGCAGGGTATATAGTGAACATAGCGTCCTCATTGCCCCTGGAAGTTCTGTTTGTATGATTCAGGCCAGTCCGTTTCTTTGGCAACAGACAAGCCCATCTGGTTCCAGTGGTGCGGCCAGGGCTGGACCTCTGGGCAAACGTCTGGGCCTCCTAAAGCCCAGAGGGCTCCATAACAACCCTGGCAGCGTCAATTTCTTTCTCTCGCTTTTAAAAAACTTTTTCTAGTGCAGGTGTGCTGCTGCACAGCAAAGCTTCACAGTCACGTCGGTCCTTTTCATTTGGACCCATGGGTGGCCGTAGAAAAAGAGGTTTTAAAAAAAAAAAGACAAAAGAAAAGTCTTGCTGTTGCCACCACTGGTGTCTCAGTAAGCTGGGGGGTGGGAAGGGGGGGGTTGTAACAGGTCCTCCTTTTAAAACTCTTTAGGGTGCAGTCTGATGCACGTTTAGTCAGGAAAAAGTCCTACAACACCCAACATGCTGGGAGTTGTAGGACATTTTTTTCTGTCTAAACATGCACAGGGTTGCACCTTTAAGACAGGTTATCAGGTGTGCTGGCTCCAGGTTGGAGCCAGCACATCTGATAGCTTGTCTAAAGTGCTTTAAAAGGAGAAAGAAGGACCCCTTCGATCTTTTCCTGCCGACTGATGAGGGAAAGGGCTCCCTTTTTCTCTTCTGTCCTTAAAACAAAGAAAGGGGGACCTGTTTGTCCTCCCCCACTCCCAACCCTGCATACCAAGTGGCTAGAAAGGACTGAAGAGATCCCTCTTCCTTTTAAAATTCTTTGGACAGGTTGTCTGGTGTGAGTCTGACAATTTCTGTAAAGAATTTTAAAAGAGGGAAAGGGACACTTTTGATGCTTTTCTGCCACCCGGTAGGGGGGGGGGGGGAGAGAACAAACAGGTCCTTTTTTCTTTGTCTTCTTTTACCAGGTGGCAGGAAGTGAAGAGACCAAGGCAGGCAGGGGGAGACTAGGGAGAGCCCCCCCCCAGGACATCATCTTGCCCAGTGGCCACACCACAGTACAGTTATGAATTATTTCTTAACATTCTCTAACATCACTTGCAGATAAAGGATAGAGAATGAACAATGTACAAAATTCCTTTCTTACATTGCCGATTTCTGCACGTTCTCAGAGGTGCCTTGGAGACCACATTTATTGCATGGGCAAATTACAAGATTACGCTCAGATTATGCTGAAGTATGCTCATTTTCCAGCATTTCTTGGAGACTATGCATTTTGCGCAGAAAATGTACAAAACACTGTGGAGAGACGCAAAGCCTTCAAAGACTGTTGGAGACTATGCATATTGCCTGGAAAATGTACAAAATGCAGTTGAGAAATGTACATTCCCCAAGATTGGAGAATGTGTCCAATTCCCCCATCATAATAATATGCAAATTCCCCATGAGGTGCACTGAAGGTGCAAAAAGGTCAGGTGTTATGCACAGTGACTATTCAACTGACATTACCCCCTAACATATACACATCCATTCACACTCACACACTTACACTTCCTGCCCCAACACGTCTGGTACATGCTAACTCTTTTAACACCTGCCTACTGAAAGTACGATGTGACCCCTTACATTAGTACTGTAACCAAATCAATGCTTGCATGGTTGAATACCCAACAGCCAACCTGCAGCTGCAGGTGAACATAGAAGGCAACTGGCATCCTCATTGCCCCTGGATGTTCTGTTCACATGATTCAGGCCAGTCCATTTCTTCCACGGCAGACACACCCACCTGGTTCTCTAGCTTTCTTCTGAATATCTTTTGGCATGCGGTTTTATCTTTAAGCCAGGCTTGGACTAGGCGGCCCTTCAGACACCTTCAAATAGAGGATAGTCTTCCGGCAGCCCTTTAAACAGAGGGCCTGTAAAAGAGGACACACGGTCACCCTGGAGCCCTAGACTGATGAAGGGTTCTGGAGAACTCAAAGGCTTGCTCACTGTTTTGTGACAGTTTGGTTGGTCCTAATAGAGATATTGCCTGACTGCGGATTTTGGACTTTTTCCTTTCTGGATAGCTTCCTATGCTGTGTGTGTGTGTATGGAGAAAATAATTATCTTGCAAAAAAAAAAGGATTCAAAGATCAGCCTCGCTCCCCCTCATTTACCCATGAACCCTCTTGAGAAGGGAGTTGGCTTCTCAGTGGTTGACAACAGGAAATCCCCCCCTCCTATCTTTATGTGATCTGAAACTGCAGGTTGCAGCTTTCATGTGTTTCATGGGAAATGAAGCGTGCATGTCTATATATCAAAGTACGTGAGTGGGCCATGTATGCATCCTGTTTTAAACATTTAAAGCATGCATTTTCAGGTGCAATAGGAAAACTGTTAGCTCTACTTCTTCACTTTTTGTTTTTGTTTTTTAAACTTCCCCCTTCTTTAGTTTTGCAGCTGAATGTTTTTGCTACACCTACACACACACACACACACACACACACACACACCTCCAAACCTAAAGTGGTTGATTTAAGACAGCAGGGGCAATCCCACATCCTGTGCTAATCAGATATATTTTCTATAATTATTACAAACCATTGTTGCCACCTTTGAAGTAGTGCCCTGTAGCTGTCCCTTAAACAGTACTGTAGTTACTTTGTTCTGCAGCAATGAGTAGGTGACCTGTTTAGCTCCATGCAGGCCAGCTGAGTTTTTTTTCCTGGCCAGCTGGCAACCCTCAGCAGAATCTGGCTTAGCCTGAAGCCCAGCCACTAGGAGTTTTAAGTGTGCTGGCTCCTAAATGCTATAGTTATTGGCAAAGCAGAGGGAGCAAAAATGGTGTGGGGAAGAACAGTGGTTAGCACGAAGTTCTAAGGCCCCCATGAAGTCTGTATCACATAGAGTGAAAGAAAATGCATTAAGCAGTTGTTTTTATTGTAATGTGAACCTTAGTTGTTGGAGGTATGGAGCTACCAGAGGCACCTACCTGCATATGTTGTGGGATTGCCCACTGGTGCAAAGGTTTTGGGTCCAGGTTTTTGCCTTCGCCAGTGAGGTCACACAAGAGGATATAACACTTATCTGCAAAACTGGGATTACTATCTCTTTATTTGGACTATAATACACAAATAAGACATGAAGAGCTCCGTTTTTTTTCTGGACAGCAGCCAGGTTGGTCATAGCTGCTAACTGGAAATCAGCAAATGAACTTTCTCTTAACATATGGAAACAGAAAATTTGGGACCTTGCATTAATGGAGAAACTCACTAAACGTCTTCAGGTACAAAGAGGCCAAGAAGAAATTGACACTTTTTATGGAAGACAGTATCCATTTACTAAATTTGCTAATACTGAGAAGAATATACAACAACCTCTTAAGATGCACGGAACTCTATGGCTTGATCTATTAGGATGATGAGTGATAACTTTACCAGATAATCTTACTTGTACCAAACAGAGATCCCGAGTGATTAGAAAGACTGTAAAGAAACTGACTCACATGTGCTGTACTTAAATTTGTTACTGTTTATTGTTATTTTCAAAAAATGAATTTAAAAAGTGTGTTGTTTTTTTAAAAGCGTGTTGGCTCCTAAATCCTATGTAAACACATACATTTTCCTCCTAAGCCTGTATACTGGGCCCAATCCTGAAAGGAAACGCCTTTAAACCAGGATGAACCCAAGACATTTTGCTGCCTGAGGCAAAAGATAAAATGGCAGCAACCACCCACCCACCCTTCAACCTACAGAGGCCAGCTAGAGTAATAGTTGAATTCAGGACTGACAGAAGGGAGTCCTTCTTCACATGGTGCAAAATTAGTTTATTCATGGAATTCACTGCCACAGAATGTGGTCAGGGCCTCTTGCTTAGCACCAAACTAGACGTGATGTTTACTTAATTTATGCACATGTTTTGGTTATGCATAGCAGCCCAAGGGGGTGCGGGTAGCCTGAGCAGCATTGCACCACAGAAGGTGTGCAGCGGCCTTCCCAGCCTGGGACTCTCCAGATGTTAGGGCCTACAGTTCCCATCATCCCTGATCACTGACCATGCTGGATGGGTTTGATGGCAGTTTATATATTTATTATTATTACATTTATATCCTGCCTTTCCCCCTCTTGCCAGGAACACAAGGTGACTGACATGGTCCTCCTCTCCATTTCATCCTCACAACAACCCTATGAGGTAGGGTAGTCTGAGAGTCATCAACTAGCCCAAAGTCACCCAGTGAGCTACATGGCCAAGTTGGTGGATTTCCCTGGAGGGTTCTCATTGCGGCGGCCACCGCCATTTTGAATATTCAGGGTGCAGCAGGAGGTGCACCGTAGCCTTCTCGTTTCGTGCAAATCTGGCACAGGAAGATGGTTGACAAGCCACCCACAGCTTGTCAACCACCCCAACAACCCAGCCTTGCTGGGTTCGCATGTAACGAGAAGTTAGGGTACACCCCCATTGTGCCCTGAATATTCATAATGGTGGCGGCCACTGCAGTGAAAACACCGACAGGAAAATTCACCCATGGTGTCTTCTCGTTATGTGTGAACCACATCCCTCTCCTATGGGCCAAAACAACTAGGCATCCTCGTTGGGGAAGACTGGTTTAATCCTGCCCAGCCCCACCTCTGCAACAGCCCCTGATTAGAATCACCCCCACCCCAAAGCTGGTATTTGCATCAAAAGGAAAGCCTATACTGGTACCAAAAAGGGGCTTTAAAAGACAAATTCATGAAGGAAAGCTGTATCCTAGCCTTTCTCAATCTGGTGTCTGCCAGATGTGTTGGACTACAAGTCCTATTATCCTCAGCATGGAGGGCAGGCACCAGGTTGCGGAAGGCTGGCCATTCCGATACACCAGAAGTGGGCAACCTGTGGCCCTCCAGGTATTGTTGGACTCCAACTCCCAGCAGCCCCAGTCAGCATGGCCCATAGTCAAGGTTGTAGTCCAACATCTGCAGGGCCACTGGTACCCCATCCCTCATATATACAAATAGTGAACTCAATTCTCCAAGGGTGGATCCTTATGTATCCAAAATGGCACCAGCCACACAAAAGAGGGAGGTATCAGCAAGCTTAGGGGAACCCCATGGTTTTTTTTAGAAGAGGACAAAACTTATAGAAGAAAAAAACTTAATGCGGGGAGAAGAGAACCAAAAATTGCCCAATGAGGACTGGGCACAGAATGCTGACTGACTGTTGGGGGAAGAAGGACAGAAAACCAGGGGAAGGGCTATGGAATGGGGTGTCCTGAAAGAAGGCATGGCTGGCCAGCTGGCTCCCTAAACAGGAGCACTCTACACTGCAGCATTGTATTGCCGGTTCCACTCGTTAACAGCTACTAGTTCTGATGGTGCTATGCAGCCTCCAGGTTCTGCGGCAGTATGTCACTGAATGGGGGACAATAGGGAGTGCATGGGCAGGGCTGGCGTCAATGGTAGGCATAGTTGGGCACCTGCCAAGGGCCCACATCCTGGCAGAGGCCCACTGACAAGAGCCTTCTGGAGTTGCTCCTCCTCTTCACCATTGCAACTTGCTTGCTCACCTGCCTCTCACTCATGCCCAAACAATGATGGTGGTGAGAAGGAAGGAGCAGGAAATGCCACAGCCCACTTGCTTCAAAATGGCGGTGGCCACCGCAATGAGAACCTATCATGTCTGCTCAATGGCGTTCCTTGTTCAAAGAAAAAGAATTGTTTCAGAATGCAATGAGAAGGGCAGAGAGGTCCTAGGCCAGGGGCAGGCAACTTTTTTGGGCCCATGGGTACATTTGACATTTTGAAAAATTGTCCTGGACACCAACACAAATTGCCATGGGAGTGTGGCCAATCCAAAATGTTGGGAGCATCCTCTCTCTGGATTCTGTCTTTTCTTACACACACACACACACACACCCAATTTTGGTTTTTCTCCCCCCCCCCCCCCGGATCAGCACAGCACCCTCTTCTTCAACTCTTTTAAAGTCAATGGAGCAATAACGCTCCATTGACTTTAAGAAGTGGGGAAAAGTACACTGATCAGAGATGAAGTGGCACCAGCAGTGATGAGTGGAGGGCAGTGCAAGGGGCCTGGCAAGCACACTTGGGGGTCATGACAGATGCCAGTGCACTTGCGGGCGCCATGCTGCTTTTCTTGCAAGGTGGTTTTTGCTTTAAAAAAAAAAAGCAGCCGAGACGATGAAAAGGCAAATTTGCCAGCCAAGAAGCTTTTATTTCATTCATTGAACCAAGCTGCATGGGGATTATGGGAGACAACAGCATCACATTTACAAACACCACTTTTCTCTTGCATCATTTTCACCATGAATTCTGTTCAGCAGACATTGTGACATTTGCCAGTTGAAGGGTTGACATCCCCCGCCTGAAATGCCACAGCTCTAGAGGAGACTGGCCTCTTGTTAACTGCATGTTTCCCCAAATGCTTCTTAAGCCAGGAGACTGCTTCCCACAGCACCAGCATTCATGGCAAGTTTACAAAAACAGAGGAGTGTGGTCATCTCATGAGACACGGTGAGATGACAACTTTGGATGACAAGTTTTTTGGAGTACCCATTAAGGGTGGGACGTAGGTCTCAGCCATGATGGCTCAGAAAGTTCTAATAACTGAAACAAACAGGAGTTGTGCAAGAGCATTACGGTGCTTATGTGCACCTCCTGTCCATTCCTTGTGGATTTGTGCCTCTTCTTAATGTGTGGATGTGCGGAGGCACCATCTGGATTTTTGGTCACAAGCACCAAAAGCTCTTCATGAAGGTTCATTCTCGATCTTCCATGTGGCAACTGTGTTTTTGTGCAAGCCTCCTCTGAACATCACCCGCCATGCAGACCTTCTCAGTATGAAGCCGTGCACTTGCGATCTACGTCAGACAGTCCTCCCGGTTTTGCTATAATTTTGCAGGTTAATTGGCTGTTGCAGTGAAGATTGAGCCCCAAAGCCTTGGAACATGGATATTGGTGCGTGGCACAGCATTATGGAGCAGATTGCAGGGAGAGCAGAGTTGCTGGCTGGATTGTCAGGCTGTTATTGATGGAGAGGAGGGTTCCCCTGGAGATGGAAAGGGTTATGATGGTTCTCTGAATAAAACCCTCCAGGGCTCCAGGATCAGTATGCTCGAAGGAGATGAATCACAACCAACATCAGTGGTAGCAGAAAGGAAGCTGGGCTGCCAAAGAGCATGATTTGGCTACTTGTTGATGTAGTAACATTTCCCTCTTTTACCACTTGGTCCTGAAAGAGGAAACAGGAAGGGTATTTGATATTGAGTCAAAGAGGTACTCGACAAAACTGGAGACCTCTACACAGCTTTGGCTGTTGATGTCAGGTACACATGCAGGGAATTGGAATGAGCTGCCCTTCCTGGATTCCAGCCCTTCCCAATCTGATGCCCTCTGGATCTCTTGGACTACAACTCCCAGAATCCCCCAGCCAGCGCAACACATCCAGAGGGCTCCAGGTTGGGAAAGGCTGCCGTGTTCACACACATCTTTAACACCCTTTCATCCCCACAGGGCAGGTCTGAGAGTCTGCCCATTGGATGCTGATATAATATATGCAAATAGAGAAAGTGCGGCATACTTCTAAATATTATTAACCTTTGAACTCCTCCTAGGCAATTCCCGTGGCATTCTCACCTGATTAGGGCCTAACTCAAGGGGTGGGGAACTTGTAGCCCTCTAGATGTTATTGGATGAGAATTCCCCTCATCCTTGACCATTGGCTATGCTAGCTGGGGCTGATGGGAACTGAAGTCCAACAACATATGGAGGGCCACAAGTTCCCCATACCTAGCGTTACTAAACGTGACCTGAAAACGCAAATGCTGCTTCGGGAAGGGACTACTGAAAGTGGAGAAGGTGCAGGGGGAGAGTCCTCTCCTTGCCCCCAATTTGTCCATGCCAAATTGTCCCTCAAACATCTCTTCCCCCTTACATGGGATTTCAAATACATGTTTATGTTCCATCATACCAATTAAAATTTGCCCTCACTGATGATCAATTAAAGCTTTTCAATTTGTTAATCTATCCATTAAAGCAGACAGCCTGGCTTAATTAATACTTCCAGGGCCCGCCCTACCAATAGGCAGCGTGAGGCAGTTCGCCTCAGGCAGCAGATGCTGGGAGGCGGCAGCAAGGTGTTGGAGGAGAGAGCTGTGTGTGTCGCACAACCTGCCCTATGCCCTCTAAGCTAGCCTTCTCCTCCATGAATTTGTCCAATCCCCCTTTAAAGCCCTCCAAATTGGTGGCCATCACTACATCTTGTGGAAGTGAATTCCATAGTTTAACTATGTACTTTGTGAAGAAGAAGTACGTCTTTTATCTGTCCTGAACATCCCACCAATCAGCTTCATGGGATGACCCCTTTGGGTTCTAGTATTATGAGGGAGAAAAATGTCTCCCTATCCGCTTTCTCCACATCCTGCATAATTCTGTACACCTATATCATGTCTCCCCTCACTCGCCTTTTCTCTAAGCTAAACAGTCCCAGCTGTTGTAACCCTTCCTCACTGAGGAGCATCTTGTCTCTAATGCACATGCATGTAAATGTGTGCTCATGAACACCAAGGCACCTGTTGTGGAGGTTTATTTTGAACTGTGAGAGAATATTGTCAGACCATGATGCTTTTCTCATATACATTGGGATGGATCCAGATTTAGTCCTACCTAGAGATGACATATTGAAATAAATGGGATTTGAGTGAATCCTGGCTAATTACAGTAAATTCCATTAATTTCAGTGGGTCTGTTCTAAGCAGGACAAAATCTCAGTCCAACCCATCAGCTATGGCAGGGTAAATGAGCAGAGCAGATGAAGTAGTGTTCTTTTTGTTCTCCCAGGCATTTTAATCATTTTAATCATTTTAGTCATTTTAATCTTGTAGTTGTTTTTAATTCCATTATTGTAACTGCTGCTGCTAGCTCTGCTGTTTGTTTTTAATCTGTGGTTTTAAATTTTATATTTTATATTGTATTTTATGATTTTAACTGTTGTAAACCGCCCAGAGAGCTACGGCTATTGGGTGGTATAAAAATGTATTAAATAAATAAATAAATAAATAGTGCGGAAAGAGTAGAGCATGAAGGGAGAAAAGGCTGCAATCTTTGGTACAGGAATAGAGATAAGAGGCATTCGAGGGCCCTACTGCTCATTCTGCTGAGTGGGGTCCCAGACATGTGCCCCAAAGTCCTGTTCTAATAGCACCACTGATAGCTCTATTATACTCTACCCAGCTGAGGGAACAACAAATGTCAGCTGATAAACAGTATGGAAGATCTTGAAATAGCAAGGTTCTACAAAGGATCCTTGCCTCTATGTAGCCAGCCTGATGAAAGGGCTTTTTCCATTCATGCCTTTGATAAGCGTAGGCACCTCTTTTCTGAAAGGTTTTGCAGTAATTGCCTGTCTTCCCTGCCCTCCCCAACTTTCCAGTGCTCTTCTGGGCTTTGAGGTTGCCAGGCAGGCAGTGGAGAGCCACAGCTTTGCAAAAGGTGATGCCAGCACTTAAAATATGTTTCCTGTTATTGTAGCAGCTCTTCCTTTCTCATGCACAGAGAAGGAAATCCAGAAAGAAAGAGACACAAAGTTTGCAGAACTCCAACCACAAGAAGGGGGACGTGACCCCAACGCCCATGGCATCAGTCAGGGCTGGCAACAAACAGTCTGCAAAGTGGAGTAGTTGCAGAGGGCTCTGGGGCTCAGAAGGGCCCAGCACCAATTCATCAAGGCTGGAGTGCTTTCCAGACTAGGCTTTTATTGTTCAATTGCACCCTGACATTACCAGAGGTAAGGGGTCCAGATGTCACTATCTTCAATTTGTAGCCCTCCTGTGTTTCCCAACCACTTCTGTCTTTTTTTCTTACCAGAAAAAATTGGTTAAGGACAGTGTTGTAGTGGAACCAGGGCTCACAGGAACAAAGCTCCTGGACTTTTTTTTTGGTTAGCAGGGATGACAATATCTTCTGCCACCCCCTCCAGGCTTCCCTGTTCCCTCTGAGCCTAGACTGCAATCCCCACAGTAGCAGGCACTGGCCGGGTTTGCATGATCAGTGGGGGAAAGAAGCCACTGCAGCTTCTTTCCCCCGCCCTGCATGTGCCACTTGCGCACCACACGATTTGCTTCATTACCCTTGCCGCGCGTGGCTTCCTGTGTCGTCTGAACTTGGCGAGGTGCAAAGCAGGGGGTGGCTTCGAAGCCACCCCAAAACCCTATAACAAGCCCAGGGTTCTGGGGTGGTTTCGAAGTCACCCCCGCCAAGCACCTCACTGGTTTCAGGACAACAGGGGAAACTGCACTGCACGCTGGGATGGTAATTAGGCAAATCACTTTCCCTGCTGATCCTGTGAACCCAGTCACTGTTAATAGATACTAGTGGACAGTAGTACTATTCCTGTTGTAATGCAAAATATTTTGGGGGTGGCTTGATCCTGAATGGGCAGTTAAGACCCATTCATTTTACAAAAGACCTGCTCCTGGTGGGAAAACCACTAGAATGGGTTTGTGGATCCACACAGCTGCCTGCATTTCTGGCCTCTCTCTGCAAGCATGGCTACGTGGCCTGTCACGATGAAGAAAGACCTGCACTTCGAAACTTACCCCTACACCACTGGTTAAGGAAGAAAAGACAGAATAGCTGGACAAGGCTGTTTGACTGTTAGCACTAGAAGCCCTCTGTCTGGCAGCACCCTGCACCTCTCAGACACCGCTCTGTTCTGAGCTCTCTGTCTGTGGCTTTGCAACAAAAGCAAGAGATGGCTGTGGGGCTGTGGCTGCTGCATTCATGCTTGTTCTCTAATCCTCCAGGTCCACAGGCACAGCTAAAGGCTGCGCCTGCACAGCCATGCCACCCTCCTCGTGAGGAAGCAAGGAGGCAGTGGTGGCCGCAGCGACAGCTGTATTGACGGCACCCAGCAGAAAGGAGATTAGCTGCTCCCCAAGCAGCCAAGCGAGGGTGGGGGTGAACACTGAAGCTGGAGGTCACCCTGGAGGAAGACGGAGGCTGAGCCAGCCCCTCTGCTCATGCCGGGCAACGGCTGGTGGTTGCGGCTGCACGCGCATGCCATTGCGATCCATCCATTCATTCAGCTGCACCGCCAGGCCTCGCACAAGGAAGCAGGGTGGTAGCAGATCTGTGCATCAACACATAGAAACATAGGAAGCTGCCCTACCGAGTCGGACCACTGGTCCATCCAGCCCAGACCCCCCAGTATTGTCCATGCTGACTGGCAGCAGCTTTCCGAGATGAATTCCTGGAGATGTGGGGGGGGTGTGTGTGTGTTGAACTTGGGGCCTTCTGCATGCAAAGCAGGCGCTCTACCGCTGAGCCACGGCCCCTCCCGAGGGGGCTGCTGCACTCCACACCAGCTAGCCGCATCCTGCCACCCCTTGCACTGCAAGCACAAGGAAGAAAGAGGGCAGAGGCCGGCACACTGGGCAGACCCTTGAGTGAGCCAGCCAGGTGAGGACGCTGCCCAGCGAGGCGGAGGCTGCACCCAGCCACCCCTCCCCTGCTGCATTTAGGCTTCAAAATGGCTTTTAAAAAGACAGCACGGGAGGCATGTTCAGCGGGGTCACTGCTGGGGAGGGAAGGGCTAATTCTCCCTTCACCAACCCTGCGACCTCCCCCTCCCCCTGAAAAATCGCCCCTCTCCCACTGCAATCAGGGAGGCTTCTTAAGTCTAACTGCAGCAGGGGGACGTTGATGTGCGAGTGTGTATGTGAGTGTGAGTGTGCGTATATGAGTGTTGTGTGTGTGAGTGAATAGGGTTTGGGCAATCACATTGGAGCCATATGCCAGCAGTAGGGTGGCCCCGTCTAGTTTTGGGTACGGCCCCTGACATGCTTCCTTAGAACCAATACCAATGCAGCCCTTGGGCTGAAAAAAAGTTCCCCACCCCTGTTTTAAAACTGTTGTAGCTTGTTTTGTGAGCAGCGGAGAGAACTTATGTTATGGGGGTGGCTATATAAATACAACAAGCAAACAAATGTTAATATATGTGAGGAAAAAAATGTGGTTCTACTGTTTGTTCTCAACAGTTTAAATATGTACACCAGCAACTTCAGAATGTGAAAGAGGAAGTTGTACACTCACTGCGAAGCAACGTAGTTTTCATGCATGCGCATGAACACCTCATGTGCATTAGAGAGGAAAGATGCCAAAGGCTATGCTCTGGATGGAATAAATTTTTAAAAATTCTTTATACTTTAAAAGAAAAAAAACTAGTTAAAAAGACGAAGATGGTTTAGTCTGCCAGGGTTGCCATTTTTTCCTTCTTTCTAGCAAGGATTCCATGTCATCATAGCTGTCCAGGCAGAAATCCGACAGGTATAGCATTTCCCACTGGTGCATCTCCATGCTTGGAAAAACTGCACCCACAGAATTTCTGTATGTCATGCTGATGTTAAAGGCACATGAGTCATGCTGGAATAAAAGATGGCAATCTTAGGGAGGAAGCTGGCTATGTGGGTTAAGCGAAGAGACATTCGTGATAATAATTTCAGGGGTGAGTGTGAATTCTTTGGTAGCCGAAATGGCACCATCCATGCAGAAGTGGGAAATATCAGCAGGATTGGGGGGACACTGAGTTTTGAAGCAGTGCAAAAAATCTTTAGGAAAAAACCCTACTGGAGGCAGGGTGGGAACCCCAAAACTGTCCAATGAGGATTGAACATGCTCAGTGAATGCTGGCTATTGGGGGTGGAAAACTTGGGTGTTGGTGGTGGAATGGAGTATTGTAGAAAAAGGCATGGCTGGCTGGAGCTCAGGAGCACTCCACATTGCAACATGTTGTTGCAGGTCCCAAGCATTTGTGTTAAAATATAACTGCAGCTCTCCGAATGGCTTATTGCAGTGGTTTTAAAGCAGCCATTTGGTTATCACCCTGGTATACTTTCAGGTGGTCACTGATAAACCGCCATGAAAATAATGGGGGGGGGGATGATGATGCGCCAAAGATTTATTTGACATTTCCAACCACATGTTGACTTTTCACTTCAAATTTTAAAATATCAACTGCGCAGCAGCTGGCTGTGTCAGCACCACTAGAACCAGCAGAGGAAAACTGCAGAGAAACCCCCAACTACAGGTGCGGTTCTCTCTCTGCGCATGTACATAACTTTGTTGGATCATGGCCACAGTTCCATTTTCATTCAGAAATCTGACAAGCGTCCTTGCACATGGTGACGGCTGTAAGATTAGAAAATGTGGCAGTCCACAAACAACATGCAAATCAGACTTGTGATCCTCAATACAGCATGGGTTAAACATTACTTGTCTAGGAGATGTTGAAAACATTCAGATAATCAGTCATCTGTCTGGATAAAAGAGGAGCATTAGCTATTGTGAGGTGGATGGGAATAGTACAGCGTGGAGGTAGGTAACTGGGAGCTGACAGAGAAGATATTTGATAATAGGTAAAAACAGCAAAGCAATTTGCTGCAGCTTAAAGACTAGTACACTTATTTTGGCATAAGCTTTCGTGGCCATTGTCCGCTTCATCAGATGCACAAAAGGTTATGCCACAATAAATTTGTTCATCTTTTAGGTGCCACAAGACTCTGCTGTTTTTGCTGCAACAGACCTAATACGGCTACCCCTCTGAAAACTGAGAATAGGTGTTAGGGTTGCCAGCTTTGAAATTGGCTACGTGATTGCACCTTTAAGAACAGTTCAATCTACAGAACATTAGGAGAAGATGATAATATTTTATTCTCCAAACTGTGAAAAGCTTCGCTGGCTTATTTCTACACATCAAGATGCTATTAAAGACATAAAAGTAGCTGGGCATGTGTGTGTGTGTCCCCACGATCAGCTAGCAATCCCAATAGGCATATCTGGTACTTTTTTTTAAAGTGTGGAGATTAAATAGGAATACAATTACAGTCATGCCTTGGATTGAGAGCATAATTTGTTCCGGAAACGTGCTTGTAATCCAAAACACTCTATCAAAACGAAATCCCCCAAAAAAAATTTGTACAGAGATTTTTAATTTAAGTCGTACTACAGTACTTGTATTGCAAGACGTCGCTTGTATATCAAGTAAAAAAAAAATTAAATAAATGTTTAAAAATTTGCTTGTCTTGCAAAACGCTCCCAAATCAAGTTACTTGCAATCCAAGGTATTACTGTACATTCATGCAGATTGGGACATAGCACATGTCAGAGAAACGCCAAATGAGAGGGATTTGATCGGTCCTAGAATATGCTTTGACCTTGTTTACACATTAAGTGTGATCCTGAGCATCATCAAGTCTTAACCATGCGATGTCACAATGATCAGCTACACCAAGAATGACATAATAAATCAGAAGCAGCACGTAAAAAAAGAGGCTATGTAATGGGGTTAGCAAAATTTCACGGTGCTGATCATTCCTTGAAATCAGCGTTTAAGTTTATGCCTTTTCAGCTACAATCCTGTACACGCTTACCAGGGAGTAAGTCCCGTTGAACTCAACAGGGCTTACTTTTAAGTAGACATGCATAGGATGTGTGTGGTAAGGCACAATCCAGCCAAAGACACAGCCCAATCTTATGGATGCTTACTCAGGAGTAAGTCCCACTGAGTTCAACAGATCTCATTGCCAAGTAAGTATGCACTGGATTGCACACTTGAGTAATTTCAAACCACATCGATTTCAGTGGAAAATTAAGCATATGCGTAGCTCTTATCTACTAAAATCCATGGAGTTTGAAGGTACTTACATTTGGCTGGACTGTGACTTTACATAATAAATGTTGTACTTATTTTGGTACAACACAAAAATTGCCTTCTACATCCACTTTACAATTCAGGCTGGACTCCAATACTCACTTGCTTGGGAGAAAGTGCCTTTGAACTCACCCAAAAGTCTTGTAATGCCTTAAAAACTAACAAATTTGTTATGGCATAAGCTTTTGTGGACCAAAGTCCACTTCATCAGATGCATGGAATTTCATCCTGAATTGGCAGATATATATAGATATACATATACATACACACACACACAGGTGTAGGAAGAAGAAAATGTTAGCCATGAGGTTAGAGAGGAATGAAATGCAAGAAATATTAAACAGACCTCATGCTGGCTCAGCTTGTCTGAGCGTGGAAAGTAAGCAGGGTCAGGCCTGGTTGTTACTTGGATGGGAGACCCCTCCTTTAGTTTCCTGCATTGAGCAGGGGGTTGGACTCGATGGCCTTGTAGGCCCCTTCCAACTCTATGATCTATGAAAGCTCAGATGTATGTCAGATAATTACAGTGACTATTCACAAAACAGTGTTGATAGACATTTTGGCATTGGTAAGTCAACACCTGTAGAACCCCTACATCCAACTAAACATGCACAGGATAGGGCTGTTAATCTCACAAACAGGTGGTATTAACTCTGTTCAGTCCCTGTGTACAGCCCCACTTCCAAACACTGCAGCCAGTACACAAACGTATGCTTCTTTTAACGCCACCTGAAATCAGGGTCAATTGTTCTTTGAAATGACTGAAGATTTTAATTTCCATTGCCACATTTCAGCAAGTAATTTTTACCTTTGTCCAATGAGACCGATCCTTACCTTAGACTCATCACCCATAGCCAGACTCATCAATAGAGCAACCCCAACAAGCAGGATGACCTTCATGGTTAAACTGTCCACAGCTCGGAATGATAGAACTCTGGCAAAAGTAGCTTTCTTCTTTTAAAGAAGAGGCTTGGAGGTTTTACACCATAGATGGCAAAGAGGCAGGAAGAGCTCACCAATCACAAACTCCCCGGCTTGCTTCTTTCCTGCTTTGCTGGTGATGTAGGAGGTAGTGTGCGTGTGTGTGTGCTCTTTGAAACAGATTTACTACTAATGGCAGGACCTCTGACACACCCCTTAAAATATTGAAACTCCACTAATCTAAATGGGACATAGGAGGAACCATGTGCTTCCAATGGGGAATAAACCCTCTGATGCACAGGGAGGCAACTCCGTTTATTATATATTTTAGTTTTCTTTGTAACCTGCCCTACTGGAAGGGCTCATGGTGCACTACAGTTAATTGCTAGGGGACCAGTATCAGAGGCAGTATGCCTATGTACACCAGTTGCTGGGGAACATGGGTGGGAGGGTGCAGCTGCACTCAGGTCCTGCTTGTGGGATCCCGTGGGCAGCTAGTTGGCCACTGTGTGAACAGAATGTTGGACTAAATGGACCCTTGGTCTGATCCAGCAGGGCTCTTCTTATGTTCTTAGGACCACTTGCTATGGAGAGCTCGCAATCTAAGCTCTGCTGCTAAAGTTGTTGCTGTTTAATTGATTTTGTCATGCATATCGTTATGGCACTTGAGTACCAACCATTTCTGCTATTACCCTCCTTGTTTTGTAGAAATTGCACAGGCACTTTTGCACTATACCATCTGCTGCGCTGTTATTTTCTCCTCTGGTGGCTGTGGTGGGCTGCTTTGTATAGCAGAGCACTGTTTGTGCTAATACCACGTGCGTGTGCTTAAAATAGGGGTGGATGAATCTGTCCGTTTCACTTTCTTCCACGTTGACATTTTTAAAGTCTCAAATTCTTTTCATCCTATTGATGAAGGAATTTGCAGATTCTGACAAGTTCTTATCAAACAATGAACCAAGCGAAATTCTCACCCATCTGCAGCAGCCAAATTAAGTAAGTACAGCTATTCCCAGCATGGAGAGGACCATGTTGTATCTGCCTGCCACGTAGCTGTTAAAAATGAGGAGCCTGTTAGCAAAAAGAGATGGCAACCCTAATTCAGCACCACAAACATAGCTGAATAAACGAGGATTAAAATCCAGTCTTTAATAGCTAAGCACTCAAAGCCTTCTGCCTATATGGACAGAGCTATTAATTTCTTTCCATTCGGTTTACAGAGAAATTTTTGAATTCTGGTAAGTTCTTATCAAACAGGCAAACCAACCAAGTGGAATTCTCACCCACCCCTAAATTTTGGGCACCCCCAATTGCAGTTTCAGGCAGAGGTCCTTAAATAAACCATTTAAGGACAAGTGTGGATCAGATACTGTATATACAAGCTGTCCCCCTTACCAGCCCTTCCCCCAGCCAAGAGCACTTTTCCTCCTGTCTTGCAGTGCTGTTGTCAAAAACCCTGGAGAGTTGTCAGCCAGAATAGACAACACTGTTTACTTCTATGGGTACTCCCAGACAAGGCCTTTATCTTACCATCAAGTTCATCTACAAGGGAGAAGGCTTCCTTGGTAGAGGTGCCCCAGTTTTGGAATGTCCTGCCCAAAGAGGTTCACCTGGCACCAATGCTACTATCATCACTGAGCTGCCATGGGGATCCCTCCTTGCTGCTCAAATGTGGTGGAACAGGGAAAGGCTCAGTGGTGAAGAGCATGCTTGGCATGCAAAATGTACCATCATCCCAGGTAGGAAAGAAAAGTAAAGGAAGGAAGGAAGGCTCTCTCTGTGAAACTTTGGAGAGCTGCTGCCCATCAGTGTATCCCAGCCTTCCCCAACCAGGTACCCTCCAGACAGAGGTGGTGTTAGGGGGCAGCCCACTAGGGCCGGAGCCCGGAATCTTTCATTTGGAGCCCTGAATCTCTGGGAGGCCATCTGCCCCACCACCTGCTATCCATGGGCATACCTTGCTCTAATAAAGGTACAGGGGCCCTGAGGATCTCTCTTGCATCTGATCCCTCTGGATTAGCTGGCTTTTTGCCCACATGTGCTTCACATCCTGCTGCCTCCCCACCTGGACCCTTTCTGCCTGAGTTTTTTTTTTCTTTTTCTGAAATCAAATGCCTTCCTCTTCCCTGCCCGTACATCCCTTTTTACAAATAGGGGTGGTTCTTAGGAGATGGAGTCCTTTACAGACTTTAGAGTAATAATAATATTTTATTTTCAGTCATAAACCAATACAGAATAAAACCATCACAATATATTCACTCCTCATATTAATACTCCCCCACAGTCCTAGACTCATTATTTAACAGGTTCAGCAGCACCCTTTTCCGCTGGCTTATGGCAGCTGCACAAAAGCTTGCCACTTTCAGCATGTCTTGGTGCTTTTGGTCCATCAAAAGATACTTTACATAATATGTTTCAGCTCTACTGGGAATATATTGAATAATAGGCAAAATGAAGATTTGGCGCAAATCCTGATAAAAAGTACAGTGCAGCAAAACATGGCCAGCCATTTCCACCCCATATTCATTCCACAGGGGCATATTCGCTCTGGATATGGGGTACCTCTAAACCTTCCTTCCAGCAGTGATGATGGCAAAACATTTAGCCTGGCTAAAGTAAACGCTTTTCTGAGTTTCAGGACATTCAGCTCTGCTGGGTATTTTACATGCGCTAATATCCTCCCCTCATCCCTGAAGTCAGAATACGTTACTGCCTGGCTCTGCAACTTTTGCAATTCCACATCCCTAAGTCACGCCGCTGAACCAGTGTTTTGGCCTTTCTATATCCCATGGAAACTAAAAAGTTTGGTGCAAAGCCTAAGTTGTGTAATTTCTCATGCAGAACAGATTTCCATTTGGACTGCCATTTATCCGTTAGTGTTACAGGAGCCAGGCCCACCGGGAGAAAAATCAGCTTTAGCCAATAGTGGATCCTAAGTATCCATGCTCGCACCTCTACTGATATTTGTCCAGACTTTAGAGTATATGTAAAGTAGCATATAGAATCATAGAAAAGTAGAGTTGGAAGGGGCCTACAAGGTCATCGAGTCCAACCCCCTGCTCAATGCAGGAATCCAGGTCAAAGCATCCCTGACAGATACGCAAATTTGTGCTTTTTTTTTTTTTTTGTGGTCCTGTGGGCCTAAGCCCTGGATCTTTTCAGTACCTAGCACTGCCCCAATTAAGAATGCTTTTGCCTGGTGCCTAAAAGGCAATAAAGTTGGTACCAGGCAGAGCTCCTTGGGAAGGACCTTTCACAACTGGACTGCCACCATGAAAAAAGGCCACTCCCTTGATATGATGATGATTTATTTACAGTATTTGTATACCGCTCCATATCTAAGCAGATTTCAGAGAGGTGAACAATAAAAAGATAAAAACAGATAAAGAATAAAAACAATGCATAGAAAACAAGATATCAATTGTGGCTGGTCAATAAGGAAGGCTTCCCGGAACAAGGATGTCTTCAGCAGGTGCCAAAAGCAGTACAATGTTGGAGCCTGCCTGACCTCCAGAGGCAAGGAATTCCAGAGAAATGGAGCCACCACACTGAAGGCTCTTCTCCTGGTGGTCTCCAAGCGGGTCCTAATATGTCTTTGATACACTGTTCACCCATTAATCACTTTCTGTTGTTGTTGCTAACCTCTTGTTTGGTAGTTGTAGAAATCTTCTGTTTTCTTGCAGAGTAATCTAGCCGTTGCTAATTACTGATGCTTAGGTTTTGCTGCTAAAATAACACCATCAATGTACTAGGAAGTGGTATCAGCAGGTTTGCAGAAGTACAAAACCAACATATGTTACAGCTACATATTACGTCCAGTATCAGAGTACAGAAAAGCCTTTATAGTTATAGTGTAGGCAGGTTGGTGTGAGAGGAGATAACTCATTTGAGCACTTTTTAATGACACATTCTTGCATACAGAAATGTCTCAGCTGCAGGCTGCAGCGTCATAAGGAGGTGGCCCCTTTTCATCTGTTAGACCAGTGTTCTCCAACCTTGGGCCCCCAGATGTTTTTGGCCTACAGCTCCCAGCATGCCCCAGCCAGCGTAGCTGGGAATTGTAGGCCAAAAACATCTGGAGACCCAAGGTTGGAGAACACTGTGTTAGACAAATGCGGGGTGGGTGGGTATGGATGGTATTCTCAAGTACAAAAGCAAAGGTAGCCAAGCTGGCTATCAGGGGGAGAGAGAAAAAAACCCAAAACCACATTAGAGCAATAATTTTATTGGTGTAACAGTTCAGCTATGTGTTCAGTTTGATGCTGGGATAGTAATGATTCGATCCCATGCAATACTCTGAGTCTTTTTCATGCACTGAGCAGCAGCTGGCTTAGGGTTCACCTCAAGCCTTCCCTTATCCCTCCAACCCTGTTCTGATCCAACATGAGGCTTCAGACGTGACGGTGCAGGGGAGGCAAGCGAATTCACGATAGGCGACCGGTTTCTCACAGCTCTGCCCCTGTTTGCATAACATGAAATAACATTCTATCTATCCACACACATATACATATACATATACATATACATATATATCCACATACTGTACATATATATCCATATATATATATCATATAATATAATATAATATAATATAAATATTATTTTAAAACAACCTACCTCATAGGATTGTTGTGAGGATAAAATGGAGAGGAGGAGGATCACGTAAACCACCTTGAGTTCCTCGCAGGAGGAAAAAAGGCGTGATATAAATCTAATAAAAAAAATTTAAAAAAAAATCTCGCCCCGGAGTGCTGAATGCTGGGAATTGTAGTCTTTGCAGAGTCTCCTGAAGCCTCTCCTAGGAGGAGGCCTGGAAGCCGTAACCTAGGCAACCATCTGTAAACAAGATGGCGGCGCCTGCCTGAAGCCTCAAGATGGGCGGGTGAGTCTCGTTGTAACAGAGAGCGGGTTCCGCATCAGAGATGGCAGCGGCGTGGTTTTCGCCCTCACAGCCGCTGCTCCCACCACCTCAGTTTCATTCACGAACCCGCGCTCTCCCCGCGGCCCCAGTTCTCCAGGATGTTAGTCTGTGTTGCAGCAGAAACAATAAAAGCGTCCTTGTGGTACCTTAAAAGACTTCGGGCGCAATCCTATGCATGTTTAGACAAAAGAAAAGTCCTATAATTCCTCTAGCCAAGGAACTGTAGGACTTTTTTCCTGCCTAAACATGCATGGGATTGCACCCTAAAGGTTGCATCCAATAGTAGTCTAATTTAAGTCCCATTCGTTGCAATGGGTCTACTCGAAGTAGGACTAACAAGGGATACAACCCTAAATGTCAACTCAGAAGTAAGCCCCCTGATTTGAATGAGGCTTCTTCCCAGGTATGTGTGTGTAGGATTGCTGCCATACAGCACAATCTTATGCGTCTTTGCTCAGGAGTGAGCGCCACTAAGTTCCATAGGGCTTACTTCCTGGCTGCAACCCGAAGCCCCATTGAACTTCGTGGTGCTTGCTTCTGGGTAAACAGATTGCTCTGTTAGGCTGGCTGCAATGCTCTGCACGCATACTAGGGTAAGCCCCACTGAAATCACTGAGGCTTACTTCTGAGGAAATATGCACAGGGTTGAACTGTAACAGATTTCTGTGTCAGATGCTAGAGGCTCTTTCATCAGAACATTCCCCTCGGTGGGCAGATATATTCACAGAAACGGATCTTATCTTGGATATATCTGGCACCTGCAGTCCTACGATTGCTGGTTTATGTTTCATGACTGTCTGGCCCCACTGTTCACAATGGCTTGGATCCAGGATCTGCCCTGCTTGTGGAAGGTGCTTCTGCCCGATTTGGGGGGATCCTCCCCCCCCCCCTCACCACAGCTCACCCCATTCAGCAAGGTCTCTGGTCTCCCACTTCTTGGTGTATCATTTTCTGGGGGCTGGAGGTGCTGCTGTGGGGAGAAAGTTGGGGGGAGTCCACTTCCGCCAGTCCAGTTGCACATGCCTAAATCTGGATCCAAATCCAATGTCTTTTTCTCTGTACCTTTGTGTCTGTGTGTGGAGACATGATATGATATGACAACTGGGGTAACATTTCATGCATCTAACACCATGGACTGTAGTCCACAAATGTATTATTTATTTATCCTGCCTTTTTTCCTCCAAGGAGGCCAAGGTGGCTTACATGATCCTCTTCCTCTCCATTTTATCCTCACAACAACCCTGTGAAATAGGTTAGGTTGAGAGTTGGTGACTGACCTAAAGACATGCAGTGAGCTATATGACAGAGTGGAGACTAGAACCCGGATCTCTCCAATCCTGGTCGAACAATAGTTCATGCCACAATTAAGGTTTATGCGACAGTTAATCAGCTAGTCTTTCAGGTGCCACAACTGCTAGGCTCTTTTTGTCATGTTTCTTTTAAAGCATGGTCAGATCAGTGCTGATTGGCTCTTATTAACTGAATTGGATTCTGAATTCATTTGTGCTACAAATAATATTGACAAGCCTCATGCTATCTCTTGCATTGCCATGTTAGCCTCACTTTGTAAAAACATACTATTTCCTTCTTCTCTGTATTTGGGGAATATGGATTGATAAAGTAGGCTCTGGGGCCCATGAAAGCTTATGCCACAAGAAATGACACGTCTTGAAAGGTACTACAAAACCTTTGCTGCAACAGACTGAGCTAATGGTATGAAAGTTGCTGTGCATGTTCAGGGGAAATATATACATTTGATGATCAAACCCAATTTGATTGACTCTTGCATCCATTTTCACATGATGCCTGTGAGGTCCAGGAGCATGTGATGCCTGTGAAATACTGTGTTTACTGTTAGATGTGTTTAAAAAAAGGGAATTTGGAAAGTGTATCCTGCAGGGGTGAAAACTACATCGGCTGAAATCTTCTACTAAGTTATTAAAGATGCCCCAGTGTATTCCTTTGTATAAGATTTCCTTATACAGTAATACCTTGGATTGCAAGAAACTTGGTTTGAGAGCGTTTTGCAAGACAAGCAAATTTTTAAACATTTATTTAATTTTTTTTTACTTGATATACAAGCGGTGTCTTGCAATACAAGTACTGTAGTATGGCTTAAATTAAAAATCTCTGTACACATTTTTTGGGGGGGATTTCGTTTTGATATAAGAGTGTTTTGGATTACAAGCACGTTTCCGGAACGAATTATGCTCTCAATCCAAGGCATGACTGTACTTGGCCAATTCTCTGCTCCCTGCCAATATATTTTTTTCCAGTGCTGCCACTACATTGTTATATTAGCACATTTGTGTCTGACCCTTCCTTCAAGGAACTCAGAGGGGAGTCCATCATTTTATGCTCATAACTCTGTGAGATAGGTTATGTTGAGAGATAGTGACTGACCCAGTCAGCTTCGCAGCTGACTTGAGGGTAGTCTTGCTATCTAGATGGTATCCCAGTTCGTCACTGTATCTCACAATCAGAAGTGGAAGAAATTTAAATGGAGAAAAGATGGTAACTTTGCAGTTTAGGCATCCTAGAGCTGGACTTGTAAGTGTCATGTTCAGCTATGTCGATGGGCAGAGACCAGCCCAGGTTAACTTCCCAACACATCCAAAGCTTTTAGATTGTGAGGATCGAGCGTTTTGCAAGACAAGCAAATTTTTAAACATTTATTTAATTTTTTTTTTACTTGATATACAAGCGGTGTCTTGCAATACAAGTACTGTAGTATGGCTTAAATTAAAAATCTCTGTACACATTTTTTTTGGGGGGATTTCGTTTTGATATAAGAGTGTTTTGGATTATAAACACGTTTCCGAAACGAATTATGCTCTCAGTCCAAGGCATGACTGTATTATCTCTTACAACACCCCCACAAAGTAGGCCAAGTATTACTGTTACCTCAATATTGTAATGGGGCAGAGACCAGCCCAGGTTAACTTCCCAACACATCCAAAGCTTTTAGATTGTGAGGATCAGATGTGCTGCAGAAGTGTATCACTTCTCCAAAAATTAGCAATGTGCAGGTGTGGCCATCATGCAGATAAGTGCCAACAACAATCCCGAGTTTCACAAATTATAATACTTGTTTATTTCTTTTTTTCCCTTAGAGTTTAAAACTGTGTTCAAGGTAAACCATGACATCTCCTCTCTCCTCTCTGGGGAAGATTCGCAGAATGCCACTTCAGCTGCAGACAGCGGGGTAAGTGAGGGCCTGTTCACACAACCACGTGGACATATGGTAGTAGCCACAGGAGAAGTCTGCACCTTTTGTTGCAATCACCGTCTTTATTCCTTCATGGGTATTTTCATTTTATGTGCTCACATCAGAAAACCAAGGACTTGACTAGTGTATGTCTGTGGTGTGGCTTCCCCACAAAAATAGAGGCTCTTGTGTACTAGTGGCCCAGTAAAATGGGCAAGGGACATGGTGACCCGCTGCCTCTCCCAGTCTCCCCACGCCAGAAGCAAAAATTAAATAAATTAAAAACTAGTTCCTTCCTTGTTCCTCCTCTTCCCTGTGACCTTGTTGTGTCCTCCATTGCCGGCTGAGGGCTACTGAGCATGCGTGTTGGCAGCACATGCTCAGAAACTTCCCAGCTTGGTAGAGCTATTCAGAAAGGTGGCAGGGAGGCAGGACATTGGTAAGGAACGCTCTCCCATGTCTGGATCTGTCTGGCTCTCCTTTGCCAGTGCAGGACCCAGAATTTCCTTTTGTGAATTGGGGATTCATTGAGATGCTCATAGCCAATCCTCTGCTTGGAAGGAAAAGACATTCCTCCAGTTGCACAAGCCACCACACCAGCCAGAAGGGCAGAAACACGCCCCCAGCAGCCCCCAGTACATTAAAAAAAAACAAAACCCTCTCCTTTTCTTTCCTGGATGATCATCAAGGAGCCTTCAAGCAGGAGCATGGGCTTCTACAGTCAGTTGTTTTTTTTATAGCAGCAGTTTCTGCTTTTAAATTTGTAGTGGATTGTGAACTTCCCTTCTCCACTTAGGAAGGAAGAAGGAGGAGCAGAGAGTGAAATTGACCAGGCTTGCTTCCACTGCAATATTGGGAGAAACGCTCTCCGGTGATGTGGGAATGGGGTTGCCCAAATGCCCGGTCACTCCTTTGCAACTCAGATTTAATTATATATATTTTTTGTATTTCCAAAATCTTTACAAAGAGATGTGGCCGAGAAGGGAGAGGGGATGCCTGGATTTTACTTAACTTTTTGCAGTTATAATAATTTGTCTCCCTTCAAAATCTTCTCTCCCTGCTCCATCTCCAAAGCAATCTTTAAGTAAGTGTATTTGCAAAACTCCATTGCCACAACTTGATCTTTGGGTGATGGGGAGTGAGATGGGATCCCGTTAAGGATTTGAAGAACAGAGGGTGGTTCTCCCCACCCACCTACCCCACCAGCTCAAAGGCTTCAAACCAGATGTAGAAGGAGAAGGGGATCAACTAATCTGGGATGCCTTCTTACTACTTCCCTCCACCACCACCTCCAAACAGACAGACAGACAGACAGACAGACACACACACACACACACACACACACACACACTAAACTGCTATCATTTGTTCTCCAGTTTTCCAGGTTAGAAAATGTCCAGCCACAGCAGCACTGCTTTTTGTCTGCAGTAGTTATCTGAAGTTCTAACTCTTAGTCTTAGGTGTATACACAGTTGGGGATCAATCAAGGTTGTGTTGGGTTTCTCTCGTTGAGTGTGTTGCTATCCATACTTTCCCTCAAAGTTGGATGTTTCCAGGTGACGTGGCAAAAAATATTACAATAACAGCTGGGAAAGAGGTGGCAGGGGAGGGGGGAACCCATGTGTTTGACATATAGGGGGAGGCACTTTGGAGCTGTAGTACTCATTCAGAAGGATCTGCAGAATTGTGGAACAGACATGTTACTTATAGTCCATGGGGCTGTAAAGCAGCGCACGATGTCATGAAGTTCTGGACCGCTTAAAACTCTGGCAATCCAAGAGTTAAGATAACCTTCATGGAAGGAGCAATCCAATGGCCCCTAGACAGCATCCGAGGGGCCATAGGATATTTCAGATTTCTAGATCTGAGGTCGGAGACAGCGTTTTGACATCGGAGCTGGGAATCGGAGCTCCAACCCCACTCTCCCTCACAACCAGCGTGGAAAGAACAGTGCTGGCTGCTCTCAGAGGTTAGGAAAGTGACCTCAGAGAGGGGGGAAGGGGGGTATTCCGGTGGTCAGGGCGGGGAGGAGGCTGGAGAGGCCAGGATATGAGCTATCCTGATGCCTCTCCAGCCTTCTTCCCGCCCCCTCCAGCTAGACGGGCAAAAAAGCATGCCTTGCAAAAAATGGAGGATCGCCTCCATCACTCCTCCCGCTCTGCACTGGATGACCGTTGTGCCCTTAATTTATCACATCTGCAAACATGAGAATGAAAAAAAACTTTACAACATTGTTGGTCACTTTTCATCACAAGTGCCAGAAAAATAGCATTGTATTGGCCCATCAACATAATACATAATACGCTTACTAGCAAAAAGAAAAAAAGAGAGTAAAAATTGGCAGGATAAATCCTGTTGTATGTTGATTTCTCTGTATGTGAAATTCTAAATGCCATTGATCTTAATGGGAGAGGTGCAGTGCAAATCTTATGAATGTTTACTTGGAAGTAAGTCCCATTCTGTTCAGCGGGCCTTACTTTATTTATTTATTTATTTTATTTATTATATTTATGAATCGCCCATCTGGCCAGACAACCGGCCACTCTGAGCGATGTACAATCTAATAAAATACAAGAGGGACACACACACACACACACACACACACACACAGTATAAAACACAATTAAAAACAGTACAAAACTTAAAAATCCTAACCCACCCCATATTCCCGCCTGAAAAGCCACGTTTTTAATGCATGGTGGAAGCTAATCAAGGAAGAGGCATGGCAGAGGTCACTGGGGAGAGAGTTCCATAAATTGGGGGCTGCCACAGAAAAGGCCCTCCTCCTAGTCCCCACCAGCCTGGTTTCTCTGGCTGATGGGATAGGGAGAAGGCCGTCCATGGCAGGTCTTGTTGAGCAGCCTCCTTGATGTTGCTGGAGGCGCTCCTTGAGATAAACTGGACCGGAGCCGTACAGGGTTTTAAAGGTCAACGGCAAAACCTTGAATTCGGCTCGGCAAACAACTGGTAGCCAGTGCATCTCTTTGAGCACTGGAATGGTGTGATCACGCCAGCGGCAGCCTTTAACCAGGTGAGCTGCTGCATTCTGTACCAGCTGCAACTTCCGAACCGTCTTCCAGGGTAGCTTCCAAGTAAGTGTACAGGGGGGACTGCAGCTTAACAGCACTGTGAAGGATCAGCAACAGGATCCTTTGCGTGAGTTCGGCAATTATAGGGTTTACCGGCAATGAGATACAGCCTGTATAAACGCCGGCAATCACCTCCGAGGCTTTCGCGTACAAGAGGAAAACCACAGCCCTTTAAATGACCAAATAAGGCTTTTATTTGTTTATATAATAACACAGAACGGAACTAGCAGCTCTTCAGGAATACTCTACTGTCAACACAACCTTAGCTGACCCCCGTCTTACCCAATGAGCAGGCTCCCAGGCTAGCAGACTGAACCTCGTCAGTGTCCTCAGATCAAAGACAATACTCCTAGTCAGTTTCAGCCTAGCTCCAGATTGGCGCTGCCTGGATGAGAACGGTGTACCCGGACTGCTTGCTTTAAGGTGGATCTGGCCCTGGTGTACCCGTGGTTCCCAACAACCCTAACCCGTAAGGGAGAGGGGTTTTCTACCCCTGCGTTCCCGCTCTCCCCGCCCTCCAGGTCAGGTGGGGGGCTTATGCCTGCCCCCTTCGTTCAGGTGGGCTTATTCCTGCCCGGGAAGAAGATGACGTACTGGTACTCTGCAGCTCTTTGAGACTGCCCTGATAGCTTGATGATCCTTGATGGCCCTTCCTTGGTTTTGTGGATCTCCACCGAGACCCTCCTTTGTTGGGGATGATGGTCCGTCTGCTACCTCTCCGATGACTTCATCCCCCCTTCCTTGCCCCCTCCCTTGGGCGAAAACCGTGTGTGTGTGTGTGTGTGTGTGTGTGTGTGTGTGTGTGGACCTGCGTTGGGCTTTCTCCACAAGCACAATCCTTTGTATGTTTACTCAGATGTAAATCCAATTGAGTCCAATGAGATTTTGGGTTGAATTATATCCATTACCTATATATAAATGAATACATCTGCATTGAGTGAGATCCAGACATGGTGGCGGCTGTTGCTGTAGAGGAGGGTGGTCTGGATCAGTTAGGAAAGCCCTGCAGCTGCTGGATAATTAACTTGCAAAGAAGACTCCTGATATTAAGTTAGACACAAGGCATGCCTTGGTTACCCTTTTTGTGAAATGTCTTACTAGTGGAGCAGGGCAATGTGGGCTCAAAGGAGTGCTTTTTGATGGTGTTCTATGGGTCAGAGATGCCACCCAACCCTCTGCTTTGCACTCCTGGGGTTAAAATTAACTTCGCTTGCGTTGGTTCCCCTTTCCTATGCAATGTATTGCTGCTGTACCAGACAAATGTAATTGCAAAGGAATGTTTTAGTGTGTTGTTGAGATCAGTTATAAACTCTCCCTTGCAAATAGATCTCTATGTCCCCTTGTTTTGGTTAAAAATAATGTTTTTCTGTGTTACATTGTGGTGCAGATTCTGCATCGCCACCACACACCCCACACACTCTGCTTTGCAGGCATGATCTTACAGCAAATGTGCCTCAATTTCCCCTTGCACAGTAGGTTGCTGCTGGGTTAAAAATACTGTTTTTCTGTGTGATGTGGAGAGTGAGAAAGTGCATTCCTTGCTACCTTCTGAACCAATGTAAGACATTATTCTTCAGTTTAGTTTATTGTCATGCATTGCTTAAGTGTACTTAGAGTCTTTGCAAGGGAGGAGGATGGGACAAACAATTAGATCTAGTTGGTTTCACCCATGGTGACCCCTTGGCTCTAGTCATAGTGACCCTGCCCTCCACCCCACCAGCTTCAGTGGGCACCAGCTGCCATTGTTATTGCATTTCAAAAAAAGATTTAAACTAAAATTACAAGCATGCTCCTTGCCAGTTACATTGAAGGCATACATTTACATAATTAATCACTTATTTCCTGTTTGTTTTATGTGTTACCTCTTACTTTTTCTGGATTTCAGGAAAAGGGCAGTGCCATTCAAAGAGAGTATCCAGAATGGTAAGTGATGATATCGTTGTCATCCCTTCATATATCTTATCCCAAATACGGTAACTGTTTATACATTGCTGTGATGTCTTCTTAATTCCTTTTCATCGGTTCCTACAATAAGCCTGTGAATTACTGTTTCCCTTTTACAGACAGAGAATGAGGCTGAGAGCATGTGACTTATCCAAGGCCACCCAAGGAGTCTGTGGGAGAGCAGGGAATTCATCTCTGCTCCAGTCTATTGGCTATCTGTTTGTGAGATGGAGGCGGTGTGTGTGTGTGTGTGTGGTGTGCGTGTGCGGCGTGTGCGCGCGTGTTGTCTTTAAAATCTCTACCTTATTCAGCTGTGATAATACAGCTGAGAGCCCCCCAAACATTTCCCCATCCCCTTACTCACCCATACAAATTGCCTTTATTTTATTGGTGACATATGAGCATTTTTTACTAAGCCAGTAAAAAACCCATAAAAATCTAGTAGCCCACAGTTCCTGGGTGCCATTAATTAAAATGAAATTTCACACACACACACACACACACACACACGCCAGCGGTAGCAAGAGGAAATCCTTGTTTTGCTTTTGATAACAATTTTATTGCTTTGGTTCACAGAGGATGAAACTGCTATGATGGATGAAATCCTGGGGCCGGGAGCTCAAATTCCAGTACAAGTCAATGCACCTTCCTGCTCAGATGAAACTACAACAAATCCAGCTACGCTTGGTATGAGTGGAAGAGCTGGGGATAGGATTATGTTCCAGTGTAATGCCAACTCAGAGGTTATGTGCCCTATATTATGAGGGGCGTTTGTCTTTCGTGGTTCCTCATATACAGGAGGAATTGGGTATCTGGCAAAAATTTGGATTCTTGACAACCTCCATTTTGAGTATTAAAACAAAAATACACGTTTCTAGTCCTCATGATAGTGGAGGTACAGGTGAACACATGTAGTGGTGGTGACCAGAATCCAAAGAAATGCAAAACTCAACAGGCCTTTAGATCTGGTTTTTCTCAAGCACTACCCATTCATGCCAAGTACCAAGCTGTTTTTGAAGCTGGCATGGGCGATGCTTCAGATGTTCACAGAGACAAAGTCAAAATTCCAGTGGGCAGGCACAAGCCTTTGGGCAAGCCTAAAGTATGGTACCTCTTTGGATTCTAGCCTGTTTCTGCATGTTTCCCATGTTCAAGGATCTCTCAGCTTGTATAGCCTTCTTGTTCCTCCTTTGTGCTCTCTAATTAATGATCTCCTACCAATCTGCCTCTACTACTGTCACTTGTCTTCTCCTGCCACCAAACTGGAGACAGACTATGGGTCTGTTGAGACATAACGGGGATTGTGTGTACCCCACTCCTTTCTCCTCCTCCGTCTCATTCAGAGGAGGAGGCTGTAAACATCCACTTCTGGTTTTAAATGGCCACTCTGGCTGGGGATGAGCACATCTGGTGAGTGCCAGGTTGGAGAAGGCTGGTTTAAACAATGGCTAGTGAACAAGCCAAGATCATAAACTCAATGGGTGGGATGCTGACAGCACTTCCTCAAAATTCCAAATGTGCCCAGAAGTCCAAAAAGGTTCAGGATCCCTGCTACAATATTATACTATTATATCCCAAAAGGCTCAGTTTTCCCCCCTAAGCCGACACCAGTTTGAGAGAGGTAGCATTGCTCATAGTGTGAACTTGCACAGGTTCTGCAGTCCAGCTTTCTCATTTTGAAACTGTCCCCCCTGCAAACCCGGCTTGGCTACAGGCAACAGTGGGACAAAAGAAATATGTGCATACATCAAGGGAAGTGAAAGCCCCTGAAACTCACTTTCAACTTTCTTACAAGGTAATGTTTTTTTCAGCCTGAGCTTAGAAAGGGTCACGCAGATGGAAGAAGCGTGTGCAAAATTAGGCATCTTAACATAAATGGCATCCATCCCAGAATCCTAAGTGCAGCCTTTTTATTTTTTCACCATGATTTGTGTGATATTTTTTGAATGTAGCAAATGGTTTCCTTTGCGACAAATGTGGAATTGATTAACACAGAGCATGAACGGCATTGCTTATAAAACTGGTTGTGCTGCTGAACTAGGCCAAGTGAACCATGGTCGCTTTTGTATCTTCGATTAAAGGATGCAGGTGCTCAGTGTTGAACCGCATTCTGGGGACTTATACATATCTGCCCCATAAACCACATTTCCTCCTTTGTCTGTAGCAACACATCTAGCCAGATGCAAATGGAGACACTGTGGCTTATGTTGGCTCAGCTTGTCTGAGCGTGGAGAGCTAAGCAGGGTCAGGCCTGGTTGTTACTTGGACGGGAGACCCCTCCTCTAGTTTCCTGCATTGAGCAGGGGGTTGGACTCGATTGCCTTGTAGACTCCTTCCAACTCTATGAAAGCTATATTCTCTCTCCCTCCCTCCATTTCAACCTGTTATTTTTCTACCCTTGAGACCTTCTGCAGGAGGAAAGGAGTGGGGCTATTGTCACCTGGCCTCCTCTGTGGCTTGGTTAAGCTGCTGGTTCTTTCTGCCATGTTTCCACCTACACATGTGCACAACATAGAAAACCTGAATGGAGACAGTAGGATAGGCAGTAGCAGGACAGGCAACAGCAAACAGAGTTCATCTGCATACGTGGGGGAGGTAGCAATGTTGTGGGGATAGAGCCTTAACGCCTCCTACTGGAACGTCACCCCATGTCTGGGATCCAAGATATCCGAAATCCAAGTCAGAACCCTCCTAACGTTCATGATTACAAGGGAATCACTTGTCAGCACTTAATACAGTCTTCCCCCATTGGTGATCTGCAAACTGGTACTCTGTTGTTTCGGTGGAGGACCTGGACAGAGACCCAACACAGGCAACATACCAAGCATTCTGGCCCTGTGCCTCATTTTCAAGGAGCACAATGTGTCATTGTGAGACCAGCAGCTCTAATGAATGTTTGAATCTGAATCATTCTCATGATGTGTTGATTTCATGCCTTTAGGGGCTGCTCCCACCGACATGGAGCTGATGACCTCCATGATGCAGAAGATTGCTTTTTTGGAACACAAAGTCAAGAACCAAGTGCAAGCGATCCAGCAGAAGGTGAAAAGGCTAGACTTTGGGGAACGATACATTAGGGTTGCTCGTAACATTGAAATCAGATTCCCGTGAAGATTTTATGCATTTATTTACACATATATTTATAAGCTGCCCTGTAACAGAAAGTTCTCTGGTGGCTTACAAAGTAAAGTAGCAAAATTAAAATAGTCACACGATGACAATAAAAATACAATATAATACAGCAAGTAAAAAAACATCAAATAAGACTGAAACAATCCTTAAAAGAGAGCAGAAGAACAGATGATTTAAAAGGGCTGGGAAAATAAAAAGAACTTTTGCACCCAAAAGACATTAAGGTAGGCACAAGGTGGGCCTCTCTGGGGAGGAAGTTCCACATTTGGGGAGCCACTGTTGAGAAGGCCCTTTCACTTGTAGCCACCTGCCACACCTCACTTGTTGGAGCACTCAAAGAAGAGCCTCATATGATCTCAAGGTGCAAGTAGGTCCATGTGAGAAGAGGCAATCCTTTAGGTACCAACTTTTGAAACCTTGAAGGACTTTAAAGGTCAAAACTAGCAGTTTGAATTGGGTCCAGAAATGGACTGAGATCCAGTACTGACATGAATATGTTCATAACACCCAGCTCCAGGTAACACTCTTCTGGCCATATTCTGTATCAGCTGAACAGTTTCTGGCTTGTTTTCCAAGGCATCCGCATGTACTACAACAGATTGCAGTAATCTAAACAGGAGGTTGCCAGAGGCAGAGCATAGATTGTGAATGACAGGCTGTCTCTAGATAGGGTTTTGAGCTGGAGTACCAGTTTAAGCTGGTAAAAGATGAGCAATTGCAGTGGAAATTTGAGTTGTTATTCCCAGAAGGATTGTTTTTTTACAGCCAGAGGTTCGACAGTTGTACACTACAATACAAGAAAGAGTCCAGGCCACCCTGCCTCCCCCTCCACCTCAGGGAAGACAAGTCACTGATTTGTAATTCTATGCAGTTGGCTTTTATCATGTAAAAAAGGCACAAGCCAGTCTTGCTTCAGGCTACATGGTAGGCCCTGTTACAAACAATGGCTATAAAAGAGTCAAGCTGTTTTTGCAGCTGAGAAAAACAGTTTCTTATTCTAAGGTGGCATGTTAGAGAGAGAATTGATACCAAACCATTGGGAAATTGTTACTGCCTTCCCATTCAGGCTAGGGGTTCTAACAAATCCCTTCCTTCAATTATTTATTTATTTATTATATTTATACCCTGCCTTTTTTTCCTGCAAGGAACCCAAGGCGGCTTACATAATCCTCCTCCTCCTCCCCATTTTATCCTCACAACAACCCTGTGAGGTAGGTTAGGCTGAGAGTCAGTGACTGGCCCAAAGTCACCCAGTGAGTTTCATGCCGAGTAGGGGCTAGAACCCGGATCTCCCGAGTCCCAGTCCAACACTCTCACCACTACGCTACACTGGCTTAGGCGGATTCTTTCCTTGAGGAGTCTCTTGGGCAGCGAATCACTTTGACCAGAGTACTACCCTACACTGCTGCTCCCTCATTGGAGGTCTAACCCTGGGATCCCTAATCCCTAGTCCGTCATCCTGCGCCTCTTCCCTCTGGGCCCATCCCCATGGTTTCAGAATGGCTTATTGGACTATCAACGATATTCCCACCTAACTCCAGCTGCTGTGGCCTTGAGGCCTCAGCCACCTCCTCGTCTGAGTCAGAATCAGAACCCACATCTTCTTGAGCCACCCCTGCCAAAGTGTTGGGCTTAACCCATACACATGTCAAAGATGAACAAAAATGTTATTATTTATTGATCTGTTTATTTAAGATTATTTGTATATATTATGGCGTAAACTTTCTTGGCCAGAGCCCATCAACTATGTGAGTACAGAGCATTCTGCAGAGCACAAATTAATAAAAGACCCAGTCAAGAGTGGACATGGCCTACTCCCAAAGTGAGGCCTGGCCCACAAAAAACTTATGCTTAGTTCCTTGGGTTTCAGAAGATGCTTTGTTGTTTTTGATGCAACAAACCAACAGAGCTACCCCTCTGGAATTGGCTATTACAAACAGCAAGTTTTACCAACCATAAAATCCAAGTTCCATAGTAGGAATAAATTTTGACTGCATGTTTGCCATTCAGTGTATGTAGAAAACTAGCATTGAGACAAGTATCTAGCATAGCATGCGAATGGTCCCTGGAAGCTGGAAGAAACAGATCAGAATTGTCAGTGGCCACATCAAAATGAATGGACAAATGCTGATCGTGTGTTTCCCCAACCAAGACATCAGTGCTCTTCCTAGATTTGTATGTGTGTGTGTGTGTGTGTGTGTGTGTGTGTGTGTATAAGTGACACATTATGTGCCTGAAGATGAAGATATGTACTTGTGTGCTCTCAACAAGCAGACAGTTGTCTGGCTCAACTACTGTTGATGGTGCTGTGCCTGAATTCCTAAAGATTATAATTTTGTTTTTTGCTTTTGCTTTGCAGAATAAGAAGATCAAAGAGCTTGAAAAGCAGATAAAAATCCTTCAGAAAGCAAAAGGTAATATTGTACCATACTTCTTTTTGATCCTTGTTTCTGTCCTCAGCAGTAGACAGGGGCTACGTCTTGCTAGAGATGGGGGATGTATAACTGAAGGCCATCCTCCAGGCCAAAGCAGTGAGCTCATGAGCATGTGAAGAGAGCATCTTTCAGAACCTTACCATAAGTGGAGAGATGGGCCTATATGAAGTTCTAGGACCCTAATGTAAATGGCTAGGTCTATGTATGAAATTGTCCATTTGGAAGATGCAAGCAAAAGACTGGAGCAAAATGAGGAACCCCAAATCTCTTCTGATTCCCCCTCCCCCCTCATTAGCAGTAACTACAGGGTTAAGCAGAGCTGAGGAACTGGAAGTGATATGCCTTCAACTGCAACATCAGATCTGGGAAATGGAGGTAAGATTAAAGGAAGGGAGTAGAGGTTATTTATTTCCCTAGGAATATTAATTTTTTTAATGTTGGGTGATGATGGAAGGGAGCAGGACAGAGAGAGGTGGAGAGGGGCGAACCCCCTCCCCTTTGCCCTTCATTCCCGCTCCTATTAAAAAGGAAGAAAGAACAGGGAAAGGAGAGTGTGTGTCTGGGCTTGGGGGATGGCGTGGTGGGGGCACAGGACTTCCTCTCTTGAGCACTTGGACTTTGAAGTTCAGGGATTGGAATGCTTGCCTTCTGTTTGGACTCAGGTTTTCTGAAACCCCCTGGGTTCTAAGCCAGGTCAGGCCTAGATGACTTCTTGCACCATCGCTATATAAAACCCAATTGCTTTATTAGGGTTGCAGCCCTAAAATAAAACCTCCTTTTGGGAGAGTAGCTACTTTAGCTTCCCTATTCGATATCAGAATCCTAAGTATAACATGGGTTGGGCTCTTCACCCTATTCCCCTTCCCCATACCTTCTAAGTGGCTCTCATTCCCCCCCCCCCAGCGTTTTCTGAATGACTATGGATTGATCTGGGTCGGAGAAGGGACACATTCTCTGGAAGAGCTGGAATCACTGAAGCAAGAAGGGAGTGCTCCACCAAGGACTTTCTGGAAGCCAGGTTGGCTGGGACAAATGAATGCCCCATTTTAAATGTATTAAGAACACATGGTATCTTTTACTTTGGTCTCTCTCTCCCCTCCCTCTCTTGCTTCCATGACTATTGATATTTTGATTGCAGGGTAGATTTGATTTAAATCGTGATTTAAATCACTACTAAGAAAGACTCGATTTAATCATGTGATTCCCCCCCCCCCCCCAAAGGTGCACTCTTCCTTGCTATACACAACTCAGAGTTACCAATGCTCACTGAAACAGATATTTGTGAAGGCACTGGAAGGTGAACAATCTCCCGTTGAACAGGTTATTCATGAATATTCGGAGGATTTTCTTACCTTACTCTATTAGGACAATCGACACCATTCCAGACATACATGGAAACTATTTTATTTAACTGAAACAACTGTATTGTGGATTTTTGTTTCTTCATCAGTAAAGATATAATCTTTAACAAGCAGATAACATGGAGAGGAGGAGGACATATAATAAATAAAAATAAATAAATAAGGGTTTTCCCCCCAAGTTTTTGAAAATTTAGTTAAACATTTAAAGTTTTTCCAGATATTTTGAGATCAAGTGTATTTTTAAATGATTTTTTTAAATTTAAACCCCCCAAAATTAAATAGACTGTCAGGTATTCTGCTCATACCATCTCACTTTTGTTTCTATTGCCTCCTGCCCCTCCCTTCTAGCATTTATCTCCAGGCTTCTTCCCCTTGCCCAGATTGACTCCACCTCCAATAATCCTCAATTCATCAACAGTTTCAGTGTGAAGGTGTGCACTTTCAGAGAGAGAGAGTGAAAGGCTTGACTTTGTCTACACAAAGTTGCACAGGGACAATAGCCAGGGTTGCCACTCTAAAGGAATCAGCATCACTCAAGGAAACTATTGAAAGCAATCCTGGAGATTTTAGTAGGGTTCCTAAGAATTTCCAACATTATATCATGTTGGGAGGAGAGAAAAAAGCTCCAGGATTGGAATAACTTCCGTCAGAGTTGGAAAATGGGGCTGATCTGTTGTTTCTCATATCCATATATTGCTGTTAACAAGCATGTATCTCTGGAGACACAAACCCAGTTTGAGAACTACAAACATTTTGGCTGCTATCTTCTAGACTGAGTACCGTACTTGGGGAGATAGAAAGATTAATCTAAATAATCTATACAGAAGCCTATGGAACCCCATAAAATTGAGGCCCCAATCCAAATTACAAAACTTTTTAAAAAAAGATTATATAAATACATTGTCTCATAATGCAGAATTATAATTTATCATTCCTATTCCATAATGAGATCTTTGAGCTATAACACATTTTAAATCAAAACTATGATCATGTAGGGCTTTTTTTTTTTTAAGAGCATTTTAACAATAAAAAAAGCAAATTAAAAAATTGATTTAAATTTTTTAAAAATTTAATTCTTTTTTTTTAAAAATCATTGATTTTTATCCACCCTGTTAGATTGTAACAGGGGCAAGGACTTGTCTTTTTCTTTATAGAACTCCATAAAATGTCATGTACACTGATGGCACTGTATTATATACAGAGTAAATCCTTCCCATTGGCATTTATTAAATAACCATGCAAATAATATCAAAGAGTCTTTGATATTATTTGGATAGCAAATAATCCAAATGATCAGGCTCTGAAGTGGTCTCTGAACAAGGTTTTTATTGACTGCTGCTATCAAGCTGAATCTTTCTTTGGGTTATTAAAGATAGGGCCTTTTCAGTGGTGTCCCCATGACTGTGGAACTCACTTCCCTGGAAGATTCTTCAAACCCCCTCTTTTCCTGCCTTCAGGCACCATCTGAAAATCTTCTTATTTTGGAAGGCCTTTTTGAATTGAATGATATGCTTTTACTGGACTCCTGAATATTAACTACAGTAATACCTTGGATTGCAAGTAACTTGGTTTGAGAGTGTTTTGCAAGACAAGCAAATTTTTAATTTTTTTTTTTTTTTTTTTTACTTGATATACAAGCGACGTCTTGCAATACAAGTACTGTAGTACGGCTTAAATTAAAAATCTCTGTACAAATTTTTTTTTGCGGGGGATTTCGTTTTGATATAAGAGTGTTTTGGATTACAAGCACGTTTCCGGAACGAATTATGCTCTCAGTCCAAGGCATGACTGTACTGTGTTTCTCTTGTGATTAATTGAATTTAGTTTTAATTAAACCATATTAGTTATATTGCAAGCCATTTGTGAAGCCTTTTGCCTTGAAAAGCAGAATATAAATGGAAATAAAACTCACCCATCTCATCTGTCATAGTTTCCATAACACCCACCCTGTACCTTGAGATATTATGTACCCCACTATCAGGAACGGTGCAGGGCTGTTTGGCGCCCTAGGCCAAATTATATTTAGCGCCCCCCCCTCTCGTGCCATGGCGGGGGCTCCGGAGCAAAGCAGCCCTGCTCTGCAACCCCCCCCGCGCCGCCGCCGCCCCACCACCACTTACCTTCCCCCCGCCCCCGCTGCTGGCTGCTGCTGCTGCCGCCGCCGCCTCCTCCTCCTCCTCCGACGCGACGGGACCCCCACGCTTTTTTTTTTTGCCGGGGAAACCAGGGCAACAGGGCTGTTTAAGCCCTGTTGCCCTGGTTCCTCCTCCCGCCAAAACAACGCCGGCGGGGCTCCAGAAACGACGGGAAGGTAGGTAGGTGGCGGGCGGGCGGGTGGGCACGTGGGGGGGGAGGTGCAGCGGCGGCTGGCAGGCGGGCGGGCGGGGAGGCGGCAGGCGGGGCAGGAGCGAGCCGGAGGCGAGGAAGGGGCGCAGAAACGCTGCGCCCTCTTCCGCCACGCGCCCTAGGCAGCCGCCTGGGTCTGCCTAGCGGTAGCGCCGGCCCTGCCCACTATGAAACAACTACACATCTGGAGCTCAAGATGCAAACTTAAGTATAGAAATGTAGCCCTGTTGACAATTGCCGCTGTCCATTTCCCCAGTTCAGAAAGGCTTTGTATTGGAGCTGGGTGGGAGCTGTTGCTTCAGCAGTGTTGCAGTTCAAACTGAGGGTTTATGTAGAAGCTGGAGGCTCCACCCCTTCCTGGTTCTCAGCCAGGGCCTCATCTGGGCAGGTGCTTGCATGAGCACCTCCTCCCAAGTAGACTGGTGTGCAGCTAGCTGGACACGAACACTGGCCCTGAAACTATTGCTTAGCATGCTGTCTCCTGTGTTCTTGAGGTCCTGTAGGTGACTGGGGGCGGGGGTCCGACAGCCAGCTGGGAGCTCAGGCAATTGGTGTGGAGACCTCTGGTCCTTTGGCTGTCATTTCTGGGACTGCCGGAGTCCGCTGGGAAGTCTTGCTCTCCCTGCTCATCCTCCAAAGACACCCCAGGTTCCAGGTCTGGGCAGAGCAGAACCCTGATAACCATGGAACTGCTCTTCCAGCACTCTTTTGATACTGGAGAAGAGTTTGGAGTTAAAATTACAGGGGTTAAGAGTTGCTTTGCCTTGCCTTGCCCTTAGCAATGTCTCCTTTCTTTGTCATAGGCGATGCCATCATTTCAGAAACCTCGATCAATTTTGACTTAATTTTCAAAAACCTGAAAGATCTAAATGTGCTGGCTGGCGAGGGCGTGTCCAAAATCGAACACACACCAGGGGGCGCTCGGCTGAGGGAGATGGACTCAATCCCCCTCACCTTCTACCAGAATGGGATTGTCATGTTCAACGGACCCTTCCGGTCATATGAGGAGCCTTCCACACAGGTATGGATCTTCTTTGAATGGAAGATTTTGTGGATCTTGGAATTGTGGTAGATCACAAACTGAATATGAGCCAGCAATGCAATGTGGCTGCAAAGAAGGCAAATGCTATTTTGGGCTGCATTAATAGAAGTATAGCTTCCAAATCGCGTGGTGATCATTCCCCTTTACTCAGCACTGCTTAGGCCTCATCTTGAGTACTGCATCCAGTTCTGAGCACCACACTTTAAGTAGGATGTAGACAAACTGGAGAGGGTTCAGAGGAGGGCAACAAAGATGATCAGGGGACTGGAAACAAAGCCTTATGAGGAGAGACTGAAAGAACTGGGCATATTTAGCCTTCAGAAGAGAAGACTGAGGGGAGATATGATAGCACTCTTCAAGTACTTGAAGGGTTGTCACACAGAGGAGGGCCAGGATCTCTTCTCGATCATCCCGGAGTGCAGGACATAGAATAATGGGCTCAAGTTACAGGAAGCCAGATTCCGCCTGGACATCAGGAAAAATTTCCTGACTGTTAGAGCAATACGATAATGGAACCAACTACCCAGGGAAGTCGTGGGCTCTCCCACACTGGAGGAACTCAAGGTGCAGCTGGACAGCTATCTGTCAGGGATGCCTTGACTTGGGTTCCTGCATTGAGCAGGGGGTTGGACTTGATGGCCTTATAGGCCCCTTCCATCTCTACTATTGTATGATTCTATTATTCTGTCTCTGGCTATCTTGGTATCCTCCATTCTTGGCTGGATATACAGCAGGGGTGGGGCAGCCTTCAGGCTTGTGAGATTGTGTTCCCTGAGATCCACTGAATGGAGTCATGGGTTTGCATAGTGGCTCAGTGGGGCAGACATACTCTTAGAATTAAAGAAGGGTAAAGAGAATTTCTGAGCACAGGCCCAGCCCCAGCCTCAGGAATTTGTTTTCATTGCCAGAATGGAGCTCAGACAAAAATCCACTCCTGGTTTCTTTCCAAATTTCAGCACGCACGCACACAGACACACACACAGACTGTTAGTTGTAGGTCTTGTTAAACAGTTGGAAGTCACAAACCCTTGCCGATCTACTTCTTGTCACCCAGAGATCTACCGGTAGATCCTGACCTTCCTTTCTCCCACTCCTGCTATACATAGTGTCTACTTGTCTGTCTCCTGCTCTTGCTACCTGCTCTTGTTAACTGCTGGAATGTCTTGCTCCTGTGTCCACTGTGGGCTGATTCATAGATTCATAGATATAGAGTTGGAAGGGGCCTACAAGGCCATCGAGTCCAACCCCCTGCTCAATGCAGGAAACTAGAGGAGGGGCCTCCCATCAAAGTAATAATCAGGCCTGACCCTGCTTAGCTTTCCACGCTCAGACAAGCTGAGCCAGCTGAGCCCTTGCCAGGACTGGACATGCAGAGCTGCTGCCCAAAATTGTAGCCACTTCTTTCTTAGAATGTGTCATCCTCCCTGAAATCATTTTAAATTTGAGCTACAATTTCACATTAGAATCTTAGGCGTAACATTTTGCTGGTGGGATTAGATTGGTGAAATTGGAAATGTTATTTTTTAAAGTTTTAAAAAAATGTTCTTAAAGTTATAAAAACATACAAACAGTAACAGATATCCAATGATCCAACATCTGATCAGATCAATAGTGAGTGGAAGAATTTAATTTTTGTGGTAATTTTCTTAAATCTCAACTCTGGCTCTGTGCCTTGGTAAGAGAATATGCTATACATTTAAATACATTAGAGGAACTTGTCACTGCGGACTGAGTTTTCATCCAGATAGCTTATTATGGTTGTTCAGTCATTATCGAGGGAGACTTGACACTGAGCCCTGCTTGTGGTTTCAGCAATGCCTGCGAGATATCATGGATGGCTACTTCCCTTCTGAGCTGCAGAGGCGCTACCCGGATGGAATTCCATTTCAGGTCAGTTCTCCTAAAAACTCTGTGTTCATTTTTGAGTCTGATTTGCAGAAGTTCCATTTGCTTATCAAAAAATGTGGTCTGAGGGTGGGGCAGCTTTCTGTTCAAGTAACTATGTTTGTGTGAGCTTATTTAAAGAACTGAGAGTAGCTCTCCGCTTAAGCAATCATGGTTATTTTCTGCTTTGAAAACCAATTGTTCTGTTTGAGGAATTGAGAATCCTCTTTGTGTAAGGAACTGGAGGATTTTCTCAAAGAACTGAGACTGTTTCCTCCTTGTTTTCTGCTTCTGCTTTAATTAATGTTTATATATCTTCTGCAACGATTATCTGATTATCATTAACAGTGGTTGAGAGGAGTGATTTGAGAGTGAAAATATTTTTAAGAATCTCACTGGGTGTATGGATAAGCTTTTTACTGTGGGGAAATTAGTTTGTATTTCATTATGAGACCCAGGAAAGGAAGGGAAAAACATACATACCTGGAAAATGAAGATCTTGAGCATTTATTTATCTGGAGTATATATGGACAATATCTCTAAGATGTATGGGGAAAGGGAAAGTTAAAAAGCCAGGAAAAGAAAAAGTTAGACGGAAGAGTAAAGGAGAGAGAGAGAATACTATATTGCGGGGTGGGGTGGGGGACTAATCAAATTGCAGGAACATCTAAAAATTATGAGGGCTACAGCCCAATTAAATAAATTTTAATCAGTCATATGAATGATTCCTAAGCTAATCTAGTTATTATATGTTAGGTAAAAACAAGAAACATTTCAATAAAAGCAAGAAGTATAATTTCCTTGTTTTTCAATGATGTACACACAGCATAGGAGGCATCATCTTAGAAGAGGCATTCTTCCTGCATGGGGGAGAAAAGAGAGTGCTGCTTTTAGAAGTAGGTGTGATTTTAAAATAATTATTTTCTAAAAGGAAAATCTGCTGCCCGATTAATCTGGGCACCCTTTTAGCTGATCCTGTGGCTCATTGTTGCTGCTGGCCAGTCGCTTCTTCAGACTGCAGTGTGGGGCTGTCGGCAGCCGAAGACAGGCTTGCGACCCTGTGGTGGGCTGTTGACCTAAACCACCAACACTCTTACTCATCTCCAGGACATCATAGACATCCTCAGGAAATTATAGTTTCCTGATAATCACCCAGACAACACCACTCTCGCAAAGATGATTACAGAAGCTCACTCCACTGATCTCCCATGCAAAGAAGGACTTCATACATCGGTATCTGCTTTCTGATTTTCTAGATTGTCCTTAACCACATCTGTTTCAAATCTGGGGACAGCTTGTATCTTCAGAGAAGTGATACCGCTGTGACAAGGGTGGACAACTTGTGGCCTTCCAGATTTTTTGGCCTACGACTACCATCAGCCCTCACCATTGGCAGTGTTGGTGAAGGCTGAAGTGAGTTGTCGGCCAAGATATCTGCAGGGCCACCAGTTGCCTATCACTGTGCCATGGGTACCAGTATGGCTCCACACAGTATGGCAACGTGTTTATGGCTGATTTAGAACATCACTTCCTCTGCTCCTGTCCCCTAGTGCCACTCTGCAACTTGAGGTACACTGATTACATCTTCATCATCTAGACCAGGGCTAGCCAACCTGGTGCCCTCCAGATGTTTTGGACTACACCTCCCATAATCCTTTGGCCATGCTTGACAGGGCTGATGGAAATTGTAGTCCAAAATATCTGGAGGGCACTGTGTTGCCTCTGCCTGATCTAGACCCATGGAGAGGAGTCAGTTGGAAAATTCCACCAGGTCTCCAGTGATTTCCACCCTGTCATTAACCTACACTTGGAACAGTCCACTCAGCAGGCCCGCTTTCTAGACACCATAATAGAGCTATGGATATAAATACCACCATGTATAAGAAGCCATCTGTCTGTTACACATACCTACTTGCTTTCAGGTACTATCTAGAGCTGTTGTCTGTTGTCTACACAGCCAAGCCCTACAATTTAGCCACATTTGCTCCAGTCCTTCTGACAGAGACCAGCACTGGCAGGATTTACCAGGAGAAGTGGAAAAAAACACATGAACAGATTGACAAGACCAGTACAGGATCCTGGAGTCTCCTATTAAGGGACACCCAGCAGAAAAGTAGCAGAACATCACTTGACATCACCCATGCCTTTTGGCTAAGCCTCTGCAGCCCATCCTGGAAGATGGTCCTTCCTTGTCATCAGCTTTCAGTACTAGGTCATATGGCGACTGCCCAGCTCTTGTGAGGTCACGGCCATCCTGTGACACTCTGACATACCTGCCACCACCTCTCAGTTCACCCTAACTCCTCAGCAAAACCAAGAATCGCAGGTTAATTTTTAACCTGGCGTTCCTGTTAGTTGCATAGGTGGTGTCAGTTTAAGGGGCGCCTTTTTCCAGTTTATGGCTGGTTCACCAACTATGAACTTCCTGATGAAGTCAAACCTTGCCATGGTTTGTTCACACCCCAATTGCCTCCAGATTAGAGCGTTGTAACATGCTTCATGTGAAGCTACCCTTGGAAAGAGTTCATAAAACTGCAACTGGGACCAGGGTGCTGCCTAAGCATTTTGAGACATCTTATGCCTATTCTGTTTGATTTCTACTGGCTGCTGGTTTGTAGCCAAGCTCAGTTCAAAGTGCTGGTTTTACCCTTCAAAGCAGGAGTGGGAAACCTGTGGCCCTCCAGATGTGTTGTTGGACTGCAACTCCCATCAGCCCTAGCTGGCATAGCTAATTCTGAGGGATGATGGGAGTTACAGTCCAAGGACAGCCAGAGGGCCACTTGTTCACCGTAATTGCTTTAAAGCCCTAAATGGTTTGGGACCTGGGTAGGGTACCTTAAGGATCGATATCTTCCATATGTTTCTCCCTAAATGCTCTGATTGTCATCTGAGGCACTTCTTCAGGTCTGCAACTCCAATGAACTACAGTGAGTGGCTACCAGAGGCAGCAATTTTATTGTAGAGGAACCTACCCCGGGAAATGCTTTGCCTCTTGAGATCTCCATCATGCCCCAATGTTAATATTGTCAACAGCTGGTAAATCGTAGCTTTTAAAAGAAAGTGTTTAGCTGATATTTTGGTTGTTTTGTATCGCTATACTCAAAAATGATCACTGCTTGTCGGTTTATTATGTTAAATATGGGGTTTTTAAATGACTTTGATCATTAGAAATGGGATGCGTGATATATTGTTTTTTATGTGTTGTTCTTGTTTTTGTTAGCTGCCTTGAGTTCTATTTTTTGAAAGTATGGCAGGATATAATTTCAAAAAATACATAAAATAAAAATTTAAAAATCTGGGAGGGGAGCAAACTCCCCAATCATTGCTGAGCAAATTCAGCAACAGCTTGTTTTCCCCAGAGTGGCTCTTGGCAAAGCACATAGCCAGGGGAAAGATCCTTGAGTTGTCAGAAGTATAGAATGAGAGATTAGGGATGGAGGTTTTAAGGGATATGGGGGGAAAGAGATAGGTATTATTAAAAAAAATGAAGCAAAGCACTTTATTCTCTAAATAACCTAAATTTGACAATCTTAAAGATGAACGATAATATGTAAAAGGGATATGAGTACATAAACAATTGATAGTGATCAGCAAGAGAGGACCTTATCTTGGGGGATATGCCATATAAAGATGGTGGATTCGTTTTCTAAGTGCGGGTGGGGGTGAAACTCTTTTTCTTTATCGTCATTATTCACAGAGGTATGGAAAATGTTTTAAATGAAAAAAGATACGTGGGCCGGAATCTCTAAAGCCAGCCTACGAGCGAGCTAGACTGTGAGGCGGCTGTGGGAAAACACCTGCTCCCTTAGCTGTTAGAGGGCTGACTGTTGTGTAGGCACCAGAACCAAACAGTTAGTTGGCAACGGGGGAGGAAGACGCAAACAGGAAAGAGCAAGTGAGTGGCAGGGTCTAGATGCTAGAAGGAGGAGGGCATCTCCAAGGCTGCATAACCTTAGAGATCCAGGCCTCGCTACCCTGGCACCTCACTAGATTCAGAGAACTTTCTGGTGGCCTAAATTGCTCTTGCCTTCTGGGATCTGAGAGCCAGTTTATACAACCAGCAGAATGTAACATTGTCTTAGACAGTACCACTCTAGGCTGCATGGCGGGGTGGGGAGGTTTGCATGCTATGGAATAAATCTCATTGCTCCGAGGAAAATAACGTGTGAAGTAGAAGGCCCCAACATCCTCAGTATGCATGCAGAGTGCATGTTTCTCCCCCCCCCAGCCCCCCACTCCACTCCATTCTCGTATGCAAAACCCCTTCCTCCCGTAACCCAAAGTGGGGCAGTCTCGAAATGTGCTAACCGCTTGATTCTATGGATGGCATAAGCTGGCCCTGAGTATGCATCCAGACTGCAAGTGGTGGATCTCAAGGCAGATCCGTACGACCCTTTTGATGAAATGAAACAACCCGTGACTGACTTCGTCTGTGTACGTGCAAGTACAGCAATGGGTCTTGTGAATGGGTAGATTTCATAGATCACAGAGTTGGAAGGGGCCTACAAGGTCATCGAGTCCAATCCCCTGCTCAATGCAGGAAAGTAGAGGAGGGGTCTCCCATCCAAGTAATAGCCAGGCCTGACCCTGCTTAGCTTTCCACGCTAAGACAAGCTGAGCCAGTATGAGCCACAGGCCTGATACATGTTGAAACAACGAGCATCAGACTAACGTGGGCCGAGCATGTACATCAAATGAAACTTTTGGCTTTGGCACTCTGCTGCAAACGTTGCTTTTTTGAGCATTTTGCAGTGGCATGCCAGAAGTTAACTCAGTTCCATGGCTGCAGCTTCTGTTCTCAGAAGCATCACAAGCCTCCCTGACAACTGCCACATTCCGGGGAGTCCGTATGGTATTGTAATTAGACAATAGGACCAGGGAGACCCAGCTTCAAATCCCCACTCAGCCATGAAGCTCCCTGGGTGACTTGGGGCCAGTCACGATCTCTCATCCTAACCTACCTCAAAGGGTTGTTGTTAGAAAAGGGGGGGGGGAAGCAGGGGTGGAAAGATGGGATATAAATGTAATAAATAAATAATAAATCAAATGGTCACAGGGCTAGTCCCTGTGGTACTTCATCTCCTGAGAAGTCTTCAGAATGTGGGTTGAGCCAGAAAATGGCGAGACATGACTCAGTATGCACTGAAACATTCACATGAAAAAAACCCCCAAATTATTATAGCACTTCCACATCAGGGTGGTCATGTGCACATCCTACAGTGCACATTAATTTTGTGTGGTGCAGTAGGCATACTGCTACTGAAACATCTTAAATAATACAATCTCACGCCTACAAATACTGATTTTGGGACCGTAGAATTAGTACCTTCTAAAGATGAAAAGAATATATTTTAAAACTTTCTTTTCTTTTTCTTTTTTTAAAATTTTTTTTTATATTTTTAAAGAACACACATACACAAAAAAAACATAAACCTACAAATCATACACTACAAGTGCACCCGTCACCCCGGGGCCAAAACCAATTCTATCCACATAATCCATTATTAATCTATATTCCAAAAATACATCATATCATGACATGGCTTACTCCCTTTCTCCTTTACTAAAACATAATCTAAAAATGACCCCCATATTTCCTTAAAATTATTTTTCTTTAATTGTCCCCTTTTACATTTAATACTACATGTTAATTTATCATTTAAAGCAATATCCCAAACCTCTTTATACCAGTCTATTATTAAATACTGATGTTGAACTTTCCAATTCCTTGCAATCAATAATCTCCCTGCCGCTAATCATAGAATCATAGAATCATAGAAAAGTAGAGTTGGAAGGGGCCTACAAGGCCATCGAGTCCAACCCCCTGCTCAATGCAGGAATCTAGGTCAAAGCATCCCTGACAGATGGCTGTCCAGCTGCAGCTTGAATGCCTCCAGAGTGGGAGAGCCCACGACCTCCCTAGGTAGTTGATTCCATTGTCTTATTGCTCTGACAGTCAGGAAATTTTTCCTGATGTTTAGGTGGAATCTAGGTTCCTGTAACTTGAGCCCATTATTCCGTGTCCTGCAAACTGGGATGATCGAGAGAGATCTTTGCCCTCCTCTGTGTGACATCCCTTCAAATACTGGAAGAGTGCGATCATATCTCCCCTCAGTCTCCTCTTCTGAAGGCTAAACATGCCCAGTTCTTTCAGTCTCTCCTCATAGGGCCTTGTCTCCAGTCCCTTTATCATCTTTGTTGCCCTCCTCTGAACCCTCTCCAGTTTGTCTACGTCCTTCTTAAAGTGTGGTGCCCAGAACTGGACGCAGTACTCAAGATGAGGCCTAACCAGTGCCGAGTAAAGGGGAATTATCACTTCCCGCGATTTGGAAGCTATACTTCTATTAATACAGCCCAAAATTGCATTTGCCTTCTTTGCAGCCACATCGCATTGCTGGCTCATATTCAGTTTGTGATCTACCACAATTCCAAGATCCTTCTCACTTGTAGTATTGTTGAGCCAAGTGTCCCCCATTCTGTAACTCTGCATTTGGTTTCCTCTCCCTAGGTGCAGCACTTGGCATTTATCCCTATTAAATTTCATTCTGTTGTTTCGGCCCAGCGCTCCAGCCTATCGAGGTCACTTTGAATTTTGTTTCTGTCTTCCAGAGTATTAGCTGTTCCACCCAACTTTGTGTCATCTGCAAATTTGATAAGCATTCCCCATACCTCCTGATCCAAGTCATTAATAAAAATGTTGAAGAGCACCGGGCCCAGGACCGAGCCCTGTGGTACCCCGCTCGTTACCTCTCCCCAGTTTGAGAAGGAACCATTGATAAGCACTCTTTGAGTCCGATTCTGTAGCCAATTGTGGATCCACCTGATAGTTGTTCCATCTAGCCCACTCTTAGCTAGCTTACTAATCAGGATATCATGAGGCACTTTGTCGAAAGCTTTGCTGAAGTCCAGATATATAATGTCCACAGCATTCCCACAGTCCACAAGGGAGGTTACCCGATCAAAAAATGAGATCAGATTAGTCTGACAGGATTTGTTCTTGACAAATCCATGCTGGCTTCTAGTAATCACTGCATTGTTTTCAAGGTGCTTGCAGACTGACTTCTTTATAATCTGCTCCAAAATCTTCCCGGGGATTGATGTCAGACTGACTGGCCTATAGTTCCCAGGTTCCTCCTTCTTGCCCTTTTGAAGATGGGAACAACATTTGCCCTCCTCCAGTCGTCTGGCACTTCACCTGTCCTCCATGATTTCTCAAAGATAATAGACAGTGGTTCTGAGAGTTCTTCTGCCAGTTCCTTTATTACTCTAGGATGCAGCTCATCAGGCCCTGGAGATTTAAACTCGTTCAGAGTAATCAGGTGCTCCTTGACCATTTGCCTATCAATCTCAAGCTGCAATCCTGCCCCTTCAGTCTGCACTTCAGGTTTGCCAGGGGGGTCATAGACCCTCTTTTGGGAGAAGACCGAGCCGAAGTAGGAATTGAACACTTCTGCCTTTTCTTTGTCTTCTGTTATCAATTTGCCATCCTCATTGCGTAGTTGAACCACCAGTTCTTTGTTCTGTCTTTTACTGTGCATGTATCTGAAGAAAGCTTTTTTGTTGCTTTTAGCATTCCTCGCTAACCTTAGCTCATTCTCAGCTTTAGCCTTCCTGACACTATTCCTGCAGTTCTGTGCTACCTGCCTGTACTCTTCACTTGTAGCCTGTCCTTCCTTCCACTTCCTATACGTGTCCTTTTTTGTTTTCAGGTCGTCTTTGAGTTTATTGTGAAGCCACATTGGCTTCTTCTGTTGCCCTCCTCCTTTTTTCCTTTTGGGAATTGTTTGCAATTGTGCCTTTAAAATTTCCTTTTTTAAAAACTCCCACCCCTCCTGGGCTCCCTTTCTCGTGAGAGTCACTTGCCATGGGATCTTACTAATCATTGTTCTGAGTTTGTTAAAATTGGCTTTCCTAAAATCCAGGGTACGTGTTTGGCTACACTCAGCTTTTGCTTCTGTTAGATAAACTTACAATTAGTTCCTTTTTCTCTTGTGAGCACAAAAGTTTCTCCGTTATTGATAACAATGCTAATTTTGGACAGACCTCCACATTAATACCAATAATTAGTGAAATTTCTCCAAAAATTTTATTCCAAAAATCCAATACGCTTTTACAACTCCACCACATATGAGCATAAGTACCAAGTTCCTGGCATCCTCTCCAACACAATGGAGCACAATTACTATCTATTTTATTTAATCTTACTGGAGTCAAATACCATCTCCAAACAGTTTTTAAAAAATTCTTTTTTATCCTTACTGACATATTTCTTAATATACGTCTGCCCCAAATATTTCTCCACCCCGCATTTGATATCTCCTCCTCAAATTCCATTTCCCACATCATCTTAAGGTTGTCTTTTTTCGCTTCAATCCTCTGCATCATTTTATATATCTCCTTAGTTAACCCTCTAGAAGAAACATTCCCTTCTATAAGTTCTCTAGACAACACTTTCTTTTCAAATCCAGTAAACTCCCTCTCATACTCGTTTTTCTTTTTCCATTTCTTAGTCCACTGATCTAATTGCATTAAATTTAACCACGAAATTCTATCTGGCCCAATCATTTCCGATATTTGTTGTCTAGTCTCAATTTTCCCCATCCAATCCATTAATTTGATAACCTTATTTTCCCTAAATATTGCCTCCCAATGCTGTGCATTTACTGGAAAGTCCTCCATTGCTACAACTGGAGTTAACGGTGATATCCCTGGTATAAAGATCTGTCTGTTACTATTCCAAATCCCTACCATATTTTTCAGGAAGGGATTTTCTATTCTTTTTACACTAGTAATACTTTTTTTTGAAAATAAAATTTTTCCATCCCCATTTCTATTTCCTGCGTTTCTATTTCTAACCACAAAATATTCTTCCTAACTAAAATATCCATAATAAACCTTAACTGATTAGCTATATAATACCACTTGATATTAGGAAGGCCAAGCCCCCCTTCTTTTTGGGATTTATACCATTTACTCTTAGTAATCCTCACCTTTTTCCCCCCATTACAAAAATTATTAATTATTGCTTGCCATTCCCTAATTTCCTTCTCTGATAAACTACTTGGTATCATTCTAAATAAAAAATTTATCTTTGGTAATATCTTCATTTTTATCAAAGCTATTCTACCAAACCATGAAAGTCCAATTTTCTTATATTCCTCTATCTTTTTTTTTACCTCATTCTTTAACTTTCTAAAATTTTGTTCTACTATTTTTTCTAACTCTTTTAAAATATCTATACCTAAATATTTAATCATACTTTTAACCTTAATATTTGATCTCTTTTTAATCCCTTCTAATTCCTCTATTTTACTATAATTAAACAACATAATCTCAGATTTATCCCAGTTTACTTGCAACCCGGTAACTTCCCTAAACTCCTTTAAATGATTCTCTTACCTATCCATCATTTCCATGGGATTTTCAATTGTTAACAAAGTATCATCTGCAAAAAGATTAATTTTTATCTTATCCTTTATCCCTATCCCTTTTAAATTACTATCCTCTCTAACTACATTTGCCAAAACCTCCATAACTAACACAAATAAGATTGGTGAAAGGGGACAGCCCTGTCTGGTACCTCGGCCTAGATGAATTTGATCAGTTATACCATCATTTACTACAACTGACGTCGTATTTTGAGCATACAATTGATCAATAACTCCTCGAAACTTTTCACCAAACCCCATAGTTTTTATTATCCTCTTTAATGCTGGCCATTCCACACAATCAAAGGCCTTGAAAATATCTAATGCTAAAACCCCTGCCTTCAAATTATTTTTCTTAATTAAATATATTATATTTAACACTCTTCTAGTCAAATCTGCCATTTGTCTACCTTGTACAAAACCACATTGATCTAAACCAATATACTTACTAACAAAACTATTCATTCTTCTAGCTAATATTGCAGACATTAATTTTGCATCTTGATTAATTAATGAAATTGGTCTATAGGATCCTGGGTCTGCCGGATCCTTATTCGGTTTCAAAATTAAAATGGTCAAAGATTGTTTCCAAGAAGGAGGGATCTCTCCCCCTTGTAAAATATCATTAAACAAATTTTTTAACTTGGGAATTAACATTTTCTTGAAAACCTTATAATATTCAGCCCCTAAACCATCTATTCCGGGAGTTTTACCATCTTTTAATTTATTTATAGCAAACTCTATTTCTAACTCCGTAAAAGGTTGTTCCATATAGTCCCTATCCTCTTCTAATATTTTTATTTTCAAATTTTTTTCAATATATTATTTAATCCTTACTTCAGAACATACCCCAGCCTTATACAAGTCAGAATAAAATTCATGAAATATTTTTAGTTTATCCTTCATTAAATTATATTCCTTACCCTTCTTATCTTTAATCACCCCCACTAAATTTTTCTCTCTTTTTTTTTTGCGCAGATCTAGCTAACATTTTAGAATTTTTATTACTATTCTCAAAAAACTCTCTTTTCATATATATTAGATTCCTTTGCACTTTATCTATATCTTTATTCTCAAATTCTTTCCTCTTAGCTTGCAGTTCAGCAAATACCTTCTTATCCCTATTCTTTAAAAAAGATTCTTCTAACTCCCTAATCTCTTCTTCTATCTGTTTATTAAAAGCCTCCTGTTGTTTTCTTAAATTAACTCCCTCTCTTATTCCTAAACCTCTCATAACACTTTTCATAGTATCCCATATTATGGCTTGACTACAATCCTCTGTTTGATTAAATTCCCATATTTCCATCATCTCTTTCTCTATCTTTTCAATTATATGTTTTACTTTAAAAATATTACAATTCAACCTCCATCTTCTAGCCTCTCTATAATCCTTCCCTATCTTTAAATCCAAATTGACCAATGCATGATCCGTGATTTTTATAATACCTATCTCAGTACTCAGTACTCAGTAGGGAGGTGGTGGGCTCTCCCAGTCTAGAGGCATTCAAGGTGCGGCTGGACAGACATCTGTCAGAGATGCTTTGACCTGGATTCCTGCATTGAGCAGGAGGTTGGACTCGATGGCCTTGTAGGCCCCTTCCAACTCTACTTTTCTATGATTCTATGATTCTATGATTCATGACCCTAGAAACCAAACTCCTAGACACAAATATATAATCTATCCTAGAAAAATTCTTAAAAGCTGATGAATAATACGTGTATCTTCTATCTTGCCCTTTAACTTCTCTCCAAACATCCACCAAGCCTTCCTTTGTGATTACCTTATTCAAAAATGTAATGTTATTCCTCCTCTCCCCATCCATAGGGTTTGATTTATCTACCCTTTTATCCATCACCATATTAAAATCACCAGCCATAATAACCCTCTGATTCTGTATAACACCCATTTCCTTAAACACCGTTTGATAAAATTCGCCTTGATTCTGATTTGGTGCATAAACATTAATTAATACAAATTCTTCTCCCCCCATAGTACCATTAATTATAATATATCTCCCTCTGTCATCCTTCTTGACCTTTAAGACTCCAAAACCACAGTTTTTAGCAATAATAATTGCCACCCCTCTTGAATTAGAAGATCCGAATGCCGTTTCATACAAACTGGACCACCTCAGTTTTAATTCATTCTCCCCTTTCTTTGACTGGTGCGTTTCTTGCAGAAAAATAATGTCCGCCTTGTCTTTCTTTAGGAGTGTTTCAATGCGCCGTAAAAAACAAACAAACAAAAAAAAAACTTTCTGGATTCTCGCAGAACCATGACTAAAATAGTGGTTTGAAATTATGTATCTGTGTCTTAAAGATTTTTCCATCTGGGCTCATTATACAATGGATATATATAGTTTTGAACTAGGAAGTTACTCTCATATGAGATAGTCAGTGAGAAGAAGTAAGTTTGTAGAGACCAAAAGTAAATGAAGAACAAGGAGCTGTTCTCTTTCTGGAAAGTATATTATCTGTATTTCCTATTGTCACATAGTTTATCAGCATTTATTTTATTTTACTTAAGAGCTGTCAGAAGAAAAAATGGTTTAATGATGGTTTGAAATCATTCACTTATGTTTTAGAGCTTTCTAAATCGGGGCTGCTCATCATAAAATGTATGGAGACAGTTCTAAATTAGAATATATGGAGTGTGTATCTCTCTCACACACACATACACACATGGGAACGATTCAACAAACACGTTCGATAAAATTAAAGTTTGCATGTGATGGTCCTTTGTTATAAAACAGATGGTAAAAGAATGCTAATTAAATATATCCTTTCATTCTAAAAGGAATATGTCTTAAAGCAATACATTTTAGTAACTCTTGTGAACATGTTGCTTTTGTATTGAATTGTGGGGACAACATGTTTTTCATGCAGAACTGGTTCCAGGTTCAGTGTCTGATGCTTCCAGTTAAAGGCTCCCAGATACTGGTGTGTTGAATTGTATGGGCATAGTAATGAATGCATGACACAAAATGACAAGGCCTATAACTCCTGCATCTTAATGTGTATCTTTGCATTATGGTATCCTGAAGGAGAAAGCTGTAAGCTCAAAATATATATTGAACCATTTCCTAAAACTAAAATCCCTTGTTCTTGCCATTCTTTCTATCCTGCCATTGACTGAGTTTTGCTGTCTTGCTTTCAACTTTTTCCAGGAAAAGCCAAAACAAAAACCAAAGTATGACCAGCACTACTGCAATACACATGCAGATTTTTGTGTAAAGGTTGTGAGCAAGTGTTGGATAGTGCACCTGGCAAGTAACACTTCTCCCTGTGCATAGTGTCTGGAACATATCCCCCCCCCCCCGCCTCTTTAAAAAATGTAAAAAGATGGCTGCAAGTCCACATATGTGCTGTTGTAATTCTTGGGGGGGGAAAGGTGCAGTGTATAATTGAGCAGACCAGGAACTGTGATCTGGTCTAGTCAATTTTATTACTCTTTTTACTTGTATGGATGGGTCTAGCAAAAAAGAATAAGCCAGAATTAAGAAAATGGATCAAGCAGGATTTTTTCCTTTGAGGGAGCCCTCTTTGACGCCCTCTCCCTTAGTCTTGTTTATTCCCGGCACAATCCCATACAGGCAGTCCCCAGGTTATGAACGAGTTCTGTTCTTAAGAATGTCTTTAAGTCGAATTTGTATGTACCGGTAAGTCGGAACAGTATAGCATTCTGTACGTTAAAATCGGCATTAAATTACACAAATTGCGTAGTATACTATGCTATGTACTCTACGTAAACAACGTAGCGCCTGGGAACCCAGAAGTCAGTTCTTAAGTATGGGTTGTCTGTAAATCGGACATTCTTAACTCGGGGACTGCCTGTATATGTTTACTCAGAAGTAAGTCCCATTATGTCCAGTGAATCGTATTCCAAGGTAAGTCTGCATAGGATTGCAGCCCCTCAATTATCTAGCATCTGTAGCTTGATCAGGGCCAGGGCCACTTCAGCAATAAGGAAGAAGCTGCTCCCCTTGCAGCAGTGAAAAGATGGCTGGGGGATGCTGGGACTTGTAGTCCAACATATCTGGAGGTTACCAGGTTGGGGAAGGCTGATGTACAGAGTCATGGAAGCATGAGTGAGAAATGTTTTCTTTTAAATGGCAGAAAACACTTTTCATATCTTTATTTCTAGAGGCTCATCAATTTATTTATTCATTCATTCATTCATTCATTCATTTCTGTGCCACCCAGTAGCTGAAGCTCTCTGGGTGGTGCACAGCAATTCACAAAATACATAACACAGATACAATAAAATAGAGCATAAAATACAGATACAATAAAATACAGTATAAAATGCAGATATCATAAAACAGCGCATAAAATTTCAATATACAAAATTTTAAACAGTATAAACAGCTAAAACAATTCCAATAAAAAACTAGACCCGGGGAGTAGAGGACAGTCTTAACCTGATGCCAAAAAGATGACAGAGCTGGTGCCAGGCGGGCCTCAGTGTGGAGATCATTCCATAATCTTGGGTGGCCGGTAGTTGGCTAGTTGGCAGTAAAAACAACAAAGACTCCTGTGGCACCATAAAGACTAACAAATTGATCATGGTGGCAGCTTTTGTGGGCCAGAGCCCACTTTGTCAGATGCGTGGCATTATTACTCTTTGATTTTTAGGTTCCATCTTTTGTTGTTCTTTGCCTATTTCTATGACACACCAACGAGCGAGCAGGAGCTCAACCCTCCACCCCCAAAAGTGGCTCAAACACTTTAGGAGTGAGTGGCTAATCACTCAGTTGCAGCCAGCGGCTGACATTTGTAAGACGAGCGACCTGTGTGTTAGTGTCTATGCACAAGCTGAAACGTGTGAACGGGCCCTGAATTTGCCGACGTGAAATACCTTCTCACGTGGCCTATTGGCAGGCTAAAGCTGTATATAGCTGCCTGAGACAAAAAGGGTTTTCCATAGTGGCATAACTTCATAAATTTGCATTCCTCAGACAGCCATCTGTACTGGTAATTTCCTTTGAGGCTTCCACAGGAGGAAGTGGGAACTTCTCTTTCATACTCCACTTACCGTACTTTTGCTGACTGACATATTTTAACAGTTGCCTAGCTTAACGCTGACCTCTGGAGTCCAGGATCAGGCAGGGCGCTGAATGGCAACTTGGGTTCATTCGACAGGTCACCGACAAGAGAGACGTCTTCTTCCAGGAAAGGCAGGTGCCAGAGTGTTTTCCAGGCATGGGTCACGTCATTGGCCATTCAAAACCAAGTGGAATAAAGGAGACAAATGAGATCCCAGGTGAGATGGTCGTTGATAATGATGATGAAGATGATGATGTTTTTGTTTTTTGTTGCTGTTTCTTACAGGCCCTAGTTCAGCCTTCCCCAGCCTGGTGGCCTCCAGATGTGTTGGACCACAGTGCCCACCATCTCCAGCCAGCCTAGACCATGCTGCTGGGGATGATGGGAGTTGTAGTCCAACATATCTGGAGGACCCCAGGTTCTGGAAAACTGCCCTAGTTTATCCCAAAACCGTGTGTTTGAGTTGGGTGCTTTAAAATTCTGTTTTTCAACCCATTCCCCCTCTTCTTTCCTGTCCGCTAAGCCCCATTCTTTCCTCGTAGGTCCATTTCATTTAGAACTTTAATGTTTAAATGGCAAGCCATTGTTATTTTTTTCGATTCGTATTCCAGCTTTTGGACCAGAAAAGTAACTTGCAACAGTCATAAAACACAATGGCATGGGTTCAGACTTAGTTGTGATCAGTGTAGGCCCACTGAAATAGTCTCATTGATTTCAGTGGGTCTACTCTAAGCATGACTTAGTCTGGACCTAACCTGTCCTGTTGTGTTTTATGAATGTTGCAAAGTGCTTTGGGCAGATTCTGGTCCAAAAGCTGGTGTGGACCAATCTAAAGCAAATGTATTCCACTTGGTTATGAACTGAACATTTAAAAAAATACACCTTGATCCTAGGAATGTGCACTCAAAGTAAATCTCATTCAGTTCTGTGAAAATTAGGGAAGCTGAGAGATACCTCTATATATATTGAGCAGTTTGGGAATGAAACCAATTACCAGGATGGGGGCTTGGAGAGAGGAGGGATCTGTCCCTCGCTGGAGGTCTTCAAGCAGAGGCTGGACAGGACAGCCATCCGCTGAGGATGCTCTAGGTCTACATTTCCTACATCAAGCGGGACATTGGATGAGGTGGCCTACAAGGACCTCTCCAACTCTATGATTCTATGATACTATAAGCCAGGTTGGTTATACAACACTTCTCTGAAAGTGTAACACTCTTCTTTAGAAAGCTATAAAATATAATGTGAAAAAATGTGTGATAAACATCAGATTTCAAACAGAAAACGTGTGTATGTGTGTTAAGAAATTGTGGGGCATTCTTGTAGAGGGGGACCCTTGTTGGAGTTGGGTGACTAGACCACATACAGGGGCTGCATGTGGCCCACCATGGGTGCCCAAGCTGCCAAATGCCACCTGAATTGGCTCCCACCATGCTGCTTCCATCACAGTTGTGCTGAGGAAGGGGGGGTGTGGGGACGACTCCCCTTGTGCTCCCTCTTCCCCATCACAGTCACGCTCCCAATGGCCTTTGTTCTTCTGGCCAGTGGCGAAGGCCAGAGAATCCTTGCTCTCACTTTTGCAGTCGCAGGCCGACAAGATCTTAGTGCAAAGGCCCAGCATTATGCCAATGGCACTTTCTTCACCCATGTACTCCATAAAGCATCTGCTCCTGGAACCTTCTCTTATGGCAGGTCCTAAGCTCACTGCAGAGCAATTTTTGAACAAGCTTCCACAGTCGTTGATCCAAGATGGACACGTGATCGATATCCGGGGAGAAGTCAAAAAAACCCTGCAGGTAGGCCAGAGCCCCCTCCCTAATCCTGCATGAACAGGGCTTGATCCTGTGGTTACTTCTGCAGTCCTGCTAATATCCAGTTCTTTACAACATCGGCGTGGACCCCTGGGTACCATGCACTAGAGCCTTTCTCACCCAAATTTTCTCTCACTACCAGCTTGCGCCAAAAAAGTACAAGATAGAACATGCAGAATTCCTGCCCCAGTGGGATCTGTCTGTCTGTCTTCCTTCTTTCTCTCCCAGTCTGGCTAAAGCCCTACAATAGTCCAGGGAATAATATGCAAAGAAAATATCTAGCTACTGCCAGCCTTCATTTTGGGAATCAATGTTAACATGGTAACCAAGGGCTGAAAAAAGCACACCACTGCCCTTGAGTGGCAGGGAGCTAGCAATTTGGGGTTTGGATGACCACCTGCCCACTCTCCCCACTGTCTGTATTATTAGTATTAGTATTAATAACACTAGGTGTGGGGAACTTGTGGCCCTCCATATGTTGTTGGACTTCAGTTCCCATCAGCCCCAGCTAACATGGCCAGTGGTCAAGGATGAGGGGAATTCTTATCCAATAACATCTAGATTCTAGAGAACTACAAGTTCCCTACCCCTTGAGTTAGGCCCTAAATCAGGTGAGAATGCCACAGGATTGCCTAGGAGGAGTTCAAAGGTTAATAATATTTGGAAGTATGCCGCACTTTCTCTATTTGCATATATTATATCAGCATCCAATGGGCAGACTCTCAGACCTGCCCTGTGGGGATGAAAGGGTATTAAAGATGTGTGTGAACACAGCAGCCTTTCCCAACCTGGAGCCCTCTGGATGTGTTGCACTGCAATTCCCAGAATCCCCCAGCCAGGATTCTGGGAGTTGTAGTGCAACACATCCAGAGGGCTCCAGGTTGGGAAGGGCTGGAATCCAGGAAGGGCAGCTCATTCCAATTCCCTGCATATATAGGCCTGTGGCTCACGCTGGCTCAGCTTGTCTGAGTGTGGAAAGCTAAGCAGGGTCAAGCCTGGTTATTACTTGGATGGGAGACCCCTCCTCTAGTTTCCTGCATTGAGCAGGGGGTTGGACTCGATGGCCTTGTAGGCCCCTTCCAACTCTATAATCTATGAATCTATAATACTGTGTCATCAATGTGCACAGCACTTTACAGAATAAAAGGCAAACACGCACACAGAGGTCTCTGCCCTGAGGGGTTTATAATTTACATTTTGACAGCAGGGGTTATAACAGAAGGAAGACAGGGAATGGAATCACAGCTTAGTGGCAGAGCACCTGCTCAGCATATGGAAGGTCCCTGGTTCAGTCCCTGGCATCTCCAGTTAAGTGGTGGGAAAGAGAGACCTTGGGGGTCCACGGACAGTCAGATTAGACAGTCCTGGGTTGGAGGGACCGTTGGTCTGACTCACAATAAGGCAGCTTTATACATTCACTGATACGAGAGACACAGGTGATGATGCAGAGTGCATGTGTGCAAAAGCAGTTGCATGTACTTAGGCTTTGGACTAAGGGGTTAAAGCCAAATTTAGCTTTCAAGAATGGTTTTGTGGAGGCTGTAGCAAGCGAGACTCCGTTTTAGTGCTTCACAGCCAGCAGAAAAATCAGGCGGGAGAGCAGGAGACAGCACCCCCTGCCTCTGTGTGGCTTGGAGTGCTTCATGGTTGGGGTGGGGGCAAGACTTTCTGACCCCTAGGTAGCCTGTGACTTCTAAAAGCACCCTTTGATTCCCCCCCCCCCCCAAGTCTTGGCATCTCAGTCTATGGTTTAATGTGAATTGATTGGCTGGCAAGGATGCTGGATATTCATTGAAAGGAAGCCATTATCTTTAAAAATCCCTTTTAAAAGTTTTGATTATCTAGGTCACAGCTGGGGAACCTGTGGCCCACCAGATGTTGAACTCTAACTCCCAGGCAGCGTGGCCAATGGTCAGGGATGATGGAATTGCAGGCCAACAACATCTGGCACGCTACAGGTTTCTCACCCGTGATCTAGGGGCTGAATTTGGAAATTGTAATTAATACCAGAGAACCTTTTCCTTCTGTTCTAAATGGGATTTGTAAAGACAGCTTTGTTTCTTCACTAGACTGGGGGTGTGATGAGAGGAACAGGACAGCCCAGTCCGAGCTGATGTCTCTCAGGACAGTCAGACCTTAGGCATAGATTTCCCTCTTTGGTTCCAGGGCTCAGGTGGAACACGAAGCCACGAAGTGGTTCTGGTGGAGACGCCCAGCCTTGTGGCAATGAAGAAGAGGTAAAAAACAACAACAACAGCCCCTCTGTCATTTGCTCTCATCGCATGAGCGGCCTTGGTCATGTAGGCCTCCACAAGCTGTAGTAGAGTCGAGACTTCTTTAGCGTTTATCACAAATAACTTGGTGCCCTTTATGCAGAGTTGCGTAAAGAAGCAGGGGGTTTGGTTCACCCGCTTCACCTGCGGATTTATTGATGTGATGTTTGGAGGGAGCTGAAACTGAATCAGCAGCACCTTTCAGCCTTCAGCATCCAGCTTCAGTGGTGGAGCTCCTTCCTCACACTGCCCCTGCCTCCAGTTAAAGACAATGATGAAGCAGGAGACAGGAAGGACTTTCTGCCTGAGACCTTAGAGAGCTGCTGCCAGCCAGAGGAGGTGGTCCTGGGCTCGATGGGCCTGTGGTTTGACTCGGTAAAAGGCAGGCTCTGATGTTTCCCTGTCAGGGGTTTCTTGGCTTGTTTTCCTTTCTGCTTGGGATGAGTGAGCATACCAACAAGCACGGAGATCACGATCCATCCCCTTCCACACGCAGAGGGCAGAATGCAGTACGGTAAACCTTTCTCTCCCATGCTGGCCTCTGCATCTCGCTGGTGTGCAACCCATGGCCCACTGCTACCCAGGCTTTGACACACCGCTTTGACTCTGGCTGAGTGTATTCTGCACACTGGGGAAGTGGAGGGGGGCCGTGGGCCACCACAGTCTTGGCATCTTTGCTGTATGGGAGGCCCTTTGCTGACCAGGAATGCTGGCGGTGCATCCGGCATAAGGCCCACATGGGAAGGGGAGAATCACGCCTGCCATTATTTTCTCTGGTGGATGGTTTCTGTAGCGACACCAGAAAGGAAAGGATAACCCAAGCGAGGTCATGTGGCTAATGGATGCTGGGCTGCTGCCCTCACATAGACTGGGGTTGCCGTCCTAGGATACAGGCCTGTGGCTTATGCTGGCTCAGCTTGTCTGAACGTGGAAAGCTAAGCAGGGTCAAGCCTGGTTATTACTTGGATGGGAGACCCCTCCTCTACTTTCCTGCATTGAGCAGGGGGTTGGACTCGATAGCCTTGCAGGCTCCTTCCAACTCTATGATCTATGAACTCTATGATAATGCTCTGTATGCCCAGGGAACTTCCTTCACATTGGTTCACCTGCCAAGAGACAGCCATGTGTGCCTGCCATGGAAATGCTGTGCCTCTGCCAAACATTCTGGGGAGGGTTCCATCAGGGCACACACTCTTTTCTGTTGGGAACTGGTGAGGCCTGCTAATTGGCTAGGGAACTGGCGAGGCCGGCCCATCCTTGCCTTGTGTGAATTGAGCATGTGACCCGGAACACACCCAGTGCACTCTCCGCAGCTGCATGTTGCCAGAGAAGATCAAGGGGAGACATGAGAGCTATCTTCAGATATCTTAGTAGCTGCGGCGGGCAGGACTAGAGCCAATGGGTGGAGATTGCAGGGAGGCAGATCTCAGCTAGACATTAGGAGAACGCTGAGAGCTCTTCGAAGGCTGCCTTGAGAGGCAGGCTGTCCTCCGCTAGAGGTATTTAAGCAGACTGGACAGTGATGCTGTATATCCCTGCATTGTGCAGGGGGTTGGACATGACCTGTAAGGTCCCTTCCAGCTCTAAAATTCTATGATTCTCTGGTAACATTGGTAGTGGGGGGCAAGTTATTTTTCAGGGAAGCTTGTGTGCCGTTACTGATTTTTCATACAGAGGAGCCCCTGGTGGGCTTCTGAAGACCCCCAACATGACTTAGGACCAAATTCCAAGGGCCAAATTCCATTTTGAAGGTGCTCTCAGGGGCCGTAATCCAGGGGCGAGGACAGCTGAAGGCAAAAGGGGTGGGGCCATAATACCAAAAATACCAGCATATTTTAGCTTCGAGCTCTTACTGCCAGTAAGTAACTAACCCTTCGGAGAGGCATTTAAACCTTTTAGGATGGGGGCAAAGTTGCACAAAGGCTGAGAATCCACCAAAAGATTGGATGTTGGGGGAAAGGGCTTGGGGCCATCTGGGGAACCATGGAGGATTGGATTTGGGCCCCGGGACTGCGGTTCTGCACCCGTCTTAGAACAACCTGTGGATTTCCATTCATATGGAAAAGATAAATACATTGGGGTACCACCCTGGCTCCTCATAGCCGAGATCTCCTGTCTGATACCCAGTCAAGCCTATTTTCAAAGGGGCTGACCACACCTGCCAGTGTGCCTGAGTTTCTCTGCCCTCTTCAAAGAATTCATTGGTTCTTCCCATCGGCCTTTCTTAACCCACAGATTGGGAGGGGACAAGAAAAAGGATGCATCTGACCCCAATGTCGCAACTCTTCGGATAAAGTCAGAGAACGGGGAGAAGACGTACGTCATCAAAATGCCGTTTACGGAGACCATCGGAGACCTGCGCCAGCACCTTGCCCTGAGCAGGTAAGAACAACATTCATTCCAGCAGAGGTTGAGAAGCAATTGCTTTGTGGCACATCCTTGGCATTGCACACGGAAAAATGAGCCCTCTCCGATTTCTAAACGTTAAACTGAGATTTTGCAACTAACATCCCAAAATCTGTGCTCGCTGTTAAGCATATTGGTAAGAAAATGCGTGCATTCGCATAGTGTATCCCATTTATTCACATTTTTAAAAAAATGTTGCAGGATTGGGGAGGAAGGGAGCTCTGCCAGGCAGTGTGAGGAGTAAATGTTTGTGAACTAGGGGCTAAAATAAAAGGCCTTTAGGTTATGAGGGCCTTTCAGGCTGGGGGTGGGACAAGGTAGGCTTTAGGGACTGGAGGAGTTGATCTGTCACATGCAGCCGTCCGGGTTCCATAAGAAGAGCCCTGCTGGATCAGGCCAAGGGTCCATCTAGTCCAGCATTCTGTTCACACAGTGGCCCACCAGCTGCCCACGGGAAAGCCACAAGTAGGACACGAGTGCAACAGCACCCTCCCGCCCAGGTTCCTGTTGTGCCTCCATTTGCGATGGAGGAGGAGGAGGAGGACATAGGGCAACCGAGCCAGAGTATAGCCTGGCCCAGCATAGACAACTCTATGACCCTGGAGGAATGTGCTGCCTTGCCAATCAGCACTTGCTTAAAAGACAGGCCCCAATCACACCTCAGACGCTGGGAGCAATTGTTGCAATCAGCCGTAGCCAGACGCTTTTGCCAGCTCCCGGACTGAGACTTGGCCATTTTGACTCCAGAACGACCTTGACGACTCTTCGGCCTGCTCCTAAACTGGTTTGTGTTTTCTTGACTTCGGATACGTATTTTGGCTTCTAACCTTGGACTGTGCTAACAACTACGGCTTATCTCTGGACTGGACTAATTTACGACAGTTCGGAGTTCCTCAGCAACTGGAGTACATAGGCATACTGCCTCTGATAAGATTGGTCTCTGCTTTGGTGTTTCCTGCTCATCTGCCATCCCCTTGATTTTCCTCCAGCATGGCCTCTTCCATGTTCTCCGCAGCCATGTCGTTGAACTCGGGACAAGGATGGTCCGTTTGCACGATCATGGAGGGGAAATAAGCCACGCCGGCGTATTCCTCCCTCCATGTGTGCCAGGCACGTGCTGGTCGCATGCTGGGGGGATTAGCCCAATTACACCCAGCAGCAAGGCTTGTCGTGTCGTGTGAACCCAGCCAGGCTGGCTTGTTGCGCTGGTAACAAGCCACCCAGAACCCTACAACAGCCCCTGGGTTCTGAGTGGCTTATTACCCACGGCAACAAGCCACCCTGGCCACGCTGCTGAGGTAATTATGCAAGTCCCCGTGGTACATGACCGGCAAGTACACTGGGGGCGGGGGGAACAGAATAAGCCACCGTGGCTTATTCCCCCCTCCGTGATCATGCAAACCCAGTCAGTGAATAAGGGTGACAGTGATATTATGTCATGATGTCAGCCCCCTTCCACTTCAACATTACTGATTTTTTTTTGTTGGAGCCATGGCACCATCAGAAGGGGTAAAGGATGAAGTACTCTGGATCCTGGAAAATCTTACTATTATTGGGCAGTATCCAATGTTAGTCCTACATAGAGTAGACCCATTGAAATGAATGGGACTGAAGTTAGTCACAACTAACTCCAGTCCCATTCAATTCAATGGGTCTACTCTATGTAGGACTAACATTGGATACTACCCACTGAATGCACTGTTTAAACCCGGGTGTGTGTGTTGAACCTCAAGCCCACCTGGGGGCCAAATCCAGCCTCCCCCCATGTTCCTTAGATGGTCATACACCCTTCTCCCCTGGCTTCACCCCCCTTTCCCCCAGTCATTTGGTGGTTTCCCAGTTTTTATGCAGATTTGTTCCCCTTCTAAAAGTCTGAAGTGTCTCTCCTAAGGCTGTTGCTGGCAGTCTGGACTTTAGGCTAAAAGAGGCTGGTATTTTGGCCCCGCCCCCCACCAGAATGCAGCCCCAAAGAGATTCTCTGAAACTGAATTCAGCCCTCACACTGAAAGTGGTCTGACATGCCTGGTTTAAAGAATCGCCTGTGGTGTGGTGCACTGTCCTCTTTTCCTTGCACCTGCCTGCAATGGAGCTGGGTTGTTGTTTTTTCTTCTGTAATGCATTCTTGTGGTTTACAATAAAGTTGAAATGAAGTTGCTTCCTAAAACCCTCTGTAAATGTTGAACTTAAATCTTCTCTGAAGCTGGAGTATTTGACACCTAGTCACCAAATATTTGGCAGGCAATGGTACTTTATTTCATTGTTTGATATTTGGTGTGCAAAGTTTTTTTTAGCATTTGACAGCTTAGGGTGCAATCCTACGCATGTTTAGGCAGAAAAAAAAGGCCTACATCTCCCAGCATGCCCCAGCCAGCATAGCCACCCCCCTGGCTGGGGCATGCTGGGAGTTGTAGGCCTTTTTTCTGCCTAAACATGCGTAGGATTGTGCTTTTAATGACATTTTGTATTTGATGCCTCTCAAAAATAAAAACAATGAACAGCTGCCAATAAGTCTAAAGCACTTGAATTTGCAAGTCAAATATTACATCTGAAGTGTAAATTCAGCTTCAAAATGTTACGTTCCATGTGTCAAATATTTGTGAACATACAAGTCAGCTCAGTTACAAGCACTGTTTCTGCTCTTTTCTAGGGGAAGAGAGGTGGAGCCATATGAGATCTTCAGCACTTTCCCCCATCGGGTGTATAACGACAACTCTATGACCCTGGAGGAATGTGGGCTGGTCCCCAATGCCTCCCTTCTGCTGCGGAAAAAGGCCCCTTCGAAAAAATCCAAAGGGCATCAAGTGTAATGGTTCACAGTGAATGTTTCATCAGGCTTGGCTGCCTCAGATGGGAAGTAGTGTACCTTCTTCTCCTTCCTCAAGACAGCCTCTGCTTGTCAGTAAGAGAGAGGGCATACTCTGTGGTCAGAGTCAGATAGAAGCAGAACAGGTCCTCCAACACAGAAACAGGTTAAGACTGGCCTTTCCACCTGCACGGGCTCTAATCTCCCTTCATTCCCGTCTCCATAGGTAAACAAGGGAGAGGAAATTAGGTGTATGCAGTCAAGACAAGAGACTGAGCATAGATTCCCCCCCCCCCAACTGCTTGTTACCTAACCCGAGTGGGATATATTTTAGCCCCAGGTGTCACTTGCCACACCCAGCAAATGATCACAGATCCAAAAGATGCCCCCGTCCCTCGCAAGGCTCTTCCCAGGAATGTTGGCGCATTGCTCCAAGGAAAGCACAGCTGCGCAACTGGTGCTAGCGTCTAGTTCTTCTGACATGGCTGAGCTTCTGCAAAATGCATCACCAAATTGGAGCTGGTTTGATGTGCCGCTCCCAGGCCTTGCATTGGTGCATGGCTTGATAATCTCCACCCCAGTTTCTGTAGCTTGTGAGGGCCTCCAGAGATGGGATGTACCAAGTAGCTGGGGGGCTGGGTACACCGGTGAATGTGATGCAAGCCCATTCATCCATATAATGGAAAAGTTAACTGGAAACTTTTTGCCTTTCCCAAAGGAGAAGAGGACACGAGTGCCCAGTTGTTCTTTCTGGGAGAGCCGAGGCTGCAAGAAGCCCATAAGCTCTTCCCCTTTGTAAGTGGCTAAAACAAGGAGCCCAGCTACCATCAAGCCATCCACTTTGGGCAATGCCCCACTGCTTAGCAGGCAGTGTCTCTCCCTGTAACACGGAAGAGGTGCCAGAACATCCCATTCCACTTTTATGGCCCAGTATGAAAGCTAGTCTGATTGTTCGTAAGTGGGCAGTAGTGCCCTTCATCAGGCCTCTTTTAAGGCCAAGACAAAGCCCAACTCATGTCTCTTCCTCATGGCTCGTTTTGTGCCTACCTGCCCCAGCCCTTTGAAGGAGATCCACCTGGTTCAGTTATTTTCCTCTTGCTGTCTCCCTGTTGGGACAAGGTTTGCATTTGGCAGAGGGTTTTCCCTGGATCTTTGCAGTGGTCCAAAGAGGCAGGCAGTTCCTCGACATCCAAGTTGTACTTTCTGACTATTCCCCCGGCCTTGCTCCCTCCAGGCTCAGCCCTCACAGGATTATATCAGAATACAGGGTAAGAGTGGAATTGTCTGCTTGAATGCTCCCTCCATGTCAAAAGCTCCTTTCATGTAGAAAAGTAGCTGGGCAGGGGAAAAGGGGGTTGCTTATTCATTATTATACCACAATTCTGGCAAGAATAGCACCCAAAGTGGTGCAGAACACTGTACTGACCTACCCTTTTCCCTGATATGCTGCCTTTCTACATGCAGGTTCTTTCTGACCTGGAGGGAGAACTCAAACACCTGCAATTGCTCTTCTCTCCCCACACCCACACCCCTGCCTTCTTAAATTGTAAACTTGTACTGTTCTGTGAAGGGTTTTCCAGATGCTTTTTCTGAACTTTAAAATTTCTTGTTAGCGCTACTAATCCATGACTGCCTCTTCTACTTACTTGTCCCTGGTTGCAGGCCACATTGCCACAAGCAGAAGATGCAACAGTCCAGTTGCTCTGCACATCACTGCAACAGGAGCTCCAACGTGGCTGAATGACTAACCACAGTAGCCACCCAGAATTTGTGCATGTCCCTTCGCTGCCTCTTCTGAGAGGAAGGGTCTTGATCCAGTCCTCACTCTCAGCCTCAATTCAATCCTTTTATTGCAGTCAATAGACCATTCACACAATAGAATCCATACATACAGTACAACTAGTTAATTGGACACATGAGAGTGAGAAATCAAATATAGTCTAGTGGAGATAGCCTGGTTCAGAAATTTGGCCACTTATTCAGTGACCAACTTATCAGAGCTGCTAAGTAATAAAAGTTATTAAAAATTCCATAGGGTGCCCAGGAAAAGACCGTAAAATGGGATAAATCAGATCATTCCTGGCCCTGCAGTAAAAGCTACAAAACAATAAGACATGCTGTATAGATTCCACCTCAGAGTCGTTACATGGGCATCTTTCAGAAAGTGGGACTCTGCTATATCTACCATCCAGCACTCTCAGCCTCCAAAGGCTCAGCACAAGCGCAGGGGCCACGCCCTCCTCCCTTGTTCCCAACTGGAAGGGAGGCGGGGGCTCTTTCCAGCTATGCTAAGCTGCAGAAAGCAGCAAAATGCCTTGCTCCTGTCCAAAGCCGGTGTGAGGTCTGAAAGATTTCCCTTGTCTGTCTCCAGGGTTGGGGAAATTTCGGAGGGTCGCTCCAGAATAAAAAGATGTACTTTCCAATGGCCATTTCTGGAGCTCAACCACGCCACCATATCCCCTTTTTGCCCCATCCTACATGCTAATAGCAAACTCAGTTCTCCAAGTGCCTGCCCTTATATAGTCAAACTGGCATCATCCACACACAAGGGAGGTATAAGCAGGCTTGGAGGAACCCCCAACGTTTATAAAAGTACAAACAACTATTTGGGGGGGGGGGGGAGGCCCAAAGCAGCTCAGTAAGGTTTGCTGGAGAAAACTAGGGGAGAATGGAATGGAGTATTCTGGAAGAGAGCATGGCAGGTTGGATGGGACCTTGAACAGCACTCCACGCTGCAATGTTTTGTTGCAGTTCCCAAACTTTGTACAGTTTGTACAGTTATAAATAGCAATGTCAGATGATACTTTATACCAACTTACTGTCTTCCTGTTTGGGAGGTGAAGGGAAGCTTAAAGCAAAAGCGCATGACAAGATAAGGTCTTCCCTTGCTGATCATGATCAATTGTTTATGTACTCATCCCTTTTATATAGAATTGTCTTCACCAACAGGTAACCCCTTCCAGGGAATCAATCATTCATGACAAACCGCAACTAAGGGCATCATCCTATGCATGTTTAGACAGAAGAAGAAAAAACGCACAACTTTTTTTGGCCTAAACACGCATAGGCTTGTGCCCCAAGCTTCCTTCCTAGTGACAAGCACGGCCGTGTAACTCTAGCCCAGCCTTCTCCAGCCTGGTGCCCTCCGGATCTATTGGACTACAACTCCCAGAATCCCCCAGCCATAGCAAACACTGGTTCCATGGTCCTGCCTTTACAGCTCACGTTTTTAAAACACATCCACTTCACTTGCTCAGGATGGTTGCAAGGATGCCATGGTCCTTCCTGCCACATGCAAAATCCCATTTTAGAAATCCACTGGTGTTCGAGGCAACTGCACCCAAACCCTTCCTACGCAACCTATAGGGCTCTGGTGCTTTCCCATCACTTGGGCAAAGAGTCATTTTTGTGCTGAGTCATAACAATGAACATGATCAACCCAGCTACTAAGAGAACTTGAAAGTGGATTTCTGAATCGATAAGCAGAGTGACACTCAACTTTTATCTTTGAAGTAAGGCAATTAAAACACACAAGCCACAGCTGAGGTTTTTAGCAACATTTAATAGCATCTCAGAAGAGATGGCCATTTACAAACTGCTTTTAGCAAGGGGGAAAAAAAATGAAAATGCACTTGGTCCACGTTTGCAAAAAGCCAGTTCCAAAAGGGAAAGCATGGAACAGCTGATGCAAGAATAGACTTCAAATCATATGTACACACACACCCCCGACCTGACGAAGGAAGGTGGGGGAGTTTTCCTACTGCCACATTGGGCTGGGAATGCACTAATGGAATATGAGATCTGCTCTTGCCGTCCTCTTGAAAATTCCTTTTCGAAGAGGGCCTGAGCTGCATTGAAGTAGTTTTAAGATACATATACCTCACACCCCACCACACCCCTCTGGCAGAGAAGGGAATTTCAGCACAAAACCTTGTGCAGTGCTTTTGCATTGCTGTAACAAAAATAATCATAATAGCAGAGATCTGCTGCTCTTGCTTCCTGGGTCGGAATGAAATAAGAAGTGTGGAAGCCAGCATATCTGCACACGGAAGGGCAACTGGGTGATAAGACAGCAGCCCACCCTTTTCTTCCCAAGGGCAGCTTAGCTTGAGAAAGGAAATAGAAAAGATTGGGGAAAGCTCTGCCTCCAGTCAGGGACATCGGAAAGAGTTCTCTATCCATAGAGGCACAAGGAACAAGGCCCGGCTGCATTCACAGGAATGTGCAAAGTCTCTTGAGACCACAGCGAGAGTGAAGCAGGTAACAGAATACAGAGGCAGCTGGAGAGAGGTTTGGTCCCACAGGGCTAGGACAGGATGACTAGGACTAACGAGGTTAGGAGCTGATCCATTTGGAATGCAGAATCCAAAGTCCAGGGGTAGTTGGGGTTTTTTGGGGAGGGAGGGGGGAAGAAACGGGGTTGAGGAAGAAACATGCTCAGGCCAACTTCAGGAATTGCAGCAGGATTTTCTGTTCCACTGCTTCCACAAACAGTTCGTAGTCCTGCCAGGAAGGAGAAGGAAGAGAAAATGCAGGGTTAAGAACAAGGTAATACACAATGAAAAGCTAGGAGCCTCTTTCGATGTGACTTGCTACTGGGGCAAGAGGCCCAACACGATTTGTTTTCCTGGTCAAGGCACAAGACTGTGACACAAGTATGTAAGCAATGCCCTGGTCATTACCTCCTGTCTGCAGAGGTAGGTATGGTTTAGAACTTGTTACGAAGATGAAATAATCCTGAGTGAACATGTGCAAGTGTGTGGACAGAAACAGTTGTGGAGCAAGGATAAAACACCGAATCTAGAACCTTGGATGTTCTCAACTGAGGAGTTGTTTTTTTTAAAGTCTTTTCCATCTGACCATGGGTCTTTTCCACCCACGAAACTCACTTGGGTGACTTTGGGCCAGTCCCTGACTCTCAGCCTAACCTACCTCACAGGGTTGTTGTGAGGATAAAATGGAGAGGAGGAGGATTATGTAAGCCGCCTTGGGTTCCTTGCAGGAAAAAAGGCGGGGTATAAATATAATAAATAAATCTGACATAAAGCAAATCTCGGTCACTCATACAGCGGCAGCAGCAAAACACCCACCCAAAAAAGCAGTTTGCGCCAAATTTTGGCGGCAAACCACTATGGCGAGTCAGAAGAGTCAAAGTTGGCTTGTTTTGAAAATTGCCAATTTTGGGGTGGGTTTTTTGCTGCTGCATTTTGATAGCAAAAGTGCCCCCTGTTCTAAGTCTTAACTCTAAAACTGGCCAGCAGAGCTGAATGAAGATTTGGTCAAAAAGCAACCAATGAGTACTCCTTTTTTCCAGATGAGGAACAATGAGGCTGAGAGAGAAGCAATTCGCACAAAGCCAGCCACGGCAGAGGATTTTTCGTGGGTGTGAATTTTTACTTGCTCTTATCAAAGTATTGGGAGTCAGGAACCCTGAGACCCCCTGCTGCAAAGCAGTCAGAGATCTAATCGGTAGAACCTAATCTACTTTCTGCCCACCCCTGCCTGAAGCGGTATGCCCACTCTTTTGTGGCAGACTGTGCGCAAGCAAGGTCTTTTTTATTTATATGTATAGGTCCGGTTTGCATTCAAGCCTTCATGTTCAAACCCGAGGCTTGCTCTCAGAGGCTATTGCATGTGTAAACGGCCCTATGGTTCTGCAAGGCTCAGCTCTAAGTGAGCCTTAGAATTGCCTTCCCATAGAAAACTCTCCCAGCAGAGTACGCCTCCATGTCTCTTGTGTGCAGCCAGCTCAACTTTTTGCTCTTAGTACTTTTATCAGGGCTGCAAAATTCTCCTTATATGCCTTCCACTCACCCCACAGTAGTGGTCCCCGTTGAAAATCTGGGGAGGGATGGCTTTTGGGTTGCCTGATTTGAGCCTCATTTCTTCCCGCAGGGCGTTATCCTGGGAGATATCCACCAGGTTGTATTTGACTTGCATTCCATCCAAGATCCTGGTCACTTCGCTCTGCTGGGATTTGATCTGTGGAAAAAAGAAAGGGGGTGGGGAGAACGAGGAGAGAGGAAGAGGGAAGATTAATCACCCTGCTCTAGAATTCAATATGTATGAACACATGCTGATGATATCACTCATTGCAAAACAAAGAGAAGCAGGAATTTCGAAAGAGCTTGATGGGGAGTAGGATCCGTTCCTCTAAATAAACACAGACTGAGCCAAGTAGACACAAATGTCTCCACTGGAGAAATTCTACACATCTGGGAGTGGCCAGGCCCACAACGTGGAGCAGTCTTCCCCTCCAGATGAGCTGGGACTACAACTCCCAGCAACCACCCAGCCAGGGGCTGCTGGGAGTTGTAGTCCAACACATCTGGAGGGCACCAGATTGGGGAAGGCTGATGTAACATCAGAGGAAGTCTCTGCCTCACATAGAAACTGGAAGACAGGAGTCACTCCTGGGGGTGGGGAGCGGGCACGCTCTGAAGCGGGGAGCTCTGGGCCACGCTCTCGTTCCCTCCCCCTAGGCCGGATTGCTCCCCAGTTCAGATACTCCGATTTCTCGCGTATCATTTCATCCATGGAGCTTGGGAGAGAAAAACAAAGGGAGGGCTACCGTCACATCTGGACATGGAAGAGGGATCGTCGTCCAGCCCCGTAGAGAGGCGGGGCGGAGCCCATCTGGAGCCAGGAGGGAGTGCCACCGTGGTGGAGCCGAAAAGCGCAGCTGGTGAAAGAGGCAGCCAACTCCGTATTGGGCGGCGGCGGCGGGGGGAGCAAGAAAGGGGAGCGAGCGCTGCAGAAGGGCGGCAGAACAGCTCCGCCACGGAGTGCCAGGCCTTCCACAACCTGGGGCCCTCCAGATGTGTCGGAACTACAACGGGAGGTGTAGCTCACCACATCTGGAGGGCGTCACGTTGGGGAAGGCTGGCTTAGAACACCTTCCCCCAACCTGGCGCCGTCCACAGGTGTTGGACTACAATTCCCAGCATCCCCCCGCCAGCATAGCTGGTGGAGGAATGCTGGGAGCTGTAGTCCAACACCTCTGGACGGCGCCAGGTTGGGGAAGGCTAGGCTGGATAAGGGGGAGAGACACGCTCCGCCAGGCAGGCAGGCGAGCAAGCAAGCTAACAGCCCGCCGGTGCCTCCTGCTCCGCTTACCTCCCTCGAGGCCGTCACCGAGGTAGAATAAATCGTGAGGCAGGCCATGGTGCGAGATGCCAGCTGCTCCCTCTCTTCTTTGGCCGCCGGAGGGATGCAAGGAAGGAAGCGAAGGAAAGCGTTGGGGAGGGATCTGTTTCTTCCCCAGCCCCGCCCAGCATGTGATGGCAGAGACCAATGGGATCGGCAGCCGCGGGCATGCGGAGCAGATCGCGCTCGTTCCGGCGACGTTTCGGAGGTTGCTCGCTCTGTGGTAGTGCGATAGCCCCACCCCACCCCGGGATCGTTGGATCTGGCGTCTTTCAGGAACAGCGGTCGGGCACCTTTCTCACTTTCCGCTCGATCCTGAACGGGCGTTTACTCGGGAGTAAATCCCGTCGAGTTGAAAGGGACTTGCTCCCAAGTGCGCGTAGGACTGCAGTCTTGAGGTTCTCGGTCGACTGTGCCTTGTCTGCCAGCAGGGAGGGAATGAAATGCAAGATGCCAGCTAAGACTTTCCCCCACAAAGTACAGGGCCATTGTGATTCATGAACTACATTCTCATATTCTCCCGTTATTTATTACTAATTTATTAGTATTTATTACTTTGAGGTTTAATCGGCGTGAAAAGCTCGAGTGATATTAAAAGGTCCCCCAAATAATCAAGGCAGATTAAAAACACGCATGTATTTATAAAAGCACTTGTTCAATATTGCAGATGGCAAGTACCATCTCGGAAGAGGCATCCCAGATTTGAGAGAAGAGGAAACACTCTTTGATGCTGCTGCTACACAGCATTATCTAAAAACAAAGAGTTGGATCCAGACTTTGTCAGAGTAGACAAAGTCCCTTTGATCTCAATGGGTCTACTCACTATGACAACTCTGGATCCCATCGAGTGTTTCAGAACTCAAATGAGTTTTAAAAACTCAAATGCATATTTAATTAATCAGTCGTGTGTTTTGTCAATTTAACGAAGATAAATTTGTATTCCCGACTTACTATCACTGTACACCTGGCAATTGCACTGTCAAAAGGTAAATTTCAGCAACAAAATGCTGCCTACAGTTACTAGTCCTTGTTGGCACTACCAAGATCAGAGAATCCTACTTTCTAGTCCTGTTATGAGGAAAGATGCAGAGTAGCAGTAAAGATTCCATTGAGGGCGAATCTTTCCGCCTCCTGTAAAAAGAATCCCAAATTCTTGAGAAATCAGAATATAACCAGGTCATTTGTATGCTTTCCACATTACTAAACTATATTTTTGGTTCCTTAGTGCAGAATTTGACTATTTGGGATCTAAAGAACAGCTGTGAAAATACTATTAAGGCTACAAATTCTTAACACTCCACATAGACACGATTAGCTTAAAAACTTTACTGGGTCAACTACTGAAGTAAAAGGAAGCAGTAGCTCCTGAGACCATTTCCCCCCCTGATACTTTTCATTGTTTGGTTTCACATTGTAAATTGTCTAGAATGCCTTGACACAAAAGAGGTATTACAACAAAGCAAAATTAAAAGAAAGCAAAATTAAAAGAGGGCTCAGCTGAGGGAGTGGATTCTCAGTGGTGAAATGGGAGGTTGTCAAAGCAGGGCAAAGACTGAGTATGTAAGAGTGAAAAATCAATAGATCAGTCCTTTTGTTTCAATTGCACTTAAAAAAAAAAAAAGAAAACCCACTTTATTTTGTAACCAAAATACGAAGTACAAATACTCAGGCAGAACAAGTTTTCTTTTGGTACAAGCAAAAGCAAAATGTATGACTCAGATATTAAAATTGTAGCCCTGAGATTTGATTTTTTCTCCTGTACAGACACATGCATGTCTCCTTTAGCAAACAAGTTCTGCCAAAGGCCATGAGAACAAAGTAACTATTCTCTCCACTTGCCTGGGGTCATGAAGCTCAGACTTTCCTGAGAAGTAGGAGGAACTTTTGTAAACAGCCCTGAGGAGGGTAGAAGTTGTCAAAGGGAAGAAAGGTACACTAATGCCACATTTCTGTTAAACTCTCAGAAATTCAGCACTTTTGAGGTTCTCTTGGGCAACAGCCTGAATTCAGCAGGCCATCTTCCTTGGCCAATACCAGAATATGCAACTTGGATATTCCCATTAAGACATGCCATGCCACAAACCAGGTGCTTGGGAGGGAATGGTTGATTTGTCACCTGCAACACTAAGCCCCACACTGGTGCTACAGCTGTACCTCCCTTTCTTTTTTTTCAGCAGGCTTAAGATAATTCCACCAGGAAATTATCCAGGAGATTTTAGCCTTTGAGGCTGCTCATCTTTCTGCATGTCCAGTACATGGTCACTTGCCCTTCTGCATTGAAGACTGAAAGGAGACCAACACACTGCATTCCAAAATGGAGACTAGTTACCAAGTTTCCCGTTTAGTGGGGTACTTTCTTTCCTTAAACTAGATTAATTAGGAGTTCTTCATGTTCAAGACTGTAGATCAGACAAAAAGTATTCAAGTGAGAGCCAGTGTGGTGTAGTGAGTGTGTTGGACTGGGACTCGGGAGATCCAGATTCTAGTCCCTGCTTGGCCATGAAGCTCACTGGGCGACTTTGGGCCAGTCACTGACTCTCAGTCTACCCTACCTCACAGGGTTGTTGTGAGGATGGAATGGAGAGGAGTAGGAGTATGTAAGCCACCTTGGGTTCCTTGCAGGAAAAAAGGCGGGGTATAAATATAATAAAGTGGGAAGTACTTTAACAAAATATTCATAGCAAGGTATTGATGGTGGGATGTTACTCAGATACATATAACTGAACGTTGAGGCACAGACTTTTGAAAGCAGTTTTGAAATTTCATCTATGTGGGGAGAAAAGAGTGGCAGGATGGAGTGATGCAGTTAACAAATGCTCTTTGTCAATTTACAGTAAACTTTTTGAGTTGGTAATTGCATGTGTATTAATATACTTAAGGTTATGTACACACATTACAGCACTGGCATAGGCATATATGTACCACATCAGAATGGGAGTGAAGAACTGCCTGATTGAAAGTTCTCCTATAGTAGAAACTCCTTTTCATCTAAAACAGATTCACATGATGGATAGAAAGAGTGTCATAAGCCACTCAAGGGGGTGGGGGTAATCATGAGGCATCGAACAAGTGCTGCAGTGCAGGCAGACACCAATAAGAATGCACCTGATCTTTCAGAGAGTTTATTTCCAGAAGGAATTAAGGCATTTCAGTGTGAAAATCCACACAATCTAGAATTAGTACTTGGTAAAAAAAACAGATACAAAAATATAGTTTAAAACCGCTTTCCCCAACCTGGTGCCCTGTAGATGTTTTGGACCACATCTTCCAGGATTCCTGACCATTGGCCTTGCTGGCTGGGGCTGATGGGATTTGAAGTCCACAACATCTGGAGAGCACCAGCTTGGAGAAGGCTCGTTTAAAAAGTGCATCTGCATGGGAACATTCAACCCAGCCTTTCCCAGCCTGGTGCCCCGCAGATGTTGTGGTCTTCTACTCCCATCAGCCCTAGCTGGTATGGCCAATGGTTAGGAATGCTGGAAACTGTCGTCCAAAACATCTGGAGGGCACTGGGTTGGGAAAGACGGATATAGCCCATACTGGCACACCAGCACTGGAAACATCCATGTCACTAGTGCAGGTTATATCTTTACCACCACCACCACGCACATACATGTGGGGAACAAGCACAGGCTTACAGAGATATGTTCATAATGGCTTTTGTGGTCCTTTAAGAACTTCAGCATAGCATTCTTGCTTCTGGTTCAAAAGGAACCAGAAAGAACACTACAGGGTACTGAAGAATTTCAGATCAAACCTCTGTCACAGAATGCTGCCAACACAGACCTTTCTTCATTGCTCACACTTCCTTTGGAACATCTTTACATCAGATCTTTTTACATTCATGCTACCATAGCCCCTTCTCAGCTATGTCCATGCCCACGATTGCACAAGTATTTCCTTGCTCAAACTGTGTTGTGTATTACACAGATACAGCCACAGCAATTTCCATGATTGTGGTGTATGCAAAAATTGCTGCTGTAAATCTCAGAAATGACTGCTGGCTGTAACCACATACTGCTCTGTTCACACATTTCCCCATAAGATTGCAGACACTTGGCTGAAGAAAGGAACTGCCAATATGAACCAGCCCTAAAACTGCAATTCTGTTAGTGTTTAAGACCCATGTCCAGAAGGGCCAACTATTTAGTAGCTTGCTCAGATCTAGCAAATAAAAGGGAAGTGCATGCCAAACAAACATTTCCCTCAAAGATCCTTCCTGGCAAGAGAAACAATGACTCCCTGTTATGGGAAAAGGCTCCACCTGGCATCACAACAGAAGTAATATATGAAGGAGCTTCTGAAAACCCCACCCCATAGCAGCTCTCATTGATCTGGAATCTCAGTCCTCAGGTTCCTCCATCTTTGTCTTCACTGCGTGATGCAGTTATCACCCTACATCCTGTGCATATCTATCAGAAACAGCAGTCCGCAAATCCTCAATCTCTTTGTGCAACTGTTTCACATCTTCCAGCTTCTTTGCCAGCATGTCTGGTTTCAGCAAGTCTTCCTTTTCTTTAACTGAACAATGCACAGCTGTGAAGTCAGACAAAGTTACAGTCAAACCAGGTCACTTGACAGAGAAAACATTAGTATCGGAGTTGCTGTTTTTGGCCTACAACTCCCAGCATGCCCCAGCCAGCATATAAGGCAAGTGCTGGAAATCTGCTACTTCCCTTTAAAAAGAGAAGTACATTTCTAGGTGTCCCTTATGAATACACTAGCTGTTGCCCGCAGCTGCGCTCGTGTGGATTTTAGGATTTGGTACAATGGAAAAGATACTGTATTGGTTTATGACCGAAAATATTATTATTAATGGAAAAGATACAGTGTCTCTGACTGAAAGTGTAACATTTAGGCTGGGTGCTGGCAGCAGAAAACTTTTCTGACAGAAATATCTGATCTTAAAGAAAAATCAGGTTAATCCTGAGTCTACAGGTGATGAAGAGTGACCGTGCCAAGTTTGGGGTAGATCCGTCAAAATGTGATGGAGCCTATGCGATGATGCCCCACATACAACAGTCATTCAGTCAGTCATTTAAAATTTCCCTCCCTTTTCACCCCCTCAGAGAACATTCTAAATGGCCTAGGGGAGATTTGCATACCCACCCCTATTGGCCCCTGCAGGAATTCATACGAACATTCTAAGTGTCGTATGGGCTATTTGCATAAATGCTCCTATTGGCTCCTGCAGCAATTATGAGGTGAGGCCGATTTGCACAACTGCTCCCCTGTTGTTTTGCCCATAGGAGATATGAGAGTGGGGCGATTTTGCCCCCTTTCTTCACCCCCTTAGGGATGGAATTTCTAAAAATCCTTTCTTAGTGGGGGTCTACATTATAAAAACAATGTTCCTTCAAAATTTCATGTTCCTAGATTAAATGGTTTGAGCTGGGTGTTGATGAATCAGTCAGGACTTCTTTTATATATATAGATTTGGGTACCTTCTCCAAATGGTTCAGAAAATAGATGAGAAAGTGTGGAATGTCTATGCCTATGTACACCAGTTGCTGGGGAACATGGATGGGAGGGTGCTGTTCCACTCATATCTTGCTTGTGGGTTTCCTGTGGGCATCTGGTTTGCCCTGTGTGTACAGAATGCTGGACTAGATGGACCCTGGTCTGATCTAGCATGGCTCTTCTTATGTTAGAATGTCAGTGGTTCAGCAACTCTGCCTGAACCTGGCGAGGGTGGGGAACAGGCAGCTTTACAAACCACCCCAGAACCCATGGCTTGTGGGGTGGTTTGTAAGCTGCCCCCACCCTTGCTGGATTTGAATGACATGACAAACTGTGCCTGGTGAGGGCAATTATGGTAATTCAGCGTGGCCTGACCAGCACACACAGGGTGGGAAAATAAGCTACGTTGGCTTATTTTCCTTCCCCAATCATGCGAATCTGGTCAATCTCTAAATTCTGCAAGAGGCAAATCTTGGAAGTATTTAAAGTGAAGCAACCGTACTTGAATAAGTTGGGCCAGAGCAAACAATTTAAAAAAATTCTTCAGCACAAAATTCCCTCTGACCCCCACAACCTACTAAAATATGAATAGGCACCCAGGAAAACAGATGCTTTATATTTTCAGAACCCCAGAGAAACAGAATCTTCATCCACCACTGGCTGCTGAACCCCTGCACCCCAACCTCAGATATACTTACTGTGAATCCCCAACAGTAAAGATAAGTTGGGATCCTTTCCTTGAGCCCTTTGAGTTACAACACTATAGACAGACTGCAAGTCCTGCAGGCAGCTGGCCAGCTCATTATGGAGCTCTTGGGTAAGGTGGGCTGTCACATCAGACAGTAGCTCACCCGGCTCTATCTGCCGGAGGTGCTCCTGAAGAGTCAGGTTTTTCTCCATCAGTTCCTGATTCTGTGCAGACAGCTAAAGATAGACACGGAAGTTGGAGTATTAGAGACCAATGCCTGGATCACCATTGCCCCCTAGTGAGAAGTTGCAGCTCTATAGTATCACATTTTATAGCCATGTTTGGGAACCCACTGACTGGCAGGAGCATCCACTTTCTAATATAAAATCTGAGGTCATGGTGTGATCTCAATACTACCCCCATAATAAAATTACTGGAGTGAAGAAAATAAATATTATATCCTGGCTACTTGATACTAGTTCCTTGCAACAAAAGCCACCTGCTTCAGATTACTGTACCTCTCATCTGCAGAAATAATAATGCTACTGCACAGGAAGTTGGATGCATGTAGACATTTCTCAGAGGAGTCATTCCAATTTAGAGATTTCTCCTTCAGTGTCTCAAGTTTCTCTCCACCCAGATGGAGATCATACTAAGGCTCTATGGTTACATTAGAATGTGTTCAAGAACAGTCAGAACTAAAGACAATGACTCGGTTCGCACATAACACCAATTCGCGAGTTATTTAACCTGCACATTGGCGGGGTGAGCAAGCTGCCTTCGGCATGCTCTTCAGTTCCGCTGTCAATTAGCAACCTATGATCACCCCATATATAAGCTGTTATTGTGATGTCCAAACCTGAACACTGTGGGTTGTTCAGGGGTTAAACAACCCAGAATTAGCCTACGAACTGAGTCCTAGACAAATCCAATTTGTATTAGAGAGTAAGATCACCTGGAATTCTCTTAGCTAATGATTCTCAGATAGGTTGACTCTCTGGAGAGTCAAAAAGCAGGGATTCTATGTAGACTGATCCACACCTTGGCAAGTCCTTGGGTGCCTTAGCTTTTAGGGATACTAATTTGTTTTCATTTGGGCAGTATAAAAAGTTCAACCCTTTAAAGGCTGCCTCATAGAGATTTTTGCAGATTTCTGGGGATTAACCCTTCATTGTGTGTAATTTACCCAAACACCTTTCAGCACTGAGTGGATTTCAGCAGCCTAAAAGTAAACCAAAAGCTAGTTAGAGCAGAAGGACAAGTCAGGATGTGGACTACAATGCCCATCACAGCTGTCGGAACTGTGTCAAAGCAGTCATTCCAATTGCATCAGGTGCATCTCCACTCAGCCTCCTTTCTGTGCCGCCCAGTGATGGAAACTAGGGAGCCAATTTGCAGCAAATGCAATGCTCATGCAAAGCACAGCAAGCCACATTCTGGCATGCTAGAAAGATAATGTGAATCAGCTCTAGCAGTGCCAAGAAACTCCAAGAACATCAAACACAATTAGTACATGGGTTCAACAAACCAGAGCTACAAACTAAATCAGAGGGAAGGAGGATTCAAATAAGACTACATCTATGAATGGCAAGAAACAGACTCATTAGGCTATCAGGGAGCTCTATGCAAAGATAGGGCACTAAGGGCCCTACTGCACGATAGTTTGGATGGTAATTTCTGTCTAATAGATGGCAACATTTAAAAGGCAGACTACCTCTTTCACAGCTACACGCAGCTGCTGCAGCGCACTCTCCTGTCTCAATGCTTCTGCTTTCAGAGCCTGACCTGTGCCCTCCTCCTGAGCTATCTGTTCCTCCAAATCCTGGAATACAAAGAAACAAGTTCAGCTTATCCTATTAGTGGTGCTGGTGCGTAAACCATAGATCCAATCCTTCAACAGGAAACTCACCTTTACTTGTGAAGATAACTGATCAATTTTCTTCTTCTGATTATCTACAATCTGAAAATGAGCAAAATGATAAAAACACTCCCATCCTCCAGACGTACTCTTGCTCCAAAAAAAGCTCGAAGAATGAACACATGCATGCACATTTGCTCTACTGTGTATAATCCAATGTAGGGGGGGTCTGGAGAGTCCACCCAACACCCCACGCAGCCCTCATGGCCGTACAAGTTGCCCACCCCGATCTACACGCTTGGCGATCTAGCACTTCCTGCAAGTATGGTCTTGAGCTAGTGCTGCATTGCTCTAGATCAGGGGTGGGCAACTCGTACAGCCATGAGGGCTGCATGGGGTGTTGGGTGGGTGGCTGGGGACCATGCACACATGTGTACACATTTTACCTTTCATGTTTCATTACTCTATTTTCTTATTGTCCAGTTTTATCACCTTTTATCTTCCCTTCATTTATTTTTGTAATCTCCGTCCTCCCCAGTCATCCATTCTGCCACTTACTTTGGAAACATTTTGTGGCCGTTACTCAAAGTAGCAACAGCAGCAGCACCACCACTCAGCTCTATGGTACAGGAGGGTGACAGAGCATCCTTTTGCACCACAGAACCCCATAAGAGCACTGACTAGAGTGCCTCTTACAAGGGACACTGAGCGTCTGGTGCTTTTCACAGCGATTTTGGCAAATTTTGCCTGGGGCGGGGAGGAGACGAGTCAAGAGCGGCAACTGTGCTGTGTGTGGCAGTTTTCAGGCTACAGGGGAGGGGGGGAGAGGGGGCAGCAGCAGCAACTTCGGTGACAGGGCAAAGACAGGGGGCCCTGCACAAACTGCCATGCAGGGTTGCATTCAGCTTGTGAGCCATGTGTTGCCTGCCCTGATGTTGATTTTCATAATGAAAAAACAAACACCCAACCACGTTGCTTACCTGTAACTGTGGTTCTTCAAGTAGTCTGAACAGTCACACAACCTGCCCTCCCTTCCTGCTGCAGATGTCGTTATGACCTGCTCTCACTCCAATGCTTCCTTATATAGCTGCTGCAGCAGTCTTTGAAGAACTGAGCAGGAAGATGGGAACTATGGCACTTGAGCGTGAACCACAAGGGCTGGGGGCAGGCCTCCTGTCTAAAATTTTATCACCTAGTTCTAGAAGATTCCAAACTTTGCTCTGAGCAAATCCAGAACCCATATGTTGGACTGCACAGAAATCACAAAGGAGGAAGATATTTAGTTGGAATAAGACAGAAAAAACAGGACAAATGCTCCAATTAGCACAGAATAGGAGTCCCCTTATATCTTCCAATTTCCCACTTGTTACCTTTCTGAGGAGATCGCGTTCCTTTTGCATAGAATCCTTTTCTCGCTTCTCTCTCTCTATCTCCTGGGCATAGTCTTCTGATGCTGAACTCTTTCCACGCTGCATCTTATCTTGCAAACTGAGAAACAGGATGCCACCACTAAATGGAATTACCTCAACAAGCTCACCCTTTGAAGGTGGGTTTCACAATAGTAATTCCAGAACAAATTAAAAATACTATGCCACTCCAAAGCCATGCATTGTTAAATTGCAAAAATGCACCTTTTGTAATACTCTTCAATCCTGACCACATGTGTGTTAAGGAGGCAACCATTTCTCTCTGTGTGGCCGAGAGAACAGCCAAACATTGTCTGCTGGTTCTTCCCTACTGGTTTCCCAGTGCAGGAAGAATTTCACAGTCAGACCTAAGCAGCAAGGGAAGTTTCCTTAACTCACTCACTGGACCCTCATTGTATTCCAGGAGAGAGAGGGTGGGAAGCAGGCAGGCAAAGAATTCTTCTGAGCCTGGACTGTACCCACCCTGCCCCGCTCCACCCCACCCACAGAGCCATCTAACACCAACTATCCTCTGGGAAGGATCTGAATGACTTATGTTACTTGTACACTGCTTTGGAAGAATATGAACCATGGAATGGGTATATAAATAAATATCTTCCAAGCAGGGGCACCCATTTGATGAGACTAGCACATGGAGTGGTAGGATGGAGAGCAGGCTCTGGAAAGCCATGATCAGGGGGAAGGATTTAGCGCACACCCCACACACACTCCCAATAGTGAAAGTGCTATGCTGGTCACTCACACATATACTGCTCTACCTTGCTATAAAATGTTATAGCCAACATTTTGCCTAATATCACATATACACCTCCCATAATCTCCTCTGCAATGCTATCCGTTGCTTGCCTGTCTCCCCAGCAGTATCTTAACCGCCAAGCCCAAATTTCCCTCGCCCAAACCACCACTTTGCCCCCCAAGCCCACTTTATTTTAGTTTTGTTTTTTTTTTAATGTTGCTCACTTGCTACAGTTGGCGTTCAAGGCAGCTTAACAAGATATTTTCCCCTCTCTCCACAGTCTTCCATGAGTTTACTCTTTCCTGGCAAAGACGTCTCTCCTTAACTTACTCTCACCTCCTTCCCTGACACATGTGCTGTCACAGTCCCTCTCTCTCCTCCCCATCTCTGATGTGCATGCTGTCTGTAGGAAGGCTTCATTGCCACAAGCACAATACAATGTGGATAGTGGGAGTGCAACTGTTAATTCTGCTCGATCTCTCAGTGGCTTTAGATACCATCGACCATGGTATCCTCCTGGGTCAACTTCGCGGGTTGGGCATTAGAGGCACTGTGTTACAGTGGTTCCGGTCCTATCTGTGGGGTCAATTTCAGAGCGTAAGATTAGGTGACTATTCCTCGGACCCTTGGCAATTGTGCTACAGGGTTCCGCAGGGTACCATCTTGTCCCCAATGTTGTTTAACATCTACATGAAGCCGCTGGGAGTGGTCATTAGGGGATTTGAAGCCAAGTGCCATCAGTACGCTGATGACACATAGCTCTATATCCCTGTGACAACTGAATCAGGAGAGGCTGTGCAAGTCCTGGATCAGTGCCTGAAAGTGATGGGCTGGATGAGGGTCAATAAACTGAGGCTGAATCCTGGCAAGATGGAAGGACTGTGGGTGAGTGGTTCCCAAGTCCGGGAGATAGGCTCATTGCCTGTTCTGGATGGGGCTGCGCTCCCTTTGAAAGATCAGGCTCGTAGTCTGGGGTACTCCTAGATCCATCATTGTTGCTGGAGTCCTAAGTGACTGCGGCGGCTCAGAGTGCCTTTTACCATCTTTGATTGGTTTACCAGCTATGGCCTCTCCTGGGCAGGGATAGCTTGGCCACACTGATACAGGTGCTAGTAACCTCAAGACTGGATTACTACAATGCACTCTATGTGGGGCTGCCCTTAAGGCTGCTCCGGAAGCTGGAGCTAGTGCAGAATGCAGCAGCTTGACTGTTGTCGGAAGCTGACCCTTTTCAGCATGCAACTCCTTTGCTGAAGGAACTGCACTGGCTTCCTGTTCACTACCAAGTCAGGTTTAAGGTTCTGGTACTTGTGTACAAAGTCCAAAACAACTTGGGACCAGGTTACCTGAGAGAGCGCATCCTCCCATACCAACCTGCCTGGTCACTGAGGTCATCGGATAGCATGCTCCTGGTGGTTCCTCATAGATCCTTTGGCCTGACTGGAGACCACCAGGAGAACAGCCTTCAGTGTGGTGGCTCCATTTCTGTGCAACTCCCTAGCTCTGGAGGTCAGGCAGGCTCCGACATTGTGCTGCTTTCGATGCCTGCTGAAGACCTCGTTTCAGGAAGCCTTCTCTGCTCTCCAACCACCACTGTTAATTGTTACTTTGTTTTCAATGTACTGTTTTTGTTTCTTTTATGTTTTTGTCTTTTACTGTTCACCGCTCCGGAATCTACTTAGCTATGGAGCAGTATACAAGTACTGTAAATAATCATAATAATAATGTTAGATTTCCAGAACACACTGAAAGACAATATCCCTGCATTCTACTAAACTTCTCTGCTTTCATTCCAGGAAACTTTACCTGCGTACAGTGGAAAGCAGTTCCATTTCTTTGTGTTTCTGCATTTCTAGCTGCAGCTCCTTCTCTCTGCAATTGGCACGGACATCTCCAAGCTCCCTCTCAAGAACAGTCACTGCTTCCTGCAAAGCTTTAGTTGCCTGCTGAGATTCCTTTAACTAGGATGTAAGGAGAGAGCACACTTCAGAACCAACAGAATTCCTTCTAGCAGTTTGCCTACATACAAAGGTAGCAACTGCTACATCTCCTTTTATATTTCCAAGTAATTTGAACACAACACAAGAGCCATGCTGGATCAGACCAAAGGCCTGTCTAGTCCAGCATTCTGTTCTCACAGTGGCCAACCAGATTCCTATGGGAAGCCCACAAGCAGGACATAAATGCAACAGTACCCTCTTACTTGTGCTCCCCAGCAACTGGTGCCGAGAGGTACGCTGCCTCCGATACTGGAGGTAACATACAGCTGTAATGACTAGTAGCCATTGATAGCCTTATCCTTCATAAATTTGTAACTCCATCCAAGTTGGTGCCCATCACTACATCTTGTAGAAGCCAATTCCATAGTTTAACTATGCACCCTGTGAACACATGCTTCCTTTTATCTGTCCAGAATCTCCCACAATTCAGCTTCATTGGATTCTAATATTATGAGAAAGGAAGAATGTCTTCCTATCCACTTTCTTCAATCCATGCTTGATTTTATATAGCTCTGTTACCCCACCCCTTTCTTGCCTTTTTTTTTTCTGAGTTAAAAATCCCCAAAGGTAACCTTTCCTTATAGGGGAGTTGCTTGATCATGTTGGTTGCCCTTTACTGCACCTTTTCCTGCTCTACAATATCTTCTTTAGGTGTGGTGATCAGAACCGTACACAATATTCCAAGTACGGTTGTACTAATCGCATTGTATAAAAAGCATCATGATATTGCCAATTTTATTTTATTGAAGTCCTAGATCAGAATCTTTCCCTTTCTGACAGAACAGATTACCATTCTAGTCAACCATGTACACCCACAACTATGGGCAAGGACCTGTCCAGCTGTTCTTCAAATCCAGTTGTATCTAGGAGATACTACTCTACCTGCTGATTTTGTTTCCGATGATCTTCTAACATTGGGAGGTCAGCAACGTAGCGCTCCAGAGTCTCAATTCTCTTCTGTTTCTCACGATTCTGCTCAGATTCCTTTTGACATTTCTTTTTCAGATGCTCAATGTGTTTGTCTCTTGCCTTTACCTGCACAAATAATACATGTTTGGGCTCTCTTATGGCAGTGCTTTTCACCCAGCAGGAAAGTACATACGTCAGGCTTAGATGCCTGAAGCAGAGTGGCAAATGTTATTTGGGACAATGAGCAGCAAATGAAATATACATTAGAGGTTCCATTCAAGTACAGCACTCCAAAATAGAATATATCATCATATAGAGTAGGTTAATCCCACTCTAGGCTGCACAAGAGAAGGAACCTGACTCCAGAGCATAAGTTGTATCAGTCAAGAAAAAAAAATACTCCCTTTGAGACATGCCAACGAAGAGTGCCACAAATTTTACAGGCAGAGTAGAGACTCAGCTTTATATTGAAAAATTGAAGAATTCTAATGCTCAGAGAAACCCAGCCTAGTTCTGGTGCAATCATTTTGGAAGAATCTTGGATGCTCTCAGCTTTCAGTCTAACATTCATGTGCTAACATTGTTTATTCCTCTGTAGAGGAAATCAGGGATGTCACTCCAAGTCTCTCCTTACTATCTGCAGTGTTCACTGAAGCAAAATATTCTGCACATACCCTCTGTGGGCAAAAAGGCATGTTCTCCATCCCTAGTCAAAGATTTTTAATGGAAACTGGGAGATCCCTCAAGTGTTAACAAAGACCACATACCCTTTCTTCTTGTTTCTTCAGCTCCACTGTATGCTTCTGTATGGTCTCCTTGTGGGCCTCCTGGACCTGTTTTACACCTGCTTCTGCAGCAGCCAGTTTCCTCTCCAATTCAATCTTTTCCTTACTGAGCAACTCTGTTTTTTCAGTAAACTGAGCCCTTAAAAATATGTTCTCCTGCTGCAATTCCTGCAAAAGTGACATAATGAAGATCACAATAGCTCCCAAGTATCTCCCAAAAACCACACCATGGATTATACCCCAAAACACAACCACACGCAATGGCGGTTGAAGAAGAACTGAGGGAGCGGGCGAAGCCACGCTAAGGAGCATGCACGATGGGGGAGGGGCTCCCGCCCAATTTTCCTCAGCTATAGAACTTTTCCGAAATGGCCTCAGCGCAGGTGCAGAGTGTCGTAAATCTGTCCAGTTTCGAGATAAGCCGTAGTCGTTATCACAGTCCGAGTGTCGAAGCCAAAACATATCAGTCCAAAACAGAGCAAACATAAACCAGTTTGGGATCAGGCAAAGTCGTGGTCAGGGTCGTTCCAAGGATCAAAGGTACAGAAGTCTGAGGTCAGGAATGTCAGGAGCGTCCGGCTGTAGCTGTATTAGCAAACAATTGCTTCCAGCATCTGAGTGTGTTTGGGACCTGCCTTTTGAGCAGGCGCTGATTGGTAAGGCTGCCCAGCTGGGTCAGGCTGCACTTAGCCTGGCCCCACCCCAAACACACTCCGGCACGGCTGGTCTGTCTGACCCACTGGAGGCACAACACAGAGCCCATATTAAAATATTAAATAAATAAATGTGTGTGATACACAGAGACCACGAAGCAGCAGCCAGAACTCTGTGACTCAGTTACAGCAATAACAATAATACAGTAATGATGATTATGATTGTCACCATCATAAGCATAATAGGATGTGGCTGTTACATAACCATCAAATAATGGTACATTCTATCAGCTTTAAAGTGCAATCCTATGCATGTTTAGATAGAAAAAAGTCCTACAACTTCTAGCATTCCCAAGCCACCCATGTAATGCTGGGAGTTGTAGGACTTTTTTCTGCCTAAGCATGCATAGGATTATGCCCTTAAGCACAGCCTGGTAGCTACAGGTGACAAGGAATGCATGCAGGCAAGTGAGTGGGCTGGTGGAAAAGGGATGGAGTGCTCTGAGCCCAGCATAGAACCAAGCATGCTGCTGGAAGGAGGGAAGCCCCTTCTGTCTGTGCCCAGCATAGAAAAGCATCAGGCTGCTGCATTAGAGACAGAGCCTTCCATCCCTCTTCTGCCAGCCCCCAGCAGGCTAGTAACTTTTATGATCCTGTTTACAAGGTTGCAGTCAATAATGTTGGATTAGGAGTTAAAGAGACCTTGAAGTGGGAGTTGAGTAGTATGACTCTTGCCCTGCCTCCACCTCTTCCAAACCAATATTATTCCTAGGTCTTCCATCAGAAAAGCCAAGCCACTCCAGTGATGAGGTGCTGGTGTTTACCTGCATTCTGAGAAGGCACATGTCTCCATAAGGAGTGGGATGACCAAAGAGGGCACTGCGGACTTGCAGCTCGCTTTCTCGTACTTTCTGCTCCAGTTGGGAAATGTGCTGCCTCTGCCTTCAAATAAGAATAATCCCAAAACACATCTATAAACATTTACAAAATCAGACAATCAGAAGTCAAGACAGAAAGTGTACTTTAGTTGAAGGGACATTAGATACTGTTTTAAACAGTGTTTACTTATCTCTGTTCATAAGTCTAAAGACAGGAATCAAAGCAGGCATGGGGAAAATAATGGAAGGGAGAAAGCTAACAGAGGGAGGCCATCCTCCTCCATTGTCCTGCTCTATTTAGCCAATAAAAGCCAATTAAGGACGCAATCCTATGCATGTATAGACAGAAATTAGTTGTTCAACTCCCAGCATATCCAGCCAGCATGGTTGTTTGGGGGATGCTGGAGGCTGTAGGACTGATTTCTGTCTAACCATGCATAGGATTGTGCTCTAAGAGCACCAGAGATCTAGAAGAGAAAGCTTCACTATCCCAGTTAAAAGACAGGCAAAGTCTCCATGTAACTAGAAGAGGCCACAGAAACCCACTTAAGCATTTTTTTTTTTTTTTTACTGTTATCAGTAAAGGAGGGAAGAAAAAACCTTTTAAAGAACAACGGCTGTATCCCCCCACCAATCCTATACCCATGACATAGCAGATACAATAACTCAGCGTATTGCCCAATCTGGGTGATGACGCCATTGAACTATTTAATTCTATTCTCAGAACGAAACTTACATCACAAGCCTAGCCATGTTTACCCAGAAGTAAGCCCAATGTGTTCAATGAGGCTTATTCTCCTATAAGAGTGTTTAAGATTGCAAAGTTAGTATTTCTGCTAACATGAGATACAGTCTCAGGATTTTTAGTTGCTACAGAAATCCACAACATATTCCTGTTGTTCTGCTTCTTACCTGTCAATGAGAATTTCTTTCTCCCTGAGCAGGTTCTCATTTGCACTCACGATACCAACCCACTGGGCTGGATCAAGAGTGTGCAGTAAAGTGTTGTTCACAAAGGGATGGTAGCAAGCAGCTTTATTTTGCAGCTGGAATAATGAAGTTCAGACAGAGACAAGGGATGAGGTTCAGCTCTTGGAGAAGTCAATATCACACAGGCTATTTTGTTCTCTGCATTCTCCATGTGCCAAGACACAGAAGGCTCACCTCATATACAGCTATTTCAGACCCACATCTAAATACTATGGAAAAAATAGCTCTCTGCCGAGTAAGTTTAGAACAGTGTGTGTCACAGGAAAACATCTGATTGAAGTCACTGAACAAAAATTACCTGATCCAACTAGAAGACACTGGATTTTATGGCAAGACTAAAAGCAAAATGAGCCACACTCATTCTGCTCTTACTTATCAGAACTGGAACTAATAATACATAGCAGCAATATTTAGCAAAACAAAGCACGAAGAAGCACATTGGAGGAATCCTAAGCTTGGTACAAATGACATGTGGTAAATACAGGAATACTCACTACCCACAACCACTTGCTGCCCCTTTAGCCTGGAACTCCTCCTTGAAAACCTACATAGCACCACCTCTTTTTAAAGCTTGTAAACTAAGACACCATAAACACAGACAATTCACAGGGTTAGCTGCTTCTTTCTCACTAAGCATTAGTCAAGGTAGCCTATTACATTGTACTCTTGTCACCAGACACACAAGTAGCACAGGAAGCGGAAATTATATGCAACAGCATTAGTCACCAACAGCTGTACATTTATTTCCATTTATATGTAGCCACTGCCCCAGGGACTGGGGCAGAAAACAGTTTAGAGGGGAAAGACCTACCCTTAAAAACAATGCCCCAGTCGTATGTGCATGCACTGTATTTCAGAAGCCAAAAGTGAAACAGAATAGCAAGTTAATATGCAACTGTGAATAATGTCTAAAAGTTTTATTCTAGTTTAATGCTGCTGTATACGCACGTACACACACAAAAAGCTAAAACTGATTATTTTAAAAGGGCCTTCTACCTGCATCTGCTCCAGTTGCAGCTGAACGTGGTCCAGGTGCTGTTTCCAAGCACTGAGTGCACAATTCTCTTGCGGATGTAGAGTGCAGGCTTCCTGCTTCCACATCTGAGACTGAGCAGCTGTTGGGCTGGAGTACATACTAGCAGGATTAAGCCCTAAGGACATCTGCTTTTCACAAATTCTATTGGCGTCTGTTGTTAGTTTAGCATTTAGCAACACTTTACATGGTTCTTTTTCTAGTCCAGCAGCACTGGTATCTGAATTGCACATTTGGAGCTGGGACCAAGAACCACTGGACTGCCTATCTGGAAAAGCAGATTGGTTAAACGTGAGTTCAGCAGCCAGTCTGACAGGTTTCTGAGCACGCTCCACACTTGCTTGATCAGAAATAAGGAACATGGATTGATCACAACCATTTTCCACTGAAGTCTGATACAGATGAGGAGGGCTCCGGTGGAACACCTGAGAGTGCCTCAGAGGATTAGGGTCATGGCCTGACATCAGCCCTCCTGTGTCACCTGAAGAGATTGGCAGGGAGGAAGCCAGGGTTGTCCGAGGTGTGCTCGATTTCCCCACTGAGCAAGGAGATCTATCCAGCATGGAAGGCATGACATGAGCTGTTGGGATGGCCACTTGGGTTTTGATAGGCTGAAATGAAGAACCGTCACTGGAACTGCAGAATGCTAGGGAAGAAACACAACCAGGGAATTAGAACCAAAACATTACACACCAGCTGATATTTAGTTTTCCCAAGGTCTTCTGTACACCCAACATTGAGGAAACTTGCATGATTTAGAAGAACTACTCCTTACAGTAGAAGGGAGATGCCATATTCCTATAGAAAGATTAACTTTCCTAATATAGAAAGTAACAGCATCTGATTACAACAAAAATCCAGATATGCAACTAGTAGACTAGCTTCATTTGACCAAATAAGATCTTGTAACAGAAGTGTAGCTTTCTAGCTACTCATAAAATAAACCCTTTAGAAAATGCTGAAACTTACCCAGGAGCCAGGAGTTAAGCTCTTGATTATACTCCCAACTCACAGCACAGCAACTCTCATTTATTTCCAGATATGACAAGCAAACCTGGCGGTTACCCCAAAAAAGCAGAAGACTGGAGCACTTTCCTAGGAAACTGAAGAAATTGCTACCATGTTTGGCACTAACCTTCCCCTCAAAATAAGCTTTGGTTCTCCCCAACAGCTACATAGAATAAGACAGAGCTGAATACTGAAAATACTGACGGAGAGGTACCAGATCTGACTAGATGGAAGTGTGAAGTTATTCTTAGTAACTCTCAGGTTTCAATACAGGAAAAACAACAGCTCAACTGAGCAGCAAGGCACCTAGTTTTCTAACAATGTTCCTTCCTTTCCAGACTCTTGGATACCACTGCATGAATTCAGGTTGCTGCACAGCACAAAGTCAGCAAAAAGAATATTGCTTCTTTCCTGTTTCAGGACAATGACCTTATGTTTGCCTCATGTTTGTAATACCCAAATGCTGATATAAGAAGGAATGCAGGGCACATTTGATTATTACAGGAATTGCCACTACACATTGCATGTTTAAATATCTGCAGACAAGCTACTAGTATACAATAAAAATGTCAGAAGAATGGATCAGCCAAAAACTCCTTCAAAAACTGATTATGTAAGAAGGGGGCATAGGAGGGCAACATAGTGCTGTTTACGTTTTAGAAATCTGGTCATATGAAAAAGGGTGTGGGGGGAGGCCATCTCCTAGTGCTAGAAATGCGATTGCCAAATCTCTTGTTTACTAAAGCTGTATCTAGGTGTAACAGTGTGGCTTGGCATGTTATGAAGTCCCATGTTTAATTCCTAGCATTTTTTATTAGTAGGACTCAAAGAGCTTCCCCGCAGCCCCTCTAAGACACCCTGGAAAAGTAGATACATGCATTCTGCCTCTTAAATTAGAGACATTTGGACATGCCCAGAGAATATCTGCACAGAAAAATTCACATCTCAGCCAGGTCTCTCACCTTGCTAGAAAGCTGTAAATCAGGGCTGCTTCACAGATGATATTTGCCCTACAAGAGTGTAGACTGGTGTGAGAGGCACTACACAGGTGTGGACCTAGCTGCATTTCCACAATGGGGGGGGGGGAGTTGCAGGTGTAGATGGCAGGGTAGCAGAAGGCACCACAGCATCCAAGAAGAGATGGGGCAAGCCACCCCTTCTCCCATCTGAATCACTTCTCCCATGGGAAGCAAGTAACACCCTCTCTCCTTACCAGGATACTGGCTGTCAGATCTTCAGATCAGTGTCAGAAAGTTAGAACTTGGAACTAATTGAAGACTCAGTAGTCCCACCAGTGGTGAGGTGAGTACTTTAAGGACACCAGAGGTGAGGTCTTTAAGGACAAATTAGGGCTGAATACTCTGAAGTGTCTAACACTCTAAGAGCATAATCTCATACATGCAGGGCTTTTTTTCTGGTGGAACTCACCGGAACTGAGTTCCAGCACCTTTTCTTCTATTAATTGCATTACAATTTAATCGCCATCTACTCCCGAGGAAATGTAATCCAAGAGTTCCGGTACCCTTTTCTCCAGAAAAAAAGCACTGCATACATGTCTACTCAAATGTAAGTGCCATTAATAAAGTATCTAAAGCAACAGAGGCAAGCTTCATAGGGTATAAGAAAAGAAAGCCCATGTAGATTGTTATATGTGATAATCATGCAAATATACTGTGTTGTGTGTACATCCAATGAAAACCCAATAGCTGGTAGTGGAGACCTATCAAATTGCTGAATTTTCAATGGGTGTACATATAACATATATACACATACAGAGCAAAATGGGTACTTGCATGAGCATCATCCATGACGGTATACATAGGCATACGTTTCCCCACCCATCACACACACATTTACATCTGTGTAGGGAAATGTTATATGCAAAACAGCTCTCACTTGAGAGAAGTGAAAGGGTGTCCAGCTTCCTTACCTGTACAAAAATCACCCCCGGATTATTTTTCCTGGAAATCTCAAAAGCAGCTGGCTCAGTAGCCCATTTTAACCTCAGAAACTCCCTGAAGTAGGAACTAATTTAAATTCAAAGGAACTTCAACAACCGGATGTAACTTGGTTACAATAAATAGGTCTTTGCCTGGCACAAAAAAAGACAACAAATTTGGTGCCCAGAGAATCTCTCTGGGAAGTGCACCCCATATGCAAGCTGTGAGTGCTCAGAGAAAGGCCTCCAAAGATTAATTTGGAGATTAATTTGAGAGCCAGTGTGGTGTAGTGGTGAGAGTGTTGGACTGGGACTCAGGAGATCCGGGTTCTAGTCCCTGCTCAGCCATGAAACTCACTGGGTGACTTTGGGCCAGTCACTGACTCTCAGCCTAACCTACCTCACAGGGTTGTTGTGAGGATAAAATGGAGAGGAGGAGGACTATGTAAGCCGCCTTGGGTTCCTTGCAGGAAAAAAGGCGGGGTATAAATATAATAAATAAATAGATAAATGTAACAGTTGGGCACGCATTGTGAAAGAAGACAGTCCTTAAGGTACTTAGGGCATGACACATTTAGGGCTTTTTTGGTAATGACCAGCACTTTCAATTGTGCTCAGGAACAGACTACAAGCCAGTGGAGTGGTTTTAAAACTCCCTGTAGCCAGTCCAGGTAGCAATCTTGCAGGTTCTGAATGGAGGTTTCCAGATAGGTCAGAAGCAGCCCCGCATACAACCCACTACACAAGTCTAATCTGGAGGCTACCAGAGCATGTATCATGTGGTAAGGCTATCCATGTCAAGAAGGAGTCATGGCACCAGCCTAAGCTTGTAAAAGGCATTGTTGTGTGCCACAGAAGCTACTTAGGCCTCCAGAGACAATGCTAGATCAGCACTAAACTGTTCCTTAAGGGGCAGTGCGGCACCACTAGAATAGAACACCATGTGACTGATCAGGCTAACCACCCATCAACAACGTCTCCAATTTATCAGGATTGTACTTCAGTTTATTGGTTTCCCCCCAGTTCATTACTAATCCCAAACAATGACTCATCCCTTCCGTTGTCTCATCTGACACAGTGGGCAGTGATATAGAACAGGGATTGCAACCTGGAATATAAAGACTGTATAGGAATTAAGAAACTTGAAAAGGAAAACTTACCATCTGTACTGTTTGATGAGGAGGTCCCAATTATTGTGCCCCCATAGGCAGCCATATTTGAACTATGACAAGAATGTATCTGGAATTTCAGAGCGATCTGGGATTTACAAGACTGTATCTAAGGAACTACTCTTCTAATCTTTATTGGAATCTAAAGGGAAAGAAGTTACATGGTTAGGATTTATGATGTCCATAAGAATTCCCAAACCAAGGTTAGTGCAAATACAGACTATCCCTCAGCCTTTGTTACAGGACTGCAGACAGACCACAGGAGCACGTGCACACTCCCCTCTATATAGAAAAGTCTCCACCACCAAGATAGTTAAAGCTTAGATATGCATCGACTTCAACCATGGTTAATTCAAACAAGGATTTACTGTTAATCACATAATCAGCAGAATACACCCACAATGTGCAATTGCTGATGCGAGTCATTCTGGATACAGCATGGTTTCAGGAGCAGTGCTGGAGTGGTAAATCAGCCCCAATTTAAAGTTACATTTTGAGCCTCAGCCCTTTTGCACTGCTGTCCATTGCACTGGAACCGCGGCTCTGAATGGTGCAGAGTGAAATCACAGGCTAAAGATATCATGGCAATAAGGATACCAAGCAAAGTACGGTATACAGGCAACCACAGGAGTGATGGGGTGTCCAGCAGGCTGTGCAAAAATGATGTTGAATGGTAACATGCTAGGAAGGGGGAAGGGTTTTAAAAAAGGCTTAGCTGTAGTATGCTGAAGAATGTAATCCTATAAATGCCTTTGGGAATAGGTCCCATTAAACTTAGCAGGACTTCCAAGTAAATATGCATAGGATTGGGGTTGTAACATGTTAAGCTTACATTGGTTTGTGTGCTTAAATAGGTCTAAAATGCAAATGAAAGGCCCAGTGAAGGTCTGGGGGACACAGTCAAACTTTGGTTTGCAGAGACTGGACAAAACAACAAGAACTACGGTTAGGTACTAGTCGGAAGCAGGAGCTCCTAATCTCCTCTTACTCATGCTTTCAGTGCCAATTATAGTTTGCCATTACCTCTGAATACAGCCACATCTACTGCAGCCTTCTCCAAGCTGGTGTCCTCCAGATATATTGGACTACAACTCCAATCATCCACAGCCAGCACAGCCCACACCTGGAGAAGGCTGATCTAGTATGACTAAGAGAGAAGTAACCCACATTAAATTCCGGAGGCGTAGACCATTATAGCAAACACAGCTTATATTTGCACCAAATAATAAGCCAGGATTCGAGTGAACAAGCTGTGTGCTGCAGCATGCAGCCAATTCAGCATGTCATCTGAACCAGGGACCCTGGCTGGTTAACCCCTTTACAAGCTAGAAACCAAACCAGCATTGGTTCTTGGTTTATGAATCCTGGCTTGTTTGGGAACGACAAGCCAGGATCCCCAGTTCAGACAGCACACTAAAAACACATGTCCTGGTTTGTTTAGCAGTTGCTCTAGCAGGGAGAAGAAAAGCAGGAATAAACAGGTTGTACACACTAGCAGGCAGCTTGTTCACAATAAAACATAGTTCTCCTGAATCCTGGCTTATTGTTCTTTGCAAACATGGCCAACGCTTGTGGAAAGCACCATAAAGACCAATGGATTTATTGTGGCATAAGCTTTTAGAAACTAGAGCTCACAGCATCAGAAGCAGTGTTCTCCTTCAGTTGGCAAATTACACACACTTACAGAGGGGGGGAAATGCATTTTTTTAAATGGCTGCCCCTTACATTGTGTGGCTTTTGGTCCCACTGTTGACATGTTTGCTTCTTCTTATCCATGCAGACATGTAGAGCATATATGACCCGCCAACTGAGGATAAACACTTGATGAATATGATGAAGTGAATTGTAGTCCACAAAAGCTTGTCACAATAAGTAAAATGTGTGTGCAATATTTATAACTAGCACATGTATATATCTGTGTATTGGCAGATATATTAACATGCCACAAGACTGCTGTTTCTAATCCACACTGAGGCTGCAATCCTACACACCCTTACTCAGAAGTCCCACTAAACTCAGTTTGAGTTACTTCTTGAGTAGTCATGCTGAGCACTGCATCCTAAGTGATCTTTAACATGCTTAGTGGCAGCACCAGAAAAAAAGTTATCAAGGGAGGCACAGAAAAGCAAAAGCAAATTTAGGCAGGGGAGTGAAGCTTTGTCCCATGTGCTACAGATTTCTGAAAAGTGAAATAGTAGTAAATTTCACTGTAACGTTCCCATCCTAAACATGTTTCTTCTGCAGAAAATCCTATCAATTTTAATGGCGTTTCTTATGCCTGTTGAGACAGAAAAAAATCCTCCAACTGCCAGCATTCCCATGCTGGCTGGGGAATGCTGGAATTGTAGGCCTTTTTCTTTCCTGTCTAAACAGGATAGCAGTGTTCTCCAACCTTGGGTCCCCAGATGTTTTTGGCCTACAACTCCCAGCATGCCCCAGCCAGTGTAGATAGGCCAAAAACATCTGGGGACCTAAGGTTGGAGAACACTGCAGGATAGGATTGTGCCTTTAACTTTTCAAGTCAGCATGCTTCGGAGCGCAGCCTTATTTCCACCTTCCAGTTCATGGTTCTGTTATAATCTTCTCCATTCACATCGTTTGTGTTTGAAGAGCGCCTTTCCTCCCAGTCACCCCAAGCAATGGGGGCGGGGAGAGCTACTTTGGTGGGCTGCCCCCCACCCTCACCCACTCCTGTCACCAACTTCTGAGGGTACTTGAAGCTAAACAACGACTACCTGAGCAGAGAAGAAACACAAAAACCTTCCTCCTCCCGACCCCGAAGGCAAAGCGCGGTTCTGTCAGAGAATTGGTTCCGGGGGGGAAGAAAGAAAAAAAAAAAGAGGAGAGTTGTGGGGCGAGGAGCTCAAAGGGGTCACGACGGGACCCTTATCCCACAAGGAGGAAAGACATTTTATTATTACCTCAGGAGCACAAATGAGGGGGTCCACGGGCGACGGCCCCGCCACTTGAGGGGACGCTGAGGCGGAACGGCACTACCCCACCACTTGGGTAAGCGCGGAACCGGTTTAATTAAATCTCCTCAGACCTACACAGGGAAAGCGGAGCCCTACCGCCGCTCACTACGCATGCGCGACGACCGTTACAAGAGGAAGAAAGGGAATGACCGCGACGCCCCCTTCTTCTCGAGTGTTGCCACGCCCCCACCCCGCGGCGACCGTTGAAAGCTCGCGGCTCTCTCCCGCGGCGCCCCCTTTCCTCTCCATTCTATCACCGCCTCCAAAGACGACTGGCCGGTGAGCACCCAATGAATGAACTTCTCCGAGAACAAGCTCCTCCCCCTCCTCCCACCGCCTGCTCACCGAAAGTCAAATTCAGGTAAGAAGAAGAAAATAGTCCGCTCTCGAGAGCCGCAGTAAGGGTAGAATTTGTGGAAGAGAAGGCGGAAGAAACTAAAACAACAGTATAGAATTGATATCATACTGCTGCTACATTAGGACTTTTACATGCTTTAGGGCGCAATCCTATGGCGGACATGCTGGGAATTGTAGGACTTTTTGTTGTTGTTGTCTAAACATGCATGGGATTGCTCCCTAAATTATATGGTATGCATGAGCCTGGGTAATCTCTAGGCTAACATGCGTAGGTAGATTTTTCAGGCTTGCTTATTTTTTATTTTATTTATTTATTCTATTTATACCCCGCCTTTTTTCCTGCAAGGAACCCAAGGCGGTTTACATAATCTTCCTCCTCCTCTCCATTTTATCCTCATAACAACCCTGTGAGGTAGGTTAGACTGAGAGTCAATGACTGGCCCAAAGTCACCCAGTGAGTTTCATGGCCGAGCGGCGACTAGAACCCGGATCTCCTGAGTCCCAGTCCAACACTCTAACCACTATACCACACTGGCTGAGTTCTTCTTTCTTTTTTGCCCCCACTAGAACTAGATGGGAAGCTAGGCGCAAAATATTAATTAATTAATTAATTGCATTTATACCCTGCTCTTCAGCCAGAAAAGGCTTTCAAAGTGGCTTACAAAGATTAATAATAAGACAGTCCCTGCCCTCAGGCTCACAATCTAAAAGACATGACACAAAAGGAAAAGGGATTGGGAGGGAGGAGGAAGAATGCAAAACTCACACACCAGTTCTTAGTTAAAAAGGTTCTTACAGGTTTTTCTTTCTTTTTTTCTTTTTCTTTTGGCAGGGAAGGGCAAAACCAGCTCCCTGCAGCTGCTCCCTCTCCAGCTGATGTATGGGGCCAGATTGGTCTCCCCCTTGCTGTGATGTTAATCCTGGGGGGCATCCTGCCAGTGGCCCTTGGTTCTCCAGCGCTTAAGGCCGCATAGAAATAAAATCAACGCGCACACAAAGACCTGGGAAGGGGCAACCCAGATGCAAATTGCACCATATGTGTGTCCGTGTGTCCGTTCCCTGGGACTGAAGAAAATAGAGCAGCCTCTGCGTATGTAAAGCTTTGTATTTGTGTAATGGAGCCCCTGCATGCATAGTGTGTGTGTTCCCCCCCCACACTCTTGTATTTTATTGGATTGTACATCACTCAGAGTGGCTGGATGTCTGGCCAGATGGGCGATTCATAAATATAATAAATAAATAAATAAATAGTGGAATTGCTGGACTGGTGCAAATAAATTGTGCCATAAAGGTCATGTCAGTGTAAGATTGGAATTTATTTGGGAGGGTTGCTAAATGATGAATTAAAATGCTAATTTAATAACAAACGGTGTTGTTCATCATCTGTAGTTAGGTACATGTTTTTGTCACTAATACAGTTGAGCACTGCAGTTCTATACGAAAGGACATTTCAGCATTAGAAAGGAGATTTCAGCATTATATTGGAACCCAAAGGAGTCATCCCGTGCGATCCTATGCAATCCTATTGCGGACATGCTGGGAATGTCCAGCAGCAGTATATCAATTCTATACTGTTGTTTTAGTTTCTTCCGCCCTCTCTTCCACAAATTCATTGGTGGGAGATTCAGGACAGATAAAAAGAAGCAACTTCTTCACACAGTGCCTCGTTAAACTATGGAATTCACGACCACAAGATCTAGTGATGGCCACCAATTTGGAGAGCTTTAAAACAGAATTGGACAAATTCATGGAGGAGGCCATCAATGACTACTACTCCCGACAGCTCTATGCTACCTCCAGTATCAGAGGCAGTATGCCTATGTACACACCACTTGCTGGGGAACATGGGTGGGAGGGTGCTGTTGCACACATGTCCTGCTTGTGGGTTTCCTGTGGGCAGCTGGTTGGCCACTATGTGAACAGAATGCTGGACTAGATGGGCCCTTGGTCTGATCCAGCAGGGCTCTTCTTATGTTCTTAAGAAATTCCAGATACTACAAGTTGTTTGACAGTAGGACCAGCTGCCTCGGAAGGCTGGTGGTGACTTCCTCCTTTGGAGGTTTTTTAAGCAGAGGCTAGATGGCCACCTATGAGGGATGCTGTAGCAACGGATTTACTGCATTGGTGGGTTGCACTAGATCACCTTTGGGGTCCTCCTTTCCAACTCTATGATTCTATGTACCCTTTTCCATTTCTCTTAAATATTTGGCTTGCTGCATAAATCGTCCTTGCACATTTATCTGAGAATATATATCTCAGAAGTTAAGCAGATGTCATAGTTTGCAAAATGTACATAAAATGTATAATGTCTTAAACATTTATTTGCAGGGGCAACAAGTCTTGGCTTCAGACCACTGAAGTTCAAACTTAAAAGCATTTATTTGAAATTAGTTTTCTAATTCCGCAGGAACTCAAAGTGCTTTCTACATGTTGAATATTAATAAAACAGATGGATGTCATCTGCTTTAAATCTAGGGACAGGTTAGGTTGTCAGTGCAAATATATGCAATGCAATTCAAGACAAATTGCTATCTATGGAGCTGGCATGTTGCTTATTAATGATTAAAGACATTCATTATGACTGGCCACGAATGGGGTCCAGAAATAGGAGAGTTGGCATTAATACCTAACTAAATGGAGTAGGTTTGGCTCATTTGTGCCACAACACTCGCTCTTTCGGAAGTAAACTCCTTTCCAAGTTGTTCGTAATTGTGCTGTGTGTGTAGGTTATGTGGCTACCAAAACTATAAAGAGCAGCACTTGGATTCCAACGTCAATTGGGGGGACAAGCAAGTCTGGATTGGGCTCTCGTTATTTAGGAGGGAAAGACTTTTCCCCTTCCACAGAAGCACTATCCACCCCCACTGCCATCTTGGATTCTATTTAGAAGATACCTTTGTCCCATTTTTAGTGGATTATGACGACTGGTGCCATGGTGGTTGGACTGGTAGTTGCACCAATGGGATGGATTCTGATGCTGGCAGCTACAGTAACGCCACAATGGCGTGAGTTTGCCCAAAGACCTGGCTTCCCTCAAGATGTCTCCTTCAGCGATGGCCTCTGGGAGAGCTGCGTGGAGGTGACCAGTGTACAAGGCAAGCTATGCCAACCTGTCCCAGAAGAGTTGGCCATCTCCTGGCCCATTCAGATGGTAAGGGCCCTGACCGTCCTCTCTGTGCTTGCCGGCTTCCTGAGTTATGTTCTGAGCCACATGGGAGCACGTTGGTGGTCTGAACGGCCCAACAACTACCTTGCAGGAGTCTCTGGGCTCTTGCTCCTGCTCTCTGGAGTCTTGTACCTCTGTGCTACATCCTATATGGCATACAGAGCCCTGGCTGACATTGGAAACCCACAGATCCCAGCTGAGGACAAGTACCGTCTTGGCACATGCCTCTATCTCGGGTGGACTGGAGGCGCCACTGAGGCCTTTGCTGGGGTGTGTCTGGCCGCCTGTTTCCACAGGAAGAATGACAACAACTTAAGGAATCTACCTGCGCCGTACAACATTGATTATTAAGGAACAGAAGGTCTTTCAGGCCAACTGACTGGAGCAGGAACAAAATGGGTTGGTGGCTCTTCTGATACAACCATGTTAGCACTCTCTGTATGTGGCAGGACACACACCCCTCCCCAAATATTTGCAATGATAGCTAGCAATCCGGAAAGTGTTGTGTTTAGGGTGGCCACGTGCCCTCCTTCCCAGAGGGCAGTCCTCTACTTGAAGGGCTGTCAGATGACAGTCCTCTGTTTGGAGGCATCCTTTATTTCAGTTCTTGGAAACATGTTGCCCTACAGATGTTGTTGGGACTGTGTCCTGCCCCTGCCCATGGACAAAGCGTTATAGCTATAAGTATGTGAGGGGAGGGAGGAGTGTGGAAGGTTGAGATGTCTGCTGATTGGCTGAGAGAGTGAGGGGGCTGAAGCCTGTGTTATAAAAACAGTGGGCGGTGCTGTTCAAGGGGGTCTAGACTAGAGGAAGGGGGGAGAGAGAAGAGTCTGAGGAAGGAGGGGAGAGAGAGGGGGGGAGGGGAGAGAGGGGGGGAGGGGAGAGAGGGGGGGGAGGGGAGAGAGGGGGGGGAGAGAGTGGGTTTTTGTGAGAAGTCTGAGGGGAGTCGGAGAGGTTTTTTTCCCCAACATTTAGAATCATAGATTTAAATAGAGTTGGAAGGGGTCCCACAAGGCCATCAAGTCCAACCCTCTGCTCAATGCAGGAAACTAGAGGAGGGGTTCTCCCATCCAAGTCACAACCAGGCCTGACCCTGCTTAGCTTTCCACACTCAGACAAGCTGAGCCAGCGTGAGCCACAGGCCTGTTCTTATTAACATTATCCATTTCCCTACCCTTGACTGTAAATAAATAAACTTGTTTCCTTTTAAAAACATAAAAGGAGTGGTCTGAGTTAGTTACCCTGAAGGGGTTGGCCGTTGGTGGCAGTGGAGGAGATTGAGTGTGGATTTATGAAGCGCTGACAGGAGGTGGTGGGCTTGAGAAGGTGGACACAGTGTGGAGGTGGGGTCTCACAGGTTGTGGTGAGCAGTGGGTTGTTGTTTTTTAAATTCAATTTTTATTACATTTCCTAAAAAATCAAAACAAAATACATACATACATACAACATCAACAACAGATAAAGTTTAACAATATTAATACATAAACCCACCCCAATCCCTCTCCACTCAATCCACATTAGATTATTATATTTCACTTCTTTATAAACTGCTTCTTTATAAACTACTTTTCATGAATCCCACAATTTTTTATAGGCTTCCATCAACGTTGATCTATTTGAATCTTTTTTCATATACTCTTATGTACTGTCGCCAATCCTTCTTAAAAGTGTCTTTTTTCTTTGTTCCTCTATACAATCTTAACTTGTGTGTCAACTTTTCATTGATTGCTATATCCCATATTTTCTTTTTTCCAACTAGATAATGTCAGCATTCCAGCTGTCTTCCAATTGTTTGCTATTAATTGCCTTGCAGCTGTCAACAAATAGCCAGTTAACATTTTCTCTTTTACATCTCTATTTTCATTCACAAACATATTCTCACAGGTTGTGGTGAGCGGTGGGGGTTTGACAGGTGGTGGCAGCGTCCGGTCCTTTGGGTTCGGATCACAGTGGGGGGAGACGTCACAGACTGCAACTCCCAGCAGCCTTAGCCAGCATAGCCATGATGGATGATGTAATCCAACAACATCTGAAGGGCCACATGTTTCCCATCTCTGCTTTATTTGAAGGACTGTCCAGTCCAAGTTCAATTTAAATATAAAGACCCATAAGAAGGGAGAGCAGCAGGGACTGTGAAGTTGCCCATCAACAATTAGCAACTGGACAACAGACTGAGCAGACAGGGAGGAACCATAGCTCAGTGTGATAGAGCAGCTGCTTGGCATGCAGAAGCTCCCAGGTTCGATCCCCGGCCTCTCCAGGTAGGGCTGGGAAAGAATCCTGCCTGAAAGCCTGGAGAGCCGCTGCTAGTCAGTGTCGACAATACTGGGCTAGATGGGCCAATGGTCTGACTCAGTATAAGGCAGCTTCCAATGTTCCTAGACAGATTCCAGAGGAGTGAACAATACAAAGATAAAAACATATAAAAGACTGAGCAGACACACAGGTCACCTGGTCAGTTTCCCCCACTAGGTGAAATATATTGCATTTTTTATTTAAATTTTAGTATTTATTTCTAAATGTGCATCTTGGCCCCTAGCCCAAAAGCCAGATGCCTCTTAGCCCCAATCCGGTATCATGTTTCAGTCCACTTTTGTTAAATACCATTGCAGTCACGTATGAATAGTGGTGTCGTGGTAAATTTTGAGGTGCAGGTGCTCATCATGACAGTGCCCACAGTCCTGCTGCCAAGTACGATCCAAAAATGCAGGCAATCTCCACCAGGAGCAGGTCTTTCATAAAGCAAGTGGGTCTCAATTGCCCATTCAAGACCAGGACACCCCAAAACACTTTGCATTACAACAGGAATAGCCCAGAATATATTGTTGCTGGGAAAATCCATTCCCCCACCAGATACTGTGAGGATTGCTGCCAAGCTCAGAGAGACGTCTGAGGGGGGGTGGGGGGTGGGCAGATGACATCAATGTCCCTGCAGCTCAGAAAGTCCCGCTGCTTCCACCCTGCGAGCCCTGGCTTCACTACACCACTGCAGATGAGAGATCCCAAAGAGAAGGCAAACTTGGTTGTTAAAATGGCAGGGCTTTGAACTGCCCTTGCAGTACAACCCTATAATAAGTCCCACTGCGTTCCTTCTGTGGGCTTACTCCCAGGTAAGTGTGCATAGACCTTCAGTTTCAGCCTTGTGAAATTAGGCATGGTTGGTTGTTGCCTCAAGACTGTGAAGTGCAAGCACCACCATATTCCCCATATACCAGTGTTCTCCAACCTTGGGTCCCCAGATGTTTTTGGCCTACAGCTCCCAGCATGCCCCAGCCAGCTGGCTGGGGCATGCTGGGAGCTGTAGGCCAAAAACATCTGGGGACCCAAGGTTGGAGAACACTGCAATATACGTTTGCAACTTTCCCAGCAGAGCTGTCAAGATCTCTAGGATGCCTCTTGTAGTTATCCAAACTTCTGCTTAGTTGAAAAGTGCACTGATGTTTTGACTCTGCCCCTTTTGCCTCCATCCACCACTGGAACCCCCACCCCCACAACCCTGAAGAGCTTCTCTGAAACTGAATTTGGCCCTCAGGCTAAGAGGTAGGACACCCCTATTTTAATAGATCCTTTCTGTGTTCAGCGTTTCTAATAGCTTGCTGATCTTCTGCAAGTCCATTCTTTTAAACAGCAAACTTTGACTCAAGCCCATAAAACAATAAAATGCCTCTGATAGGGTTGTTGCGAGAGCCAACAATCCGCAAAACTTCTTTAGTGATAAATGATCAACCATGGTGTAAAGCTAAAATATTATTTCTGGCTTCTGTTTTCAACGCTTCCTAAAAAATTGATTTTTTTGTTTTTGTTCTGAATAGCTTCAATATTATCAAAACAGGAACTAGTCCAGTGACCAAGAAATAAATGCCCTACATAGAGGCCTTTTGGCATTGCAGTGCTGGATTCAACCATAAACATTCCTTCCTAGTTACTCATTGATGGGTGGAGGCAGGAAACGTGTGTATGTGCTAATTATTGACTAGTGGGAAGTTTAAATACAGTTTCTTTCCAAAATAAACACAATCGCATAAAGCAGGGGTGGGTAACTTTCGGCCTTCCAGCTGTTTTGGCCTACAACTCCCATCAACCCTTGCCAGCATACCAGTGGTGAAAGATGATGGGAGTTGTAGGCCAAAACATCTGAAGCCGCAAATTGCCCACTTTTGTCATAAAGGACCCCACAAAAGGTGACCATGTGCCCGTTATTTGAAGGTGTCCTCCATCTGAAGGGCTGTCCAGTCTGAGTCAGATTAAAAGAAGAGGTAGATTGCACAGGGGGACTTGGAGTTGCCCATCAACAGCACCTGGACAGCAGGCACACAGCTCACCTGGTCAGTTTTTCTACTATAGTGAAATGTATCATATTTCTATTTAAATTATAGTCATTATTTCCAAATGTGCAGCTATACCTATACATTGCCATATTCAAATTTTATGCAAATCTGTGCCCTCTTTTGTGATGATGCATTTCCTCTTTTTGGTGATGCAAAAGTGGCCACCCTAATCCCACACTGTTAATTCTTCTTCTCAGCAGCCCTCCTTAAAACAAAATCAACAGCATTTTGCTGCACCTTCAGAATGTGGTACGGGGTCTGAACTGAAGCCATAAACATGCCAAAGAAAAGCCTTTAAAGAAACAAGAAAAAGAAAGAAAAATACACTGTTCCATATGGGTCTACAAATATGCAAAGTGAACATGAAAAGATCCAACATTTGTGGCCCTAGCCAGCCAGAGGACAAAGTTTTACTACAAGCTTGCATTTTCTCTGTCAGCAAAAGTCAATGCAGGGTAGTTGATAGAATGTTAACTATGTTGTGGATGACATGCTGGAGACCCAGGTTCAAATCCACAATGAGCTGTGAAACTCACAGGGTCTTATCTGCAGCAGCACCCAGAAGGTGGACTCCCTCCTGAAAGGAGTTAGACTGGCCCCATTCCGGATGGTTTTTAGGCAAGCAAGCAGTAAGAACATTATTATTTCATGTGGCTTTTAATGGTTTAATTTTTCTGAGACTGAAGGTTTAATTTCTCCACTCTCAATAGTTGTAAATCTCTGGTCCTAATTATGTTTGATGTTTTAATTGCCTTTTGCAGAAGCTCTTTTCAACTAGCTTTTCGATTATTAAATTGGAACTTCAAGGGAAAATGACAGCAACACATTTTGAAAAAATAGGTGCTCTGGATCAGCCGCTATCAAGCCCAGCGGGGTCAGCACTTGGCACCTTCAGGCACCTACTGGGGTCCCAGCACAGACACCTGCCCTGCCTGCCCCCACTGCATCACTAGGAGCCACCATTTCAAAGTTTGTCCTGGAGCAACCCGTGACAGTGACTGGGTTCACACAACACGATAAGTCATGCTGGCGTATAAGCCATGTTTGTTTCAGAGTGGCTTGTCGTGTTGTCTGAACCCTGCCAGAGTGGCTTGTGCATGGTTAACAAACCATACTGATGGGTTCAGACAACACGACAAGCCGCTCTGAAACAAACGTGGCTTATAAGGCAGCATGACTTATCACGTTATGTGAACCCAGTCAGTGTGTTGGATATTAAAATGGCAGCTCCCGCCAGTGCTGATCAGAGCACTGCTGCTGCCTGCCTTTGCTGCCACCAGGTACGCCCATGTGGGCCAACAGAGCGGGTCCACTAGAGGGCATAGCCAGGACACCCTTCAAACCTGGAACTGGTCCAGGTTTCTGTTCCTGTAGTTTTGAACTAACGTGAGTATAGACCAGGAGTGCAGAACCTCTTTTTTCAGCCTGAGGGCTGCATTCCAGTGGTGGGCAGAGCAAGGCCAAAGACCAAGGCCAAAAATACCTAGCATATTTTAGTTTAAAGCTCTTACTGCCAGTAACTATGCCTTAGATGGGAAACTTTGGGCCGTCTGGGGGCCAATTCCCTACACCCCTGGACCTGCCCTGAGCCGCACTCCCACTGCTGCCCCACCACTGGACTGCCCAGTCATGGTTTGCCACCACAATTTGGCGGCAAACCACTGTGGAGGCTTAGAATGGCCAAATCAAGCTTGAAAATCATGATTTCCCCTCCTTTTTTCTGGCCAAAAAAAAAAAAAAAAAAAAATAGGGGGCAGTGGGCACATGTGACCTGTGGGCTGCATGTTGGCCACTCCCATCTTAGAGGCAGTTCAACTTTTTAGAATCGGGGGGGGGGGACCTGGAAAAACACCAAATAATTGGTGGTCAGGGCAAAGAGTGTGGGGCTTTCTGGAGAACTCTAGAGTGCCAGATTAGGGCTGCAGGCCTGAGGTTCAACACCCTTGGTATAGACAAAGCTCAGCAAGCAGAACTGCGACCTGTACAACAAGATTTCGAGAGCAATGGACGATTCTCTGATGAGTCTCTGAAGGGAGTTTAAACATAAATATTGATCGCTCCGTTCTTCCAGATTCTTGATTCGTTATAGCTTGATATATATTTTATTTTGTGACTGGATAATTTGCAAGCTGCCATTTTGAAGACACAGTACGAAATATATGCAGATGGACAGATATAAGTAATGTGTTTGACAGATCTGAAACTTACGGTATTTTTAAAAACCCATTTTAACCATTTATTAGTAGAAGTAGTAAACACCAGGTAGTCTTACATGTTGACCCTGGTTCTGTTAACCAAAGCTGGTTCCCAACACAAACTGTCATCATGTAACATGTTTAACTTCTGATTTACTATTATGTCTCTTTAGTTATTAAATACACCTGAGGAAGAGTCAACTTGAAACATGTTGGAGGAATTGCTGTTTTCAAAGACCTCTGGAGGGAAAGGAAGCTTGACCTTTTCCTCTCGACTGTACGTTTATCCACAGAGAGCCTTGTCGGGCTTCTTTTTCACACTGCCAGAATGTCTCCATCTTTAAAAAATGAATAATAAAGATGTCCGCTATGCAACGAACAAACCGTCTTTCTCTCTCAGTTCAGCAACGGGTTCTTCGTTATTCAACCAGCTCTCTAGAATGAAGGGACCATCTGGAGGCAATGGTGCCAACACAGCAGGACTTCGGGGCACAGGTCCAGGCCTCCCCTCAGCAGAATGAGCAGGATTGGGTCCCAAACACAGCAGGGCTGGCTTACCACATTCTGAAGTAAGCGAAGCAATACACATGACCATCAAAAGAGGGGGACCGCCCCGTAAATCTAAAATTACCAAACTGCACCACCGTCTGTAGTCTGGAAACCCCACAGTGTATGTATCCTGCCAACAGAGTTTATGGAGCTGCATCCTCCTCTTCCTCTGGTTTGATGTCTGAGACAGAGTCTGTTCTTGCGCCATTCTCCTGGCTAACCTTTTTGGCCCACCACGCCTGAATTTCTTGGTACAACTCCTGATGTTGTTCTTTCCAGAGTCTGAATTTCTCAGAGGTCAGTTCGGAGTCATCCAGGAGAATATCAAGTAGCTGGAGCTCAGCCATTTTTGCCTAGAGAAGGGAGGGAATGTTCCATCTTTAATGCTGATGCATGATTTGCTCTGATAAAAGGCCAAGGAAGCCCAGAAGAGCAAGAATCACAAATATATTTTTTGTTAATGTTCAGCTGGGCCTTCTTAGAGATACGCAACCTTTCCTGGCATCATCCTACAGATTTGTCCCAAGACATTTTGGTGCCTTGAGCAGAAAATCCAAATACAGTCATGCCTTGGATTGAGAGCATAATTCGTTCCGGAAATGTGCTTGTAATCCAAAACACTCTTATATCAAAACGAAATCCCCCAAAAAAAATTTGTACAGAGATTTTTAATTTAAGCCTGTACTACAGTACTTGTATTGCAAGACGTCGCTTGCATATCAAGTCAAAAAAATTAAATATTTAAAAATTTGTTTGTCTTGCAAAACGCTCTCAAACCAAGTTACTTGCAATCCAAGGTATTACTGTAGTGCACCCCACCCCCCAAATAAGGATAATGAAGCAACTCATTGACAAACTGCTGCCCCCTTAAAGTGGTATTTATTGATTTATTTATTTACATTTCTATACCACTCAATAGCCAAAGTTCTCTGGGCAGTTCACAAAAATTAAAGCCCCCAAATACAACCGATAAAACATAATATAAAACCTTTAAAGTTTAACACAGAATAACACCAAAGTAAAAGTCAACAGCGGACATAAAGACATAAAAACACAACAACACATTTAAAAAACAAAACTGAAGGACCAAAAAGCCTGGGAAAATAAAAAGGTCCCTGATGCTGAAAGGACCACAATGAAGGCACCAAGTGAGCCTCTCTGAGGAGGGCATCCCACAAACAGGGTGTGTCACCACTGAAAAGGCCCTGTCCTACCTGCCTCGCCTCACTTGGTGGGGGGCACCCAGAGGTGGGCCTCTAAGATGATGTTAGGGGTCTGTGCAGGTCTATATGGGAGGAGATGATGCTTCAGATAACCTGGCTGCAAGCCATTTACGCCTTTAAAAGTTAATACCAGGACTTTGAATTGGGTCCAGAAATGGACTGGAAGTCAGTGCAGTGCTTTGGGACACCAAAGTTGATGGTCCACAAGCAAGCCATCCACACCCTTCCTGTTGTAGGGCTGGCCCTGGTTCTGCATATGGCCTCATAGACACATTCCATTTCATTGCTGAGGTCCACTGAGGATTCAGTGAGAGGATCCAGCATGGAAAGAGATGCCTGATTTGTCTGAGGGGGGCCAGCAAGGTGTGTAGTGGTTAGAGCAGGAATGGGGAACATGCGGCCCTCCAGATGTTTTGGCCTGACAACTCCCAGTGTGGCGTAATGGTGAGAGTGTTGGACTGGGACCCGGGAGATCCGGGTTCAAGTCCCCGCTGGGCCATGAAACTCACTGGGTGACTTTGGGCCAGTCACTGCCTCTCAGCCTAACCTACCTCACAGGGTTGTTGTGAGGATAAAATGGAGAGGAGGATGAGGATTATGTACGCCGCCTTGGGTTCCTTGCAGGAAAAAAGGCGGGGTATAAATCTAACAAATAAATAAATAAATCTTCCCTCACCACTGGCTAGGCTGGCTAGAGCTGATAAGAGTTGCAGTCCAAAACATCTGGGGGCCCACATATGTCGCGCTAGGATTGGAGAGACCCAGGTTCGAAGCCCACGGAGTGAGCTTGGGCCAATCACACACTCTCAGCCTAACCTCCCTCACAGGGTTGCTGAGAGGATAAAACAGGGTGGCAGGTGAATCATAAATGCCACCACCCTTGGAGGAAGGGCAGAATGAAATGTAATAAAAATAATATAAACTCCACGTTTGAAGAATTTCCCCCTGAGCGCTTGCATGCTAGGGGTTGTACCCAATGGTAGTCCTCCTAAGAGTAGACCCATTGAAATGAATGGTACTTGTTAGACTAACTTTGATTTACAACCCTAGGAAACAAAGAAGCTAGCATGGAAATTACCAATGCTAGTAATGTCCTTTCCAATGTTTGCTCCAAGACAGTGAAGGATTGCTCCTGTATCTCAAGGGTGTTGTGCAATCGGATGTTTGGCCTTATCCAGCCATACTCCCTAGCTCTCACTTGGGAAACCAAGAAGCTGAGAAAGGGGATGAGCCGCAGAAACAGAGTGGTCTACTCAATGCAAAATTACACCTGCCTTGAGTGTGCTTTGAAGGGTCCGGACAAGATGCACCTTCTCGTTGATCTCTGGGTTTTTGTTGCGTTTGATGAAGGATTTCCGGTAGTATTCGCGGGTGAACACCTGCTGCTTCCCGATGAGAGACACCCCACCTTGCTTCAGACACTTGATCAGCGACTCGAGTTCTTCTCCTGCAGGATCTTCAGAAGACACCACAAGTTTGAAAACCCATGAGCTAAGGGGATAGCAAGAGCTTTCTGGATGAAGTGAGAGAATGACCCAAAGTGACAAGAAATCTGCCTGAGTGCAGTTGTACCCAGAGCATGAAGTATATAGCCTCCAAGTATAAAATCCGGTAGTTACAGCAGAATGCTGAGATGTTTTAAAAAGTCATTAAAAAAAATAAAATTATTCTAGTCCCTGAGCAAGCAAGGGGGAAAAACCTATTAGAAAACCTGCACATAGGTAGTTTTGCTAAAGGCTTAGGAAGGTAGAGAGGAATTGGGATGGGGCTACCGTAACTCAGGTGGGCAGGATGTCCTTCCACACAGCGCTGCTCCCAGCCTCCCCCTGTTCTACCTCCCATGATGAAACCTGGGCCTGTATTTGGGCGGGGGGGGGGGGGAGGTCCCGTTCTCTCCAAGGGAAGCAGGGATTGAAGGGACACCCTGAACTGGACCAGAACCACAACAGGGGGCAAAGAGTTAAGCCCCCCAACCTCCCATGCCAATGTCCGAAACAAATAGAGCCTCCTGCACTTGCAATTCACTTTTTAAAAGCAATGTACATAATTTCTAACTGTGTGAATAGTGTCTTATCTCGTTTGGCCCGTATTCTACAGCCAAATTAGCAAGCTAGTGCGTGAGTGAAGGAGACCTGGAAAGATGGTAAGAGTGTGTGTTTTGGGTGGGTGGGTGGAGGGAGAGATCCCCGACTCCAGGAGCTGCTGTAAGGCAAGGCAACAAACACTGTTAATATTTCACTCCCAAAAAGGCAGGGGCAGAAAAAAAGCAGATGGGGATCTCCTGGTAGATTGCTGTTTGGTTTACAGTACACCATCAAAGGTTTCCGACTCCCAATTGTTTAATTCTTTCTCACTTTAGCTCTTAGAATCTCCGATCGATAGTGATTCAGAGGTAGATTTGTACTTGTACATGCAGGTAATCCCAGCGTATGGCTCATGAGGATTGGCTCCAGCCCTGATCCACTATTTTGTACTTGGACCTGGTCAGAGGACCTCAGGGGTCCTAGAATTTTTTTTTTTTAAATAAAGGAGACTCCACAAGGCTGAAGTCCCTAAGGTGTGTGCCTGTCTTGCCTTTATCCTAATCTCTCATCTTGTATATTAGTCCACTCAACCATTCGAACTCATCTATCCACACATACCTGCTGCTCAGGAATGCCAATCACATGAAGACCCAAACTGAATTTGCAAAATCCATCCCCCCTTAACAAAAATTGCATGACAGTTCCAAAAATTTAGATTTCAGACCCCTTGACTGTCAATAAAGTACTATGTGATTGCAGTTTGCCCTTCATACAGCTCCACCTACATTTATATCTATCTATTCCAGAATCAGAGGCAGTATCCTATGTACACCAGTTGCTGGGGAACATGGGCGGGAGGGTGCTGTTGCACTCATATCCTGCTTGTGGGTTTCCTGTGGGCAGCTGGTTGTTGTCCACTGTGTGAACAGAATGCTGGACTAGATGGACCTTGGTGTGACCCAGCAGGGCTCTTCTTATGTTCTTATCTATCCACCCCCCAGGGGTGGAGCCAAAGTGGAGCTCACCTGTCGGCGAGGGAGATGCTGCGCTCTCATCTGCATTTGGCCGTGGGAAGGGGCTGGCCAGGGGGCTCCCACTTGGGGATTCGTTACTCCTGGTGGCACCTGTGGGCGGTAGATCTTTCTCCAACTCCCTTCGCGGTAGATCTTTCTCCAACTCCCTCCGCTTTGGCTGCAAGAAAATAAGATTGTATTTGAGGCATGCAGGAAATGGGAGTCAGGGAAGAACTGGCTTCCCTGTGGTGTCACTGTGGTGAGCCAGTGTGGTGTAAGTGTAGCGGTTAGAGTGTTGGACTGGGACTCAGGAGATCTGACCACAATGTTTACAATTCTACCCGCCACCCAGATATGTACTGTATATAAACCTGAAACTCTCCATAATACACTTAGTGGATCTGGTGAAGAGGGCCAGAATCCACAAAGGCTTATACCAGAATAAATGTATTAATATATAAGGTGTCACAAGATCCTTTGCATATTCCCTCACGGGGAATCTTCCAGTGGTGACCAGGGCCAAAGTGACAAACATACCCCATTCTCACACAAACACACACACACGCTTCCATCCATCTCAAATTCACATGCAGTCATTGAAAACTCCTTCCCTTATCTCTCTCCCCTCTCCCACACTCCCAACTTGTGGCCCTCCAGATGTTTTGGCCTATAACTTCCATCAGCTCTAGCCAGCATAGATAATGGTGAGGAATGATGGGAGTTGTAAGGCCAAAACATCTGGAGGGCTATAAGTGGCCCACTCCTGGCTTAACTGAACTGCCATGTTCACACAGGCAATATGACACTCCACTGCCTTCACGGCTGCTGGTGGGTTCTCGGGCAGCCACTGGCCAACTGCAAAGAGTAGGGTGCTGGATTAGAAGGGCCTTTGGTCTGATCTAGCTGGGTGTTCTAAACCTCATGCGTTTAGAATAGTTTGTGCTTGTAACGAGGCGTTTGTGTCCCTCCACCACCACCACCAGCAGCCTCCCTCCCTCTCCCCACAATAGTCTTTCCTCTGAAATGCAGGAACAGATCAATAAGATACTCACCAGATCAAAGCTATGCCTAGGAGAGTCGTCTTCAGGATCCTCTGCTTCTGTTTCACTGTAGCAATCTGCAGAAAACGAAGCCCAGAGGGAGAGGTCTCAGCAGGAAATCACAAAACAGGAAGCGTTGCGTTTCCCCAGGTTCCAACCGCATTCCATCACCTCCCCAAACCGGGTGCCCTTCAGCTGTGTTGGGTTACAACCCCCATAATCCCTAGCCAGAAGGACCGTGATATGTCTTGGACTACAATCACCATCATCCCCGTCACCATCCCTAGCCAGCAGCATCAATGGCTGGGGATGACGGGACTTGAGGTCTAACACATCTGGAAGAGCCGAAGGTGGGGAAGGGCTGCATTAGGTCGTGTACTACAAAGTCCAGTTCCATAAGAACACAAGAAGAGCCCTGCTGGATCAGACCAGGGGTCCATCTCATCCTGCTCACACAGTGGCCAACCAGCTGCCCACGGGATCCCACAAGCAGGACATGAGTGCAACAGCAGCCTCCCACCCGTGTTCCCCGGCAACTGGTGTACATACATAGGCAGAGTGCCTCTGATACTGGAGGCAGTTCCAGCAGCAGATACGTTTTCTTTACCCTCCTGGGGGGGCACAATGGCAGAGGTCTGGTACCGCTCCTCCCCAGTGCCAAAGCACATGATTCACACCTCCAGTAAAAACTACCAGACGGATTTAGGAATCATGACATACGCCTCACAGGTGGGTACTGATTTGGTTTGTAAGTGGAAACAGACAATAAAAGCGCAAAATAAACACCTCGTACTACAATTTCACTTGGGATCTGCAGTCCCAGGATATGGCTCTATACCTGCGCCCGGATGACTGAATTCCCTACCTTGGGAGGTTTTTGTTTGTGAGGGTGCTCCCGCCACGAGAGGTGCGTGGCGAGTACAATTAATCCCCGGCAGCGCAGCTCGTCATGTCGTGCAAACCCGGCTAGGCTGGCTTCTGGGAAACAAACCCCCCAAGAGCCCTACAACAGGCCATGGGTTCTGGGCGGCTTGTTACCCATGGCAAAAAGCCACCCTGGCCAGGTTCGCACAACACGACAAGCTGCGCTGCCGGAGGTGATTATGCTCATTCCCCCCAGCACACGGCCAGGGTCTCTTCCTGGAACCCACCAGGGGCCACACACACACCCAGACACTGAATTCGGCGCTGTATTGCTGCCAAAATTTGGTGGTAATACAGCAGTGGCAGCGACCCCCTCCCCAAATTTTCACTTTTAAAATGGGTGCAGGGCGAGGACACGCCTTGTTTGAATGCATAATTGTACTCCCAGAAGCCCCAGTGGCTTATTTCCCCTCCATTATCATGTGAACCAAGTCAATGAGTCCCAACTCTAGAGCGCCCCCTCTCCCTGCCCCCTGGGTAGTTTTGTGAATTTTGTAAATTAGAATCAATTTGGTTTCGCGGGGGGGGGGGAGGAGGAGGAATATGTCTTCAAATAGGAACCCACCTTCTTGCCTGTGTGGAACAGACTGAGGGCCTGGAGTGTATTTCATCATTGACGTTATCAAACGGCTGACCCACCTGGGAAGAGAAACAGACTGTTCGAGATTTCCTGATTCCCAGACATTTTCCTCACTAACATATCTCTGTATATCAAGGGTGGGCAACTTCAGAGGATCCAGGGGCCAATTTCCTACTCCTGGAGCCCACCAGGGGCCACACACACACACACACACAGACACTGAATTCGGTGCTGTATTGGTGCCAAAATTTGGTGGCAATACAGCAGTAGCAGCAAAAAAAAAAGAGCTAAATTTTCACTTTTAAAATGGGTGCAGGGCGAGCACACGCCTTGTTTGAATGCATAATTGTACTCCTAGAAGCCCCAGGAGCACGGATTTGCAGTAAAACACGGCACGCGCTCCCCCATGCCTTGTTTTAATGTGAAAATGCAGCTTTTTTACTGCTGCTAAAAATTTGGTGCTGCAATTTGGTAGCAGCAATGGGGTGGTGGGGGTGGTTTGAGGGTCACAAAAAAGGCCAGGGGTGGGCTATGTGTGGGCTACATGTGGCCCGTGTGTCACCCACCCTTGCTGCATATGGAAACTTGAACTGGATCCTCTTTTTTTAAATTATGCTGCCTCTCAACTCCCCTTTGCGGCTTCATTCCCCCAAACGTTGTGCTTTTGCAATTTGGAGGAGAGAACCGCACGCTCAGGAATTTGCAAGCTCAAACTGTTGATAATGGATACTCCCTAGCCATCTTCAATTCACCGGCCAACCCTGCCTGGAATGGAACTAGAATCATCTCTCGCTTACGTCATGACCCTCCCCAATACAGTTGTGTCTTCAGGGAAATCAGGAAACGTTTGCTGAGAACTACAACACTACCTCAAGGATTTCTATTGTGTGCCAGTATTTTTGTTGGTAGAAAGGTGGGTTACAAGTCAAATCAGATCAATAAATATATATCAACTGCAGTCTTGGGAGTCACTCATAGGGGGGCACAGAGATTGCTCAAGCCCAGCCTCCCCCATCCTGGTGCCCTCCAGATGTGTTAGACTGGCTGGCAGGCAGATACTGGGAGTTGTAGTCCAACACATCTGGACGGTGCCAGGTTGCTCCAGCCAGTCCCTTCTGGTTACTTACATGCTCAGGTCAGCCAGAGTTTCCGTTGCAAAGATGAAGGGCTTGTACTTCTCATGTGTGAGTTGAAAAACACTAACGAAGAAGAAAAAAGGTGGCAGTGGTATATCCCATGATTCTTTGCTGCTGCAAATCACTCCCATACCCAGGTATAAAACTGTACGGCTGTACTTGTATGTCATGGCTTCAAAATGGTTGTGTTCACTAACTTCATCTTTCCCCCTTTGCTCAGGAAAGATACAGGTAAATAATTCTACTCTGGGCACATGGAAGAGGCACAGAATTATTGTCACAAAGAATCTGAAAATAATGACCAAAGAACTGAATTGAAAAGTGAAAGCTGCACTTGGGTGTTCTCAGCCAGCTAGTGAAGACATTAAAAATAAAATAAAATTCCAACAGGTTTTTGCCTTGTCAGGGGGTTGGTGTTTTGGCTGCTTTTATATGTGCTGCTTGCCTCTGGTGTATTCTCTTCGATATTGTAGGTTTTAAAAATGAAATCGTATATGTTGTAAGCCACCTTGAGTAATGCCTTAGAAAAGCGGGGTGGGGGTTGGTAGAAATGAAAGCAAATAAAAAATGTTGGACTCTGGAGTGCTTCCGTTCAGGGTTCCAGCTAGCCTAGCCATGCCTTCTTACAGGATACCAAGAGCCAGTGTGGCGTAGTGGTTAGAGTGTTGGACTGGGACTCTGGAGATCTAGGTTCTAGTCCCCATTCAGCCACGAAGCTCAGTGGGTGACTTTGGGCCAGACACTGACTCTCTGCTTAACCTACCTCACAGGGTTGCTGTGAGGATAAAATGGAGAGGAGGAGGGGGATTATGTAAGCCGCCTTGGGTTCCTTGCAGGAAAAAGGGTGGGATATTACAGTAAATAAATAAATAAATAAATAAATACTACATTTTCCCTGTCCCTGTTTTCTATACTGCCCCCTGAAAAAAAAAAAAAGTCAGCCAGCATTCCATGCCACTGAGCACGCTCAATCCTCATCAGGCTGTTTTGGGTTTCCTTCCTTAGGTTCCCCTCCAAATATTGTTTGTACTTCTGCAAACCTTGCAGCAGAACTGATGATCTCCTTCTTGTGTGTGAATGGTGCAGGTTATGGTGGTTAAGCATCCGCACTTGGAGAATGAGTTTGCCATAAACCTACTTTATAGGTTAAAACCAAGGCTAGCACACAAACTACAATTCCTCTTCCAACACCAACAACAAAAACATCTGGGCCACAAGTTGTAATGCTGTAGCCCAAGGGTGAACATGTGCAACTTGTGGGACCTACACCAGGGCAATTCAGGGGGCTGTTTGTCCTTGAAATTCTCCTTCTCTCCTTAATTAGGGGTGTTGAACCTCAGTCCCACCGGCCAATTCCAGCCTGCCTGGGCCCCCAATGTGGCCACGCCCCATTGCCCTGGCCCCATCCTCCCTTCTGCCAACAACCAATCGTTCGGTGGTTTCCCGGCTTTTGCATGCTTCCCTCCCCCCCCTTCTAAAAGGTTGAAATGCCTTCTCTCCTAAGGCTTAGTTACTGGCAGTAAGAGCTTTAAGCTAAAATAGGCTGGTATTTTTCTCTCCACCCCCTTTTGCCTTCAGCCCCGCCCACCCCTGGAATGTGGCCCTCGGGCTGAATGAGGTTCGACACCCCTGCTTTAAATGGACTCCATGCATCTTTGTCTTCCTGGGAGAGGCCAGTTCGAGGCCTCTCCCAAAGCGACCGACCAAAGCTCACGTATACTCACTATTTCTTTTTCTGTTCTCTTGTGCTTTCCAGCCTGTAGGCCGACACGTTGATTAGCCCCACAGCTTTCTCATCCTGGGAGCGGGGAGGGGAGGAAGGGGGGGGGGAAACAAAACAGAACAAAAAATAGAGAAGTCTTTCACACACTAAGCAGCTCAACTTGCTGCCACTTGCATAAAGAAGCCCCGGAATGCTGTACGGGTTTCTGCAGCCGGAAGCAGAAAACAAGGAGCTTTATTAGGAACAGCATGCGGCTGTTAACCTATCGTAGGGTGGCCATGTGTCCTACTTTACAGAGGACCGACCTCTATTTGAAAGGCTGCCAGAGGACTGTCCTCTATCTGAAGGGCTGTCCAGTCCAAGTCTGCTTTTAAGATGAAGAACTGTACGAAGGGAGAGCAGAGCAGGGGACTTGAAGTTGCCCATCATGGGGGAAAAAGATTTAAGTATCACCATTGAAGATGGCCAGTGGAATTCATTGTGGGCTCCATCCCCGTACAAATCAATTTCATCTAAGCTGAGAGAAAATGCAATTAAAACAATATATACAGGTGGCGTCTTACACCAGTAAAAATCAGCTATATTGACCAGGGGAGCAGCCCCCAATGCTGGAGAGGCTGCGCTCAGAGAGGGACTTATAAACACATCTGGTGGGATTGCAAAGTCACAGAGAGATTCTGGATGCAGGCAGTCCCCAGGTTACGAACGAGATCCGTTCTTAAGTCTGTCTTTAAGTCAAATTTGTACATAAGTCGGAACAGGTACATACGGTTCCCCAGCTCTACGTCATTTATGTGGAAAACAGTGTAAGATATGCTGTTTACGTAGAGTATAGCGTAGTATACATTAAAAATGGCATTTATTTATTTATTATATTTATGAATCGCCCATCTGGCCAGACATTCAGCCACTCTGAGTGATGTACAATCCAATAAAATACAAGGGGGGGGGGGGAACACACACACACACACACACACACACACACACAGTATAAAACATAATTAAAAACAGTACAAAACTTAAAAATCCTAACCCGCCTGAAAAGCCAGGTTTTTAATGCACGGCGGAAGCTAATCAAGGAAGGGGCATGGCGGAGGTCACTGGGGAGAGAGTTCCATAAATTGGGGGCTGCCACAGAAAAGGCCCTCCTCCTAGTCCCCACCAGCCTGGTTTCTCTGGCTGATGGGACAGGGAGAAGGCCGTCCGTGGCAGATCTTGTTGAGCGGCCTCCTTGATGTTGCTGGAGGCGCTCCTTGAGATAAACTGGACCGGAGCCGTACAGGGTTTTAAAGGTCAACGCCAACACCTTGAATTCCGCTCGGCAAACAACTGGTAGCCAGTGCAACTCTTTGAGCACCGGAGTGATGTGATCACGCCGGCGGCAGCGTTTAACCAGGCACTTTACGCAAATTGCAGCCTGTTTTTACGTATACCATGCTATACTCTACGTGAACAACGCAAACGAATTGGCTGGACCAGGTCCCCGAGTAATACCGATGCACTCACGTTGGGATTGCTGTACCAGTAGAGGGCCTGCCCCTTCAGCACAAACCAGAACCGCTTCCATTTCTGGGCCATGAAGCCCACGTGGTCTTTCTTCTTCAAGAGCCAGCCATCGCAGTCCACCTGGCCCAGTTCTTGGCAGGAGATGCGCCGCCGGCTTAGCCTGGTAGCCATTCCTCATCACAAGCAAAAGCAAGAGGGGGGGGGGATTATTGGACATGCACATCACAATTCAGTGCAAACACAAGCCCATAGTACAGTTTGTGATTCCCCGACACACACTTTTTCCCCCGTGCTTTTTTAAAAAATTTATTTTACATTCTTGCTCACTTGGGGGGTGGGAGAATGTATAGAAGAGCCAAGAGCAACCCACAGTCCTGGTCCATACATGCAATAGAAAGAGGCCAGTGGGATCTGTAATAAAATGTTACAGTATGGAATGCTCCCTGTTCAGGATTCCAGCCACTCCATTCCATTCCATTCCCTCCCACCCATTTTCCACCTGCCCGCCCCAAATCAGTCAGCATTCCGCAGCCACTGAGCGCGCTTAGTTCTCATTGTGCTGACTGAACGGGCTTAAGCTACGGGAGGGTAGATTTTGGATGAACATTAGGAGAAACATTGTGACAGTAAGAGTGGTAGTAGTTCAACAATGGAACCAGTTACCTGCTGGGGGAGGGTCTTTCCCTCACTGAAGGTCTCCAAGCAGAGGCTGGACAGCCATTTGTTGGGAAGACGGAATGCTTCTCTTTACACACAAAAAATCCCCTTACATAGAAAGCTAGCATGTCAGGAAGTCTAGGCTAAAGCAGTACTCTCCACCATCTAATTTTCCATGTGGAAGGATTTTTTTCTTTTTTGTATGGAGGAGCATTCAATCATATATGCACAGCTGTAGGATGAGGCTTATCACCTGACCTGCTGTGTGTGAGAACTAAGCCTTTGGTTGTTTTAGAGGACTCCGTTTTTTTAAAATCCAGCTTAGAATTTGACTTTTCCAAGTCACACATGTGTATATCTTTCCTCTTCCCTACCCATCAACTGGCTGTCCAGCCTCTGCTTGAAGACCTTCAGTGAGGGAAAGACCCTCCCCCAGCAGGTAATTGGTTCCATTGTTGAACTACTACCACTCTTTTACAGAGGACAGACCTCTGTTTGAAAGCATCCTATATTTGAAGGGCTGTCCAGTCCAAATCCAGCTTAAAGATAAAGAACTATAAGAAGGGAGAGCCTATTAATAGTTGCCCATCCACACTTGGCACCTGGACAGCAGACCAGACAGGCACATGGACCACCTGGTCACAGTCTTCCCCACTATGGGGAGAGGTACTGTATTTCTTTTTCAATTACAGTCATTATTTCCAAACATGCATCTAGACCAGTGTTCTCCAACCTTGGGTCCCCAGATGTTTTTGGCCTACAACTCCCAGCATGCCCCAGCCAGCGTAGACACTGGTCTAGACATATACATTAGCATATACAAATATTATGCTAATCTGTGTCCTCTTTTTTTTAATGATGCATTTCTTTTTCTTTTTTTTTGAGTAATGTATAAGCAGCCACCCTGCCATGGACACTTTATATGGCTTTCACAGAGGGAAAGGGAGCAATCCTATGCAAGTTGAGACAGGAAAAAAAAGCCTACAACTCCCAGCATTCCCCAGCCTAAACATGCATAGGACTGAGAGCCAGTGTGGCGTAGTGGTTCTCGTGCTGGACTGGGACTCAGGAGATCCGGGTTCTAGTCCCCGTTCGGCCACGAAGCTCACTGGGTGACTTTGGGCCAGTCACTGACTCTCAGCCTAACCTACCTCACAGGGTGGTTGTGAGGGTAAAATGGAGCGGAGGCGGAGAATAACGTAAGCCACCTTAGGTTCCTTGCAGGAAACACGGTGGGATATAAACATAATAAATACATAATAAATAATACCCCCTTGCCTGGTGAGGAATGAATAGACGCCACTCACCTTTTTGCTTTCGTCGGTATTCAACACTGCCCTGAAAGGATTGTACAGGGAGAAAAACGCATTGTGATAAAATTGCAAATGGGCCTACTACAACACATATTGCAGCGTGGAGAACCAGCCATGCTCTCCCCAGGATTCTCCATTCTATCCCTCCCCTACGGTTTTCTATTCCCCACTACACATACACACACACCAGCCAGCCAGCATTCAGTCTCTGCTGAGCAAGCTCAGTCCTCTTTATAGGGTGCACTTGGTTCAGTATTTGTTTCTGCCTCCAAATATATATACAGTAGCTCTTGCCCGCGGCTGCGCTCGCGTGGATTTTAGGATTTGGTACAACGGAAAAGATACAGTGTCTCTGGCTGAAAGTGTAACGTTTAGGCTGGGTGCTGGCAGCAGAAAACTTTTCTGACAGAAATATCTGATCTTAAAGAAAAATCAGGTTAATCCTGAGAGTCTACAGGTGACGAAGAGTGACCGTGCCAAGTTTGGGGTAGATCCGTCAAAACGTGATGGAGCCTATGCGATGACACCACACACACAACAGTCATTCAGTCAGTCAGTCATTTAAAAAGTTTCCCTCCCTTTTCACCCCCTCAGAGAACATTCTAAATGGCCTAGGGGAGATTTGCATACCCACCCCTATTGGCCCCTGCAGGAATTCATACCGACATTCTAAGTGTCGTATGGGCTATTTGCATAACTGCTCCTATTGGCTCCCTCAGCAATTATGAGGTGAGGCCGATTTGCATAACTGCTCCCCTGTTGTTTTGCCCATAGGAGATATGAGAGTGGGGCAATTTTGCCCCCTTTTTTCACCCCCTTAGGGACAGAATTTCCAAAAATCCTTCCTTAGTGGGTGTACGTCATAAAAGCAATGTCCCTTCAAAATTTCACGTTCCTAGATTAAACGGTTTGAGCTGGGCGTTGATGAGTCAGTCAAAATCAGTCAGTCAGGACACCTTTTATATATATAGATATATATTATGGTTCTGCCATTTTTAGATTTTTATTTGGCACTGCTCCTGCTGGATTAGTTTCTTTGTTGAATGGAAGCTTTTATCGATGTTTTGTTAACCGCTCCAAGGGCCCTTTCTAGGCCTGAAGATGCAGGATATAACCCGGGGGTATGGAGACTCAAACCCATAGGCCAAATCCAGCCCTCTTGGCTTCCCCAGAATGCCACATCCCCTTCCCAGGCCCCCACCCCCTTATCGTTTGGTGGTCCCCTGGCTTTTGTGCAGTTTCCCCCCATTCCAAAAGGTTGAAACACCTTTCTTAAGGCTTAGTTACTGACAGCAAGAGCTTCAGACCAAAATAGGCAGGTATTTGTTTTGTATTTTGGCCCCACCCTCCACTGGAATGTGGCTCCCAAGAGCTTCTCCAAAACTGAATTCTGTCTTCAGGCTGAAAGAGGCTCAACACCACTGATAAAAAAAGAGACCTATAAACACACACCCACACACACCTCTTCGGAAGAGTCTGCAGATCCCGGCCCCCTGCTTCCTCTGACAAACCCATTCCCGGGGCTTGCGGAGTCCTGCAGTTCGAGTTCCACCATGCTGAGTTTGGTAGGAGTGGTAGCATCTGGGGATTTGGGACCCTCAGAATCTGCCTGAAGGCCCTGCCCTTCCAGCGCAGGTTCAGCCCCTGGGAGAATCAGGCAAAAACAAAGCAAGCAGTAATTTAGTCTGGAAAAATATTTTACACTAGTGGGATGCCCAACTGATGGGAGCGTGTTTGGAAATGTGGCCATAACAGGCGTGAGGCACAAAAGCATTGGCTATATTCAGAGGTCATGTTAAACAATGATCATGATGGGCTCATGTGCTCCTCTCCCCTCCTGCAGCACAGCCACAAGGGGTTTGGAAGCATTCACCCCCATTTTCAATTAACTGCAGCTTGTTGCCTCTTCCAAACCCGACAAACTGTGAAACAAGCCAAGTTGGCTGAGAAACAAGCCAACTTCAAACTGTGGTTTATGAAGCTGGCTTGCTTCAACAAACCATAGTTACAATTAACCAGGCTTTAGGATTTGGATGTAACACTAAACTGTGGTTAATTGAAACTGGAAGTGAAAGCTCCTGATCTCCCACTCAGTTGCAGCTGAGAGTGGAGCATATGAGCACAGAGGGAGGCTAGGCTCATTCCCATCACGATAAACCATGGTTTTATTGTGACATCCAAGTGCAGCCATTCTCTGCAATGTACAAGATCTCAGGATGGGCTGGAAAGTCGTGAGAGGGGCTGTGTATAAGTATGCATTTTTCGGTGTTCCACCCTTGAATATGAAGGTTAGCAGACGAGAAAGGGCAGCTTATGAGAGAATCAGAAAAAGGGTGTCAAACATGGTTCCAGTAGAATGTTCCCCCCATGTCCTGCCTGAACTGGAGCGACAGCTGGAGCAGGGAGACAGCCAGAGTGTAGCAAGACCCAGTGTGGTATAGTGGTTAGAGTATTGGACTAGGACCAAAGAGACCCAGGTTCAAATCTCCGCTCAACATCAAAGTTAACAGGTTGTCCGTGGGCCAGCTACTGAGAGAGATGATTCCCTCTCATCCTAACCCTACCTCGCAGGGTTGTTGTGGGGATAAGATTGGCTGGCGGGTGTGGGGAAGAGAAATAAGTCCAACGTGTCATGACAGTTTTGCAGACCAGTGGTATAGTTTTTTCATAGATTATAGAGTTGGAAGGGGCCTACAAGGCCATCGAGTCCAACCCCCTGCTCAATGCAGAAAACTAGAGGAGGGGTCTCCCATCCAAGTAATAACCAGGCCTGACCCTGCTTAGCTTTCCACGCTCAGACAAGCTGAGCCAGCATAAGCCACAGCATAAGTCACAGGGACCCAGCGCAGACACTTTTTTTCTTAGCAGGGATGCTGATGTCATCTGCCACCCCCACCACCCCAGACTTCCCTATTTCCTCCGAGATTAACTGCAGTCCTCATGGTAGCTGGGGGGTGGGTGGGAATGAATTTTCCCAGCAATAATATATTGCACCCTGTTGTAGGGCAAAGTATTTTGGGGTGTCTTGGTCTTGAATGGGCAATTAAGACCCATGAGCTTTCCAAAAGGCCTGCTCCTGTTAGAGACAAAAACTGCTAGGAGTGGTTTGTTGATACGGATCAACGCAGCTGCCGGAATTTTTTGGACTCTCCTTGGGGTGTGGCTACGGGGACTGTCACGAGGACTGCCTGCACTTCAAAACTCACCACTGCACCAGACACACAACTTTCCAGGTCCTTACCTGCTCCGGAAAGGTGCTCTGCAAGCTCACAGGTGTTGCCAGTCGGATGCCTTGAATCAGTTCCTTCCCGCTCCTCTTCGTCAGCAGGGAGACCTGACATTGAATTCCGGCTCCCTTCCAGCCCAGCAGTCATGCTTGAAGGGGTGGGGTGGGGGACAGAACATAACCTTTGACTGGCTGTCTTTCACAGCAGCTGCGTGCTGTTTACCAGAAGGGCACTTTCCAGATGTTGTTAAGCACGCCAGGACAACGAGCGCATTTTCGTCAAACCCCGATTAGACAGCAAAACATCTGAGCACAAGCAGGGAGCCAAATGCTTACAGCACAGGCCGCTCTCCATTCTCTTAGTGCCACACCCTGATACTGGATCTCCTTCTCCACCCACCTGCCTCAAACACACACACACAGAGCCACGCTCCCCCTGACCATTAGGTCACAGGAGTGGTTTTGTAAGTGCCACCCCTCCGGATTCTTCTTCTTCTTCTTGCAAGTGGTAGCAAAACAGGAGGGGGGGAGGGGAGAAAGGTTTGTTGTTTCCGCCCAAATAGCCCATTTACTTACCAGAAAAGGGGTGGGTGGGTTTTTGCTTGCTACTTAGCAAGAGGATGGAAACATGTAGGGTGGGGAAAAAATTATTGGGAAGATTTAAGTGTGGCCAGGCTTGAGCAACAGGAAGGGGAAAGGTCGCCAATTTTTCAAGAGATATTCCATCTGCTCCTTGAACCAGAGCGCGTCCCTTTTTTCTGGGCAAGTTCCAACATAGCCCTTTGCAGTTTTGTTCCCACTGGAAGCATGAGTAGAGCGTGACATCATCAAAACCCACCGCCCCCATGCGCTGCCGATTTTGTTACAACTCCTAAGTCAAGTCCGGCCAGCCAGCACTGACAGTCATCGTCAGGCACCTGCTGGGGCCCATGTGCAGCTAGGAGGGGCGCACTGTCAACACCCAGAGCCTCCTGGCCCTGCTGTCACTGCCTCCAATATGGTGGCCATGTGTCCACTTTTACAGTCCTCTCTTTGAAGGGCCGTCCTGCCCAATTCCAGTTTAAAAATAAAGGACCATCATTCAGAACGGTTGCCCATCAGTGCTTAGCACTTGGACAGCAGTCTGGACAGGCAGGCATACAGGTCACCGGGTCACAGCCTTCTACACTATGATGAGATGGAACGGTATTTCTGTTTTAAATTATACGAATGTCTAAAATCGCATCTATATAACGAAATTAGCACATGCAAACATCATGCAAATCACTGCCCCCCTTTTTTTGGCGATGTAATCCCTCTTTTTCGGCACATCATAAGCGGGGGCCCTGCTCTCCAAGAGAGCGCAGGAGTAGCCCAGAGGAAGTGGCAAATTGCCATACCATTAGGCCAGGAGTGGCCAACTGGTATCCCTCCAGATATTTTGGCCTACAATTCCCATCAGCCCTAGCTAGTAAAGCCAATGGTGAGCTGTACTCCAAAACAAACAATAAAAATGTCCTGACTGTCAGAGCAATAAGACAATGGAACCAACTACCTAGGGAGGTGGTGGTGGGCTCTCCCACTCTGGAGGCATTCAAGGTGCGGCTGGACAGCCATCTGTCGGGGATGCTTTGACCTGGATTCCTGCATTGAGCAGGGGGTTATTTATTTATTTATATTTATTTATTACATTTATACCCCGCCTTTTTTCCTACAAGGAACTCAAGGCGGCTTACATAATCCTCCTCCTCCTCTCCATTTTATCCTCACAACAACCCTGTGAGGTAGGTTAGGCTGAGAGGCAGTGACTGGCCCAAAGTCACCCAGTGAGTTTCATGGCTGAGCGGGGACTAGAACCCGGATCTCCCGAGTCCCAGTCCAACACTCTAACCACTACGCCACACTGGCCTTGTGTAGGCCCCTTCCAACTCTACTATGATTCTATGACCACATTTCTCAAATCTCTCAAATCTGCTTTGCAACCAATTTTGAATTTCAGGATGTTTGGGACATTCTGCTGTTAAAGATTACTCCCATGTGCCTTTTATTTTAGGGGGGAAACCATTACTGGTCCCCTGATAACACTATTACAGGCTGTGAGCTCCCCATACCTGTCTTGCCACTTTCGGAGCAAGGGGGAAAGGGACCTGACTTTCCTGGCAACGTTTTCCAGGATCCCGATTGCAGCATGAGCGCGTCAGGCCAGAAACACAGGAAGTTGCGCTGTGTGGAGGTGGTCTCGATCAGCGACTTACCAAACTCACAGTTTGCAGTAGACTTCTGGGGGGGCATCAGTGCAATCACAACAAACAGAGGAAAACACTAAACCATCCTTTCCAGAGCACAGCCCTTAGTTGCTTCAGAAATTTTGGATACACACTCTTGCTTTAGAATAAATTTAAAAATATACAGTGTGGTGGACTGCAGGGATTCTAGTAAGAAATATTTAAAAAGTAGGCGATGCAAGGCTGAACCTAGCCCACCACTGCTATACATTGTAATATAATATCCTGCATTAATGCTGGGAAGGTGGTATATGCCTGGCATGGACAAAGACGGATTGAGCGTACAAATTCCCACGCTGAAATATCTTTTTCCTACAGACATGAGGAAGAATCTCATGCTGGAACGTTATGCTGGAACTGGTGTTCCCAAGCAGGGTAGGCCTCATCCAAATCAAGCCCAATTCCAAGCCTGTGCTTCTCCCTACCATAGGGAAGCTCAAGCTTCCCCAATCCAAACCATCCCTCCCAACATGACTGCCATAGTGAGATCACAAACATAAAATTCTCCATAGCATAAATACAGCCTCCTCCAACCCAGCACCCTCCAGATGGGTTGGACTACAACTCCCATCATCCCCAACCAGCATGGCCAACAACGGCGGTGCTTACTGGGAATGGTGGGAGTTGTAGTCTACTACATCTGGAGGACACTGGGTTGCAGGAGGCTGGCATAGTAGGTCAACATCTCCCCACCCCAAAGCCTGAAAATGATAAAAGCCCTGCCGAAGCTGGAGTCCTAACCTGGAAGTCGGGGAATCAGAACACGTTGGAGACTCATCACTCCTCAAGCTCAGGGGTTCCAAAGCATCCAAGAAACTATCTGGTGCCTACGGAGCAAACAGACAAAGTTCAGCATCCATCACAGGGGCAACGCTTCACTGTGGCTCATGTTCGTCGTTGAGATGATGTCTTCAGCTTCCCGCTGAGTCAGAAGCGAAACTCCAGGTAGGAAGATTAGTCACAGGCTTTATATGGAAATGTGGGACTATGAAGGAGTTTCTGCAGCAACCAATTTTTAGATTTATTTCAGTTCATTAAGAGGATTCATACACTGCTTCTCATTTTTACAGAAGATTCCAAAGCAGTTCACACAATAAAATAAATGACAAGGTACGGTAAGTATTAAAAAAACACACCAATAGATTAAAACAATAAAACAGTAAAGTATCTCATTCACAGTAACCAAGAGTCACTAGCAGTCCTAATAGTCCGGAAAATGCCTGGGGCAAACAAATATGTCTTAAATCACCAGCAGGAACGCTCCACGCTCTCAATGGGGAGATCATTCCACATGGCGGGTGCCACAACAGAGAAGGTGGGCACCCTTTTTAATATCTATTGCCACAAAATTGCTGCCTAAGGTGGCCACCCCACTTGGCCTCCGGTTAGGGCTGGCACTGAAGACCTTGTTGCCCATGTAAGGTCCAACTGGAACAGGAAACCCTTTTATACTCCTTCCTGCCCAGAAGCATCCAATGGCCACTCTGGGTGGGCGGAGCCAATTCGGAGCCTGAGGTAGAGAAGCTGCCACCTGCAGTTCAAAGGTTTACTGCATTGGGCATACAGATCCCCGCAGCTCCTGATAACAATACAGCTCTTGCATGCAGTGCTCATGTGGAATAGCTGACCAAACACGGCCCCTTCTTAAAGCACAACCATCTTCCCAGTCAAAAAAGTTGAGATTTGCCCCCCCACGCACACCTTTTGTGGGGGGGGGGAGTGAAGTGTTTGAGACACTCAGGCTTTTATGTTCTAGGTTGCTCTAGGCCTTGGTTACCTGCTGCTGAGGAGATGATCCAGGGGAACTGGGCGACCCTGAAAAAACGAGTGGGAGTTTCTTCAGCACCAAAGTCACTCGGCTGGACGTCTCAAGTAGCTTCTTCACCAGATTCATCCGGATCCAGCCCACCTGCACAATCAAGAGATTGTCTTGCTGTTAATGCTATTGTTAGTTTGAACTACTTTTATTTGTTTTACAGTTTTGGACATTGTTTTAATAGAACTTCTTTGTGTTTTTATAAGATTTATGTAAGGCCTGCCTGTGAACATTCTATCTGAATGGCTTGGGTGGCCATATTCCCCCCCCGCCTTTTTTTTTACAGAGGACTGTCTTCTATTTGAAAGGCTGCCAGAGGACCATCCTCAGAGCATCCTGTATTTGAAGGGCTGCCCAGTCCAAGTCTGGTTAAACGATAAAGAACCAGCAGAAAGAAGAGCTGGGCCTTGAAGCTGCCCATCCACAGTCAGCAGCTAAACTGCAGACTGAACAGGCAGGCACACAGGTGTTCACCTGGTCACGGTCTTATGCACTATGGTGAGATGTACGGTATTTCTATTTAAATTATAATAATAATTTCTAGATTTACATCTATACATATTGATCAGCATATGCAAATCGGTGTCCTCTCTTGTCCTCTCTTTTGTTGATGCATTTCCTCTTTTGGGCAATTTATAAGAGCTGGGGTTTCTGGGGGAGAGAACTGGTTGATTACAGTAATCTTGTGGATTACCATAACCCTTGTGAAAGACAGTAGCCTGGCGGATTCCTTCATTTGTGAATTTATCATTTTAAGGATTTATTTTCCCCTAAGGGTTACTTTGATCTTTTCCTTCTTTTCGGGCCTTCCTCTATTTTGTATTTTTCTATATACATATGTCGATTGCATGTATGAATGCATGTATTTGTTTGCCTTTCATCTGTAAATATTTAACTCTGTTCATATAAATTGGGTAATTATAAAGTTATTCCAGATTTCATATTGTGTTTTGTTGATTTAAGCGGAAGTATGAACTGAACCTGGCCCAATTTTGATGTGAAACTGTGAGTATCATCTCAATTGGATTACATTTATATTCCTGATTAACCATGCTGTGTTGCGAACCTATGTAGGAAAGTGGTTTTGTACATAATGTAAATTAAAAAAAATAAATACAACTGAGACATTCAGGACCTGGGCAAACATTGGGCTTTATCCCTCATATACCATTTCTAAAGGTAGCTGCTGCAGCCACAGAATGGCCCGGTCAGGGCCAACTTGAGACATTTTGCTGCCTGAGGTGAAGGAACAAGTTGCCCCACCACTCCTGTGCCATTCCACATGAAGAAGCTGACTAGACTGAGAACTGAATCTTATTGCAAGGCTGCTGGAGATAGAACAGCATCCTGCCCTGCCGAGAACAGCAAGCTAAGCTACCTTAGGGGGCACACAGCTGTGTCCTCCAGCACCTCACCACTGCTTCCCCAACCTAGTGCCTGAGGCAGCTGCCTTACTCTGCCTAATGATAGGGCTGGCCCTGTGGAAGGGTGTGTGACTCCCTCAGGGACATCCCAACCCTTTCCTGAAATTTCACTTTCATTTAAAAAAGAAAGAAAGAGGAAAGTCTCTAGTCTCTACGCCACACTCTAGAGCCAGTGTGGCGTAGTGGTGAGAGTGTTGGACTGGGACTCGGGGGATCCGGGTTCTAGTCCCCGCTCAGCCATGAAACTCACTGGGTGACTTTGGGCCAGTCACTGCCTCTCAGCCTAACCTACCTCACAGGGTTGTTGTGAGGATAAAATGGAGAGGAGGAGGAGGATTATGTAAGCCGCCTTGAGTTCCTTGCAGGAAAAAAGGCGGTGTATAAATGTAATAAATAAATAATAATAAATAATAGTCCCTTTTATTCATGTAAAAAAGAGAAATTATGTACATGCAGTATTCTACCTAACTGTTCGCCAAGAAATAAACCTGCTCCGATTCCCCCTCCCCAACATTATTACTATTACATTACATTTATATACCACCTTTTTTCCTGCAAGGAACCCAAGGTTCCTTGCAAAAGGAACCAAGAGGTTGCTTTTCTCACCTCTTGCAGGCAAGTGGGTGCCTGGTGGAAGAGGGAAACGAGGTGAGGCCGCTCGGGTAGCGCGGCCCACTGCGGTCATCTTTCCATAGGGCTCCCCAAAATCTGCAGCTGGCACTGGGGGTTACCATCTGCTCTTCCCCCATATTAATACTATAGACTGGCTATTCTTTTTATTTATTTATTTATTATATTTATACCCCGCCTTTTTTCCTGCAAGGAACCCAAGGCGGCTCACATAATCCTCCTCCTCTTCATTTTATCCCCACAACAACCCTGTGAGGTAGGTTAGGCTGGGAGTCAGTGAGTGGCCCAAAGTCACCCAGTGAGCTTCATGGCCGAGCGGGGACTAGAACCCGGATCTCCCGAGCCCCAGCCCGACACTCTCACCACCACGCCACAGCACACCACATGCTGGCCAATGGGTGCAAATGCCCTGGGATAACCAACAAGCACTAGGCACTTATTAAGATTTGTAAAAAGTAAAGTATTATTAGTAAGTAACCCAATTAAAATAACTTCCTTCGGCCCCCTCACCACAGCATTTCCTGGCTATGGACCCGAGCGGCTACAGTCACCTGTTGGTGGCGGCGCGCATGCCTCGAAGAGGTTGCCAATGGTCATTCTTAAAGAAGTGAAGCAAGAATACGCCAGTGTGGCGTAGTGGTGAGAGTGTTGGACTGGTGGGGACTCTGGAAGATCCGGGTTTCTAGTCCCCGCTCGGCCATGAAACTCACTGGGTGACTTTGGGCCAGTCACTGACTCTCAGCCTAACCTACCTCACAGGGTTGTTGTTGTGAGGATAACATGGAGAGGAGGAGGAGGAGGATTATGTAAGCCGCCTTGGGTTCCTGCAGGAAAAAAGGCGGGGTATAAATATAATAAATAAATAAATAAAAAGAATAGCCAGTCTATAGTATTAATATGGGGGAAGAGCAGATGGTAACCCCCAGTGCCAGCTGCAGATTTTGGGGAGCCCTATGGAAAGATGACCGCAGTGGGCCGCGCTACCCGAGCGGCCTCACCTCGTTTCCCTCTCCCACCAGGCACCCACTTGCCTGCAAGAGGTGAGAAAAGCAAGCAGGGGCCGCGGCTCCTTTCCCCTGCCCTCCTCACTCAGAGAGTGACAAGCAACAGCGAGGAGGAGGAGGAGGAGCACAGCAGGGAAGTTCTGGGAGTTGGCAGCGGGACCCCTGCCGGGGTGTGGGCCTCGGCAGGTGCCCAACGATACCAACCCTGCTGGTCTATGACCGTAACAAATAAATTGAAATTGACCAACCCGCAATTTCCGTGGCTCAGTGGTACAGCACGCGCTTTGCATTCAGAAGGTCCCCCGGCTCAATCCCCGGCATCTCCAGCTACGGCTGGAAAAATTCCTGCCTGAATTTCTGGAGAGCCGCTTCCAGTTCATGTGTGGACGATACTGGGCTAGACGGACCAACGGTCCGACTCAGTATACGGCAGCTTCCCATCTTGGCCCCGGTAATCACACCAGGGATAATGCAGCAAGGAAAGGAAAAAAAGTAGCACAGGAAAACATTCATGCCACCAGAGCTCTGAATGGATTCCATACAGAAACCGGCAACTTTGCATACCATTTCCTGCCACAGCATTTTGTAGAAACATTAACCAGTTGGGAAGCCCATTGGTATAACCTTTGCGCTTGATTTTAACTTCTTAGAAAGGCAGATGCAACCAGAAGGGGCATAACGAGGGAGTAAGAGTCCTTTCCTTACAACACAGAAGGTGTTCAATCCGTGGCACCTCCAACTGAAAATAAAAGGATCTCGAAGAGTAGGGCTCAGAAAGATGTCTATCTGAGACCATGGAGAGCCACTGCCTGTCTGAAGTTATTCCCTTTAAAATGTTTATCCTGCCTTTCCGGTAATTTAAAAATGAATAAAAACAAGGTTTAAAACTTAGTCATCTGACACATAGACCAAATGATACAGAAGCAGTAGCATCAGAGCGGGGGAAAAACCCTAACACTAGCAATAATTAAGAAATATATTAAACAAATAAAAATAAAAGGTGGTGGTGGGCTCTAGAGACAGGGCCTTCTCAGTGGTGTACCCTGCCCCATGGAATTCCCTTCCAAGAGATATATAGTTGACTCCATCTGTCAGCTGCTTTTAAGTGGGTTTTTTTTAAAAAAAAAAAAATACTTGTCCTGTCTGGCTTTTAATGGAGGTTGGCTGGGGAATGCTGGGAGTTGTAGGACCCTTTTCTGTCTAAACATGCACAGGATTGCGCCCTAAATCAACCAGTGCGCAAATGAGATCTGCCAAACTCAGCTGGAGCCCTCTGCTATAGCAAACTTAGCATCATGGTTAATCCTGCCCAAGTAGTCGGCCCTCGAGCCAAGCAAAGAAGAGGCCCACACTTACCACCACCTGGTTGTTGACTTGCACTATCTCATCCCCCGGGAGGACCCTGCTGCAATCTTCAACCAGGGACTGGAAGAGAAAAATACAGAACAAACAACAACAACAACAACAACAACAACAACAACAGGACAAGGTCAAGATCGCCCTTGTTTGCAGGGAGAAAGAAGCAACGTGGACACTCTCACTGATTGTAAAATCCAAGTAAGAAGCTTTCTGGCTGGAGAAAGTCAAAGATTGGAGGGGTTGCTGCAGAGGGGATTAAGCATTAACTTAAGGCTCTGACCTTTTGGGTAATTCCAGCTCAATAAAGGATGCAAGGAACTAGCTGTGCTGGGGGTGGGGGGAGTTCTGGCCAAGCTTAGCATGACGGCGGAGTCACCGTCAGGGGCGGGCGGTAGGGAAAGAAGGCAAAGCAGGTGGGCTAAGCCAGATTCTGCCCAGCGCAGTTTGAGGAAGAAAGATGAGCCCTCTTTCCTGAGAGGAGTCCTCACATGTCCCTCACGGGCTGCTTTCAGAGATGCAAAGTCATCAAGGGGAGGGGGGGGCTATTTTCGGACCCGAGTTAATGTCACCGTCCTCTCGCTATGGGAACGGGTTTGATGGGAAGAGCCAAAGCCACAAATAACACACACACACACACCGCCTCCGCTCTCCACACCTCAGCATACTCACTTCTGGAGCAGTTCCTGAGATGAAATGGAGACAAGAGGGTGAAGATTTAATCTCGATGCCCTGAAGAGAGAAGATTTAGGAGAGGTGGTTATCAAAGCAAACTGGCTGGGAGGGGGAAAGAGGTGACTTAAGGGGCATCTGACCGTCTATATCAGGGGTCCTCAAACTTTTTAAACAGGGGGCCAGTTCATTGTCCCTCAGACTGTTGGGGGGCCGGACTATAGTTTGGAAAAAAAAATGAACGAATGGATCAAGTAAAAAAAAAAAGGACCCGGGTCCTTTTTTTTTACTTGATAGGGGTGAATTTTCCCCCCTTACATGGAAAGTTATTTTATTTATTTATTTATTCATTATTTATTTATTTCATTTTTATACCACCCAATAGCCGAAGCTACAAGACAGTCCCTGCCTGCAGGCTTACAATCTAAAAAGACACGACACACAAGGAAAAAGGAATGGGGAGGGAAGAAGAGGGAATATTAATGAATACTCCTGGCAGGGCTGGTGGTATTTACATATATAGTTGCACAATTGTTTCATGCCTAACACGAATATACTTTTGTTTTTGCCATCACACAAATGAGCATACTCTGCTTCAATCCAAAGTAGCATTTTTGAAACATTAGAAATCTGACTTAGTTACATCAGCTCATACATAAGAGGTAAAACACCACAACTAATTTTTCCATTTATTTTTTTATTTTATTTATTATATTTATACCTCACCTTTTTTCCTGCAAGGAACCCAAGGCGGCTTACATAATCCTCCTCCTCCTCTCCATTTTCTCCTCACAAAAACCCTGTGAGGTAGGTTAGGCTGAGAGTCAGTGACTGGCCCAGAGTCACCCAGTGAGCTTCATGGCCGAGTGGGGACTAGAACCCGGATCTCCCGAGTCCCAGTCCAACACTCTCACCACTATGCCACACTGGCTCCATATTATGGAAAAGAATTAACAGAATCGGCGCTTGAAGCGAAAGAGTTAAAAAAAAGTCTGCTTCCGCCAATCAGCCGGCGGGCCAGATAAAAAGGCAAGGCGGGCCGGATGTGGCCTGCGGGCCTTAGTTTGAAGACCCCTGGTCTATATCCTGGTCACTGCAGTCCTCAGGAGAGGTACTCTTGGTGGTCCTGCAGGCCCTGGAGGTCCACTTTATGGCTAATGAGAACAGAGCTTTTCGTGTTTCATGAAAAAATGCAGAAAAGGGCAACTAAAATGATCAAGGGGCTGGAGCAACTCCCCTATGAGGAAAGGATATAACATCTGGGACTGTTTAGCTTAGAAAAAGGGCGAAGTAAGGTGAGACATGATACAGGTGTACAAAATTATGCATGGTGTGGAGGAAGTGGATGGGGAGACATTCTTCTCCCACTCTCATAAGACCAGAACCCAATGGGGTCACATCTCATGAAGCTGATTGGTGGGAGATTCAGGACAGATGAAAGGAAGGACATCTTCACACAGTGCTATGTGAAGCTATGGAATTCACTTCCACAAGATGGAAACTATGGGATTCACTTCCACAAGATGTAGTGAAGGCCACAACTTTGGATGGCTTTAAAAGGGAACTGGACAAATTCATGGAGGAGAAGGCTGCCAATGGCTACTAGTCCTGATGGCTCTGTGCTACCTCCAGGATCAGAGGCAGTATGCCTATGTACACCATTTGTGGGGGAACATGGGTGGGTGCTGTTGCATTCATGTCCTGCTTGGGGTTTTTCCACGGGCAACTGGCTGGCCACTGTGCAAACAGAATGCCGGACCAGATGGACCCTTGGTCTGATCCAGCAGGGCTCTTCTTCTGTTCTTATGTTTTGCAGCTCCTGCCCTGTGGAATTCCCTTCCCATTAATATTCGGCAGCCACCAGTCATTTCGAAATGTATGCAGCTGCTCAAGACATTCCTTTTCACTCAGACTTTCCCTGCAGTGTGGCCCAGAGACATATATTGGCTTTCTTGATCATGCAGTTATTGATTTTTACTCTGTACTTTTATTGTTGCAGTTTTTGTGGCGTAGGCCACTCTGGTGTTTTTTTTTAAGTTCAGCACAGTGGTCTGTCTACGGGAGCCAGGGGTTGCAGAGATGCAGCGCCGGCACTTTCTTGTTAGCAGGGATGCTGATGTCATCTGCCACCCCCACCCCCCCATCCCCGGCTTCCCTGTTCCCTCTGAGCTTAGCTGCAATCCTCACAGTAGATGGGGGTGCATGATTTCCCCAGCAACAGTATATTGTTCCTTGTTGTAGTGCACAGTAATTTTGGGTGGCTTGGCATTGAATGGGAACTGAATGGGAATTGCCCAGTTAAGACCCATCAGCTCTACAGAAGACCTGCTCCTAGAACCAGTTTGTTGATATAGATCCATACAGCTACCTGCAATTGTGGTCTCTCTTTGGGGGTGTGGTTATGAGGACTGTCATGAGGACTGGTTCAGTGGCATATGAATTTACAATCTGGTGGTTATTTACCCCCAAAGGACCAGTGCAAAGGTAAGCAACCTGCGGTCCTTGGCCCAAGTTCAAGCACCCTTCTGCAAATGAACAGTTCAGACCACTGGCAAGGGCAATCCATTCTGTATTTAGCCCCCACCCCCCACACAACATCCTTGCAAAAAAGAGAGCGCCAGGCTCACCAGACTGTCTTCTGGCCCCGCCGGCACAAGCTCCACCGTCTCCAAGATGGCAGTTTGATCGAGGAGGTGAGCTGGACTGTACTTCAAGATTTGCTCACAGATGCCCGAGATGTGTCTCCCCTGCAGGGCGCAAAGAGGCAAAGCGCTGCCCTTAAAATTTGGCCCTTGTGCCAAAAGTGAGCAACAATCGCACATGGGGGCACAAGATCCTCCCAGACCTTTCCCTAACCCCAGATTTTTATCTATTTGCTGAATGGGCCGGGAAGCACAACATGAACCTGCCCCCCCTGCCTTTTCCCAAGTACCATAAATATGGTCCACCATCCCAAATTATGGCATCCAATGACTGTGCTGTCTCACTGGATCACCCCAAGTTTTAGTGTTTCGAAAGAGAACGGTTTCTCCCCATTTCACTATCTCTGTGGTGTTCATCGTTTTATAAACCAATACGCTGTGTCCACACTCCAGCCAGCCCACTCTTCCTTGTCTAAACTAAAACTTTCAGTCTAAACTAAAACTAAAACATTTTAAAGGATTTTCCATGGGGGGGGGGGGGCGACGACACACAACCTTGACCTATTCTGTAGCATTCACAAGACTGGCTACTGCAACAGAGAGTCAGCTCTTAGGAGCTTCATTACATAAAATAATGGACATGCTTATTAGATACAGTTGGGGAGACTCAACCGGGTTGTCGTCGCAGTTCTTGTTGTGCAGCTCTTTTCAGATGACCAAGCGAACGGACAAAAAGGAAGTACGTAGTCCTTCTTCACACAGCGCACAGTTAAAACTGTGGAACTTTCTAGCACAAGGCAAGATGTGGTGGCGATGACTGCCAACTTCGACGGCTTTAAAAGAGGATTAGACAGCACGAGCTGCAGTTGTTTTTACAGGGCCCCTGGGCAAGGCACCCTCCATGGGCCCTCTCGCTCAGCGAGACGGCCTTCTCGCTGCCGTCGTCAAGCGGCCGCCATGGCTCCTCCTCCTCCTCTTTCTCATCATTGCTACTGCTCGCTTGACGGGAAGAGAGCCAGGGAGGAAGCCGGCAGCGGCATCTACTGCTCCCTCCTTCTCTTCACCATCGCTGTTGTCTGGACCAGGGCGAGAGACAGGTGAACAGGCAGGTTGCCATGGCGAAGAGGAGGAACAACACCAGAGGGTTCGTGTCAGTGGACCCCCTCCTGGGGTGTGGGTCCTCGGCAGGTGTCCAACCATGCCTACCCTCAACGTCAGCACTGGGATTGGACAGAGTCATGGACAATAAGGCTATCAATGGCTACTAGGCATGATACGACTCATGCGAGGGATGGGGGGGGGAGTTAGGGACACATCTGCTGTCTCCACACTCATGACCGCCCCATGTGCTCGTGGAGGTCCAGAGCAGGGGCAGCGGGCATGCCCCTGACAGAGGCGGCGTCTAGGCATAGTTGGGCACCTGTCGAGGACCCACACCCTGGCAGGGCCCGCTGACTGACAAGAGCCCCCTTGAGTTGCTCTTCCTCTTCACCATCGCAACCTAGGAATAAATTGCATTGCATGATTAGGAATAACTGGTAAAGTCTCCCAATGGAGGGATGTAAACAGTGGGGTCCCCACAGGGATCTGTATTGGGGACCAATGCGTTTCAACTTATTATTTAATGATCCGGAATCAGGAGTGAGCAGTGAAGTGGCCAAGCTGGCTGACAACACCAAATTATTTAGGGTGGTCAAAACAAAAAGGGGTTGCGAGGAGCTCCAAAAGGATCTCTCCAAACTGGGAGAATGGGCATCAAAATGGCAAATGCAGTTCTGTGTAGGCAAGTGTAAAGTAACGCATGTTGGGGCAAAAAAAATCCCAACTTCAAGTAAAAACTGTTGCGATCTGAGCTAGCAGTGACTGATCCAGAAAGAGATCTTGGGGTTATGGTAGACAGCACGATGAAAATGTCGACCCAGTGTGCGGCTGCCGTGAAAAAGGCAGACTCCACGTTAGACATAATTAGGAAGGGAATTGAAAATAAAACTGCCAATATAACATTGCCCTTATACAAATTTATGGTGCAACTGCACTTAGAATGCTGTGTACAGTTCTGGTCAATGCACCTAAAAAAAGGACATTGTAGAGTTGGAAAAAGTGTAGAAAAGGGCAACTAAAATGATCAAGGGGCTCAAGCAGCACCCCTATGAGGAAAGGTTACAGCAGCTGGGATTGTTTAGCTTAGAAAAAAGGCGAGTAAGGGGAGACATGATAGAGGTGTACAAAATTATGCACGGTGTGGAGAAAGTGGATAGGGAGACATTTTTCTCCCTCTGTCATAATACTAGAATCCAATGGGGTCATCCCATGAAGCTGATTGGCGGGAGATTCAGGACAGATCAAAGGAAGGACTTCTTCACACAGTGCATCGTTAAACTATGGAATTCACTTCCACAAGATGTAGTGATGGCCACCAATTTGGATGGCTTTAAAAGGGGACTGGACAAATTCATGGAGGAGAAGGCCATCAATGGCGACTAGTCCAGATGGCTCTATGCCACCTCCAGTATCAGAGGCAGTATGCCTATGTACACCAGTTGCCGGGTGACATGGGCGGGAGGGTGCTGTTGCACTCACATCCTGCTTGTGGGATCCCGTGGGCAGCTGGTTGGCCACTGCATGAACAGAATACTGGACTAGATGGACCCTTGGTCTGATCCAGCAGGGCTCTTCTTATGTTCTTAACCTGCGTGTTCACCTGCCTCTTGCTCTGGCCTGGACAACAGTAGTGGTGAGAAGGAGGAGCAGGAGATGCCACGGCCTACTTGCTCACTGGCTGTCAGGCAAGCGAGTGGTAGCAATGATGGGAAAGAGGAGGAGGAGCACTGAGGGAGGGGGGCCATGGGGGGCGACTCGCCCAAGGGCCCTCCAAAACCTGGATCCGGCACAGGCTTCTGAGGCCACCAAGAGACATATTCGCCAAAAAAATGGCCAAAAACATCAGGTAAATCGCCACCCAGGAACTCAAATTAAGATGCCAGCCAGGTACTTTCCCCCTCCTGCGTTAGATCCACCAACTGCAATACTTACAATCAATAAAATCCGATCCTCCCTCTCAGACACAGTGCAGTCCTACAAGAAGGAATGCAAGGAAAGCTATTTGTGATTGAAGCTACAGCAGGATTCTGCAAACAATCCCAGAGACAGGTAGGGATAGAGTTACAGCAACTTAGCAATCATTTATCATGCTAAGCAGCCAGTTATCGCCCTGATTTTAGCAGCAAGCAAAGCAAGAGGTCACCTGCACTTGTGTAGTACAGTAATACCTTGGATTGCAAGTAACTTGGTCTGAGAGCGTTTTGCAAGACAAGCAAAAAATTTAAAACATTTTTGACTTGATAAACGAGCAAGGTTTTGCAAGACAAGCCGTAGGGATGTAACCGCTCGCCTCGAGCAGGCGTAGTGGGCCGAAATCGGCCCCGCTCACGCCCGCCAGAGACTCACTTTGATATAAGAGTGTTTTGGATTACAAGCACGGTTCCGGAACGAATTATGCTCGCAATCCAAGGTATTACTGTATGGGTTTTACGTCAATTTAACCTTGCCTTCCCCCCCCCATAACATTGTTTTTCTATGTTCAAGGCATTTCCCCCAATGGGCAAACATTCAAACAGGTACAGTACTGTGTTTGCTCATTTTTCCTCTTCCCTCTGTATCCCCTTTTCCTTTTGTGTCATGTCGTCTAGACACAAGGTTGTGGGCAGGGACTGCCTTATTTTTATTGATCTTACATGAGCCGCTCTAGGAGACTTTTTGGCTGAAGAGTGGGGTAAAAATCCTTTAAATAGAATAAAATAAAAATAAAATTGTGACCCCTAAGTTGCTTCATTATTCATGCTCCAACTGAGAATGGTGAGTAAGGTTGCTGGGTCCCAGGATTTGACCCAAAGTTTTAGCCTCCTTCTTGGGGTCAACAGAGATGCGTTCAATCTCAGGATGGGGAGGATGCCACATCCTTCTTTTGCGTTCTAAAATTTTAAGCCACTCCCATTTCCAGCTTATCTCAGCATCTCTCTCTTTCTTTGTCTCCTTAGGGCTTCTTTGATGTAAGGCAGCCTTCCCCAACCCGGTGCCCTCCAGATGTTTTGGGCATCATCTCGCATGAGCCCCAGCCAGCATGGCCCAAAGGTCAGGAAGGCTGGAAGTTGTGGTCCTAAAGATCTGGAGTGTACCATGTTGGGGAAGGGAGACATAAGGGAAGGATTGCAGCTCACTGGTAGAGCACCTGTTTGGCATGCACAAAATCCCGGGTTCAATGTCCGACATCTCCAGGTAAGGCTGGGAAAGACTCCCTGTCCAGAAGTCCAGAGAGCCGCTCTCAGCCAGCACAAGCTAGACTAAGCTGGATGGACCAAAAGTCAGACTCCTGTGCCCCTAATAAAAAGCAGGGCTCAGGCCCACAGGACAAAAGGAAAAAAGAAAAGGGGGGGGAGAGCACAAATCTGCATATGCTAATTTACATCTACTCTAAAGTCTGTAAAGGACCCTGTCTCCTAAGGACACCCTTATTTGTTAAAAGGGATGTACGGACAGGGGAGAGGAGGGCTTCGGGGGGGGGGGGGACCTCAGGCAGAAAGTTTCAAGTGGGGGAGGCAGCAGCAGGTGAAGCGCATGTGGGCAAAAAGCCTGCTAATCCAGGGGGATCAGATGCAACAGCAAGTGCCCCTGGACAGCAGGGTGGTGGGGCAGAGATGGCCTCCCAAGATTCGGGGCTCCAAATGAAAGATTCAGGGCTCCCGCCCTAGTGGGCCATCCCCTAACACCGCCTCTGATAAAAAGCATAAATGCTTGGAAGAAAGACAGACAACATCCATTCCAACAGGTCCCCATTTTCATCTGTGACATGTTCATGATACTCAGGCTTGGGGGGTCAGCCCTTCACATCCTATCCTAGCTCAGCTGCCAGGGCTCCCCCAGCACGGATGCCTGCCCTGCCCCTCCCCCACACCAGGCTGCCAGGTCTGCAAGCAGCCATTTCAATTTCCCAGAATGTCCTGGAGTGTCACTGCAACACTTCACAGAGGCATCCCCCAAAAGGACGACAAGTGTTTTGACAGTGTTTTACCGAGGACAGGAACCAGAAAATAGGATTGCCGCCCAGTAAATCGGGACAGATGGAGGATATGCAATAATCCTGCGCTGCAGAACAATGAAAACAGCCTTCCCCAACCAGGCACACACCAGATGTGTTGGACTACAAGTCCCATCCTCCACAGCCACCAAAGTGATCAGTTGCTGCTGGCTGGGGATGATGGGGTTTGTAGTCCAACACACCTGGAGGGCGCCAGGCTGAGGGAGGCCAAGTTAGGAGAGACTTGAGATCTCTTTTAAGAAACAAAAACCCACCACAGACGAGTTCCAAAGGCTCCGCCCCCTGGCCCAACAGGCACTGCCCTTGTGCTCCTAGGCTCCGCCCCCGAGTCTCAAAGTCAAAGCTGCAGGAATACTAGCAACCGTAATGGTAGGAACCCAGATGCACAGGGTGAGAAACAAAATGAAGAATCTTGGGGTGGGAGGGAAGTAGAGGAAAAGCAACGGCATGCAGTACTGCTGAGTAGGGGGGCCGCTTACGAATTGCCAAAAAAGGAGGAAATGCATCACGAAGCAGAAACAAAAGAGGACGGCGATTTGCATAAAATATTGCATATGCTGATTTATTTGCATAGACGCAAATTTAGAAATTATTATTTAAATAGAAATACACTCCAAAAAAACCAAAACAACCAACAATAGCACCTCCAGTTTATAAATGTATAGATTTTTAAAAGTATAAAGAAGTTTTAAAAATAGGGGAACATTGTGGCATAAAACGCCAGCCTCAGAACCTGCTACAATACCACTTATCCACCAAGCCAGAACCTGTCAGGAACAGGCCAAGCCTCAATGGGGGAGAACAAAAATTAACAATCAGCACCTGTATTCCACAGCCGGTCGGGTCAAGCCGCATTAATAAACATCATAGCTTGTTAGAGAAATACGGTCCATGTCACCATAACGTAGAAGACTGTGACCAGGTGAGCTGTGTGCCTGCCTGTTCAGTCTGCTGTCCAGGTGCTCACTCTGGATGGGCAACAATTCTTAAGAGTTTTATTTATTTATTTATTTAATATCTTTATACCCCGCCTTTTTTCCTGCAAGGAACCCAAGGTGGCTTACACAATCCTCCTCCTCTCCATTTTATCCTCACAACAACCCTGTTTTATCTTTAAATTGGGATTGGACAGGACAGCCCCTCACATATAGCAGGGGTCCCCAACCTTTTTGGACCCGTGGGCGTCTACCTGTCGCATCTATGGGTTTTAGGCTGCGTCTTATTCAGCAAAAACGTGTGTTTCATGTCTATTAGACACCGCAACGTCTCTTTAATAAGGGATTGTCTAATTCAGCTAATTGCTGGTGGTGCAATACAGCTAATACTTCTTTTAAACATATTTTGGCAATGTCTAGTAGTTGCTTCTTTCTGGGAGGAGGTCATTACACTGATAAATTTTCTACTGGAACAGTCCTTAATATTCACTGATGTACATGCGCTTCTAAATTATTTACCCTCTTCATGGAAATTAACAAACGGAAGGGGGAATGGATTCTCTGGGCCCTTTTGACAGCTAAAAGACTGATATTACAAAATTGGAAGGATAAACGATCACCTCCTATAATGCAATGGATTCAGGACCTTACAACACCTTGAAGCCTATGTATAATTTCTAGAAAGCGTAAGCATTTCATACAAACCCATGTACATATATTAAAAAACCAGAGGGAAAATAATTTTTTTAAAAATAAAATTTAAAAATATTCAGTGGCCCACAGGCTTCAGGTTGGGGACCCCTTTGCCTGTGCCATTAGAGGTGCCTGCAGATGCCATACTGGGGACCCCTGACGTAGAGGACAGTCCTCTGTAAAAGAGGGAAAATGGCCATGCTGAGAGCCACTAAGAGAGTGTACAAAACTTTCAAAATATGTCTATACATCTTGCCCAATGGAGTTGCAAGCTGGAGCAAGTCTGCAGCTTGCTGCTGAATCCTGGCCCTTTCCCCCCAAGCTTATCCTTTCCTACAGGCAAACCAAGGATCAAGTACTCTATTCTTTCCTAGCTATTTATACTTAATACCTTTTTATTTTAAACAAACTACAAATACACACACACACACACACACACACGTATCTCACAAATATAAAACAACTGATGCTTCAAAATGCCATAACAAATGGAATACCACGCACCAAACAGGGGCACCCTTAACAGTCAAGAAGTGGGTTTTATAGGGGGAAGAGTGGGGACACACTACAAACTGAAGAGGTACTGGGCAAAAAGAAAACTACGGTACTTAAGTTTCTGTCTGCCGTTGCATGGATCAGCCTTCCTCAACCTGGTGCCCCCCAGATGTGTTGGACTACAACTCCCAGCATCCCCCAGCCAGCTGGCTGGGGGTGCTGGGAGTTGTAGTCCAACACATCTGGGGGGCACCAGGTTGAAGAAGGTTGGCACAGATAAAGAACCCTGGTTCTTTCAGCAACACAGAAACACCATTGTTAAGCCCTTCTCTGCCTTCATCTCCACACCATCGCACTTTCAATGATTTCTTGCCATTAAGATCATCGGGTTTTCCCTTTATGGGCTTTTATTCCTGATTCCGTTTCCCATGCTCTCTGTCCTAGAGCTGGTGTATTTTTCCAACGGGGCCATTTATCATCAAGTCCCTCCAGCTCATTCCATGAATTCCAAAACAGAAGGTCATACACACACACGCACGCATGCACATATACACTCTGAAGGAAAGTTTTACAGGATCCTACCTGTAAGAGTTTCTCTGAGAGACGGTATCCTCAGCAGATTGGTTTCCCTTTTATCGAGGGGGGGGGAACTACATCCAGCTGAACATGGAGATTCCCCAAACCACCCAGCCCCGAACCCAAAGCGTGACTCATGGGATTATTTCTATCTAAGACAACTCGCTCGCTGTCCCCTTCCAGTTTTGTTTACCGCTCTCTTCTCCTCCTCACTCCACCCACCCTTTCTGTACAGCTGCCATTCCCCTCAGTTCATTCGAGTTCAGATGCTAATCATTCATCCCCTGTCAGCCATGGAACTTGGTATCCCGTCGTGGAGGAGGCCCTCTCTTGGTTTTCCAAAAGTGGGGCCACCATCTTCTCGTAAGCCCAAGGGAGAGATCTGACTTAGGTTCCAGTCGCAAGGCAGTTCCGGCTTAACACAGTTGGCTCCATTCTGCTCAGGGTGGCCACTTATGACTTGCCGAAAAAGAGGAAACCCATCACCGGAAAAAAAAGAGGACACCAATCTGCATAAAATTGGCATATGCTAATTTATAGGTATAGGTGCAAATTTAGAAATAATAATAATAATTCAAATAGAAATATAGACCATCTCACTATAGCAGTATTCTCCAACCTTGGGTCCCCAGAGGTTTTTGGCCTACAACTCCCAGCATGCCCCAGCCAGCTATGCTGGCTGGGGCATGCTGGGAGTTGTAGGCCAAAAACCTCTGAGGACCCAAGGTTGGAGAACACTGCACTATAGTATGGAAGGACATGACCAGGTGAATACCTGAGTGCCTGCCTGATCAGTCTGCTGTCCAGGTGCAAACTGTGGATGGGCAACACGTTTTATGGTTCTTTATCTTTAAACTGGAATTGGAACAGGACAGCCCTTCAAATAGGGGACGCCTTCAAATAGGGGACTGTCCTCTGAAAGAGAGGACACATGGCCACCCTATGACGCTACAGTTGAGGAAACTTCACTGTGATTTTTATCATCATCATCATCATCATCATCATCATCATATATCCTGCTTTACTTTAGAAGCATAAACTCAATGTGGCTTACACCATAAGATTGCTAAGGGTGCAATCCTATGCATGTTTTGACAGGAAAAAAGTCCTACAACTCCCAGCATCTCCCCCAGCCAGCCATGCCACACTTTTTCCTGTCTAAACATGCATAGGATTGCACCCTGACCCACTCAAGCACACATCCCATAAAATGCAAGCCCAAAATGTATCAATTTTCTCCAATAACAGCATATAAGTGCAGATCGCAGAAGCAGTGCCAGCACTCCCATCAAGCAGAGTGAAGCAGCTGCCTGAGGTGACAGATCCTAGGGGAGAGAAAGACAGCCCCCCCCATTCCCCAAGTCCTCTAAACTAGCCTGCTGCGTCGGGGGGGGGGGCTGTTTGCTGGGGGAACCTCAAACCTTGAACAAGCCCTGGCAGTGGCCCTTTTGCCCTCCACCGAGGAAGATGGAGTAAAGCAGCCTAAGGCCAAGCATATACCCAGATTCGGGGGGCCAAAATAGACATATGCTCAACTGGTTTCCCCCACTTGATCTCAGGAACAGGGTGGCCACCTAAGCATCACCAAGAACAAGGAAATGCATCACACACACACACACACACAAAAGGGGGAGGAAAGAACATGCAGCATCGCATAAGAGTCACATATGCTAATTTATACGTATAGAAGCAATTATAGAAATAGCTACTATCATTTAAATCAGGGATGGGCATCCTTTGGGGGTTAGTGGGGCGTATTCCCCCCAACCCAGCAGGAGTCGCACCGCACTACCGGCACTGTCTAACAAGGCTGCTACTGCCAAAATCCCACTGATTCTGCTGGGAAACAAGGCGCATGGGGAGCATGTGCCTCATTTCCTTGCAGAATGAGGCTCCCAAGAGCCCACCAAACAGTTATTTGGTGGGTTGTTGGGAGCTCTACCCTGTAGGGCAGTGTTCTCCAACCTTGGGTCCCCAGAGGTTTTTGGCCTACAACTCCCAGCATGCCTCAGCCAGCATAGCTGGCTGAGGCATGCTGGGAGTTGTAGGCCAAAAACCTCTGGGGACCCAAGGTTGGAGAACACTGCTGTAGGGAGTAAGAGCATGAGAGGGGAGCCATCCCCTTGCATTCTGCCTCTCTACAGAAACAATTCTCCTAGGAAACAGGACACGCAGGGAGCATGTGCCCCATTGCCCACCAGAACTGCGCCCCGAACAGCCTGCCAAACAACAGTTTCCCAGCAGAACTGCTAGGATTTGGGGGGTTGGCAGCAGCAGGGACTGGGTGCAGGCCACACAAACGGCCATGGCGGGACGCACGCTGCGTATCCCTGATTTAAATAGAAATGCAATACACCTCACCACAGTGCACCTGCTGCTCAAGTGCTCATTTATTTATTATATTTATATCCCGGCTTCTTTCCTGCAAGAAACCCAAGGTGGTTCACATAATCCTCCTCCTTCTCACCATTTTATCCTCACAATAACCCTGTGAGGTAGGTTAGGTTGAGAGTCAGTGACTGGCCCAAAGTCACCCAGTGAGCTTCATGGCGGAGTGGGCACTAGAACCCGGACCTCCTGAGCCCCAATCCAATGCTCTAACCACTACACCACACTGGCTCATTGCTGAGAGACAACTTCAAGGCCCCAGCCTGTCCTTCCTTCCAGGGCCTTTTTAAGGCACCGAGAGGCCTAGGGCAGAATGTTCATTTGAGGGCCCTTCAAATGCAAGGCACGCTGGTAGGACTCTGCGAACATACTGGTGCATGTAGGCAGTGCGTTGAGGACCCCATAGTGTATGACTGCGTTCAGTCAACATGATAACCCAGTGTGGTGTAGTGGTTAGAGTGTTAACTGGGACTCGGGAGATCTGGGTTCTAGTCCCCGCTCGGCCATGAAACTCACTGGGTGACTTTGGGCCAGTCACTGACTCTCAGCCTAACCTACCTCACAGGGTTGTTGTGAGGATAACATGGAGAGGAGGAGGAGGATTATGTAAGCCGCCTTGGGTTCCTTTCAGGAAAAAAGGCGGGGTATAAATATAATAAAGAAAGAAAGAAAGAATTGAGTATGGGTTGAGTGTGGATTTTTGTTGAAACATAGGTTATTGTGCTGTCTGAACCCAGCTGCTCTAGGAAGCCATGGCTTGTTAACCACAAACAACCCATGAAGAAAACTCATGGTTTGTTGTTGGGTTGTGAACTGCAGGTTGTTCACCATGGTTTATTATCTCAGCTGGGTTCAGACCACACGATAACCCACGTTTCAACAACCCATGGTTCAACAACAACCCACACTCAACCCTTGAGAGTGGGTTATCGTGTGGTCTGAACCCAGTCTATTTGTCTATCTAGCTCAGTAGTATGTATGTATGTATGTATGCATGTATGCATTTAATTATTTAAACTACTTATATACCGCTTGATATCCTAAAATCGCTAAGTCGTTTACATTATGGTAGACCAGTATTCTCCAACCTTGGGTCCCCAGATGTTTTTGGCCTACAACTCCCAGTATGCCCCAGCCACCTATGCTGGCTGGGGCATGCTGGGAGTTGTAGGCCAAAAACATCTGGGGACCCAAGGTTGGAGAACAATGAGGTAGACAGTATTGTCTACTATATATTGAAAGCCACCTTGGGTATATTGTAAGCTGCCTTGGGAAGACTGCACTCTTGAAAGGTGGCAAAGAAATGCATTGAATGAAGAAATGAATGTAGGTAACAGGCAGTGGCATTCTAGGGCCTAAATTTGCACCTATACCTATAAATTAGCATATGCAGATTATATGCAGATTGGTGTCCTCTCTTTTCCTCTTTTTTTGGTGACAAAAACCAAGCAGTAACAGTCCCGCTCCTATCTGACTGAAGATTCACACTTGCTTAAAGTCTTGCAAACGGATACGGTCCAGACATGCTAAGAGAGGCTGTAATGCAAGGCCATCCCGGACTGGACAGGACACCCCACTCCCTTAGCAGTGAAACAAAGCATCCTTTGCAAGCCGGCCCACCATGGCTCCGCCCTTATCACAGCCTTCCTGCACGCCAATGTCAACAAGGCAGTTGCATGCACTCCAAGGGAAAGACACACGACTGAGAGTCACACATGACACTGCATGAGTGTTTCCTGCTGCCCAGTATGGAAAATAAACAACTATGCTAAAAGGAGAGCCTGCAAAATCACCAGCGCATTTTCCAGTGGATTCTTAGCATGCCCAAGAATACTGCTCACACGCTTATTGTTGTGACCTCTATTTCTAATCCTTAAAGGAACAGATGATTTCTCATTGTGAAAAGCCACTGAATATCAAAACGCTGAAGTACTCACCTAAGGCCTTACCATCCCATATAGATGTCATCTTTGAACCAACTCCCCAGAACTTTTAAATTTTATTTATGAAAGTATTTCTAAACTGTCCATCATCCTTACGGATACCAGGCCAGTTGTAGGCCAAAAACCTCTGAGGTACAAAGGCATGACCAATTAGCCATACAAAATTTACGTAAGCACAAACAACGACCACATTAGCCACACAAAATAAGATAAATAATAAAACAAGAAACATCACCATCACCATCACAAGCATTTAAGAGTAACAAAAGTAGAACAGGGACACCTAAATTAAATTCCTGGGCAATTAAGGGTGCAATCCTATGCATGTTTAGACAGAAAAAAGTCCTACAATTCCCAGCATCTCCCAGCCAGCCTGGTTGGCTGGGGCATGCTGGGAGTTGTAGGACTCTTTTCTGTCTAAACATGCATAAGATTGTGCCTTAAAAGAGTTTTGAGCTGGCGTCAAAAAGATGGCAGTGTTGGCATCACTTCTTCCCCTACGGCAGCATCCACTAACCAAGCCCCCTCCAGCTGTGTTGGACTACCACTCCCACCATCCCCAGCAACTGGGCTGGCTGGGGATGCTGGGAATCATAGTCTGGAGCCTTCTAGCTGGGTTGGGTTAGTGCGTGCTGCTCTATGGGGAAAGTATTCCACAGTTGGAGCACCGACGCAGAGACTTACCTTCTGCACGATCTCTGCCAGATCTCCACAGAGCCGGATGATGTCTCGGCTGGCCGAATAATCATTTATATGCGAGAAGAGATACCTGCAAGAATGGATCAGTGAGTTCCCCTGCGGATCCCTCCACAGAGATATTGAGCTAACAGGCTACTACAACGCTACAGTGAAAACAGGCAAAACTGAAACAGACCACCAACAAATATTGGGCCTGAATCTGTACCTCAGAGCAGAGATTGCTGAGAACTCTTTCATTCACACCCAGATCCAGCAGGATCTGTCTGGAAGAGCCCTGTTCATAGGCACTAATGCCCTTCATTTATCAACTTTAAAAAAAAAACAACCCCAAAGAAACTGATTATCCTATCTTGGGATTGTTGTGCAATATGTTTTTCAGTACATTTGTATACAAAAGCTTGGATAAAAAACAAACTTCCTTTGGAGTTTCCATTGACCAAACATGCTCACTCCCTCTCCCTCATACACACACACACACACATACACACACACACACAATGCAAATTGTACTTATGTATCTCAAGGCCAGATTATGTATATAGCTACAGCATCTTGCATTTTGACAATTTGCCAACAATTGTTTCTTTTCTATACATTTTTGTAGTCAAGAGATATTGGGCTTGTTTGGACATAACACCAATTCATATATGGGCAACCCGCAGCACTGGGTTTCCCACTTTTCCCCGCCACACAGCTGATCAGCCATCAGCTGAAGGGCGGGCAACAAATCGCTCTTGCCTTGCTGCAAACAGCAGTGGAGAAACAGCGATCTCTGCATCAGGATTGCTGGGAGGGGAGTGATGTTAACGCCTCATTCTCCGTTTCCAGTGATCCCAAGAAGAGGTCGCAGTTTCCTCACTGCTATTATCAGTGAGGAAAGGGCGATCTGGATCACTGGAGGGAAGAGAGGCTTTAAACTCTCCCCCCCCCCCATCGATCCCAACCCTTCATCTCAGCAGGGTTGGGGAGATGTGGGTGGAGGGAAGAACATGTGTGCACGCATATGTGTGCATGTGTGCAGCCCCCAACCCACCACCTGGCACTGCATGCAGCCCTCAGAGTCCACAAGGTTGGCCAGCCCTGTGCTAAACAATAGTTTAGCATTATGTGAATGAGCCTAGGTGAGTTTCAGGTTCGTGCTCTCCCCTCTCTGCCCTCCTAAAATGGCCTCTTGTGAAATGCCAAAAAAGAGGACAAAAGAGAATGCCGATTTGCATAAAACTGGCACATGCTATTTTTTAAAATTATCATCATAATTTTCATTTCTATACCACCCAATAGCCAAAGCTCTCCAGGCAGTTCACAACAACTCATAAAATTACAAACCACCTTATAACTGTAGATGCTAATTTAGAAATAATGACTATAATTTACATTGAGAGTCAAAAAATTGCCACACAGTACGGAAGACTGTGGCCAGGGGACCTGTGTGCCTGCCTGTCCAGTCCGCTGCCCAGGGGCTAACGGCTGATGGGCAACAGTTCTGATGGTTCTTTATCTTTAAACCAGAACTGGACAGGACAGCCCTACAAATGGAGAACTGTCCTCTGGCAGCCCTTCAAATAGAGGACTGTCCTCTGTAAAAGAGGACACATAGATTTCATAGATCATAGAGTTGGAAGGGGCCTACAAGGGGCAATCTTGTCCAACCCCCTGCTCAATGCAGGAAACTAGAGGAGGGGTCTCCCATCCAAGTAATAACCAGGCCTGACCCTGCTTAGCTTTCCACGCTCAGACAAGCTGAGCCAGCGTGAGCCACAGGCCTGGCCGCCTTAGTATCTAAATACCTGTTGAGCCATAAGAAGAGGCCTTTTGCTGCACCGATCAGCTCCGCAACACAAGCCAGGAGGCCCGAGGATGGCGTCTCAACAGAATCCCCATTGTAGGTGCTCACTTTCCTGCGGCTCAGGATGAAAGCCTGGAGCGTCCGAACGACCCCTTGCAGCTTCTCTGTGAGCGTACGCAGGTTAGACGTCGCCAGCTCGTAGTTCTAACGAAGAGGGGAAGAAGCCAAGCGGTCCTCGGTAAAGGAAACAAGACCCCATCCCAGGCCGTCCTTGCCAAAGGTATCGGGCATCCAGCTGGGATCTCACTGGGGCTTACGGCCACACACTCACCAATACACAGAGATGTTCCACGGCTTCCAGAAGCAGCTCCTGGTGGCCAACACAGCTCACGCCCAGATCCTCCAAGTCCCGATAAGACAAACGAAGCAGCTCCTTCCCGGTCAGGCCCCACATCTCAAATGGGTAGTCTTGTAATGCCAGATCCAATCCTAAACAGGGGCAGGTGGGAGGGAAAGCATCCGATTTCCTTTTTCATGGAACTGGCTTGCACGTTCTGGGAGCAGCCATAGCTCAGTGGTAGTGCACATGCTTTGCATGCAGAAAGTTCTAGGTTCAATCTCTGGCATCTCCAGTTTTAAAGAAGGAGCAGGTAGTAAGTAATGGGAAAGATCTTCTGCTGGTGACCACAGAGAGGCACTGCCAGTCAGCGGACACACTGCTAGTCAGGGCTCTCCAACCTTGGGTCCCCAGATGTTGCTGGACTACAGCTCCCAGAATCCCTTGCCATTAGCCATGCTGGCTGGGTATGCTGGGAGCTGTAGGCCAGCAACATCTGGAGACCCAAGGTTAGAGAGCCCTGGGCTAGATAGTCCAGTGGTCTGACTTAGTATAAGGCAGCTTCATACAACAGGACTTTAGAACATCAACATTCTCTCTGGTTAGGACTAGCACACCTAAGAAATATCGCTCAGCAACTACCAGCAGTTTCACTTTAATTTTTTTTAATTAAAGCTTGTATACTAGTATTTGAAGGACTACCTGGACCCATATGAACCTGCTCAGGCCTTAAGATCGGCTTCAGATGCCCTGCTCGCAGACCTGCCATCGAGAGCCTTTTCAGTGTTGGCCCCATATATAGTTTAGCATTTTTCCTCCTGGCTTTTAGATGGGCTATAGAAACTATTTTTGTTTCATTCTGCTTTTAGTTAAAGATGCTGGGTTGGATTTTTAATTTATTTATACTTCTGCCACCATCTCTTTTGAATTGTTTTAGGGCACAATCCTATGCATGTACAGACAGAAAAAATGTCCTACAACTCCCAGCTTTTTCCCCTGTCTAAAGATGCATAGGATCGCACCCTTAGTGGATTTACTGTCCTGGATCCGAAAGTGTTTTAGATCACTGTTATTACAAAACTAATAATTTAAGATTACTTTAAGCAATTTAAGATTACTTGAATTAGTTTATTTTTAACTGTATTTTATGTTTTAATTGTGTGTGTGAGCCAACTTGGGAGGGCTATTTGCCCTGATCGGTGGCACAGAAATACGAAGTTCTGTGTCCACAACATCCTATACCTGTCAAAGGAGGTACAGGTTCCCCAACTCTGTCCCTTGCTAAGAACTTTCAAGACACCCTTATTCTGGCAGCCAATACACACATTACATAATAATAATAATAATAATAATAATAATAATAATAATAATAATAATAATAATAATAATATATTTATAACGCCCCTTATACCAAAGGGCGGGACAAATAACATATACAGTAAACATAACAATACAATAAAATAACCAACACCAACCACTTACTATGCAGTATCAAATCCCAGCAACCACCACATTAGCCCAACCACTCATTCTGGCTGACTAAAAAGATAAGTCTTTAATCCCATTCGAAAGCGGGAAAGATCCTCCTCCAATCGGAGGTCCATGGGAAGCCTGTTCCACAAAAGTGGAACCAGGTCCTGAAAGGTTCGCAGCCTTGACAAGGCAGAGCGTGTCGGTGGGACCGCTAATAATCCCTGGCCCACTGATCTTAAATTCCTACCAGGAACATACCAGGAAAGCCTAGATGATAAGTAATGAGGGACATTAGAGCGCAAAGCCTTGAAGGCAAGAACCAATAATTTAAATTGGGCCCTAGTCCGAATGGGTAGCCAATAAAGATTCCTACGGGCCTTAGTAATATGGGAGTATCGGGGCAAGTTCAGAACAACACGAACAGCGCTGTTCTGAACCAGAACCAGTGGAAGAAGCACAGAAGAGGGCAAGTCAGCTATTAAGCTATTACAATAGTCCAAGGGGGATACCACCAAAGCCTGAACAAGCAGATGGGCTGTTTCAGGAGACAAAAACTTGCGAATGTTCAAAAGGTGAAAATTACATGCCTTAGCAGTCCTATTAATAAAAGGACGCAAGGACAAACGATCATCCAGCAAAACACCACGGCTCTTGGCTAATGGCACCAGCATACACTGTTAAGAAGCAAGTTTTTAGGCCTACACAATTCTTCTCCCACCCAGAAAGCCCTTCAAAGCCCAGTGTGTGAAGTCCTGTAAACCAGGATGGGTAACCTGTGGCCCTCCAGATGTTTTGACTTTCAACTCCCATCATGCCTCACTATTGGCTGTGCTAGCTAGGGCTGATGGGAGTTGTAGGCCAAAACATCTGGAGGGCCACCACAAGTTGCCCACCCCTGCACAAATACAAAGTTCATGGCACAGAAATACCCATATTTTCAAGAGCCAGCATCAATTTTTTCACAGCTACAAAATTTGGCAAGACTTCAGCATCTCATGTTTCACTTTCGGAACTCATCTTTGGGGGAGGTCTTCAATTGGGGGTGCAAGGAAGATACCTTCAATCCGGTTTATGAAATTCAACTCAGCAAGCATTAAGTATCAGCTCGCCATAGATACTTGTATGACTTTGGTTTCTTCGGCTAAACTTAGCATCAGGAGAATATAAATTAGGATTGCAAACAGACGGCAGTTCTGAGGACTTGCCTGAACTTTCCTACTCCCCCGTCCTTTCCATATCTATGCCTCTGCTTGCAGATTCACAGGGGGCACCATTGTTTTCTGCAGTCAACAGGAGGCAGAGGAGGGAGAAGGGGCATGCGGGCATTGTGTACCCCCAAATCCTTTGCTGTAAACCCCCCCCCCACAACCAACATCCGGAAAGGTCAGTTGTGTTGCGGCAACCACAACTGTTGTTTGGGGGAGTGGCTTCTCCTCCAGCCTTGGCGCAGGCTGCAATCCCACTCATGCAGCCAGGGCAAGCCCTGCCCAATGCAGGAATGCATTTAATTCATGTAGGCAAGGGAAAAGTAGGCTCATATCTGGCACGTTTGCAGTTTTTCACACAAGGATGGTGCTGCCTCCTCGCTTCATCCAGAACCCTGGCTATGGGGCTTTTGGGAAGTCGGCCACTCCCTACAGCAGTCTTCCCCAACCTTGGGGATGATGGGAGTTGCAGTCCAACATATTTGCAGGCGGCGGGGGGGGGGAGGCTGCCCTACAGCCTGGAGTCCAATGGGGGCCACGCAGCCAGAGAGAGTCTCCCAACAATACCCACCTGTTCGATGGAGGCTCAACTTCTCCCCCTGCTCTTCCCCCCCCCTCTCTCACCTCTCATCCAGGCCACCACCATCTTAGAATTCCAGGTAGAGATTGGCTCCATGATCGGAGCCCTGGCTGGGTCCCTTTTGGGACACTCCTCTTCGATGAATCCGTTTGCGTGCCAGGAAATCACGGATGAAACTCAACGTCGCACCTGCAGGTTCCAACAGGTAAACTCCCCGCTGGCAACGTCCAACCTGCGTACGCTCACAGAGAAGCTGGGTTTCTGGTTGGTCCCAGACTCTTGTCACTCAGCGGTAAAGCCCGCCTCCTCTAAAAATAATAATAATAATAAATTAAAAATAATGCTGGATTTTGTCCCAGGTAGTTACCACCAGTTCTCCTTTGGGATGAGAGAATAGGGTAGCGCGAGGAGAGGAAGCAATTTGCTCCCTTTCGAAGATGCGCCCGTTCATCAACCTTATTAAGGTCTTCATAAACTTACAGCCACTCACCACTCTCTCTCTCTCTCTCTCTCTCTCTCCCTCGTCCCTCCCTCCTTGCTTTGCTAGCCTTTGACTCGAAAGGAGGATACTACTCAAACCAGTTTCTCTACCTTCTCTAACTTCCTTAAAGGTACAGCACACAGTGCATTTGGCGCTCGGAACTTTGGCAAATTAAGGCTGCAAATCTTATGCACGTTTACAGAGAAAGTCCCGTTGTTTATTTATTTATTATATTAATATCCCGCCTTCTCTTCCCCCCCCCCCCCGCAAGGAACCCAAGCAGGCTTACCTGATCTTCCTCCTCTCCATTTAATCCTCACAACAACCCTGTGAGGTACGGTAGGTTAGGCTGAGAGCCAGTGACTGGGCCCCAAGTCACCCAGCGAGCTTCATGGCTGAGTGGGGACTAGAACCCAGATCTCCTAGTCCAACACTCTAACCCAGTGTTCTCCAACTTTGGGTCCCCAGATGTTTTTGGCCTACAACTCCCAGCATGCCCCAGCCAACGCTGGCTGGGGCATGCTGGGAGTTGTAGGCCAAAGACATCTGGGGACTCAAGGTTGGAGAACACTGCCTTAGAAGACAGAAACAAAATTCAAAAAGATCTTGATAGATTAGAAAACTGGGCAGAAAATAACAGAATGAAACTTAACAGAGACAAGCGCAAAGTTCTTCATTTAGGAGAAAGAAATAAAATGCACAGCTATAAGATGGGTGTGTGTGTTAAAAAGTTTACAATTTTGTCTTTTAAAAAGCCTACAGACCAGATACCCCCCACCTAAAAAAACGTTTAGTCTGGCTACAGGCCTGTCTGGAAGTGCCTGTCATCTTCCACTCATAGTTCTTCAGTGTTTTCCCACCATTTCTTCTATCTTTTTTCCCCCTTACTGCAGAAAATTCATTAAGGGTGCAATCCTAAGCATGTTTAGACAGAAAAAAATCCTACTACTCCCAGCATTCCTGGCTGGGGCATGCTGGGAGTTGTAGGCCTTTTTTCTGTCTAAACATGCATCGGATTGAACCTTAAGTGACTTCATGCCCGTATGAATTGTTGTCCCTTTATGCTTATTATGAGCTGAGAAGATGAGCTTTAGCTACCACTAGAGGGAGATATCATAGCAGTTACAGAATGCCAGTACTATAATCATCACTGAATAGACCCATGCATCCATAGCTAACTATGTTGTTGTTACGTAATGGAACCATTGTTGAGCAATTTCTATGACAAGATCAGAATGACTGGTTCTCTCTAATAGCTGACAACATCAGAATGACTGGTTCTCTCTAATAGCAAATTCAAGAGGCTATGTGCCTATCACTTTGGAAGCTGAGTAGGACCACCCAAAAATAGGGTAGTTGTTTCTACATATTCCCCAGGAACACAGACTTATATGAACCAATCAATCAAAAGACAGATAAAATTTAGAAAACCTCCAGATAAGCCCGTGACCTTCCAGGACCTGCAGAACACTGAGGACATAGATATAAGAAAACTGTAGAATAACTGCTTGAGGCCTTTAGCAGTATATACAGCACAGCAGGGGAAGGTTTTAGGAGAGTGGGAAAGGAAAAAAGGTACACATCTGCAGGGCACTTGGCAGCTATCTTTCTGTTACAGCTAACATCGACAGTGAAATCCAGCATCGTCTGAGCTCCGCAAGTGCCGCATTTTCTCGAATGAAACATAGAGTGTTCGAGGATCGGGATATTTGTAAGAAGACCAAAACACTGGTTTATGAAGCCATTGTATTACCAACTTTATTGTATGCCTGCGAAACATGGACTATCTATAAACGTCACTTCCACCTCCTTGAAAGGTTTCATCAACGTTGCCTCCGGAAAATCCTGCAAATTACTTGGGAAGATAGGCGAACAAATGTCAGTGTACTGGAAGAAGCAAAGACTACTAGCATTGAAAAAATGATCCTTCAACGCCAACTTCAGTGGACCGGTCATGTTGTTCGAATGCCTGACTGCCGTCTCCCAAAGCAGTTATTTTACTCCCAACTCAAGGATGGAAAGCGGAATATCGGTGGTCAATATAAGAGGTTTAAAGATGTTCATAAGGCTAATCTAAAAAAATGCAATATAAACATCGAAAACTGGGAAGCTCTGGCCCATGAACGATCTAAATGGAGGTTGGCCTTTCACAAAGGTTCCATGGACTTTGAAGAAGCCCGAGTGCAAGGTGAAAGGGAGAAACGTGCTAAGCGAAAAGCACGTCAAATGAATCCTTTACAGGACCATCTTCTATCTGGTAACCTGTGTCCTCACTGTGGGAAGCTGTGTGGATCTAGAATTGGCCTCCACAGTCACTTACGGACCCATCGCTAGAGTCTACACAATCTTCTTTAGAATTTCCTCCTTTTATCCCGGAAGACAATCTTACTCGGTCACGAGTGATCGCCTGATGATGATGAGTTTGGGGAAGGCTACATTACAGCTTTATTTCAGGCAATCTCAAACAAGAACATAGGAAGCTGTCCTATACGGAGTCACAGGCCCTTGGTCCCATCTTGGCCAGTACTGTTGATATGGACTGGCAGTGGCTCTCCACGGTTTCAAGCAAGAATATTTCCAGCCCTACCTGGAGATGCCAGGGATTGAACCTGGGACCTTCTGCATGCAAAGCAGGGGCTCTACCACTGAGCCACAAGGATGCACGACAAAATTCTCTGAAAAGTTTCAGACATGGGCTGAACTTTGGGTGAGAATTCAGGAACCCGTTCTCTCTTTTGGGATAGAGGCTACATCTAAATTAAAATGAAAAACTGATGGGGCAGAGAGGAAGGGGTTACAACAACAGCCCCTACCAATAAGAATACCCTCTCCAATCATGGGGACTGGTATGGATGCTAAGTGCCCATTCTTGGCTCTTAGGCTGGCTGGCTGGCTAATTGTTCAGGATGATGAGTTGGCGTTTCATCAGTGAGAGCTAATGGAAAGAGGTGCTGCCCTGGGGGCTGGGAATCTTTCTGTAGCTTTTGGAATGTAATACCCATCAAAATGTTGGGAGGGGACACTCTCCAATATGAGAGGCTGGAGAAACAACAATGCCAGTTTGGCTATTTTGATTTCTCTTGTTTTATTTTGTGGGGTTGTGGATGCAGGTGACCGAGAGAGTGAGAGCTTTTGTACACAAGGCATTTATTGTTCACTAGTCATTCCCTACTCACAGTTGTTTATGGGTTCTTTAGATGATGTGACCCTCCAGTTTCACTTCTGTTTGTAGAGGAGCACTTTCCTTGAGTTTTTTTAGAGCAGGGAAAATGGGGTATTATTTTTGATGGTGAAAGAAAGTGTGATTTCCTCTTGCATATTTGCACCATTCCACTATACCACAGTGCCACTTAGGGGTTATGTAGAGGAAAAGCAGGGAAGGAAACACTCCTCTTGTAGAGCTCAGATCTGAATTCTTTGAGGAAACTGAAAGTAGATGCAGTGGATTAACAGCCTTGGGTAGAAAAGCCCTGAGTGTGGGGAAGGAGATTTGGCCGAAAGTAAAGTACCTTGGGGTGGAGGGTCTCTCAGGGAATCTTGTGTCTTGTATTTTATCTTATACTGTAGATCGTATTTTGCTGGTTTTTAATATTTTATCAACAGCTCTGGAATCTTGGATGAGGGCCGGTATAAAAATCCCCTAAGCTCAATCCATCCAATCTGATGCAGGGTTAACAGATCTACCACCTGCTGTTCTAGATCTGCTTGCTTCCAACAGGCTCTGCTTGCACATTTGTAAATAAAACAAATATTACAAAGACCCCAGGCATAGCCACTGCCCTCTCACCCAGAGGCAACTAAAACCATGCAGTGCTACCCTGGTCTTCTCATGGCTCAGAGAGGCGGTGTGGGAGGAAGCGTAACAGAAGGCCAAACGCGTCTCCATATTCCCAAGACCAGGGGAGGCTGGTGACGCCTGTGTCAGTGGGGCTCCTTATCCACTGCATATTTTTCTTTGAGCTTCATAGGGGCTATCCATTTATTTATTTATTTGTTGTATTTCTGAATCGCCCATCTGGCCGGCAAACTGGCCACTCTGGGCGATGTACAACATGCTAAAATACATTTAAAATACATGATATAAAATACATTTAAAACAGTATAGAACTGTATAACTTTTAAAATCTTAACCCACCCCATATTCCCGCCTGAATAACCATGTTTTTTAGTGAGCAGCGGAAGCTCAACAGAGAGGGGGCATGGCAGATGTCACTAGGGAGGGAGTTCCACAGTACGGGGGCCGCCACAGAAAAGTCCCTCTTCCTAGTCCCCACCAGTCTAGCTGCTCTGGCTGAAGGGACAAGGAGAAGGCCGTCTGTGGCAGATCTCGTTGAGCGGCCTACTTGGTGTTGCTGGAGACGCTCCTTGAGATCCATGGTGTTCCACCGTGGTGAACCTATTGTGGGGGTGGACTTCAGCACCATGGATAGCGCCTATAAAGCACAAAGGAAAAGATGCAATGGAAAGGAGCCCCATCCACACAGGAGTCAGCAGCAGCTTCCCCTGCCCAAGACCGTTCATGCTGATGTTCACAGGAATTCTCTTTGTCTCTCTTTCTGCTGGGTGAAAGAGAGGATTATCAGCCGACCAGAGGATTATCAGCCACTGCCCAGCTGCGGGTTCCCTACCCTGCAGCTGAGTGTATGAAGATAATCCCTTGGGGCTGATCTCAGGCAGCCGTGCCGTTCTGCCGTTGCCTTGCTGATTGGCGCTGGAGAGTTTCCTCTCCATATGTAGACTGGTGGTGTGGTTGCAAAACCTTCCATTGCTAAAGGGGTCTGATGCTGATGAACCACCACTCCTAATTACGCTTGTGCCTCGAATGAACGGGTTCTGCTCACGCCTTCTTCACACCCGCTCTAGAACTAAGCGGCAGCATGGATGAAACGGAGCAACCTTTTAAGATCTTCCATAAACTCACAGAGGGGGAAAAAATTATGGAGGCTGGTGGTGACTCCTAATCCATTGCAGGTTTTATTTGGAGCTTTCTGGGAGCTATCCATGGTGCTGAACTCCCATCCCCGGAATAGGTTCGCCATACCATGGATAGCTCCTGTAAAGCTCCAAATAAAGCTTGCAGTGGATTAGGAGCCCCACGAAAATAGGAGTCACTGGCCTTCACTGTCAAGGACTGAGGATGAAGGAATCACAATCCATGTCCCTTGGTCATGTGTTTATCCCTAAAACCATTCCATCCCATTTCTATGTTAATCTGCAGTTTTCTTGTTTAAAAAAATCCACATAAAAAATTAACATTTAAATATGGATTTAGGTACACGTTTTCCAAATGAAATCTGCGTGAGCTTCGGCTATTGGGCGGTATAGAAATGTAATAAATAAATAAATACATTTAAATACATATTGAAATCATATTTGAAATATATATTTTCTCACAAAATACTCATTTCTGAATGTATTTTTTTCCTCAACTTGTACCTTTTAAAATACAATTTTATAGGGGTTTTTGAGCCAAGAACTGCATTGCAAAATTCAGAGAGGTGTATTAGCCTGGGAGGTGGGGATCAGGTCCGTTTGTGTTGAATTCCTCAAGTATCCCCAGACAGGATAGGAACACTTGTTACCAGTGGTTGAGCATTTCTGAACATTCAGGGCGGATTCCTATGACCACACTTTCCATTTCCAAGAGCCGTCATCCCATGCTGGAGAGTGATACGTTTCTTGTCTTGTGAATCCTTCTTCACCAAGATTCATCAAATATCATGAGTTCTTAAACCCCCAAAGTCAAATCACAGAACTCACCATCTTCTTCCTTTTGAGCTTGCCCATTTACTAAGTTGATCATCTGAGGTCCTGCTCCAGGTGTCCCCCCCTTAGAAGGTTAGATAGGCAGTACCCAGGCACAAGGACTTCTTAGTGGTGGCATCTAGGGATGGACGAATCTTTCTGTTTTGCTTTCTATATAACATTCATATATTTTTTTTCAAGCTAAAGTTCGTTCTGTCCCATTTCGGCATCAGTTTGCAAATGTTTTTTTTTTTTTTTTAAGTCCACACACTAAAATTCATATGCATTTTCATGGGCATTTTTCTGCACATGAAAATTTGGAAGTAATTTCCCCTAATATGCACGTTTTTTAATGCAGTTTTCCAAATGTACACATTTTTGAAGGCATTTTTGGATCAGTGGACTGCAGGGCACAATTCGGTGAAGTGTGAAAACCAAAGGCTTCTTGCCTTTGCCGGTTGGCATATTCATTCGGCGAGTGTGAATTAGGTAGGTCCATGTTAAATCGCAAACCAAACGAATTTCGCCCCCATCTCTAGCCCGGCAGCTGAGTTGTAGAATAGCCTCCCTGCAGACATGCGCTTCCATCCAGTCTTTGCCCATTTTGGCCCCAAGTTAAAAAAAATGTGTTTGCTTTGCATGAAGGTTTTAGGGAAAGCAACGTGATGGTCCTTCTGCTGCTCTTTTTACCAGGCTGCCCATGGGGCTAACTGTTGATGGGCAACATTTGATAGGCTCTCCTTTCTTACGGTTCTTAGTCTTCAAACCGGACTTGAACTGGACAGTCCTTCAAACAGAGGACAATTTGAAGGACTGTCCAGTCCAAGTCTGGTTTGAAGACCAAGAACCATAAGAAAGGAGAGCCTACCAAAAGTTGACCCTTGGGCCATCGTCAAGGGTAGGCAAGATTGGGCACCTGCTGAGGGCCCACATCCCAGCAGGGGCCCACTGAGAAGAGGCTCCTGGACTTGCTCCTCTTCTGCCTCTCACTCTGGCCCAGACAATGGTGGTGGTGGTAGCAAGAAGGAAGAGTAGCAGATGCCACTGTGGACTTGCACCCTGGCTCTCTGGCTGTCAAGCAATCAAGCAGCAGCAATGATGAGAAAGAGGATGAAGAGCAATAGGAACTGGTGACAATGGCAGTGAGAAGGTAGAGGGAGGTGCCCATTGAGTGTGTCTTGCCCAAGGGCCCTCCAAAACCTGGAGCCAGCACTGAGAGCACCTTCAAATAGAGGACTATCCTCTGCCAAGCTAGAGCCATGGCCACCCTATGGAGGCCTGCTTTGAATTCTCAGCTGCGTCACAGTGGAAGCTGGTTCTCCTAAGATGGTACCTGTGGCACAAAGCGCTCGCAAGTTTTCCATTCCCCAGCAAGAGTCGCTTCCTCTTGACACGTGGATCGCGTGCGGTCGGCAGAGCAGCAAGCGCTGATCTCTTGCGACAGCTGTTCCTGGGGCAGGCTGCGGTAGGAATCGTCATCGGGCAGGGTTGGGAGGAGGCGGCAGAGGAGGGCGATATTTAAAAGCGCCATAACACGGTCGCCCGGCAGTGCCGCTGGAATGTGGTGAGCAAGGTTTGGGATCCAGAAACTTGTGAGTGGTCATTGTATACCCTTGTGTCCATCACCTTAGCAGCCGAGGAGGAACCCGACTGCAGGGCGATTGCGGCAGGCTGGAGAATAATGCTGAAGCTGGTCGAGAGCCATGGTGAAATTTAGGAGGGCATTCCACCAGAAGGAGCGACGTGCTCTGTCCCACATACCACGGGTAGCTGCGTTCTGGGGAGTTGCCCTATGTGTAGCAGACGACTGCTGAGACAGAAATGCTAATTGCATTAATTTAATGCCCAAGCTATAACCCGTGCAAGTTAGCGCCTGGAGTTCTGCAAAGATAATTTTGTGATTGCCAACGGAGCAATCCGCAGAGGAGATCTACAGGCAATTTCAAGTATCAGACACTGTTTGCCAGAGCTCCCTTTTCTTCTCTTCTCTCCCACCGCATTCTAACCAACTCTACCCCCTTCCTCCCACAGCCTTAACTGGACAAAGCTACGAGGGAAACGATCGATCGGGAGAGAACGGCAACCTCACCTGCCTCCTTTCCTCTCTGCTATGATCTTCCGCCTCCGGCAGTTAACCCCAGGGTACTTCCGCCTGCTGCAGGTAAGCTGACTATGTCCTATCTGTTGGGTGTCTGAGTGACTTTGCAGGGCCTCTCAGACAATGGTGATTCGTATATTTCTGAGTCTTATGAACATTTATTTATTTATTTATTTCATGTATATCCTGCCTGTTTCCCTCTTGCAAGGAACCCAAGGCAGTGTGCATGATTCTCCTCCCCTCCATTTTATCCTCACAACAACCCTGTGAGGTAGGTTAGGCTGAGAGTCAGTGACTGGCCCAAAGTCACCCAGTGAGCTTCATGGCGGAGTGGGGACTTGAACCCGGGTCTCCCCGGTCCAACACTCTAACCACTATGCCATACTGGCTCTTGCTGGAAACCAGTTCCAAAGTAGTGTATTCAGTTATGGGGGTCATATTTCAGGAAGGATATTAGAACATTGGTAAAAAAAAGAATCAGTAGAGAGCAATAGTCAAATTCCCGCTATTTCCGACATGTGGGCTGTGAGTGCTGTTGCTTATGTATCCAAAAGGGCACCACCCAGGGACAAGAGGAGGGTAGCCGCAGCCTTGGGGGAACTACGAGGTTTGCAGAAGTAAAAAAAAATTGTTAGGAAAGAAACCTTAAGGGGAGAAGCCCCAAAACAGCCCTCTGAGCCTGAGGACTGAGTGAGTTCAGAGGCCATAGAATGAGTGCTGGGAAGGGTGAATGGGAAATGAAGTGGCTGGAATCCTGAACCGGGAACATTCCACACTGCAACATTTTGTTGCAGATCTGTTTTGCATATTAAAGCTAGTTCACTATCACATTTCTTAGTCATGGTGAGCTCCCAGGGCAATACATTCTTCTCCCCTGCTAGAGTGGCCAGGTGTCCTACTTTAGAGAGGACAGTCCTCTCTTTAAAGATGTCCTCTATGTGAAGGACTGTCCAGTCCAAATCCAGTTTAGATTTTTTTTAAAAAAAAAACATAAGAAGAGAGAGGAGAGCAGGGGCCTTGAAGTTGCCGCTGGGATTCTGAGGTTTCAGCAGACGTTAGCCATGAGTGCTAGTAACTTGCTTTCCTTTAACAAAAAAATAAAAATAAAAAGGTGGGGGGAGCTGAGATTCTTTCAGACTGCTGACTTCTGCACATAATAACCAAATTCTGTGAGTTTCTTGTGTGAAAGAAGACACATAACACAGTGCCCAAGTTATCAGAAATTGTTTTTAGCCGATAAGACAGGATGCAGCTATCAATCATTCCCATAATCCTCAGTACCGCAAACCTGCCCAGTACTATCAGGCACTCTTAAGAAGTCTGCTATCCCAGGCCATTTTCCAAACAGATCCCTGCAGGGTCTTACAAAACCCTCAGGGTCAAAGGTCAAAAGATCAAGTCAAGCCAGTGACTTGAGTTTCTAAGCTGATCCATCCATTGAGTATCCATCACGACATGAAAGGGGAAGGGACGCTGCAGCTACACCAAGACGTCTATTCTTTGGCTAAAGTGTAGAAGTTGTGCAGCCCAAATCTTAACTGTGGGCTTTACTTTCAAGTAAACACACACAGGGCAGGAGCCTTAAGAGATCCCATCCGTATTTATTCAGAAATAAATCCTATTGATTTCAGTGGGACTTGGAGCCAAACTAGATGGTAGATATTAACAGTTTTGGGGCCTTTAGTTTTTGTAATTTATAAAAAGCAGGCACAGGATGATGCCAGGCCAGCATGAGCAGAGGGGCAGCCAGCTTAAGCCTCTGGCCATTTCCCCCCCATGCTCAAAATCAGCCCTGTCCCAGCTACATTTCCCTAGGGTGCTCACTTATGAATTGCCCAAAAAGCGGATATGCAGCACCAAAAAAGAGAAGACAAAAGAGGGCGGTGTTTTGCATGATTTGCATGTGCTAATTGATAGGTACAGATGCAAATTTCAAAAGTATTATTATAATTTAAATAGAAAAACAGTCCATTCTCACCATAATGTGGAGACCTGTGACCGCCTGCCTGTTCAGTCTGCTGTGCGAATTGTTGATGGGCAACAGTTCCGATGGTTCTTTATCTTTAAACCAGAACTAGGACAGGAGAGCCCTTCAGATCGAGGACTGTTCTATGTAAAAGAGGGCACATGGCCACCCTAACACACAGGGAATAGTAGCGCTGCTCTGGTACAAACAAGGAACTTAGGAGGGAGAAGGAAATGAAGTACCGGAGGAGGGGTGACGGGGCAACTGTATGAGAAAGTAAGTTTTCAAGGTGCAGCCATGTTAGACCCCCCCCCCCCGAAATTGACCTCCCCTGGCCTGTACCCCACTTGTACATCATTTGACATTCAGCTTCACGGGGAGGCAAGGGGAGGGGAGTCTAAGGATGAACTCATTCACTCCACACATGCACGCACACACGGCTGCCTCCGCACCAGGCTGTCGCCTTTTACTTCCCCGAGCCCATAACAAGAGCTGGCTGGTTACACACGTCTCTCCTGTGTGGCCAGCTCCTGTGTGTGCACCGACGGAGGAGCACGCTGCCAGCCATCCGAGCAGAGTGCTGTGTGTGTGTGGCAGAGCCACGTGAGAGCAGATGCCGACGGGTCCCTGCAGAACCTCGCACGGTCTTGCGCTGGAGACGGTGGGCAGCTGCACTGGCCATCATCTGGACCCGCCAGACAGAGAAATCTCGGTGCCAGCTAAAAGGGGCAGATCCATTTGCCAGTCCAGCAGAACCACACAGGCTCCAGCTGTCCTTCAGTTTGTTTGCTTTCTGGTAATTGCCCCCCCCCCCGGTAAACAAGTGTCCCCCGTTTTGCTTTTTGAGAGATGCCGAGGATGCCTTTTAGAAGTTTTATTAGTGTGTGCACCAGCATGATGGGAGTTGCAGTCCAACATGTCTGAAGGGGACCAGGTTGGGAAAGGCTGGTGTACAGACATGCACACCCCAGAGATCTTCCAGCTTCAGCTCTCATCCGGTTCGCAGAAGTTAAGGCTACAATCCTATACCGACATACCTAGGAGTAAGCTCTACTGAACGTTGAAAGCCAGTGTCGCGTAGTGGTTAAGAGTGTTGGACTGGGACTCAGGAGATCCGGGTTCTAGTCCCCACTCGGCCATGAAGCTCACTGGGTGACTTTGGGCCAGTCACTGACTCTCTCAGCCTAACCTACCTCACAGGGTTGTTGTGGGGATAAAAATGGAGAGGAGGAGGAGGATTATGTAAGCTGCCTTAGGTTCCTTGCAGGAAAAAAGGTGGGATATAAATATAATAAATATATGAAATAAACCAACTCAGTGGGACTTACTTTTGAGTACATATGTACAGAATTGCACTGTACATTTCTGGTGGGGGGGGGGGCAGCGGCTTCTAATCTTGACTCGAGTGTACATGCATGTGAACGCACACACATGGATATGCAGTGCCAGTGGGCTCTTTGCCCCCAGATCACCCACTGTAACTACCTACCCAGTTATTAAGTGCTGCTCACTCAGGATGTATGAAAAACTCATTACAGTTCATTTTTGACCAGAATGTAACCGGTTTGCACCTCTCGGAACCAACATGGCCCCAAACGCAATCTGCAGTGGAAGTCTGTACATTTCCGGACTTGCAATGCAATTCGCAGAACACTCCCCCCCCCCGCCGCCAAAAAGTGTTCTAAAGATGCTTATATTTGAAAAACGTGTGTGAAAAAAATACACATTTTTTAAAATGCACATTTTTGAAAAATGCACACAAACCCATTGTTAGTGGGTGACAATGCATACATTCCAAAAATGTGCAGTTGACGTGGACATTATGCACGCAAAAAAATGCATGCATTTTCATGGAAAGGGGGGGGGGGAAGCTTGCAGTCTGATATGCCTGCAGAGAGCCAGTGTGCCGTAGTGGTTCGAGTGCTGGGCTGGGACTCGGGAGATCCGGGTTCTAGTCCCCACTCAGCCATGAAGCTCACTGGGTGTCTTTGGGCCAGTTACTGACTCTGTCTAACCTCACAGGGTTGTTGTGAGGATTAAATGGAGAGGAGGATTATGTAAGCCACTTTGGGTTCCTTGCAGGAAAAATGGTGGGATATAAATATAATAAATAAATAAATATGGACATGAGTCAGAACCAGCTTCGAGGTGAAAGTCAGAGAACCTCAATGAGCCTGGGTTTTGCTGATTTGCACATCCATACTGCTGACCTGATCTGCAGATAAAGTCTACTGTGAGATTAAACATTCCAGGACATTTCACCCTAAGACTTATATAGGGGTGCTGCATGCTCTGGTTTGTTTACTACTAATACACGATGCTTCAGAAGCCTGTGCAGGATCAGCGATTGCATAGTCAACATATACAGTGTACAACTAATCAAGATGACCATCCCTCCGGCAAACCTAGCAGGACAAATATTTCCCGTTGGCTGAGATGCAGAGACAAGGTGTGGCAAAGCTTAGCAGGAAGGTAGATAAGAGCCTGCAGCTCTGTTCTCTGGCCCTGGATGGGCAATGTTGAACGCACCAGGTCATGAAATGCAAAAGGTGCGGTCCGGTTTGTTTACCAGCTGAAATAAATAATAAAGTTGAATGCAGGGAGGCTCCTTCCTCGAAAGGGATCATTTCTGCCTCTCTTGGCCAGCAAGGCCCTGAAGGTAATTAGCAGAGAGGTGTCTCTCCGTTGTAAGGAAAAGGAAGGGTTTTTGTGTATTCGTTCTATTTTCTCACTCTGCCCATAACTGCATTTTGCAAGCTGAATACTCCATGCTTTGGTACTAGGATATATAAAATCAGCATAGTACATGCATTTTTAAAGCAATTTGCATTATGCAAATGCTTTGGATTATATTTTTATTTCACACATTTGGATGCTCCCTGCAATGTATACCGAGCTATCTCATTCTATCAAACAACCTTGTGAGGCAGATTGCGCTACCTGACAACCTTCAGGGCCAAATGGGGCATTTGAACCCAGGTTTCCTCCACACTCAGTGCTGCTTTCACCACACTGGCTGCCCTTGACTATTAGGTTCATGACCCAGGGACAATGCGAATCGTCATTAAATTAGGGATGGACTGCCAGTGTGATGTAGTGGACAGCATGGCAGACTGGCCTGGGTTCAAATCCTCACTCAGCCATGATGCTTACTGGGTGGCCCAGCACCAGTCACAATCTCCCGGCCTAACTTAGCTCGCAGGGTTGTGAAAATGAAATGAATGTGCGTGCACACTGCAGAAGCACCCATTCCATATCCATATCCTCTGGAAACCCAGTCCAGTGTCTATCACAAGTCACAACAGTGTTTTAGGGCGCAATCCTATGCAAGTTTAGACAGAAAAAAGGTCTACAACTCCCAGCATGTCCCACCCGGCAACTGGCTGGGGCATGCTGGGAGTTGTAGGTATTTTTTTCTGTCTAAACTTGCATAGGTTTGCGCCCTAATTTATTTTGCGCTCCCATGAGGACTAGAAACTTTTTTAAAAAAAGGAAAACAAAATCTGCAAGATTGTGAAAATCGACCCAGTTTTGCTGAACTAACCCAGACTTTGACAATCCCTACTGATACATGGCCCACCTCCACAAGCATGAATGGCACCCAAAGCTCCTTCCAATTAACAATATTAACTGGGGGAAACGCACTTCCTTCCATCTCGGCCTATGAGCCTGCTTCCAACATTCTAAGGGTTTGCCTTACCTTTCCATTCGCACAGATGCAGCTGGCCAGTGCACCCGAGTCAGTGCCTCAAGACCGGCTGATGAATCACCTGGCGTTGCTGCTAGCAATTATGGGATTAAGCCTCTCCTACTACAGTGCCCGGCAAATGAGCGAAGAGAGCAAACCGCATCCAGAACCGTGAGATGCTCGGCTGCCGGGCAGGAGTGACCCAGACAGAAGAAGATTTGAGCAACGCAAACAGAAGCAAGGCAAGGTGGGGGGCTCTGGCATTCACTCTGCAGCACAAGCGTGCATCTGAATCCGCACCATCATCATCATCCTTTCTCATTCTGTAATGGAAGGCTTGTTAGTGATCCCCCTTCCAGCAGTGCCGGCTTTGTTCTCCCGGACCTTCACTAAAAAAAGCAAAACAGATATGTCCAGATATTTCCCAGCATGCTGCATTCTAGTTTGATGGGGCTACTACCGTGATGGCAGATCTTCGCAGCAGCACCCCCTTGGCCTGATCCTCACCTGAAGCCCCGAGTTGGACATAAACGGTGCACAGAAAGGGACTTGAGGAGGGACTGACCTCATTGGCCTTGTGGTACTGCCTTGGCTTGTGTATAGTCTTCTTGCCTTGGTATGTTAAGATTGCCCTCCAGGTAACCTAGTAGGGAACCTTCTCTTTCTTTTTTCCCTGGAAGAGAGTGGGGCCTTTTCGTTGTAGTGGGTCGACATGACCCAAAACAGGAATAACGTCAGCACACCGGGGCAGAGCGGCTTGGTGTCTCTCGCAGACCCATTTGCAAGACTGACCCTGCCCTGTGTTAGTACTGAGCTGCCCAGAAACAGTATGACAAACAAGGAAGCAGGTTGGGAGTGAGGAAAGAGAGGCATTATTCTTAGGAAACGAATCCTTTTTCATAGATTTCATAGATCATAGAGTTGGAAGGGGCCCACAAAGCCATCGAGTCCAACCCCCTGCTCAATGCAGGAAACTAGAGGAGGGGTCTCCCATCCAAGCAATAACCAGGCTTGACCCTGCTCAGCTTTCCACACTCAGACAAGCTGAGCCAGCATACTGAGATTGGTCCATCTAGCTCAGGATTGTCTACAGCAGTGTTCTCCGACCTTGGGTCCCCAGATGTTTTTGGCCTACAACTCCCAGCATGCCCCAGCCAGCTATGTGGGAGTTGTAGGCCAAAAACATCTGGGGACCCAAGGTCGGAGAACACTGGTCTACAGTGACTGGTGGCAGCAGCTCTCTGGGGGGCTTTTTGTCATCCTACCTGGAGATGCTGAGGATTGAACCTGGCACTTTAGGAACACGGGAAGCTGCCTTATACAGAGTCAGACCCTGGGTCCATCTAGCCCAGTATCGTCAACACTTGACTGGCAGAAGCTCTTCTGGGTTTCAGGCAGGAATTTCCTGCCTTACCTGGAGATGCTGAGGATTGAACCCGGGGCCTTCTGCATACAAAGCGGGCTGGTGGGAACCTGTTGCTCCAGGAGGCCGCTTTTGGTGGCCATAGGAGGGTGGTGGCAAAAGCAGCAGTGGGGGGACATGCAAAGGCCACACAGATGGCCGTGGAGTGCAGCCTGCGGGGCCCACACGTAGCCCACCCGTGACGGAGATTTAAAGCAGGGCCAGTGCCAAGGGTAGGCATGACTGGGCAGCTGCCGAGGGCCCACACCCCAGCAGGGGCCAACTGCCAAGAGCCCCCTGGAGTCGCTGCTCCTCTTCACCACGGCAACCTGCTTGTTTGCTTGCCTCTCGCTCTGGCTCAGACGACCGCTCTGGCGGTGGTGAGGAGCAGGAGATGCCACGGCTGATTTGCTCAGTGGGTCCCTGCCTGTCAAGCAAGCAAGTGGTACTGGTGACAGTGGTGGTGGGAAGGCAGATTCACTGAGGGAGGGCGCCCTGGTGAGGGTGTCGTGCCCAGGAGAACTCAAAAACCTGGAGCCAGCACTGGTTTAAAGGTGGGTCCTAGATCTGGGAAGATTAAAGTCTACCACCATTCATGATTCCCAAATAAAGGGATTTCCAGACGGCCACACCTCACAGGATTCCTTTTTCTCTGATTCGAGAAGATGGGGAATGGGTTGCGGGGGGGGGGGGGAGGTACACGACGACACGCAAAATGTGCTGCACTGAATGAAGACCAGTCAATTTTAGTGTAGACGGCTGAACGAGTCCATTTGCCGCCAGCTCCCTCGCACTCGGCTTGGCTAGAAGCAGTGCGTCATGGGAAACTGGAAGGCACTGCAGATTGCCTGTTTATGTAACAGACCATGTGGCCAGACAGCTGTGACCCAAATCAGGCATTTAGACTAGCGGTTAGAACGGAGGGGGGGGGTGGAGTTTAAAAGACAACTCGTCTAGTCTCCTTCAGTTAAAAAAAACACATTGGGGGAAAAAAAGAGTGCAAGGCTGAACAGGGTGTCTGGTCCTCCTCTTACAGGGAGCAATTAAAGATTCTTGAGCGAGTTTTAGGGTGATTTCCCCCAAGGCATATGGGAAGCTGCTCTTCTGTTCAGTGTGCCCTGTATTGTCTACTACAGCCTTCCCCAACCTGGTGCCCTTCAGATGTTTTCGACTTCAACTTCCAGCAGCCCCAGCCAGCATGGCCTGTTGTCAGGAATACTGGGAGTTCTAGTCCAAAGCATCTAGAAGGCACTTGGTTGAGGAAGGCTGCTCCACTATTTCGACTGGCAGCAGCATTCAGGCAGAGGTCTTCTCCATCAACTGCTATTTGCTCTCTCTCTCTTTTTTCCTGGAGATGCCAGGGATTGAACCCAGGACCTTCTGCAGGCAAAGCACGTGGTCTACCACTGAGCTATGGCCCCTCTTCAAGCCTTCAAAGCAACGACTGCTCTAGTACCTCTCCAGATTAGGCTCCTCCTACGTAAGAAGGCTAGATCTCAAAGAATGTACTAGCAGGTATCCATTCATCACCAGCAATGCTGGGATAAGATGTATTGCACTTACGGTAAATCTGTGTTTTCAGATATTTTGTCTGTGCCATTATTACTGCCAAAGGACAACTATTTGCTACAAGACAAAACCCCAAGTCTTTAATTGCAGGGATGGGGGAACCACCAGATGCTGTTGGACTGCAGCTCCCATCAGCCCCAGCCAGCATAGCCAATGTTAGGGATGAAGTGAGTTGTGGCCCAAAAATATCTGGAGGGCCACAGGTTCCCCCTTCCTGCATTGGGGGGAGGAGGGGAAGGCAAGCTCTACCATTCCCCACACAAGCACTGAAATTATGGATTCAAAATATGTAGGATACCTGTCTTACTGATCCCCGCACATTTTACACAAGTTGCAGCTTCTGAACAGTCTTCAAGGGCAGCCCCACATACAATACACTGCAGTGATCTAACTTTGAGATTACCAGAGCATAGATTACTGAAGCCAGGTTATCCCTGTCCAGATATGGGCATAGCTGGGCCACCAACTAAAGCTGGTAGAAGGCACTCCATGCCACTGAGGCCACCTGAGCCTCAAGTGACAGATGGCTCCAGGAGTAACCCTCCAGCTACAAACCCGCTCCTTCAAGGGGAGTGCAACCCCATCTAGAACAGGTTGAACACTCTCCCTCCTGCCAGATGAACCACCCACTAACAACATCTCAGTCTTGTCTGGACTGAGCTTCAGTTTGTTAGCTCTCTTCCAGTCCATTGTCGCAGCCAAGCACAAAACCGACCCGAGGAACCCCATGCTGGAGAATCCACGGAGCTGAGCAATATTCTCCAAGCACCACCTTCTGGAGCCGGCCATCCAAGTAGGAGCAGAACCACTGCAATGCAGTGCCGCCCCCCCCCCCACTCCCAACCCAGACAGCCACCCTGGAAGGATACTATGGTTGATGGTATCAAAAGCCACTGAGAGATTCAGGAGTTATCAGCAGGGTCATACTCCCCCAGCCTCTCTCTCAAGATAGGCCATCATACAGGGCAACCAAGGCTGTTTCTGTGCCAAAACCCTGGCCTGAACCCCCACTGAAATGGATCCAGATAATCAGTCTCATCCAAGGGTGTCTGGAGTGTCACATCACACTGCTGACTCATATTCAGCCTGTGATTGACTACAAGTCCAAGATCCTTTTCACACATGCTATTGCCAAGCCATATATCAGCAGCAACTGACTTCACTATTGTCCATAACCATGAGGACTAGAAAGTTAAAATTAAAAAGCACAGATTCTCAGAGTTTAGAGGCATGCAACAGATTCCATGATTAGAGGTATAATCCAGGACTAAAATTCTACTTGGCTCTTTGTTCCTCTGAAACAGCTGAGAGGCAGTAGCAGTGATCCAAAGCATTCACCTATCTCCTTCCAAAGGCCTTTGTAAAGAGGCTTAATCTCTGCTGATTCACAGCAAATGATGTGTTTGGGTCAGCAGCTTCAACAGCTAAATGTGCTGTGGGGATATGTACGACCAACCGTAGCAAAGGATTAATTCTATTCCCAGTATGCCATTCATTTAGAGGGTCTGAACAGTCTAACAGAACAATTCCCTCAGAAACCTTTGCTGATCTACTACAAATCACTCAGGGATCCACCAGCAGATCCCCCATCTACCTGTCCCTGGTATACACTACATATCCTCCCCCACCCCCCAAAATAGAAATATCAAAGTATATCCCAAAATGGTTACTTCTGTACCACCCAGAAAGCAGAATTTGGTACACGCCATTCCAGGAACTCATTAAGAGAACCCCAAATGTACACTTCTTGTATTCCCCTCCTTCAACTACCTGATTATTGACAAATATATTCAAAAGACGTTGCTGAGACAACGTCTGTATTCCTTATTGTCAGTGGAGAATGTTACACAAGAATTTAAATGGCTGCCTTTCTTGACAAAATACATGGAAACGATATGGCCAGGAAAGGATTGAGATTCTGCTGCTGATAATTAGCTGAAATTATTGAAACAAGTTAGATTTGAGGCCAGAGGCCGGGTTCAGATGCGATGATCTTGGACTGATAAACCATGGTTTGCCGGCCTGAGAACGAGACATTTGTCTGTGCAGGCAGCCCCCTCCCCCCAAACACACCCCTGGCTTTGACACATCCTGGCTTTTTTAAATGTTTCCTGTTGAACCGGAACCAGGGGTTTAATCACTGCTTACAAACCAGCTTTCATAACCTGTTTTGTTTTCTTTGATTCCATATCCTGGTTTGTAAACAGCAATTATACTAGTTTCCCAGCTTGGACGTAACAGAAAACTGTGGTTCAAACACGCCAAGGACAGAAGTACCAAAGCCAGGCATGTGAGAGGAGGAGAGAAGAGGTGAGGAGGGAGCACATGAGCTTATTCTTGGGCTGATAAACTATGGTTACGTCTGAATCTGGCCAGAATCTCTCTTCCATGTCTCCTACCACACAAAACAGCTGACTAATTCAGGGCACATGGTCAGAATAACCTAGTTCAGATTATTTACCCTTTAATATTTTAACTGCCTAGCAATATACTCACAGTAAGAGTGGATAAAATATGGAAAGAGGATAGATTTCTCAACTTTTAATGTGAGATCTGACAGCAGAACTATTACTTCCCATGATTTTGAAACTATACTTCATGCAACCTAAAACTGCATCTGCCTTTTTTGCAGCCACATCACACTGCAAAAGTAGGGGAATTCTAATCTGTTAGTTATTCTGAGCATAGAAGCAAGGCCATTATTCCTGAAGCAACTTGTGCGAAACAAAAGGTCAAGACCTTGTGTGGCATCAGCTGCTACTCATCTCAGTGGGGCCTAGAAAGTGTGGGTTTAATGCAGGGCTGGGCCTATGGTGGATCAGGGTGTACTGGTAGATCTCTGGATGATTTGCAGTACATCTGCAAGAATTTTTGACTCCCAATTGCTCAACAATAGCAACAACATAATGCCTTGCCACCAACACCAGTGAAGAATGCCTGGAGGGGGTGGTGTTAACCAAGATTGGATTTTTGTGTGGAAGGACTGTGCCTTCGGTTCAGTTCTGGTGGACAAAACAAATTCCTGGACTCAGGACTCTTTAATCTGAAGTGTCTTGTCTTCTGCACATGACTCAGTTGGCGGACCTCTGGGTTCCAATATTAAAAAAAGTAGATCCTGCAAGTCTTAAGTTTGCCCATCCCTGCTTTAATACACTCAAATCAAATCAGCAAAGCAACACAGCAAAGGGTCAACCAACAGCTTGCCTGCTCATTTATTATGAGGAATCACTAGGGAGATGGCAGAGGTCATATTAAGAGCAAAACGCTGAAAATCCACCGCCACCACTTATAAACACAAGGCCATTGTAGAAGCAGCAATTAGTTATATAACTAGGTCAATATGACAGTGGGGCATCTGCCCATCCTTTTCCAGACCTCCCGCTGAACTCCTGCTGCTGCCAAAGAGAACCGGATAAACATGTGTTTTTTTCATCATGAAAGACGCCTTTCTCCTCTTAGCCAAAACCCACTTGCTGGGTTTTTACGCCCCAATTCTATTACTGTGAAATGGCATCATTTGAATACATACACCCCATGTCAGTTATGCCAAATGCCCCCACTGTCTCAGTCACCCCCAGGATTTGCAGACGGGCCAGAGAAAAGCTCTGCTCATCTCAGCTAGACTCTTCCATCTCCTCGAGGGGTTGCGTATGGACTTCGATCTTCTTGGGAGGAATGTAGGAGCCCATCCCGGCTGCTCTCTCAGCTTCCTCCTGAGTGTACGGCTCCTCGCTCAGCTGTTTCAATCTAAACAAACAAACGAAAGGAGTCAAAAGAGCTTGCAATTGCCAGTGTTCCGCTTAAATGGAGATACTTTAAGTCAAAGGTGCAGAGCCATAATCGGGGAGTGGGGTGGGAGGAATTGCCTCCACATCAGGCCCACTGGGGGTCAGATGACAACAGTGGCCGTGGCTGCATCCACTAATGTCATCCCACCTAGCACCATTTCGCCTTTCTCCGTGCTGGCTGAGAGAGGCACCAAGTTCCATGCCTTGCAGAAAAGGACTCAGCTGACACTCAGAGAAGGTGCTACTCTTCCCACTGCTGGCTGAGTCTCTGGGTTTAACCAAGTTCCTGTTTAAGGGTTAACAGAACTCTCTCTCAACTGCTGCTTCTACTCTGTTACAGATAGACGTGCTGTCAACTGCACACTAAAGAGATGTTCGGAAGTGACAGCTAGGGAAAAGGAAGATCCACTGATATAGGGTGGAAAATTTTCCACAGTAATTTTCCACTGTGCTTTCCTTAGAAAAGTTTCCCATCTTTAGGAATGCATGTGTTTCATAAAATTAATTAGTAACATAATGAAAACAACATAAATCTAACTGGGCAACAGGAATTGATTCAATTATTTGTCAAATTGAGAAAGTTATAATGCTATTGAGCTTCTCAATATATTTACAAATACTCTAAGAATAATAATTTTCAAGTACAGCTCTGAATTTGTTTGAATGTAACATTTAAATAAAACACATGGGCAGAGCAATCCTATGGCCATGAGACAACGTCTAGACAGCCATAGGATTTTTCAGATTCCCAGCTACAAGGTCAGAAACTTGCTCTGACCTTGTAGCTGCAGATCTGCACTCGGGATCCCCCTCTGTCCCTCCCTCACAGCCAGCACGGAAAGAGTCGCACTGGCTGAGGGGAGGAGAGTGGAGCTGCCAAGATACGATGCATCCTGGCGGTGCCTCAGCCTCCTTCCCTTCTGCTCTGAAGCACCTCAGCTAGATGGCCGAAGTTGCTTTGCAGAGTGAGAGGACCGTGGAGACGCCCTTTGCTTCTGTGTTCCTCCCGCCTTCCATAGGATGCCTGTCCTCCAAGTTCAGGGAGCTACGGGGCATCCTGACTGGACTGCACCCTAAGTGTGCCTTCTTGAATCGTTTTCCCTAATCAACTATTTCCAGCCAAATACTTATAGCTATTGGGGGGCAGGGGAAGAAAGGATATTTGTGCAGCATGTAAAATAAACACAGCATACTCGTTGAGCCTTCGTTTACCAGATGTTAAGTGATTTCAGGGCAGTGGAATTTTTTTTTCAATTCAAAGTTTTCCAGAAAACCCACATTCACTGGGATGTGGCATTTCCAAGAGGCAAACTCAGGAGGCCCAAGTTGAATAATAAAGGTGTGGGTGAGGGGGAAGCAAAGGCCAGCTCAGATCAAGCTAAATGGGCTGGAGTTTGGCACTACCAGATACAACTAAATCACCTTCGAAGGAAAAACAAGAGGTTGGTGCAGCATAACTGGAGCTGCAAGTCTCCAGTTCAACTCCCAGTTTAGCCATGAGCATCTTGGGTGCAAGCTGCTCTCTTGCAAGACTCTGCCTGTCATTTAATGGATGAGAATACCGACCTACAGGGCTATTGTAAAGATTGCTGAGATGCTAGGTAGAGCACTTTTGGGCACTTGAGTGCTTCCGCCCTATAACTGGGGAAAGAGATTGGAGGTCTAAATGATTTCAACATGAATCCTGACTTTCATGTAGCAACACAATAGCTACATTATGTCAGTGCAGATAAGTAAGTGTTAAGCATTCAGGCTGCAATCCTATACACACTGACCTGGAAGTAAGTCCCACTAATTGCAGGGTGGTGGGGGTGGAATGCATGTGTAAGGTATCAAGATTTAACACTGGCGGTTATGTTATATGCCTACAGACTCCAGACCACAACCATGAGCTGCAGGGTAGTGGAGCAGATAGCAGTGCCCAGCAGATGAGTGTGTGAGGAACACTACTTTGCAGGTAGAAACTATCTTTAATTCAATGTGTTGGTTTTTTTAAACACACAAATACATCGCAGCTTGGTTCCGAACTTCCTTTCCGTGAAGGGAAGAGCGTTCACAGAATGCACCAGGGCTCTCCTGCCTCCCTGTTCAGCCCCCAAACTCTGCTTCTGTGGATTGGGGAGGACCCTTGGGAGTGTGGGGGGGCAGAGGGGAGTTGGCGGAAATGTATTTTTCCCCATTTCTATACCGCCCAATAGCCAAAGCTCTCTGCGAGATTCACAACAATAAACACCATAACATACAACACAATAAAATATAAAAGGTTAAATCTCTCTCCTTAAATGATGAACAACTTAGGAGCCAAGCCCTTGTCTTTTTTACAACTACAATTTTACTGTGGTCTGTTTGACCTCAATATTGGTAAAGTGCTTTTAACAAATGTAGGAGGGTTAAGCCTCGATGCAGGCAGAGAATGGAGTGCAGGCCAGCACCATTCTAAGGCAAGCCTATACTTTTATGACTAATCATTCCAAAGGCTAAGCTACAGAATTCACTTTACCTCTTTTTGTGAACCTTCGATCTGAAGTGATCCTTCATGCTTTTTAAATCGACAAAGTATCGCCTGTTAAGGGAGGAGATTAAAAAAAACCACCAAGTTATAAATGGCTGATGCTTACTAGAAAATAAAATGCTTATTCCTAAAGGTGAGGGCATACTTTGTTCACGTGAGCATTTTCATCTGTGATTCACTGCAACATGTTCAACCAAAGAGTTTACTGCGTGAAAACATTCACCACAACCGCAGACTGAGCTTTCGTGTCATCTCACACCACCTCAGTCACTAAACCTCCCACTTTGCCAGTCCAGAAGTAATGACCCCAATCTCCTAACTACAGTTAAGAGACTGGGTTGCGGCCACAAAAACATGTACTCCCCCTGAAACAAATCCCCCCTCTACCTTAACCACAATTAAGGGATGCATCAGCAAAGGCCTTAATGGCACTTAGGTTCCTCAGCTGATTTGGTTTCAAATCCTAGCCAACAAACCCTGGTTAAGCAGGAGCCTGCAGAGCATTAAGGACGGTTATGGTTGGTACTGATGCATCTCTCAATTGAGGATAGGGCCGTGTGTATGTATGTGTACACCCCCCCACCCCGTGTGCACAATCTGCTCTGAGAAGGTGCTGCATGGAAGAAACGAGCGTGATCATGTGGCCTGCTTCCAATCTCTTAACCAGAGTTAAGAGATCAGGATCAATACAACTACCCCAGCCCACTGAGGCAGTTCACACTTAGATAGCATAGTGTGGAGACAGGAGCAGGCATAGGGAACACCAGGGTCTGCTCCAGTTAGACTGCCCACCTCCCCAGAATGAGAGGGGAAGCAGGGACATTCCACCAGCCTTGCTGAACCTCTACTTAACTTTCTCCTCTTCCTTCCCCATCCCTTTTTCCTTGTGTGTCATGTCTTGGGGGGGGGGGGTTGTAAGCCTGCGGGCAGGGACTGTTTTGTTTACTGACTGATTGTAAGATGCTCCAGGAGCCTTTTTTTGGCTGAGGAGTGGAATAAAAATACATTTAAATAAATAAAACAAGTCCAAGTCTCCAAATGATTCAACATCAAGTGACTCCTGGGCAAAACCAGTCCTCCGGTAGGGCACACTGCCTTTCCAACTGCAGGCTAGCATCTCAAAAGATCCATGTTAAGCTAAAGTCTGGACGTCATTTCTAAAAAAAAAAAAAGGGTAAGGGGCCAAAACAAGGTGGCCCGGCCCAGTCCAGTTACAATATGGGTGTTTTATCTTCAAAACAAAAGATGGCAGCAAAGAGAAAGAGAAGGACATCCATGCTCTTTCTAATGCAGGTCTGCATTCACGTGCAGTTTGAGGGTTTTTAAAAAAATATTTAAAAGCACAGCATGCAAGTCAATGGAACACAAGGCTTCTGTATGCAACAGAGCATAAGATCTGAACTAGGAGGGGTCCGAGGGAAGTCCAAGGCTGCAACCTGAGGGGTGTTTTGTACATGGGGCTTTTGGTAGGAAAGCCAAACCAGCTGCAGCCCAATAAACATCCAGTGTTAATAATGGACTACGCAGGGCTGTCATAACCCATTCTCAGGCACAGCCACCACCCCGCCCCACAGTATATTGGCATTAGCAAAACAACGTTAAATGCTTAAAAACAAAACAAAAGCAGAGCTGCATTTTAAAATACAAAATAATATCAGAGTTAAAAAGCAGCACCTTCCTTTAGTTTCTGTGTGGATTTTGGCACAGCTGCCCAATCACAGAAAATCCTATATTTCTGCATTCGTCTTTATGGGCAGCTCTCGCTTCAGCCCCAGGAGAAAGAAAATAAAACCGTCTAAAGGAGCCAAGAAACTCCATATCTGTAAAACGGAGCAAGCTACTCTACAATATTTCTGATCGGCCCAACCGTTCCTTTTCCACGCACGCGCAGTAAGTAGCACTGAAGCATCGAGGCAAACCAAAGCCCTTTCCCTCCGCCTCCTTTCCCCCTTTACGCACGCGCAATGCAGGCAGTAATGCTGGGCGCTCCCAGGCAGGTCGGGGTCCGGCTCTTGGCGCAGCAGCTTCGACGAGTTCTTGGGCAGCATATCCTGGTGGATCTGATCCAGATCCCGGCGCCGCCGCTTCACCTTCCACTGGCGGCCCAAGGAATGCGCCTTGTGGGAGCCCGTCCGGCGACAGCTCTTGGGAGCCATACTCAGCCTAAGCAACGCGCCGGAGAAAAAGGGAGAAACGTGCTTCCGCTTCCGGCAGGCGCGCGTGACGCCAACATACGGCGCGCTGCCGGCAGGCGCGCGCTGACGCCATCACACGGCGCCCTACTTTGGAGGCGGGGTTGGAAGTGTTTTGTTTTTAATTATGGGAAATTGCTAGAAACTCTTTGTAAACAGTGGGCTGTATCTGCTGTTAGTCTAACTTAAGTCCGGTTCATTTCAGTAGGTCTACTCTAAGTAGGGTTAACATTGGATACAAACTAGTACTTATAAATAAATAGCTTTTCGTTCCTGTTGAAATTGAAGTTATTAATAAAATATTTTATTATTTTAAATTTAAAAAAATATGGGAAAGTACCTCCCATTGGTACTTTCCCTCTTCCCCAATCCAATGAAGCATAACTTTTAATTTAAACTCTATATCTTGCTATTCCAGAATATATTCTATTATGATAAATACAAGAAACTGACATAATATAAATGAGCTAAAATTTTAGCCATCCACACTTAGCACCCGGTCAGCAGACTGAACAGGCACACAGGTTACTGAACAGGCTGATTTTATCATTAGCACTTTGAGTGATTTAAAGATAAAGTGGGATATACATTTTATTTTTAATGAATAAAAATCAATTTGGTTCTGGCCTGTAGATTTCCTGATCTGACTATGTTTCTTGATGGACCATAGTCCTCTGACAACAGAAACATTCTTCCCAACTCTTTATCCTTCCTTGGAATTCTGTTTTAAGCCTTTGAGATGAAAGCGAGTGGAATGTAATTCCATCTGGAGATTGTGTTGCAGCTCACCACTGATTAATGTCCAGTCGCCGCAAAGGATGGCTCTTTGACCTTTGTAACTGTTGTTCCTGGTGTTCGGCTAATCTTCCGTGGAGGAAATCTAAACCCTGAGGCCTGCTCATCAAAAGATCTCTTAGGGCTCTTTGCAAGCGAAGGGTGATAACCCCAGTGTGCTGGCCAGGTTTCAGTTTGGGTCATTAGATTCTGTTGACCTAAATTTCCCCTGCCATTTGAATTGGATACGGTAGTCTTTGTTTCCTGTTGTACAACTGTTCTGTGTGTGTGTGTGTGTGTGTGTGTGTGTATACATACACAATTGCCTAATCGGCATAGCAGATTTGTGGTTTCTCTAGCAAGGGTTTCAGAATGGCAGTAACATGAAAGGCAATAGAAGCGTGCCAAATTATGGGCAGCGTTTCACACTTGGATGGAATGCGCTTTAAAGCCCCTTGGGATACTAGAACATAGAAATATAGTCTTGAGCCAAATCCACAGCAAGATCCCTGCAGTGAAGTTAAAACTCATGCACTATTTATTGACTTGCTTGAGTGTTCAATCTAGTAGTATGTGGCAATCTCAGAAAATGGTATCTCTGCACTGCCACTTTCTTTCCTTCTGTCTGGCATGGGCAACAAGAAACTAAGAAACAGAAGAGAAAGATAAATGGTATGTTTGATTTCACACTCGCTTTACTGTTGATTTACAACGAGCCAACAGACCTGGCTTCACAGGGGTTGGAATAGCTTGGTCTGATACATCGAAGCCTTCAAGCAAACTGACAGAGCTCTCAGAGTTGGATACATTGTGCCCACCTATGCCCGTTGGCACCCCTGGGCACAGTCCTTGCCATGGTGCACCATTATAGCCCCCTGAGGGAGTGGGCTGCTCCATGGCAGGGGGAAGACGTAGAACTCTACCCCTTGGTTTCCTAATCTCCTCTGACTTCACAACTTGCATGCCAGGTTTTGGGTGTCCAGGTTTCATGGTCTTGGCGCTATAGAGTAGACAGACAGACAGACATTCCCTTTTATTATTATAGATATGTCTGGACTGCCTTTCCACAAAAAGAGGCAATATACAATGTTTTGTGGAACTGCAACGAACTCGGGATTCCAGCCACTCCATTGCATTCTCTCTCCCCACATTTGTCCACCCCTCCCTAATATTCAGTCAGTATTCCATGACCACAGAGCACACGCAGGCCTCATTGAGCTGCTTTGGGTGGAGGGTTTCCCTTCCTTTCTCTCCTTCCTAAAGACTGTTTGTACTTCTGCAAATCTTGGTATTCCCACAAGCCTGCATGACATGCATGGATACTGTTTTGGCTACATAAGCCACGACACTCACAGCCCATCGGCTTTAATGTATTACCGATTTCTATTCAGTCCCCAGCTTGCGGAACTTTACTTTCCCTCCAGCCGGATGCATGTGGCTGGATGATGATGATGATGATGATGATGATGATGATGATGATAATAATAATAATTTATTTCTTACCCGCCTCTCCGTCTAGATCGAGGCGGGGAACAACAAAAATATAAAATACATAAACTAAGCAAAACACAACACATACTATTAAAACATCTTAAAACTACTTAAAAACATTATAAAACATCTTAAAACATCTTAAAAACATCTTTAAAGCATTTTAAAAGCATCTTAAAAGCATCCTAAAATTCTGCCGGATAGGCCTGCCAGAATATTTGCAGCTATTGTTATTTGTTTGCTTTGTTTTTGTTTCTGCTCCGTCAATCAATGCATACGGCATTTTACATCAGCAAAAACCACAACAAAAAGAGGTCCTTGCCCAAGGGACAGTACAATCTATAGATAAAATGCAGCGTAAACATTAATGAAAAGAGTATAAAATTACAGCTGTCACCTGATTTAAGAATTTATTGTTGATTTTTTAAAAAGATGTTTTAACGGACGTGTCTACATATGAATAAAACAGTCATTCCGGGGGGGAAATGTCCAATGTAATTCTGTTGGTCCATCTAACCCGTATTGGCAACTCTGATTAGCAGCAGCCAAGTGAAGTGAATAGTGATTAATCAACTCCTGGCATGGAAAGAAAGGCAGCTTGTGATCAGGAGGCCATATGAATGCTGCCACTGCTAGGGATGGGTGAGAATATTGTTTGGTTTGGGTTTTTGAGAAGAACCTACAAAATCCACAAATTTCTCCATAAATGGGATGGAAAGAAGTTGAGATTTTAAAAATCTGAATGTGGAAGAAAGCAAAACTGACAGATTTGTAGATCCAGGTGGAGGGCTTTGAGTGCTTAGCTCTTAAAAGTCTGTATTTGGATCCCTGTGCATTCAGCCATGTTTGAGAGGTGCAGAATGAGGGTTGCCACCACTTTTTTCTGACAGCTTCTTCATTGCTAACAGCTACATGGCAGGCCAATACAACAAAGTCCTTTTCCACACGGGGAATAGCTGTACCTATTGAATTTGGCTGCTGCAGATGGGTGTGAAATTTGTTCGGGTTTTTTTTTAATATATATATATATATATATATATGAATTCACCAAAATCCACAAATTTCTTTGTATATGGAATGGAAAGAAGTTGTGATTTAACAACAGCGAATGTGGGAGAAAATTAGCAAAAGTGGGGTACATGCAACACAGCCTTCCCCCAACCTTGTGCCCTCCAAGTGCCTTGGACTGCAACTCTCATATGTGACCATTGAAGGGCAAGAACTCTTTGGCTCACCACACTACTCTGAGCGTTGCCATTCCCAGCACCACCCAGCTCTGAGAGAAGCCTATGTTGTTGCTGCTGCTGCTGCTGTTATTATTATATATTATTATTATTATTATTATTATTAATTATTATTATTATTATTATTATTATTAAAATATTAATATCCCACCTTTTTTCCTCCAAGGAACCCAAGGCGGTTTACATAATCCTCCTCCTCCTCCCCATTTTATCCTCACATCAACCCTTTGAGGTAGGTTAAGCTGAGAGGCAGTGACTGGCCCAAAGTCACCCAGTGAGTTTCATGGCCGAGCGGGGACTAGAACCCGGATCTCCCCAGTCCCAGTCCAACACTCTCACCACTACTCCACACTGGCTCTCCAGTGTTGTTGTTGGAGGGGTACTGGCAGCAAGAAGCGTAGTAAGCAAATATGGATTTCTGCATTGAAGACGTAGCTGTCAGAGTGGGACAAAGGAATAGCTGCCGCTCAGTGAACTACTCGCGATTGCATTACCGTATCAGGCTGTGGAGGGGGGGGGGAATCAATAATACATTTACAGACAGGCATCTGTCACTAGCCAAGAGGAGAGGGGCCCATGCAGCTGAAACAGGTTGGGTTATGGAAAGATACCCTCCTTCTCTCTGACAACTGGAGCGTGGCATGTGGCATCGCAAGACAGGAGAGCCACTTCTCCAGAGAAGAGCAAAGCAAAGAATCTACACCCTTTGTTTGAAATTTGCTCCAAGTAGGTTTGCCTCTCTGTGTGTTGTGGGGGCTGGGGAAGCTCTCTGTCTAAGGCAGAAACTAAATCCGTGAAGGAGAAGACACGGGTCTGCGAGGCTATCGGCCCTACGAAATAATTTAGCTGCCAGGCGCTATTTTGAGCCTGTTGCTGAGCTACCACGTTCTTGGGAGAGATCGGTTACAGGGTGCAGACAATGGAGTGTAACGCAAGAGCTTAGCGATGCCAACATGAAGCTCTCCTCAGGACTCCAAAGTGGGAGAAGAGTCCGCCCTGGAGCGGGGGAATTTTTGGGTCTGTGTGCGGACATCACTCCCTTGAAGATGGGCTTCTACACAGAAAGAGGGCACCGCCAGCAGGGAGGACATGAATGGGCAACTAACTAGCAAGGACTGGCATCCCAAAGGGGGAGACAGAGAAGAGGATTGAGTGAATCTCTGGAGATGGGATGCATGAGGATGCAAGGGAGGCCCGCAGAGCTCCCATTGGATCCAGCGTCCTTTGTTGGTGGAATCCATTGGTATTCTGGGTCAGCCATGGATCCAATTCCTCTTTGTTCTTTGAGATGTCCAGTTGGAAGCTACTTAAATTTTAATGAAGACACCAGATCTGAGAAGAAGGCCGCCAGTGACAGGTGTGGATTTGCAGGACGGGAAAGTGTCTGCCTGAGCCGTGCCTGGCTCCCTGCAGAGCCTGTGAAGCCGCTGGGCGCAGCGGCCCAAATGGCAACCGGAACCAAGCTCACTTAGAATCGGACACAGAGAACCTAAGGCTGTGACGGCTGAGGCTTGAAGCTCCTGAACTGCTGGGATCTCAGGAGCTGGCTTATCATCGTGACCCTCTTGCTTCTGGGAGAAGAACTTGAGAACTGGGAAGCTGAGCAAACGTTTGCCAGGATGACTCAGGGATTCTGGAAGGTCTACAAGGCCAAAGTGCTGCAGACCCTTGGTGGAGAGCCACAGGAAGATGATCTCCAGGATGAGGTAGACCCATCCTCAACTGGGCCCCATTTCCTCCCTTGGCCATTGAGCATGGGGCAATAGCAGGATATGGGTTTCTTTCTTTCTTTCTCTCCCTCTCCCTCTCTCTCTCTCATGTGGAAGAAGCTTTTTAGCATAGACGGGGGGGGGGGGGGCAGAAGGTAGATCTCCGGATGTTTAGGACTTCCAGCTTCCAGAAGCCCCTGACAACACATGGCAACGGTCAGGAATGCTGGGATTTAAAGTCCCAAACAGTCAGAGATCTATTTTTTGCTCACCCCTGGGCCCTAGACTATAGAGTTGGGCCATGCCCCCCCCTTCAAGAAATCTTAACTGATTGATCTGTGAGTTTTAGTTGATCCATTGATCTATTTAAATCTGAATAAATCTGCATGCGAGAGAGAAAATAATTCTGAAGAAAGAAAATTGTGTGTGTTTTTTTTAAGTGATGCGCATGTGTGTGTTGCTCTCTCAGGGAATGCCTCCATTGTGATGGCACGTGCCATCTTCACTTTTTATAAATGCTTGTATTAAAAATAGACAAAAATCCTGTTGGATGGCACTTGGTGGGGGTGGGGGCTTTTAAGAGATTCATCTAACCCAGTGTTCTCCAACCTTGGGTCCCCAGATGTTTTTGGCCTACAACTCCCAGCTATGCTGGCTGGGGCATGCTGGGAGTTGTAGGCCAAAAACATCTGGGGACCCAAGATTGGAGAACACTGATCTAACCAATTGATGCACAGCTCTACTAGAAAGGAAGATGACTGGGGAGGGACCTGATAGTCTGAGGGTGCAATCCTATGCATGTGTAGACAGAAAATAGTAGGACTTTTTTGGCTGGAGCATGCTGGGAGTTGTAGGACTTTTTTTTTCCTGTCTAAACATGCATGGGATTGCTGCCTGAAGGTTACAACATTATGAATCTGTGGAGAGAGTTCAACATACGGGGCAGCACAGGGAAACAGGAGCAGTTGTCTTCTAATCCTCAGCCCTCATCTCTCTTAGGGACCAGTGGTGCATTTAGGTAATCCTAGATTCTGGACTTATTAGAGTGGCCACTTACACATTGCCAAAAAAGAAGAAATATATCACACATGCGCGCGCACACACACACACACACACACACTGCCAAAAAAAAAAAAAGGACAAAAGAGGAAATCAATTTGCACATGCTAATTTATATGTTCAGCTGCAAATGTAGATAGAATAACTGTAACTTAAGTAGAAATGCAATACATCTCACCTTAGTGGCAAGGACCGTGAGCTGTGTTCCTGTCCGATCAGTCTGCTGTCCAGGTGCAAAGTGTCGATGGGCAACTTCAAGGCCCCTGACCATTCTCCCGCATTCTGCTTCTTGGACTTTAAACCAAACTTGCACCGGACGGCTCTTCAAGTAGAGGACACTTTCAAATAGAGGACTGGCCTCTGCCAGCTCTGCAAATAGAGGGCTGGCCTCTGTAAAGTAGAACCCCTGGTCACCCTCGGCACACACTCTCTTTAGATCGGGGGCCTTCAATGGTAACCATGAAGCTCTCCCCTCCCTGACCCCTTAAAAAAAAAAAATAATAGTTTTAAGAAAAAACCTGGAAAATGTCAGGGCAGTCTTCTTTCTCTCCCTTTCTAGCCTCTAGCCTTGCTCTTTCTCTCCCCTCTACCCCTTTGCCTTGAGATTTCCCCTTCCCTTCCAGCCAAGAGCCTTATCATCAATCAATCAATATTTATTGTATGGTCTGTCAGGATCCGCTCCTCCAGGGTAGCGCCACAGCTCCACCCTGTGGCAACGCTACCTCCTTGCAGGAGCGAGCCCGGGGTTTGTAGTCACTCGCAGGATGTAGCCTCCCGCTCCTGGCTGCTCTCAGGCCAGCTAATGCAGCCTAGCTGGGAGCAGCCAGAAAGACCTATATAAGGGCTGCAGTTTGACTTCAACCCTCACCACAGCAAGACACAGCTCTGTGTTGTCTGCAGCCGGTTCCTGCTTCCAGTGACCAACCTTGCTCTGCCTCGCCTGGTGTTTGACCCGTGACTGCTCTTGACTTATGCTCCTGCTTCTGGCCCTTGCTCTGCCTGGTACGTGCTTGGACTCTGTTTACTCTTGGACTTGTCTTCTGCCTCTGACCCTTGCCTGGACTCTGCTTGACTCGCCTTCTGCCTCTGGCCCGTTTGGACTCTGTTGCTCTAACCTGTGCTGGACTGTCTGCCTGTTGCCTGGACTTGCCCTCTGCTTCTGGCCCCTGTGTGGACTCTGTTGCCCAGAACCTATGCTGAACCTTGGGCCTACTGTTTATCTCCGCCTCCATCTTCCCTGGCCCCGGCGTTCCAGCCCTGAACCCTTGCTGCCCACGCCCCGGACCTTACATGGTCACAGACCCATGAAAACGATACAAGTGAGACAGTAAAAGAACATAATCGTAAAAACCTACACATGTTTAAAAATACATCTAGCCTCACTATTTCCACCACCTCTTTAGCTCATTTTTGACTAGCTGGGCCCCCACGGCAGACATTGTGTGACTAGCCACATCCTCCATGGGAGCCATTTTGTGGTGGTGCCCACCCACAGCAGTTTCTCAAATCCCCAAATGTGCTCATGGGTCCAGAAAGGCTGGGGACCGCTGCTTCAGATGGCCATGTGTGTTACTTCACTCACTTCCAAATGTGTGGTAAACTGGCCCTGCTACGCTTGTGGGCCCTCCTGCTCATGCTGCTGAGAAGAGCCCGGGACTTCTGCCCTGAGAGTGCCATGGTTATGAACAAAGGAAGCTGCCCTATACCCGATCAGATTGTTACGACAGATAATTCTGGGCGCTAGATTCCCTCTAACCCCACACTCTTACGAAAGATTTAGGATCTTTGGCTGGGGTAAAACCTGCGCTGCTGGGGTGGAAAGTGTGCGCTTTGCTCTTTTTATACTTAAACAAACCTACACACACACACACATAGACTCTAGAAACAAAAGGGTGGTTTTATTGAAGAAGAATACAGAGTAGGTACAGCGTCTTACTTGTTGGTAAAGCAATCCTAGTGATGTCAGGCAGCAAAATATCCTTACGCTATGGTTCAAACATACCCTGTATTCTGGGGAGGTGGGCAGGCTGCTTCTTTTCTCTTGAACCCTTGCTTACCCAACGCTTCTTATGAGGGCTGTGGACTTCTTTTTGGAGGTGTAGCCATAACCAAATGATCAGAACTATATCTCATCTTAACAGTCCCCCTGTTGGTAGCTTGGTATTCAGAGAATATGAAGCTACCACCTCTTTAATTGGCACCGGGCATTCATTCGCTGCTCCAGCCTCTGGAACTTTCGTGTCAACCTTTTCATCCATACAAGCATACCTAGGGTTGCAATGAAAAGACAGCTTTGCACTATGGCCATGATTACGATTGGGTGGAGCAAGATTGCCCACACTCTTGCCAAATTTGGGGACTACCCCTCTAGTGAACTCCATCAGCTTTTTGCTCCTGCTTGCCTCACTGAGGCTGCAATTTTCTTGATTTCCTGATTGTTATGGTGAACTTTTAGAACTGCTTGCTCTCTTAGTTTCTTAACTATGTTTAGTTCTTTTTGCAGTGTTGGGTGGGCTAGCAATCTTTGTAGGTCTTGCAAGCCATAACTTAAGGAAATGGGTGTGAGGGTAGGGTAAAGCCCTACCTGTTCCTTAATTATTTGCACTGTCTATACTGGCACACTAAATTTAAAATCACAACTTACTATTGTACCTATGCTACAAAAACACCTATTTACATATCTAACTGTGAAGGAAAGAGCCTCTGAGGGTTCCTACACACACACACACACACACACACACACACGCCTCCTCATGTGTAAATCAAGTAAGGCCAGTTGGGGGGGCTGGGAGGAGGCGAAAGGTACATAAACCATAGGATGGGGCATAGCGCCTGAAAGGCGGAGACCCGGCTTTCAAATGTAAATGTAGTTCAGACCCAGTAAGTCAGGAGTCCCCTTCCCCCTGCCTGGCCAGGTGAAGTGCATCGTGATTGGCTCAGAAGCAGAAAAGCTACAGGAAGGAGGAGGGGAGGGGGGAAGAGCTATTTCCCAACGTGTAGCCTTTGTCTTTGTCTTTGAATCGCATGGCTACCCGGCTGTTGGGCAATGGCGGTAAGCCAAGGACCCCAGGTAGCTCCTGGTGAAATTAGCTGAATGAGGGCTCTAGTGAAGGCAAGCCTTGTAGGAGTTTACCCATCTCGCACCTTCGGGTAGGTGGTAATTCTCCATCGGGCGGCAGGGCTGTGCTGGATCTAACCCTGGAAGGAAGAGGACTGACCCTCAGGTAACCGGTGTGTGCCTGGGAGATAGAATCAGGTTTTATTGTTTTGTAGCTCTATTTCTGTGTGCCAAAGCGTCTCTCTCTCTCTCTTTTGTGCTTCTCTCATTTCCCACCTTTTGTTGTAAAATGCTACCAGAATAAACCTTGTCTTGGTTTTACCCCACATGGGTGTTGTAGTTGCTCTGTGGCTTCAGTATCTAAATCCAGGTTACAGAATTAAAGGCGAGTCCCTGAACAGAGATTCAAGTAGGGTTGCAAGGAGCTGAGGCTTGGCAATCTGGTACCTTGAGATCTCTGGGGGTCTTGGTTCCTTTGGGGTAGGTAAGGGTGGGGTGGTGGTGGGCCAGCCAGCCCCCCCTTCCTCCATACTAACTATTGGTTGAATGAACTGCTTGTTGATGATCTCATATGCACAACTTGTCTTGATACACACACACCCTTGTCCGGTGTATATGACAGCTGAACTAGACTCTTTTTTGAGCATAAATGAACAGTAGGATGTATTTCTTGCTCCATAGGAAAAGCAGTTGCGTGGAGTCTCAAAGGTTTGGTTCTCGCACACAAAGCTTAACCCTGGGTGATGCTGACACCCTCTGTCATTTATGGTCTCTCAAACTCTCGCCCTGAGGCGTGCCCAGTGTTGTTCTTCTTGCGCATACATGACTATACCTTTACTGATTGGGATGCTCAAGGGAACAACTGGAAAAACTCTCATGGTTTTCCTGGCTTTTACAGTGGCTAGGAACAGTGTGAGTTCCTCGCCTTCTCTGTCATACGTGGCATTCTTTAGCTCCCACCATTTGTCTAGCTCTTGCGCTCTTTTGGACATATAGGGAGCAATTACATTTTTGACCTCTTGGGGGAGTACCTGGTTAATGGCCATGTGAATTAGAGACATTGTTAGCTGATGGGCTAGTCCCTGAGCCTGCATGCATGACATTGCTAAAGATACATTTTGTTGCAAAGACATGACAGTATTTACAATTTTAAAATTGTCCTTTTCTATCACCCTTTCTCACAATGGGAGGATTGCAGAAATGACCTGAGGCACTTCTACAGTGTGTGTCAGTGCCCTGGTGGTGGGCTCTGCCAGTCCTTTAATTCGCTCGGTGGCATACATCAGTTTATTGTCCACAATTTCAATGTCTCTTGCATCTAAGATGCCTACGCCTAAGCTTAATGCTTCTCCGACACTCCTGGGGTTCCTAGTTTTCTCAAACCTCCCTTGCCATAAGCCTTCTTATTTTCCCCATCCCTGCTGACTCATGGTCAGGTATGGTGCGCATTGTGGAAACTCCTGGGAGATATTCAATTTATGGAGTGGTATAATGACCTGTTTCAAGGATCTTTTTGGTTGCCAAATCACTTCTTGGAATTGATTCATTTTTAGCACGTGTGACCCGATTATAGGGTATTCTAACTTGGACAACATTGTCACATTTTTGATTAGGGGATCTATAGCTAGAACCTTCTGCCCAACCCTGAGGGTGTAAGGGCCCGGGGCACTTTGGAAGTCAATAACAGCGTCATAACTCACCAAGCTAAATGGAATATGTTCCCTGTTAGTTCCACAATGCCTCTCATCTAACATCAAACCTTTGTCTAAAATGCTTTGGCTTTTCAGCTTCTCCACAGACACGTGGCCTTTAAAATGCTTCTAGTTCTGGAAAGATCTCTGGTAAACTTGCCCAGTGGAGGCCGTTAGAGTGAGCAGGATTTCTTCGCTTTTCTGCCTCTCTTTTTCGCTGACCACTATGATTTGGAAGTGGACTGGTGAACTTACTGCCCAAGTGACCGCGGTGACTAAGATGATGTGACAGACGGGCTTTCTGGAAACATCTACTCCTTGGCTGGCGTTGAAAAGCGGTGCACATTGCAACTGTGCCCTGGAGCTTTTGTGGTCTCCAGTAAAGCAGAAGCTGGTTTGGATCTCCGCCCCACTGCACGTGCAAGGAATCCTGTGTTCTGCCTCACAAGCTGCATCATGATGCACATTCACCCAGAAGGAGGATTTTAATGCCTTTCTTGGGACTTGTTCCCGGATTAGGTTGGTCAGAGAGCATGCCATGTCGATTTTTGGCCGCGCCACCTCATGGCACCTCTACCCGTTGGTGACTTTTCAGTCACCTATGACTCCTCGCACGATTCCTCACAGAACTAGGGTCTTCTACATGTTGGCTGGATAGGGTAAAGAGAGAGAAACTGTGAAGTCCTAACCCTCCTCCACCTGTCTAGTTTGGCGATGCCCAATTATTTCTAATTACACACAACATACAAGACAGACACACATAGACTTCTTGCCCAGATCTTTTTGTGGTTTTTTTCTCTGTGCACTTGCAATCTGAGGCATGGGTCATTCTGTGAACACCAGGAGAGAGAATGCCCATTTACTGCTCAGTTGCTGTGCTCAGATCCACTGCACCTGCATCTGGAGGCTTTCTTTTCCATTTTTTTTAACTGGGAGCAGTGAAAGTATTTTTTCTATGCTTTGCCCTTCTTACTTGCTGGGATTTCAACCTGGTAGACTGCTGGACTGGCTCTGTCTACAATTAAGGCTGGCCCTTCTCACTTGTGCGCCAGGGCATGCTCTTTTACTGAAAACTTCTTATACATGACTGCCTGTCCCACTTCCCATTGGCGTGGGTTGCGTACCCAGCCCAGTCTCCTGTCCATAGCTTGCTGTGCCCGCTCAAGATTAATGGCTGCATTCTTGTGGATCTTGGCTATTTCTTTTATCAGTGACTGCACCCAAGCATTTGAGACTACCTTTGCGTCTCATTCACTCGGCAGTTTCACTCCCAGCCACCATGACTCTGGCATTCGCATTTGTCTCCCTGTCATGACTTGGAAGGGCGAGTACCCATGTGCTGCCCTGGAGCTCCTCAGGACCATTAGAATGAGAGGCAATTTCTCATCCTAATTCCTTCCTGTTGGCCTGATCTGTTTGCACAACGCCCTTTTGATTTTTCTGTTTGTCTGTTCTACTAGTCTTCAGGATTCTGGGTGGTGGGCAATGTGGAATCGTTGCTTGATCCCTAAAGCCTTACACAGCTCTTGCATAACTTCTCTTATGAAGTGGCTGCCTCTGTCACAATCTAATACTCTAGGCAAGCCCCACCTAGTCAGGATGTTGTTAAACAGTACCTTTGCAGTGGTGGCTGCTGTAGCATCTCTGCATGGAATTGCTTCTACGTATTTGCTAAAGGCATCAACCACCACCAAACAGTACTTGTTCTCTCTTGCTGTCTTTGGTAACGGTTCTATGAAATCACACTGGAGCCTTTCCTAAGGACCTGAGATTCTCTGGTGTTGAAGAGGAGCCTTGGCACCCGAATTGTCCGCGTTTGTCATGGCACACGCGAGGCAATTGTCACACCATTGATCCACTTCTTCTTTCATCTTTGGCCACCATCTTGTCTCTTTCACTGTGGTGAGGGTATCTAGTTTCTCCTTGTGTCTTTGCTCATGAATGAACTGAATCAAGTCCCCCCGTACACACCCTGGGACTATCCAGTGGCGAACTTGGTCTGACCTAATGGCCCACCACAATCCGTCTTCTTGCCGGATTTGGTATTTTCCTTTTGAACTTTGGCCTGCTGCTGCTAATGCTTCTACTTCCTTGTCTCTTTTCTGCAGCTCTGCTAGGTCTGGAGTGGTTACACTTGCTGTTCGTGCTTGTCCCCTGGTTGTGAGTGCAGCTATGGGGTGATTGGACTCTGCCTCTTTACAACCTGTGCTTGGCTCAGCGGCGCTTTTGGCTATTGCATCTGCTGCCTGGTTCCATTTGGCTGGCCCTCCCGGTTTTTTACTGTGCCCTACTGTGTGTGCAATCTATGTTTCTGCAGGTTTTTTTGCCTGAGGATCTCTAGGATTTGCTTCCATTTGGAAACGTGGGCTACTGGCTTCTCATCTGCAGTAACCATGCCTTTTTCTTCTCAGATTGGCAACCATACAGCTACTGCCTTTGCTTTGCTACCCAATCTGAGTCGGTGTAGATGGCAACTTTAGCGTCTCTAGGCTCTGCCTGCAACACCTTCAGGACTGCTTTTATCTCTGCAGCTTGTGCTGAGTGAGGAAGAGCTGGGCCACTGAGGACCCGCTCATCGTTAACTCTTGCTGCCCCATATTTTGTCCTAGGAGTTCCCTGCACATAGTAGGAGGACCCATCTGTATACCAGACTGAAAACCCTTCTTGCAAGGCGGTCTCATGAGCCTTGGCCCATGTTACCGGCCATGGATTGACTCTTTGTTCAGGTAAGGGGCACGTATGTTTTTCACTTTCAATCACCAGCCCATATGGGCTGGCTGGATCACTGGCTTCTTTCTTAAAGCTGACCCTTCTGCCTACCAGTGCCAATGTCTACTGAGCTATCCTGGGGTTGCTTATCTGCCCATCCTGGATCTTGCCTGTAATAATGTATTTTAGTGGGGAATGTGCCGTTTGCACAATTACTCTGGACCCACCAATAATGTACTCCCAGTGCTTAAGGCTCCAGACTAGGGCGAGACAGACTTTCTCGCAGGGACTGAACCGCTGTTCAGTTCCATCTAGCCCTCGGGAGGCGTATGCAATCACACGCTTCTTTTTTGTGTGCTCCTGCAACAGTATAGCTCCCATAAAGGCCTCTGAAGCCGCTAGCTGAATGAAGAATGGCGCTTTCAGGTCTGGATGTGCTAGTGCTGGAACGGAGGCCAGGTATTGCTTTAGTTTGGAGAAAGCCTCTTTCTGGTCTGGCCCCCATTTCCACTGTCTTTCCTTTTTCAACAAGGCATACAAGGGTTTTGCTTTTTAAGAAAACATTTCTATGAAGTCTCGTGAGAAGTTTAAGGTACCTAGAAATGCACGCAGGGAGTGTATGTCTGGGCGCTGGCAATTTTAAAATGGTCTCTACTCTCTGTGCATCAGGGGACCTTCCCTCTTTTTCCAGCTGAACTTCCAAGTATTTCACCTTCTGGGAAATTAGTTGTGCTTTTGCCCTACTGACCTTGAACCCTGTCTTTTGAATGATCTCTAGAACTTTCCGAGTGATGTCTCTGGCTAGCGCCTCTGTGGGCGCATGGATCAAAATGTCATCTACATAAGACAACACGTGCCCCTGGGATGCTGGACTTAGTTGTTCCCACATTCGGGTGACTACCGTGTGACAAATACTGGGTGAGCAATGCAGACCCATGGGAACTCGGGAAAATGCGAACTGTGCACCCTTAAATGTGAATGCAAATTTATACCAGCATCGTGGGTTTAATGGGATGGCAAAGAACGCATTGGCTAGGTCCAAGACAGAAAACCACTGAGCTCCCGCGGCAATGGCCAAGATGATCTTATTGTATTTGGCTACAACTGGGGCTACGGCCTTGGTGCACACGTTGAGGCACCGGAAGTCAACAGTCATGCGATATGTCACCTGATCTGCCTTCAACACTGGCCAGAGGGGGGCGTTACATATCAACTGCATTTTGACAATGACTCCCTGCTCTAGCAGACCTTCAATGGTTGCTTGAATTTTTTTCTCTGCCTCAACTGGGTATTTGTACTGTTTCTGTGGGGGAGGGTCCTCCCCTTCAATTAGCACGCTTTCATTCACGCGCCCACACTCTATTTTGTTTTTAGCCCAAACTTTTGGAAACTCCTCTGTCCACGGGTCATCTACCAAGGCTGCCAGAGGCTGGGGTGCCTTGATAGCTGCACACCGGTGTACAGCAGAGACCTCTTTGGGGCCTCCCTCAATTTGCCACAGAACACTATTTGCCAAATCTACTACCATAGAGTGTGCATGCAGGAATGGAATTCCTAGAATGCCTCCTCCCCCGTGCAAAGCTGCTGTTACTGTCCCTTTAAATGGTCCTAAAGCTATGTCTTGCCAGACTGTAACTTCTTGCAAGGCGCCGCCATATCCCTTGATGCTAATTACAACTTTGGTGTTGGTCCCTTGGTTCACTCAGACTGGATCCAGCACATTGACCGATGCACCTGTGTTTATTAAACATTGGGCTACAGTTCCCGGTTCCTCAATTACAGCCCGAACTGTTGGCCTCTCCCACTGGTCAGGCGTTAGCCTGCAGATGAGACTAGGAGGGGCCAGGGGAACCGGGCCTCCCTAGCAGAGATCCCAATGGATCTCATGCAGTGCCTGAATGGCTTCTTGCTGTTCTGCTGTCCGGGCATGGATTGCTGCTGTGGGGGCTACCCCATTGGCAGGCTCTGGATACGCTGGGGCGGAGGGCACGACTGGAGCTGTGGCTTCCTCCTACTCACCAAGGTGACTCCCCAATTTTTGCTGGACCACTTCTTTTAACATGCTGGTTGGCTGTTGGTCAAACTGCCTCATGTCTTTCCTAAAGCTTTTTAACAGTCTCCACAGGACTCCCCATGGAGAGTTTTCTCGGTCTTTGGGCCCATCCCCTTGGCTTCTTAGGACTGGTTCTGTGTAGCCATCCCTTTTGTCTCTCTGCAATATCTGTTCTAGCTGCAGCCTGGCATTTGCCACTGCAGCCTCACCCGGGTAAGTAGGCACCTTTCTTGGCAGGCAGCCTCTTCCAACCCCATTTTGCCCTTTCCCTTGGCCTCGGCCCCACCTGGATCCATTCTGTTGCCTGGGCATGCCTCTGTCTGCCCCAGGGACTACTGAAGAATGAGGTCCTTGGCTTGTGTAGGTAAATGCCTGGATTGGCTCTGGAAGCCCTTTCTTTTTGGGGGTTTCCTCTTTCTGGGCGGGCGCTGTTTCCCTTATCCACTCCGAGACTTGCTGGACTGCCTCCTGCAGCTCAGCCCATGTAATCTGTTGGGGGTCTATTCTTCCTATCGCCCTTCTTGTTTGGGTGTTTAGCCCAGTGTAGGCTGCCTCAACAAACTCCCTGGTGTTGTGTGGAGAAAAGAGCCTTTGAGGGTTCCTGCACACACACACACACACACACACACACATGCACACGCCTCCTCATGTGTAAACCAAGTAAGGCCAGTTGGGGGGCTGGGAGGAGGCGAAATGTGCATAAAGTATCGGATGGGACATGGCGCCTGTCTACGGCTTTTCAGATGCAAATGTAGTTCAGGCCCAATAAGTCAAGAGTCATGAGTTCTCCTCCCCCTGCCTGGCCAGGTGAAGTGCATCTTGATTGGCTAAGAAGCAGCAAAGCTACAGGAAGGAGGAGGGGAGGGGGAAAAGAGCTATATTTCCCAACGTGTGAGTTTTTCTCTTTGTCTGTCTTTGGGTCGCGTGGTTGCTAGCTGTGGAGTAATGGCAGCAAGCCAAGCAGAGGCCCAAGCCCTCGGGGGGGGGCTCAGGAACCGACCCCAGGTAGCTCCTGGTGAAATTAGCTGAATGAGGGCTCTGGTAAAGGCAGGCCCTGTGGAGGGCTACCCATCTCGGACCTTCGGGTAGATGGAATAATCCTCCCGGGCGGCAGGGCTGTGCTGGATCTAACCCTGGAAGAGGATCGACCCTCAGGTAATAGAGTGTGTGCCTGAGAGATATTAAGAATCAGGTTTTGTTATTTTGCAGCTTTACTGTGTACCAAAGTGTCTCTCTCTATTTTGTGTGCTTCCCTCATTTCCCCTAATCTTGTTGTAAAATGCTACCAGAATAAACCTTGTTTTGGTTTTACCCCACATGGATTTTGTAGTCACTCTGCTTGGTTCAGTAACTAAATCCAGGTTATAGACAAAGGCAAGTCCCTGAACAGAGATTCAAGTAGGATTGCAGACAGCTGAGGCTGGCAATCTGGTATCTTGAGGTCTCTGGGGGTCTTGGTTCCTTTGGGGTAGGAAAGGGTGGGGGTGTGGCGGGTCAGCCAGCCCCCCCTTCCTCCACATGTTGTAATCCCTGTGCTCTGAAAACTCCATTTGCTAGTCTGGCTAGCATTTTCTTTCTGTTTAAATAGACCTCTGGTCCCTCATGGGGTGCCTGAGAGTCCATTAAATACAGTCTGAGGCACGGCGTGCCTGGAAAGAAAGTCTTTATGGCCACCTTCATCCAATCACTGAGATTGGGACCAGTGATCAATCCTACTCCTGCCTCGATACACGTGATGTCATTCTCAGAGGCGCAGTACCGTGCCACTTGGCCTACATCAAAGATGTCAGCAGTGGGGTGCATAGTACTGATTCGAGCAAGCCATGCCAGTACCGTTGCTTTATTGAGTGGACCCAACACCTCAGCCAAAGCTTTTGCCTGAGATGGGGACCACCTCACTGTGTCCTGTACTTCTTCTACTCTAGGTCTACCATTCCCAGAGCCAATTGTAGTCACTGTCTTGCTTATTATTGGAGCTACTGGCATTTCTCCCTTAGCCTCTAGCTCTCTTCCTTCGGGGCTCCCCAGGCGCTGAGCCGGAGGATCTGGCTCTGGGCTTGGCGTGTGGTGGATAAATGCCCTCAACTCACTAACCTCCGCATCTGGCAAGACGCTTTGGATGGCGACATTGAGCCCTAGCTGAGCTTCTAGCTGCCTTTGAAGTTTCTGGATTTGCTTCTTGCAGTGGTCATGTGTGACCACATGCCTTTGTCTTTGCAACTTTATTAACACCTCAGTGGCTGCCCTAGCCTGGCTTAGATTTTTCGTGGCTTCTTCTACTTCACCACTTGCCCTTTGTGCCTGGTGCACAGCCTGGTCTCTTTCCCGCTCTATCTGCCTGAGAGCTGAAGCCCAACGCACCTTGTCTGCTTGTATCTCTTTCTTCTCCCTGATTAACTGTTGGCATTCCAACTTCCACCCTTCTACAAACTGTTTTTGCTGGTCTAACTTCTCCTGCATTGCCTCTAACATTTTTTTGTAGCTGCCACACACATTATGCATTCCCCATAGGATGGCTGCCTTTCTCTGTGATTTGGAAGGCTTGCTTTCTTTAAAATACTCTTCCAAAGCTTCATTGAGTGTTTTAAAAGGATTGCTTGTTTTAAAACAATCATCTCCCCATAACATGTTCCTCTTTTGGCAATGTATGCCTCTAATTCTGTCAATTCTCCTCCCTTCTTGAGAAATCTCCTGACTCCACTCATGGAGGAGGCTATTGAAGTAGCTGCCATTACTTTTCCCTTTGTGGTTACCCCTAGGGAAGAAGAACTCTTTTTGGGGGGTGCTTTGGTCCTGCCCAGGTTTCAGGAGTGGATACGCCTTGATCAGGGGTGATCCCTTGCCCTGCAACCCGCAGCTGCTCCAAATCACCTTCCAAAAGGCACTTGCACTTTGCTTATGCTCAGGAACTCTGCACGTGTTTCTGTGACTTACAAGTCCCACAATGTGATGTTCTTAAGTTCTTTCAAACACCTCCTACGTTTCTTAGCTCTATGAACTGGCTGCTGGTTTCCTGGGATCACGGGTTGGCCGTTTCCTGTTTCCCAGAAGACCCTGCTGCCACTTGTGAGTGCTGTTTCCCACTACTCCTTTTCTCGCCTGTGCATACTTGGATTTCCCTCAACTCACTGTTCTTCCAGTGATCAAGAGACACGCTCCCAATTGCTGGTTCCTTTCCCAGCAACCAAGAACAAGTGCCTGGGTTTTGACTACGCGCCCTCCACCCAAAACACACAACACAGTCACAAATCCCTGCTCAGGTTTTGGCCTTCGCCCTCCACCTAGAACAGACACAATCCCTGGGTCAGCCCACGCTCGTACCCCAGAACAAACACAAGCTAAGCACTGCGCTCTGGGTCAGCCCACGCTCGTACCCCAGAACAAACAAGCTAAGCACTGCACTCTGGGTCAGCCCACGCTCGTACCCCAGAACAGAATCTCAGCTTTTGGATGTTTTGGCTCCTCGCCCTCAACCCAAAGTTGCCTCCCGTGCTTAGAAACAGAAAGGAAAAGCTCCTGACACACTCCCCGCCACAACTGCTACACGCTCCCCAGTGAGGATCTGAAGGACCCGCACTTTGCTGCCTGATCTTAAAAATCAACCACCTTGCTGCCCGCATTCTCCACCAATCTGTTACAACAGATAATTCTGGGCGCTAGATTCCCTCTAACCCCACACTCTTATGAAAGGTTTAGGATCTTTGGCTGGGGTAAAACCTGCGCTGCTGGGGTGGAAAGTGCTCTTTTTATACTTAAACAAACCTACACACACACACACATAGACTCTAGAAACAAAAGGGTGGTTTTATTGAAGAAGAATACAGAGTAGGTACAGCGTCTTACTTGTTGGTAAAGCAATCCTAGTGATGTCAGGCAGCAAAATATCCTTACGCTATGGTTCAAAAATACCCTGTATTCTGGAGAGGAGAAAGAGTCCCTTTTGCCCTGTCAAGCCTGAATAGGAAAGGGGGGGGGGGGAGATTCCCGCCTAGAAGGATAGAAAAGCAAAGTCCCAGCTACTACCTGTCTGCTGTGATGAGGCTCCAGCTGTAGCCCTGCAGTCCGCGTTCCAAGGTGATCCCCTCAGCTCTTTCTCCCGACACCCCTTGCTAAAACCTCTTGGTTCTTATAGTCTCTTTCCCGCCTTTTTGGAGGGAATGAGAGCAGTGGGGGTGGTCTTTGCCTCACAGATGTCTTCCAACCCTGCTAACGACCTTACTCTTTGTATTTTGATAGCTTTTGATGGGTGTACTTAGGAAAGCAAAGGTTTGGGTCTTCCTGCTGATGGGACTGTTTTTGGAGTAAGCTTCTGGTGGTATTCGCCCAGTGGGGGGCGGGGGGAGCCATATCTTTTCTGGAGAAATCCTTCTGTGTTTTCATAGATTTCATAGATCATAGAGTTGGAAGGAGCCTACAAGGCTATCGAGTCCAACCCCCTGCTCAATGCAGGAAACTAAAGGAGAGGTCTCCCATCCAAGTAATCACCAGGCTTGACCCTGCTTAGCTTTCCATGCTCAGACAAGCTGAGCCAGCATAAGCCACAGGCCTGTATAGGCGATATGCAATATTCAGGTCTTAATCAATGCAAGCCTGCCACTCATCATTTGCCTATGCATGCCTCTAGGCTTCACTCACTCTTCCATTCAAACCTTCAGTCATGACCTTTTGCCTTCTGCCCTGCTGGGGAGGTGGGCAGGCTGCTTCTTTTCTCTTGAACCCTTGCTTACCCAACGCTTCTTATGAGGGCTGTGGACTTCCTTTTGGAGGTGTAGCCATAACCAAATGATCAGAACTATATCTCATCTTAACAAGATGATCTGTCCAACTACCCCAATATTGTCTACCGCCCCCTGCCAGCATAGCTTATGGTCAGGGAGGACGTGCATTGGGAGCCCAACAACTCCTAGAGGGCCACAGGTTGTCCACCCCTGCGCCAGGAAGTCTCCGCTACTGCTGAAGCTGGTTTCTTGTTTCAGAGAGAGAGCCCGGAGCTGATGGAAACCACGGACTCCACACTGCTGACAGAGGAGGGATCAAATCCTGTTTCTCAGCTGGCACGGAGGGTAAGGACTGGACATTATTCCCATCCCGAACTAAAGTTGTTTTCGAGCCTCTAGAGCTGCCTTCCCCAAGCCGGTGTTCTCCAGATGTGTTGAACCAACAACAACAACAACAACTCCAGTCCAGCCACCATGGCTGAGGATGATAGGGATTGTAGCCCAAGGTATCTATGGGGCACCAGGTTGGAGAAGGCGGTTCTAGAGCTGCAGCAGAAGCTGGCATTATTAGACTCCAGAGCCAGCACAACTTTTGATGTGCCAAGCTGAACACAACCCACTAACAGTGGGACTGTAGTGCTCATACCCTCCAACGTTTCACAGGTGAAAACAGGGACACACATGTGAATTTGTAAGAGCTATGGTTAAGCAACAGGAAGGTGCGATCAAGAGGGCGTGGCCAGGCAACATGAGGGCGTGGCTAAGGGTATGGCCAGGCAACCAAAGGGCATGGTCAAGTACAAAAGTTATTAGAGGAAACACACAAAAGCTTATGTATTATAATTATTACATTATTATATATTATTTTATAATATTTTATAAATGGCTTTTGTAATTTTTATTTTTAACCTTACTTAAACCCTTAATTGTTGATATCTGGTGTTTTTCACGGAGTGGCGGGGGGGTCAGTGCTTGCAGGGCAATCTCTTTTTGTTTTAAAATTGTCAGGATTGGCACAAATTCAACAGGTGACGCTTACCCACCCACCCACCCACACCCCCAAACATGGAGCTTCAGAGAGAAGGGGAAGTTCCTTGCATTTCCTTCTCACACTGTAACCTCACCTGTTAGAGCGCTTTGCACTCAGTCAGAACAAGAGAAGATGGAGGCAGGTTCACCTCTTACTGAGCAATTGGGTCAGATGCTCCCTGCACGCCGCCGTTCCTTACAGCTCCACGAGCAAAAGGACAGTGCCAGCTCCACCTTTTTGAGGATCCTGGAGTGAGGCGCCCTCAGTGGGCCCCTTGGTTCAGCGAGTCTGCCTTACCACCGCCATGGTCACCTGCTGCTCGTGTTTCTCATCGCTGCTACCACTGGCTTGCTTGATGCACCAGTCGAGGCTGGTGGCTCCAGCGTCACCGGGGCAGTGTATCCATTCTGGGCTCTAGTCTGGATGTTAAAGGAGCATGTCCGTGGTGCTGAACGCTGTCCCCCCCACCCCCAACATAGGCATGGCACCAGGGATAGCTCCTTAAAAGTTCAGGCTGCAACCTGGAAGTGGACACACCAGCCGCCACTGCTGGACAGGCAGAGAGCCAGGGAGCAAATTGGCCGTGGCATCCATGGCTCATCATCCTTTGCATCACCACCGTTGCCTGGGCCAGAGCAAGAGGCAGGTGAACAAGCAGGTTGCAACGGGGACAAGCGGGAGCCAATTCCAGCGGGGCTCTTGTCAGTGGGCCCCCGCTGGGTTGTGGGCCCTTGGCAGGTGCCTGATCATGCCTAGCCTTGACGCTGGCCTCTGAAAAGGGACCAGGGACTCGCTTTTTCTTTTTAAATGAAAAGCTGAACATTTGGGGAAGTGGGGAGGCGGGGGATGTAATCTGCTTGAGGGAGCCACCTCCTACTCACAGATACAGCCCTGAGTGCTGCTGATAGCCTGATCTTCCTCCCGCTTCTCCCATCTTGCTCTGCAGGTCCAGGGAGCCGGAGCCAAAGGCTGGAGGACGATGTCGTCTTTGTTCAGCCGGGAAGACGAGCATCAGCTGCTGGCCGCAGGAACCGTGTGCAGATCAGTAAGAGAGAAACCCTCCCCACCTTCCCTCTCCCCCATCGTGGCCCTCCGTTTCTCGTGCATGCGATAACTGTGGCTCTCAAAGGATAGTTTGCGTGAAAGGGGCAGATCAGCTTCCCACTTGATGACGACAGGCTGGCTCCACATCTTTCTTATTTCTGTATTTATTGCATTTCTGTACCGCCCAATCGCCAAATAGCTCTCTGGGAGGTCCACAAAAAATTGAAAACATAAAATACAGCATGATAAAACATTTAAAAGTTTAAAACAGAATAAGATCAGAGTAAAAACCATCATCATCATCATCATCATCATCATCATCATCATCATCATCATCTTCCACCTTTTTTCCACTTGGAAGGAACCCAAGGCAGCTCACTGGGTGACTTTGGGCCAGTCACTGACTCTCAGCCTAACCTACCTCACAGGGTTGTTGTGAGGATAAAATGGAGAGGAGGAGGAGGAGGATTATGCAAGCCGCCTTGGGTTCCTTGCAGGAAAAAAGACGAGGTATAAATATAATAAATAAATAAATAAATAATGATCCTCCTCCTCCTCTCCATTTTATCCTCACAACAGTCCTGTGAGGTAGGTTAGGCTGAGAGTCAGTGACTGGACCAAAGTCTCCCAAGTCCCAATCCAACACTATAATCACTACACACCATACTGGATCTTTTTGTATAATGATCTAAAAACACAATTAATACATTTAAAAGCGAAACTGAGGGACTTGGGGGAAATATTTTATTTTGATTTTGGGAAAATAAAAAAGGTCTTCACCTAGTTCCCCAAAGACCACAAGGTAGATGCCAGGTGAGCCTCTCTGGGGAGGGCATTCCACAAGCAGGGTGCCACCACTGAAAAATCCATAGTAGCCACCTGCCTCACCTCATTTGGCAGGGTCACCCAGAGGAGGGCCTCTGAAGATGATCTTAGGTATATATGGGAGGAGACAATACTTCAGGTAACCTGGCCCATAGCCATTTAGGGCTTTAAAAGTTAATACCGGCACTTTGAATTGGGCCTACCCTCTTAGCAAGGCAGCATGTGCACAGAAGCCTCCTTGCACCTCAAGTGGCTGCTGGTTCTCACAGCCACAACAGGCACTCTCGGCTGGAAAGCCTCCATCCAGTGCTCAGATTGTCTCATATGGCTGGAAAAGAGAGAACCATCACCCATGCATATCCATGGCAGTGTTTTGAGGAACAACAAAATCACTGTCCTGCCTGTTTTCATAGATTTCATAGATCATCTTTCCTCATTTTCTCTGTTGTCGGCCGTTCTTGACTGTAGTTGGGAGGGAGAAGTGCCAGGAAAAGCCGTCATAGCCAGAGAGAATGAGGAAGGAAAACAGCTGGAGCGGCAACTTCCTTGTTCCTGTGTAGCAACTAGGTTTAGTGTCTAGTTTTGTGTCTCGGTTCAGTGAGAAAACTGCATAAAAGCTGGAGCGCCACCAAACACTCAGTGGCCAGGGAAAGGGGGGGTGGGGCCAGGGAAAGGGAAAGGGGGTGGATCTGGGGGGAAGGGGTGCACCCACCTCCGGGAGGCAACCCTAGAGGACCACTCTGGGACCTCAGGTGGGTGGGGTTTGGCTCATGGCCTTGAGGTTGTTCTCCAGACAGAAGGTCATGTATGTGTCATCTATGACTGTGCAGGTAGCCTTCTGCTGAGAAACCAGAACAGCTACTAAAACTTTCTTACGGGAAGGGGGCATCGTTCACTGGTAGAGTCCATGTTTTGGTCCCAGGTTCAGTCTCCAGCATCTTTGTATAAGGCTGGGAAAGATCCCTGCTTGAAACCCCGGAGAGCCTCTTCTAGTAAGCATAGACCAGTGTTCTCCAACCTTGGGCCCCCAGATGTTTTTGGCCTACAACTCCCAGCATGCCCCAGCCAGCGCTGGCTGGGGCATGCTGGGAGTTGTAGGCCAAAAACATCTGGGGGCCCAAGGTTGGAGAACACTGGCATAGACACTACTGGGTTAATTGTACCATGGGTCTGAATTGTAATAGGGTAGCTTCCTAGGTAGAGATTTTGCTGCCATTTTATGGGGAAGGACAGAGCGCGTGCTTGGTATGCAAAGAGTCCCAAGGTTAATTTCCGCTAGGGCTGGGAAAGACCCCTCTCTGAAACCCTGGAGAGGCACTGACTGTGTTCCGACAACAAGATAACCCACACTCCGGGGACTGGAAACAAAGCCCTATGAGGAGAGACTGAAGGAACTGGGCATGTTTAGCCTTCAGAAGAGAAGACTGAGGGGAGATATGATCGCACTCTTCCAGTACTTGGAAGGTTGTCACACAGAGGAGGGCCAGGATCTCTTCTCCACCATCCCAGAGTGCAGGACACAGAATAATGGGCTCAAGTTACAGGAAGCCAGATTCCCCACTGAACATCTGGAAAAACGTCCTGACCGTTAGAGCAATATGACACTGGAACGAATGACCTAGGCAGGTCGTGGGCTCTCCTACATTGGAAGCATTCAAGGTGCAGCTGGACAGCCATCTGTCAGGGATGCTTTAACTTGGATTCCTGCATTGAAGGGGGGGGGGGGCTGGACTCAATGTCCTTATAGGCCCCTTCCAACTCTACTATTCTATGATCCTATGGTTGTCGTTGAACCGTGGGTTGTCATTGAACCCTGGGTTATGGTGTTGTCTGAACCGAGATAACAAACCATGGTGAACAACAGCCCACAGTTCACAACCCAACAACAAACCATGGATTCTGTTCATGGGTTTTTTTGTGGCTAACAAGCCATAGTTTGTTAGCACAGCTGGGTTCAGGCAACACAATAACCCAGGGTTCAACGACAACCCACAGTTCAACGACAACCCACAGTTCAACGACAACCCACAGTTCAACGACAACCCACACTCAACCCTTGAGTTTTGGTTATTGTGTTGTCTGAACCCAGTCTCTGCTAGTCAGTGTAGAGCAGGGCTGCAGAAGTAAGTTGGGGTGTGGCAGATTGCCCCGCTCGGCCCTCCACAGGCCAGATGACAGCTGTGGGTGTGGCCATGCCCATTGGCATCATCTGGCTCCACCCCCTGTCCATGTTTGCTTTTCTCCGGAGCATGGAGAAAAGCTAAAAAAAAGAAAACCACAGAGAAAGGTATTCAGCCGGCGCTGGGAGGAGCACTCCTTTCAGTGCCTGGAGTCCCCGTGGAAGAGGCATCCCCATGGAGCCCTGCCCCCTGGAGGAAGTCCAGGAGGCTCCATGGGCTGGATTGGGGAGCCCAGCAGGCTGGATTAGACCCAAGGGCCGAAGGTTCTGCACCCCTGCTATAGACAATACCGCACTAGGTGGATCTGTGTGCTTCCAGATGGAGGACTCCTAGCGCTACCCATTGTGGAAAAAGACCCTTTTGGGCGGGTCTGTAACCAGTGATTTGAGGAGATTTTAGGCCTGTAGTTTAGTCAGCTTTCCCAACGTTACAAGAAAACAAACAGAAGTAGTAAAAAGAAATAGAGCAAGGGTCATAAGTAACAGAATCAGTAGAACAGTTATTCGTAGAGAAGGAGAAGTACAACATGCAGTCGGCGGCTGGGTGGTAACAAGTTGAGAAAGAAATGTCTGGCGGTTATACACATGTATTAAGACTACTGGCATGACCCCTCCCCTGTCTAAACTGTACTTCTTGATTTGAGTTCTGTTTATGCTTGTGTGTGATAACCTATATAAAATTCAACAATTCTTGGGTGGGGCAGAGGTGCTTTGTATGGTCGCACTGTCCTGTGCGGCTTGGAGCATCCTCTCTCCCCACAGCCTGTGGCGTGCTTCCAATAAAGTCTCTGAGAGTCTGGCTTCTAATCTCATGTGAAGCGTGTGTCTTCTTCGACACCATCAAAAGAAAGGCATTGTGTGCGGCGATTTGTGCCTTTTCGTCCTTAATGGATATTTGGCTGGGAAGAAAAGAGATGGACGGAGCAGTGGGGAAAGGCAGGTTACAAAGGGAAGTTGACGTCATCGTCTCTCGGCCGGCCCGCTGTAAAATTCTGCAAACGAGGCAGGGCAATTGCACAATAAAAGCACCCCCAATGTTTGATTCGGCAGGTCATAGATTTCATAGATCATAGAGTTGTAAGGAGCCTACAAAGCCATCGAGTCCAACCCCCTGCTCAATGCAGGAAACTAGAGGAGGGGTCTCCCATCCAAGTAATAACCAGGCCTGACCCTGCTTAGCTTTCCACGCTCAGACAAGCTGAGCCAGCATAAGCTTTGATCCTGCGTTTCTCCTCCAGTTTTTCATTATTTGGTGGTCAATATTAAATTGGAAGCTTATTAGAGTGGCCCTCGTCCGTGTGTTCTGTACAGTGCCTAGGGATTATTTTTAGGCACATCACAAACAATACCTTTATTTCTGGAGGGCCCTTAGTTTGGTGGTCAAGCCCTTGCTTGGCATGTGGAAACTCCCAGGTTCAACCCCCGGCATCTCCAGGTAGGGCTGGAGAAGACGCCTTGTCTGAAGCTCCGGAGAGCCACTGTCGTTCAGAGCCAGCGGCCCCAGCGCAAGCTCTCCCGCCACCTAAGGTGGGAGGGAACATGTGCCACCTTCCAGCCCCACACCCCTTCCCCCTTCCCGCACCCTCTTTATCTTTGTCTCCGCCACTACCGCCCACCCTCTGTTTGCCTCGCCTTGCAAGACCCCTGCAGCGGCTTCTTCCGGCTGAGGGGCTCTCCGCACGATGAGGAGGCAGTCGGAGGGCACGGGGCCGCTCTAGAGTACCCCACCGGCAGGGGAGGCTGGTGACGCCTATGTCAGTGGGGCTCCTAATCCATTGCAGCTTTTATTCTGAGCTTCATAGGAGCTATCCATGGTGCTCCATGGTGGTGATCTTATTTTGGGGATGGAGTTCTGCACCATGGGTAGCTCCTATGAAGCTCAAAACAAAAAGCTGCAATGGATGTCCCACCAACACGGGAATCACCAGCCTCCCCTGCCCGCTGGCTTCTCTTTCACCACGGCAACTGCCACGACGGGAGAGTGGCTGATGGGGCTCTCCAGAGCAGCCACTGGAGGTGGCAGAGCAGTAGCAGCGGCGGCAGCAGCAGGCCCTGCTGTGGGAGGAGCAGCGCAGTCCGGCACTGCTCCTGCTCCGCCGCCTGATGTGGGCGCTTCACCCTGCTTCAGGAGAGGGCTGGCCCTGCAGAGCTGACGATGCCGAGCAATGATTTGACTCAGTCTAAGGCAGCTGCCTGTGCTCCTAATCTTACCGTCGAGTTCTTGGGACTTGCGGCAATTTGCGGACTTGTGCCGCCCCTTTCCTGAATTCTCTCTCTGTCTCTCTCGCTTTCTTTCAGCCCTCTAGCAGCAAAGCCAGCAGAGGAGGCCCCCTCCGAGAAGAAGACATCGGGGCTGTGGGATGTCTTTTCCTCCAAGTGGCAGCAAACCTCTGCCTTGGAAAAGATGGCCACAAAGGCTGACACTAGAGAGCAAATGGCCGAGAGCGGCGGGACATCAGGGGAGACAGCAGACGAGGAAGCCAGCAGCGCCGACCATGACAACGACCTCCGAGAGGCCGAAGGGGTGGCCTTCAGGTGGAGTTTCCTGACCAGCAAACTGGCCGAGATGAAGAACAAAAGCACCCCCAAGAGCAACTAGTGTTGGTGTTATCTTTGAGCAGAGTGTGTGCGAGTTGGGAGAATTAAAATCCTGTCTCTGTGTGCTAGCAGATGCCTGAAATTCCACACACAGATCTTCCAGATCTCACCTCCCCCCGCGCAGCGTGCAGCGTGTTGTGCCAGTTTCTCCAGCCCAGTCAGCCTTGTTGTCAGACTGATTCCAGCTTCCCCGTTGCAGATTAATCCATGGAGTCAGGAAACACTCTGGAACACCACAGGTCTAATTCTACCTGTTTGTTCACTTAGCAAGTAAAGTTCTACAGAGTATACATTTCCTAGTTACAGTCCATGTGCAGAGTATAAATGCATAGCAAGCATTACATCCAGTGGAGTAAGTTGAGCTTCACTCCACCTCAGCAAAGACGTTACATTGTTGCAGTAACAAAGTCCAGCAAGAAGAAAACAAAGGAGAAGAGAGAAAGCAGTCCTGCTTCTCTCTAAGATGGCTCCAGACAGAAAAAACAAGTTAGCACATCATCAGAACATACAAACCATGTGACTAGCTCATATTGCTCCCACGGTCTAGCTTCCCATGCGAAAAACACGGGAACCTAGAAAGACATAACAAACTTGTTTACAGCCATTCTGTTCCTTTCATGTGTAAACAGTGTGCTTCAGCTGGTGAAGTGATACATATCACAACAACTAGCACAGACAGGGAAGGGATAGACATTTGGCTTATGCTAGTATGACCTCTTTCCTTGGTGGGGGGGGGGAAGAGCTTTCACTTTTTTTCCAGCAACTCTCCGACAGAAGAGCTGGGCATGATGTGAACGATCCAGGGGTGATCTGGGTGTTGTTAACCATTGCAATGTTAGAATGCCCCACCCTGCCCGGCAATCTGGGTCTCAAACTGTATCCATTCCCTCTCTCCCCAGCTTCCCTTTTCTCCTCATAAGACCGTCCTTGAAAGAAAAGAATAGACAGCTTGCAATATCTCCCTCACCAGGGATTGTTACCCAGCAAAGAGAGAGACCGGGCAACCACCTCATCTCTTTCTACGCCTGCATGTTTTGCTTGCACGCTCTTGTGTGTCTTCTCAGGAAGCTGGCCTTCTTGGTGCCGATCAGTCCGCATCTGCGATCTAAGGGTGGAGGAGGAAGAGGAGGAGGCGGCTGCTGCAGGGCGATCATGAGCCAATGTGCTGTACTGGATAGACTTGGACTGAGAAGATGTGGGTTCGAATCCCGGCTCAGCCACGAAGCCCATTGGATGGGCCTTGGGAAGTGACCATCTCTCGGCCTGGCCTACCTGATAGGGTTGTCATGCGGATAAATTCCCAGGCTCCTTGGAGAAAGAGCAGGGTGCCTATGCTACCAGTACAAAATAGAGACATCTTTGCACCGAGACCCTTTCCAAATGGGCCAACGATGGCACTCCCACACAGGCAGGCAGGCGGGCGGGACCCACAGTGAGGGAAGTGCTCTGTGGTGTTCCAGTCCTGGGAGCTCCCTCTCTTAGGCTGTAGCTCAGCGGTAGAGCTTTGTATTCAGAAGGTCCCACCCAGGTTCAATCCCTGGCCTCTCCAGGTAGGGCTGCAAAAAGACTCCTACCTGAAACCATGGGGATCCGCTGCCAGTCAGGGTCAACAATTCTGAGCTAGATACCAAATTATTTAGGGTGGTTAAAACAAAAAGGGATTGCGAGGAGGTCCAAAAGTGTAAGCAAGTGTGAAGTGGTGCATGTTGCAACAAAAAAAATCCCAACATCAAGTATAAGGTGATGGATCTGAGCTAGCGGTGACTGACAAAGAAAGAGATCTTGGGGTTGTGGTGGACAGGTAGATGAAAATGTCGACCCAGCATGCAGCTGCTGTGAAAAGGGCATATTCCATGTTAGGCATAATTAGGAAAGGAATTGAAAATAAAATTGCCAAGATCATACTGCCTTTATTCAAATGTATGGTGCAATCACCCTTAGAATACTGTGTACAGTTTGGGTCACTGCACCTAAAAAAGGATATTGTAGAGTTGGAAAAAGGGCAACCAAAATAATCAAGGGGCTGGAGCAGCTTCCTATGAGAAAAGGTTATAGCATCTGGGATTGTTTAGGGGAAAATGGCGAGTGAGGGGAGACATGACAGAGGTGTACAAAATTATGCATGGTGTGGAGAAAGTGGACAGGGAGACATTTTCCTCCCTCTCTCATAATACTAGAACCCAAAGGGGTCATCCCATGAAGCTGACTGGTGGGAGATTCAGGACTGATGAAAGGAAGGACTTCTTCACACAGCGCAGAGTTCAACTATGGAATAAATACTCTACCACAAGATGTAGTGATGGCCACCAATTTGGAGGGCTTTAAAAGGGGATTGGACCAATTCATGGAGGAGAAGTCCATCAATGGCTACCTGTCCTGATGGCTCTATGCTACCTCCAGTATCAGAGGCAGTATGCCTATACATGGCAGTTGCTGAGGAACTTGGGTGGGAGGGTGCTGTTGCACTCCTGTCCTGCTTGTGGGTTTCCCGTGGGCAGCTGGTTGGCCACAGTGTGAACAGAATGCTGGACTAGATGGACCTTGGCCTGATCCAGCAGGGCTCTTCTTATGTTCCTATGTTAGATTGACCAATGGTCTCACTCAGTATAAGACAGCTTCTTCTGTTCCTAACTCATGGGATCTGGCTGTCAGCCTAAGCAAGCCAGAAGCAGCATTATGGTCCAAAGAGAGTCAGAGGAGACTGGCTGGAGTCTGGCCATGGGGAACCCCCATGGGTGGCAGTAGAGGTGAGACTCCCACCCCTCATATCGCCTTACATCAGACATGCACTTGCTCTCTAGAGCAGTGTTCCCCAACCTTGGGTCCCCAGATGTTTTTGGCCTACAACTCCCAGCATGCCCCAGCCAGCTACACTGGCTGGGGCATGCTGGGAATTGTAGGTCAAAAACATCTGGAGACCCAAGGTCGGGGAACACTGCTCTAGAATGACGGAGGATTAGGAATGCAGAGTTTGCTCTGGTAGATGGTACCCCAGCTGACCACTCCCACCCACATCAAGGAACCAAAGTTCAATCATACCTGGGCTTCCGTCTGGCACCGTTTTTCAGCAAGGAGATGCCCTGCGATTCCGGGTGCCCCTTTGTCACCTTGTTACCAGCTTAAGGACTTCTCTACATGAGGCGTTTAACCCACTGCTTTACTGAGGCTTCTTCTTCAGTTTTCTGTGCGGGAGGAAGAGTGTGTCCTTTACACTGTTCCCCCCCCCCCCGGGGTGTGTGTTCTCTCTGCCTTCCTATATGTTTTGTTACACAACCACAAGGTGGCGCTGTGGTATAGTGCAATTGTGAAAAATACACGGCCATTTTCTAGCGCTTCCTAGTGGGATAGTAAATAATAGCTGACTTTCCTCCCTCGCGCCAAAAAAAAAAGCCGTTAAAATGGCTGGAAAACATTAGAGAGGCCCTGGAGGATGATGACTGTGTGTAAAGGACCTGCAAACTTCCGTGAGTGAGGGATCATGAGCGCACAATAAATGTCTCATGTAGAGAAGCCCCAAGACTGCATGAGCATGAGTTGTTTGTTGACAACTATCATTTAAAAAACAATAAAAACCCCGAACAAAACCCCTGATCCATTCATTCCATTCTGAACCCTTTTCTTCATTGCTTGAGAAGAGATTACTGCCCTGTGACTGGTTTCTTCTCCTTCCCCACCCTCCCCCACAATTTTCAGTTGCAACTAAAGTTGTAGCTAAGAGACGTGTTGAACATTAAATACTTATTTTTACAGCCAGAAATAGCTTTGGACTCATTATTGACTTTTATGTCAGGGGGAATCTAAGCTCCTAGGAGATACATTTACAGTGCAATCCTATGCACATCTACTCAGATGTAAGTCCCCTCTATGCGCAGAGGGGCTTAGTCTGGAGGTAGGTGCACATGGAATATCTTTAAAACAGTCAAAGCCAGGGAAGGCAAGCTTGTGGCCAAAGCTGCGTTTGCAACACTGTGGTTATCCTAAATTCTGCGCCAGTTAAGTAAAGCCAACTGAAGACTTAAATTCTACAAATAAGCAACTTGCATAATTGTGCCTTTTTTTTCTTTTTTTACTATTCTACATAACTTACGGTATTCTGCTTTTGCTGGGGATGGACTTAGGCTGGGCACTGAAGCCCCCTAGAAATACTATCCGGCAATCCCTTTGGTTTCTGTGATTTAGTGTCCACACACTTAAATACACACACACACACACACACACACACTCAAATGTATTTTTGCAATCAAAGGGAGTAGAAACTTACCTATGTTGTGTTTTTAAAATGAAAGCTGATCTCAGGAAGCTGGACTAGAACAGACTGCTACTAGTCCCTCTATACCAGGGCTGGGCAACTTGTGGCCCTGCAGATGTTTTGGCCTACCACTCCCATCATCCCTCACCATTGGCTATGCTGGCTAGGGTTGATGGGGAGTGGTAGGCCAAAACATCTGCAGAAGCCCCAAGACAAGTTGCCCACCCCTGCTTTATACTAGAAAGCAGATGCAGGCTTGACATAAGATGACTGCCTTGGATTCCTAGGTACCGCAAGGTGGCAGTGTATGTACAGTCTCGGGAAGCGAAAGAGCAGCCGGACTCTTGTTTTTAACCTTCCATGCGCATCACATCAGGGGTGGGCAGAAGGTAGATCTGGATCTACTGGTACAGTGTTCTCCAACCTTGGGTCCCCAGATGTTTTTGGCCTACAACTCCCAGCATGCCCCAGCCAGCTATGCTGGCTGGGACATCCTGGGAGTTGTAGGCCAAAAACATCTGGGGACCCAAGGTTGGAGAACACTGTACTGGTAGATAGGGTAGCCACTTCTGAATCACCAAAAGAGAGGATACCTATTTGCGTAAAAATTGTGTATGTTAATGTACTATATGTATAGATGCAAGTTTAGGAATCGCTGCTATAATTTATATAGAAATATAGTACATCTCTCCATAGCGTGGAAGACTGGGGCCAGGTGACCTGCTGTGTGCCTTGCTCAGTCTGCTGTCCAGGTGCTCTGATTCCTTCTGATGATCATCTTTAAATTGGACTTGGGCTGGACAGCTCTTCAAATAGACGACACCTTCAGAATAGAGGACAGTCCTCTGGCAGCCGTTCAAATAGAGGACTGTCCTTTGTAAAAGAGGACACATGGCCACTGTACAGTAGATCTCTGGGTGCAGTAGATTGGCAAGCATTCCCGACTCCCAAAATAGCAGCAACAAAAGGACTCCCTGCTCCCCCCCAAATTATATTACTGAAATGAAAAAAGCTTGGAGTAACCAGGAGTGGATTTTTGTGTGGAAGGATGTGAGCTCCGTTCAGTTCTGGTATTCAAAACAAATTCCTGGGCTCAGAATTCTTTCATTCTGAACGGTATGTCTTTTGGCTCTGGCTCTGGCTGGTGAATCTTGAGATCCTAGTTTTAAAAAAACCAACCCAACAAAGTAGATCTAGCAAGCCTGAAGTCTGCCCACCCCTGTATGAGATGGCAGCAGACCTGGTCCCGACAAGCGACAGTAGTCAATTCTGACCTGTAATTTGTTGCATGTATGTACGTGCAGCTGGAAAATCCCGACCGTGTCTTCCCAGACTGCCTGTACTAGGCATGTGATTGACATGTGGGTTGTACAGAAATCACTGCACAGTTGTTACATATCCAAGAAGTGTTTTCCGTGTGCGGTTTACGCAATGCTTGAAGGTGCATTTCAGGAACCGAAGCCATTCTGGTCTAAAATTTCCTAGCTCATACGTTACCATAGCCCAGTGTTCTCCAACCTTGGGTCCCCAGATGTTTTTGGCCTACGACTCCCAGCATGCCCCAGCCAGCTATGCTGGCTGGGGCATGCTGGGAGTCGTAGGCCAAAAACATCTGGGGACCCAAGGTTGGAGAACACTGCCATAGCCCATGCAACGCAGCTCCCACCCGTGAATGACTCAAATGGCTCAAAGCATCATCTCAAAGCAGCTCAAAGGGAACATGAGCGATATGCAGTTTTATGAATTGGGGTTTGATCCACAGAAACGAACAGCCGCCACAAAATCCTTCCTGGCAGGCTTCATATACGTTGGTTCCCCAATCTGGCGCCCTCCAGATGTGTTTGACTTCAACTCACATCGCTCCCACTCAGCATGGCCAACTATCAGGAATGCTGGCAGTTGTAGTCCAAAACATCTGGAGGGCACCGGGTTGGGGCTGTCTGCACTGGTGCCTCTAATTCCCCCGAATAAACACATAGGCAGGCTCTCAAACAATTCTGATAACGGCTGTGCCTCTCCTTCCATCACCACCACCTAATTCTTGGATTTCTCTTACGGATCCCACTTAGAGATATAGTAAAGACCTGGGGGGGGGGGGCACAGAAAAAAATGGTGGTGGGGGGAGGGAATTCAAGAGGAGGAAACAAAATGTTTTTTCCCTCCCCCCTCCAGGGATTTTTGGATTCCTTTCCCAGCTTTCCCCCAAGCCTTCGCATCTCCAATCCCACTTCATCCTAGTCACTCAGCCTCAGGAGTAAGCCAAGGGAGCAACCCAGAGAGACAGGGCTGGCGTCAAGGGTCGGCATGGTTGGGCGCTTCCAAGGGCCCACATACCCCAGTAGGGGCCGCTGACCAGAGCCCCCTGGAGTTGCCCCTCTTCTTCACCATGGCAACCTGCTTTCTCACCTGCCTCTCGCTCTGGCCCAGGCAACGGTGGTGGTGAGGAGGAGCACGAGACGCCACGGCCTGCTTGCTCACTGGCTCTCCGCCTGCCACGCGAGCGATGGGGCAGCAGTGATGAGAACGAGGAGGAGGAGCAAGAGCAGCTGGTGACAATGGCAGTGAGAAGGGAGACTCACTAAGGGAGGGTGCCTTGCCCAAGGGCCCGCAAAAACCTGAAGTCAGCACTGCAGAGAGATACCAGAGATACCAGAGATCAGCAGCAGTCTGGCTAACTGGAAGTAGAGAGGCTCTACTGAGATAGCAGAACTCCTCTCCACCACCTCCACTCCATTGTAAGGCACCTACTGGGACCCTCAAAACAAGGGCATAGAATAGCCAGCTGTTGGTGTCTTCCCTCCACAGCACCCTGGCCCCTCAGCAAACCACATGGGTTAGACTCTGTGGATGAAGGGCATCCTCTAGGCCAGTGTTCTCCAACCTTGGGTCCCCAGATGTTTTTGGCCTACAACTCCCAACATGCCCCAGCCAGCTACGCTGGCTGGGGCATGCTGGGAGTTGTAGGCCAAAAACATCTGGGGACCCAAGGTTGGAGAACACTTCTCTAGGCTGCAGTTTTGGCCTCTATACAGTCAGCTGACCTCACAGGCCAAGCACGGTCAGCTGACTTCACAGGCCAATGGGGACGTGCCAGGCTGTATATATAAAGCCGTCATATCTAAGTCAGCTCCCGCGGTCTGAGAACTTTTCTCACAGAGTAGTCGCCTTGCCTCGTTGATTCAGAACCTGAACACCAGCATGTCTGAAGGGCTGCCGGAAACTGTCCTCTTTTCGAAGAGCTGTGCTGTCCAATTCCGGTCTATAGATAAAGAACCATCAGAACCGTTGCCCATCACCAATTAGACTGAACAGGCAGGTACACAGGTCACCTGGTCACAGTCTCCCACACAATGATGAGATGGTCTGTATTGCAAGCTAAATTATAATAATTTGCATCTATACCTATAAATCAGCATATGCAAATGTCATGCAAATTGCTATCCTGGTCCTTTTTTTCCTGTGGATCAATTCATAAGTGGCCACTCTAATGCTAACAAATCCTCCTGGTCCATCACAGCTACTTCCTTTCACCAGAAAAGGAATACAAATGAGACAAGTGCATTTTGCTCTCTCTCTCTGTGTTTTAAGTATTTGGAGAACCTCTGAGGAATGAATGGAAGGAAATGGAGTCAGGTAGAGCGCTGAAGCCTGCCCTAGACATTGTGCCAGACTGGACAGGGCTCCAGTTGTTCCTGCTTCCATACCAGAGAATGACTCAGAGGGCTTTTCTACACGAGGCATTTATCGTGCACTCGTGATTCCTTACTTCTGGTTGTTTACGGGCTGTTTAGATGGTGACGTGATCCTCCAGTTTCACTTCTGTTTTTTTCAGAGCACTTTCCTGGGTTTTTTTTTTAGAACGGGGAAAATGAGCTACTAAATTACAACAGGGAAAATGGCGCTCTATCGCCTTGTGTATTTCTGCTACTTCGCCATAACGCAGCTCCACCTAGAGGCCGCGTATCAGAAAAGCAGGAAAGGAAGAGCACTTTGTGCAGAGCTTGGATCTCAATGCTGCAACAAACCAGGAAGCAGATACAGTGATTAACATCACAATAAATGCCTCATGTAGAAAAGCCCAGAGTGTCAAGGATGACGTCTTGCGGTTGCCTAGCAACCACAAAGTGGTTCTCCCGGGTCAGGCTAATTGTTATTTTTTTAAATCACCCACCCTGAAGCCATGTGTATAATATGTCTTCTTTGCCTGTGGCCCTGAGGCTTATAGCTTGGCTTCCGTGCTCAGTGGTGCGGTGGTACCTTTTGAAGCGCAGGCACTCCTCGTGACAATCCCCGGAGCCACGCCCCCAAGGAGAGTCCAAAAATGCAGGCAGCTGCGTTGAGCCATATCAACAAACCGGCTCTAGCCACTTTCGTCTCCACCAGAACCAGTTCATTTGTAAAGCCAATGGGTCTTCACTGCCCATTCAAGACCAGGCCACCCCAAAATATTTTGCATTACAACAGGGTATGGTTGCTGGGAAAATCCGTTTCCCTCCAGCTCCTGTGAGGGTTGCAGGCAGCTAAGCTAAGAGGGAACAGGGAAGGCTGAGGGGGGTGGCGGATGATGTCAGCGTCCCTACTAAGAAGAAAAAAAAGCGCCGGTGCAACATCCCTGTGAGCGCTGGCTCCACTGCAGCTCTGGCCATGCCCCAGTAAGTTCTACTCTGCGGTCAACACTCAGCAGAGACAGGGTAGGTTTAAAAACATATTCTTTTTTATTATTATTAACAACACATGGAAACATAACCTTCTAGTACAGTGTTCTCCAACCTTGGGTCCCCAGATGTTTTTGGCCTACAACTCCCAGCATGCCCCAGCCAAGGTTGGAGAACACTGTTCTAGTAGCAAAGCAAAGCAGCTCATACAGCCTTCCGCACGCTTCGACAAACAGGCAGAGAAGTTGGAACGAAACCAGAGCCACACCCAGTGGGACGGGACCACACCAGGCAAGGATCAAAGGGGAAACCGGGTTATTCCATTACAGGCCCTGTAAGATACGTTGAATAAAATTGCTGACAGCGACAGGGGTCCCCCAGCGGCTTGTTGCTCACCGCTCTCTCCTGGGGCTAACACAGATGGGCTAAACCCGATAAGGCATTAGTATTACTAATTATCATCTCATTCCCACATTCATATCCTTCCTCCAGGGAACGTGGAGGTTAGCCCCTGGGGATGATCTGCCTGCATCTTCACAACAACCCTGTGAAGTAGGTTGGGCAGAGAGTGTGTAACGAATCACCCAGAGAGCTTCATGGCCTAGTGGGAATTTGAACCCAAATTCCCCCAACCTCCCCGTGAAAGTCCAACACAATCTGCTACACCACACTGGCGTCTCAATAAGTGCAGAAGGGAAAGGGAAAGCTGCTGTGTGTGGCCTTTGTCTCTTGGCAACGGGGCGGAGAGCTCGAAATGGAAGTCCTTGTCACAAACTCCCATGTGCCTTCAAAATTTAGGCCTCCGTAAGTCCTGACAGGTATCTCCCTATCTCAGTGTTCTCCAACCTTGGGTCCCCAGATGTTTTTGGCCTACAACTCCCAGCATGCCCCAGCCAGCTATGCTGGCTGGGGCATGCTGGGAGTTGTAGGCCAAAAACATCTGGGGACCCAAGGTTGGAGAACACTGCCCTATCTAGTCTACAGTGACACCTGTATGAGGTCAATGCAGAGCCGTTTAAGACACTGTCCCTTGCACTCAAGATGGTCCACCTTACTGCCATGCTGGCTACCGCTGCAATGTCTTCTGCTCAGCATCCCATGGCAGGAATGTGGCCGACACCCTCAAACAAGAACCGGACACTCACCGAGACCCCAACTGGCCCTTACAAGCTTATGGGAACCGAAAGGCCCGACCACCCGGCCTTCCCCTCGTTGTGATAGGAGCTGCCTTTGAGGGCAGGTTCTTTGCTCACACTGTGGACTCCTTGGCCACAGTCTGGGCCTGCTGGCAGCTGTAGAGCCATTTAATGACACGGGCGTTTCGCTCGACAACGGAGACCGAGGCGGGCAGCTTCTCGCTCAGCTCTTCGGCGGACAGATCCTCTTCATTGGGGGAGGGACCGCCGTGCTCGGAAGTGGCCGACCCCGCGCTCCCGACTAGCAGGCAGGAGGAGCCAGCTTCCCAGCTCCCTGGCTTGAACCGCTCCGCTCCCAACACCTCCACCAGGTTCCGGTCCAGGCCACAGTAGTTAAAAAATCGCTCTTTCTCTGAGAGAGGAAGAGAATAGCTCAGCCCCAGCTCTTTCTTGGAGTCTGTTAGGCCAGGACTTGAGGAGGGAGAGATCTGGTCCATTTCCAGCTGGGAGGTAGACTGGGGGCTCTGACTTTGTCCAGAACTGGGGCTGACGAGGATGCCTACTGAACGCACTGCTCGTGCCTCCTCCTTTTCCACCGGCACCCAGACCATGGAGGTCTCCTCTTGCGTCGCTTGCAGCTGTCCATCTCCCAACACACCCCTCGAGGAAGGATGGCTGCTGAGTCCCTCTCTCAGGGGCCCCTGAAACAGCCGCCTCACTAGGCCATAGCCTTTGCTGTTCTCCTTGTTGACAGCTGAGCAGTCCCGTTTCTGCCGGTAGATGACAAGTGAGTCGGGCCTCAGCATGCGCCGGCCGCCCCCTCTCCGTGCTATGGGCGACTGAGGAGGAGGCGGCAGCTTCTTGGGCCCAAGGCCATCTTGGTCTAGCTGCCAAGCCTTGAGGGAACTCGCTGTGCTGGTGGAGGGTCAACGGTCTCCTGCAGCAAGGGGAGGACCGGAGGGCGTAGCAGAGCAGCACCGGCTCTTGACGACTGTTGATCACCTGCTGGGACTTGACGTATTTGGCTTTATCAGCTTCTAGCCTTTCTACGGCACTCGGGGTTCGTCCCCCGCTGCTCACCTCCAGCTGCTTACGGAGGTAGTCTGGCCCTCGGATGAGCAGCCCGAGAGGGGAAGGTCCATCTCCCGGAGAAAGAGGCCTCATTTTAGACCCACCGTTTGGGTTTCAGTAGCGGGATGTCATGCAACAACTGTCTCAACCGCCTTTGGAGGGACAGTTCCGTCAAAAGGGGAGAGATGTTGTGTGAGGTCGAAGTATTCACTAGTAGACCAAGATCGTTGCCAGAGCTTTGTCCAAAATGAGGCACTAATTAAAGATGGTATGGCTTTGCCATTCAAGGTTCTGGCTTCTCCTTCAAAATTCACGATAGAACCGCGGCTTTGGCAGAGCTGGAAAAACGGCTTTCTACTTCACGTCAACTGGGAAGACGAGCGAAATTCCTTTTCCGTGAGTAAAGAAGTGGTTGGCTGTCAACAGTTCAATGGTAGCCCTGGAAGCAGAGAGGGTGGTTGATTAATCAAATAAATAGTACAAACCCAGAATGAGATCTATGGTAGGAAATGACTCTCGGAAGATGGGAACTGTTGGAGAATTCAGACAAGCCATAATAATACCATCGGTGGTGATGCATGTTTCTTTTCCTCTTTTTAATGAGGTAAGCAGCTGAATGCTTTGACACACCATAGACATACGACAGATTCAGGAAATTGCCATGTTCTGACTCATTTACATTGGCCAGGACATGCCAAGTTGGACGAGTAGTTACTTGGAAGTAAATCCCACTTGGTTCAATGTGAATTACTCCTAGCTACACCTGCTTAGGATTGTATAGTATTTACACAGCCTTCCCCATCTTGGTGCCTGCCAGGTGTGTTGAATTACAACTCCCATTATCCCCAACCAACACTGAGTGGTAGGGCACATGTTTTGCTTGCACAAGGTCCTAGATTCAATCCTTCACCTTTCCAATTATAAGAACTTGAACAGCATGGCTTGGAGAAACACCAGAGCAAAAAAGAGAGGCAGGCCTCAAAAGGGCACTGAAAAGGGGAGGGAACTTTAATAAAAGAGCAATTTGCCAAACACATTTCAATGGAACCCTTCCTTGGGGGCACAAGAATTTGAATTTCCAGCAAAATACATTGGAAAATTTACTGCTTTATTAAAGTTCTCTACATTGTTTAGTCTCATTTTGGGGCTTGCCTCTTTCTTCATTTTAAGAACATAAGAAGAGCCCTGCTGGATCAGACCAAGGGTCCATCTAGTCCAGCATTCTGTTCACACAGTGGCCAACCAGCCGCCCACTGGAAACCCATAAGCAGGACATGAGTGCAACAGCACCCTCCCACCCATGTTCCCCAGCAACTGTTGCACATAGGCATCCTACCTCTGATACTGGAGGTAGCATATAGCTAATCAGGACTAGTAGCCATGGATAGCCTTCTCCTCCATGAATTGGTCCAATCCCCTTTTAAAGCCCTCCAAATTGGTGGCCATCACTACATCTTGTGGTAGAGTATTTATTCCATAGTTGAACTCTGCGCTGTGTGAAGAAGTCCTTCCTTTCATCAGTCCTGAATCTCCCACCAATCAGCTTCATGGGATGACCCCTTCACTACATCTGTCCTGAATCTCCCACCAATCAGCTTCATGGGACCATCACTACATCTTTTCCTTCCTCTTTCTTCTTTTTCTTCCTCTTTTGTATTAGGTGCCAGCCTCTTTTTCTTCTTCTTCTTCTTCTTCTTCTCTGCTTGGAAAGACACTCCCACCACTCTACCAGTTCCCCTCCCCACCACCACAAAAAGGGAGAAAAAGAAGCTAGCTTTGTCAGTGGCTTCTGCACACCAGATGCCACGTCAACCTGTTGTCTGAATCCAAGTTGTATGTCAAGCAAAGTAGTGAGTGACAACTGTATGCAGTCGGGTTCACACACATCTGATGAGAGGTAGTGAACATGGTGTTTGTTGTGGCAACGACCGACCATGCCTGTGTTAGGCAGATTCCTGGTTAATAGCCCAGAACGGTCAGCTGATGGGAGCAAATGATTAGACTACACCAGTGTTCTCCAACCTTGGGTCCCCAGATGTTTTTGGCCAACAACTCCCAGCATGCCCCAGCCAGCTGGGGACCCAAGGTTGGAGAACACTGGATTACACAGTCACCCAGAGTGATAGATAATCACATCTGGCCTGAAACATCCTCCCTCCTGCCTAACTCACATCCTAAATGGCATCTCTAACTGTATTGTAGCTATTATCTCTATGTCTAGGGGCTTCTCTACACGAGGCATTTATTTATTTATTTATTTATACCCGGCCTTTTTTCCTGCAAGGAACCCAAGGCGGCTTACATAATCCTCCTCCTCCACTCCATTTTATCCTCACAACAACCCTGTGAGGTAGGTTAGGCTGAGAGTCAGTGACTGGCCCAAAGTCACCCAGTGAGTTTCATGGCCGAGCGGGGACTAGAACCCGGATCTTCCGAGTCCCAGTCCAACACTCTCACCACTACGCCACACTGGCTCTAACATTCCTTGTGTGCCAGTGATCCCTCTCTCACGGAAGTTTGCGGGTCCATTACACGACGCCATCCTCCTCCAGGGCCTCTCTCATGTTTTGCAGCCATTTTCACAGCTTTTTTTTTAGAGCGAGGAAAGTCAGCTATTAAATTTCAAGTGAGGAACAAACCGGAATAGAAGTCTTGTGTATTATCGCAATTCCGCTATACTGCAGCTATAACACAGTGCCACCTTGTGGTTGGGTAATAGAATACAGTCATGCCTTGGATTGAGAGCAGAATTCGTTCCGGAAATATGCTTGTAATCCAAAACACTCTTATATCAAAACGAGATCGCCCCCAAAAAATTTGTACAGAGATTTTTAATTTAAGCCGTACTACAGTACTTGTATTGCAAGACGTCGCTTGTATATCAAGTAAATAAATAAATAAATAAATATTTAAAAATTTGCTTGTCTTGCAAAATGCTCTCAAACCAAGTTACTTGCAATCCAAGGTATTACTGTATATAGAAAGGCAGAGAAAGACAAACCCCGGGGAAACAACCCCACCCACCCCGCTGCGCGTGTAAAGGACACACTTTTCCTCCAGCGATTAAAACGGAAGAAGCCACAGCAAAGTGGTGGGTGAAATGCCTCATGTAGAGAAGCTCTAGGCCTATGCTATTTTCATAAAATATTATTTTTATTAAAATAAATATTTAGGGAGGGGAAAACATTCTCATCACCATTTGGTAGGACGATACAGATGACCAAGTCCTAAGGAGCTGGATATGTTTAGCCTGTAGAAGGGAGGATTAAGAGGCAAAACAAAAGCTATCTTCAAATATCCGAAAGGACACATGGATGATGGAGCAAATTTGTTCTCTGTTGCTGCAGAGGGAAGGACCCAAACCAACAGGTTCAAATTAGAAGGAAGGGGATTTTGGCAAAACACTAGGAAGAACTTCCTGACTGCCTCGGTGGGGGGTGGGCTCTCCTTGGTTAGAGGTTTTTAAGCAGAGGCCGGATGGTTGCCTGTCGGGGATGCTGTAGCTCTGGATTCCCTGCATTGGCAGGGGTTGGACTAGATGACCTTTGAGATCCCTTCCAGCTCTGTGATTCTGTGACCAGCTCACCAAGTCGTTCCATGCAAACAGTGGCCACTTTTTCACTTGGTCAAATGGTCACCTGGATTCAGCCAAAGTCTTGGAAGTGGACGGCGGGGGGAGGATTTAACTTTTGTCATCCTGCACTGAAAGATCCGACATTTGAAAATCAGGCCGATACACCTGCCCCGAGGCCAAGAAGACAAGACTCCAGACAGCAGCACTTTAAGTGGGAATGCTCACACCAGCAAAAGGAAATGCTGCTGGGCATATTGTCAAATGGACTCAGATTTTTGCGTTGCTGAGATTCCAAAAGGAAGCCAAGCAGGAAAAAATAGAGGAGTCGGCAACCTTATCTTTATGTACCCAGCCATCCCGAGAACAAAGCGAAAAGAGCGACCCTACCCTGCACTCCCCTCCAGGCAGGTCAGTGGTGAGAGGGAAGCCACAGAGCCATGCCAGGGAAAGCCAAGCCTGATGTAGGAGGAAGGAGACGACAACAGGAGGTTGGAAAAGGCACAGAGGGTGTCCCAGCACTCTCCTTCCCTTCCATGCAGCTTGGAATGAATCTCAAAGCCTTCTAAAAGCTTCTTCTTTTTTTGGCCTGGGTTGGACCACAATGTCCACTTCCTTCTCATAAAGGATGCCAAGAAACTTGGGGGATGCTTTTGGAGAGGATGGCCAGCTTTTGATCTCAGGGCCAGGGGGCAGAATGTGGAGGAATCTGGTGGGTCTAGAGCAGTGTTCTCCAACCTTGGGTCCCCAGATGTTTTTGGCCTACAACTCCCAGCATGCCCCAGCCAGCGTAGACCAAAAACATCTGGGGACCCAAGGTTGGAGAACACTGCTCTAGAGGGATAGGGAAGAAATATGGCAGGAGACTGATGGGACCTGATAGGCAGAGTCTGGCAGAATCCAGCAGTCCCATTGGCTAAGTCTGGCAGAACTTGGGAGTTTACTGGCTTTTGAGGTCCAAAAGGCATAGTCAACAGTGCAGAACGGGATGAGCTGCTGGGCCTTGAACTGAGAGAGCACTTCGGTTCTGCATGTGGCTGCCCCGTGTGGTGAGCTATCAGAACTGCAGCTTGAAACACCTCCCTGGCAGTGAGGTCTTCTGAGGCTCTGGTCTGGGGATCCACCCAGCTTGGCTGCCCATTGGGGCCTCTTAAGACAGGAAGCAGCTATATAAAGGCTTCCTGTTTTGAGTTGGGACCTTCCCTGAGCAACAGTGGTCTTCCTGGTGCTGTTGTGTTGCTCTGACACACACACACCCTGGCTGAACTCCTGGCTCACCTCTGGAAGCCTACAACAGCTCAGCCTTGACAGGTCAAGGTTTTGAGCAGGGCCAGTATCAAGGGTAGGCATAGTTGGGCACCTGCCAAGGGACCACACCCCAGCAGGGGCCCTCTGACGAGAGCCAGAGGATAAGCAGCAAGTGCAGCTGGTGGCAGTGAGAAGGGAGACCCACTGAGGTCAATGCATGGATCTTGAGGCGATACAAATGGACTGTACCACACATCAAAGACATATGTGGCCTCTTCAACTGGTTCGGCTGGATATGCCACTGTCGTTTCTGATGGAACTTGAGTTATGCTGATCCTTTTCCCTTCAGGTTCCTACTTCCCATTCCCAAAGCATTTCTCCCTCGCTAATTTTAGAGGGTGTGTGTAAACCCCAAGCAATCCCTGTGTATACAAAGAACAGACCTGCGACCAAAAGGGGCTCTGAAAGGACAAGACACACCCACCCCACCCCGCCAAAGTCTTGCCTAGTTAATCATTCTCTTGCACTCAGGAAGATCCTAAATGGGGTCGGTCACTGGCAATGGGCCACAGGTCTTCAAAAATTTTTTTTAAAAGGGGGGGGGAGCTCTCTCACAATGCACTTTCTTCACTTCTTCCCTCACCACTAGTAATTGATCTTCTTTTCAGTTGAGAACAGAAGGGACATGCCCTAACAAGGAGGTACGATCAGAGAACGACTTGATAAATCAAAAGAATGGCTTGACTGTGTGCGAGGGGCACCAGAGTCCAAAATGCAGGTGGCGAGTGCCTCCCTGCCCTCCTCCCCCCACTTCCCTTCAAAGAAATCACAGATGGTGACTTTTATATTTGGAAGGAAGTTACAAATGGTTTTGCAACAGGCACCGAATCACCCCGGGGGGACGGCGGACGGTCAGAAGCCAAGAGAGTGCTAAACTGATTCACACCAAATTTTTGGCACATGCTAAGCCATTTGTCTCTGGGAAATGCAACTGGTATTTCTTTGCTAATCCAAACAAATTGAAGCGTTCTTCACAACGCACACGCCACAACTAAGCACACTGTGGCCCACTTGCGGCTACATGCCAATAATTTGTGTGTGTGGTATAAGGACTAAATGCTTTTGCAAGCACTGCTAGGAACACTGGGGGAACTGCCTTATAGACTGTTTGTCCGTCTAGTCTGGTATTGTCTGTTATTTTGACTAGCAATTGTTCTCCAAGGTTTTAGGAACCCATCCTGCCCAGCACTTGATCTCTAAGATATTTTAGCTGGGCATCGAACATGGGACCATCTGCATGCAAAGCAAGTGCTCTAGCAACTAAGCTGCGGTCCCTTTCCCAAAACGGTTCTTCCAAAGCTATGGCTCCTCTTTCCCCTGGCTGCACGGGCTTGTCTAGGAACTGGACCCAGCACCTCTTGCACCCAAAGTGAGAATCCTGCCCTTGGATCAACATGCCCTGTTGGTCTTGGCTTTGTAGCCTCCCTCTCTTCCTTTAGCCAAGCCCAGGGAGCACCTGCTCATACACCTTTAAAGAAAAGGCCTGAAGCAATATTATAGAACAAAGGTACATCTGATCATGCTCAGAATTCCCTTTCCCTCACCACAGAGCAACCGCATTTGAACCCCTGGCTTGCTTCCAAAGGTGATGGCTATCATGCACATCTGCGAGCCCCAGGATATATCTTTTTCAAAGTTAAGCTTTGCCAGTCAAAAGCATAAGGTGGCACTCCCATCACACCAGTAAGCCTTATGTGGGCATGCCCTTTCCTGGTTTTATCCACTGGTGTGTGTGTGTGTGTGTGTGTGAGAGAGAGAGAGAGAGAGAGAGAGAGAGAGATGCCTCTTGTGGAGTTGAATAGCAGTGCTTGAATTATGGGGGGGAAGAGCATAAATCCTTTAAAAAATCCATCATTAAGGAGGTTGTCTTGTCACAAAAGCTGAGGGACTCTCCTCTGCCTCCTCCCTCTGCAGTTCAAGCACTACTGCTGGTGTGTTAGAAGTGTTTTTAATGTTAGAAGGGACAAATCCCTCATGCAGCCAAAACAGTGTCCTCCACGAACACGAGGGATGTATCAGCAGCCCCAGGGGAACCCTACGATTTGCATGAATACAAAAAATCTTTAAAGGGGGGAATATAAACCGGGGAACCCCCCAAAAACAGCCCAATGAGGACTGAACATGCTCAGTAGCAACAGAATACTTGCTGACAGTTGAAGGGGGTGGTGAAAAACCAGCTGCAACATTTTGATGCAGCTCTCTCGTGTATCATGTAATACTGCAATGTTCCTTACATAAAACAGGAGTAGGGGAAACACACACACACACACACACACACACACACTTGAATTCCCCCAGCTTTCCCCTGCAGGTGGGTCCAGGTGGGCACCAGGTTGGGGAAAACAAGATCTTTCCTAGCCCCAGCATGGCTATTATTATCCAAGTGTCTCATTTATCCACTGTCACTACCTAATTCTTAGTGCAATGTAAATAGGATTGACATTAATTAATTAGCATAAACGATTGGTGTAATTTATGTGTGGAGAAAAAGCGTCAGAGTTTCCTGCACCACACACACACACACACACACCTCCACACGTGTAAACAAGTATAATCCCAGCTGGGGGCTGGGAAATGCAAAATGTACATAGTTTCTCTGATGGCTCCTGATGCTGCAGAGTCTCCCATGTCTTTGATGGCTGGTGCCACAGCTATTTGCATGCAGATGCGGCAAAGAGCCACCCCTCCCCTGCCTGGCCCAGATGAAGTTCATCCTGATTGGCTAAAGACACCTGGGCTACCTGAAAGGAGGGGTGGGGGGAAGAATCTATACTGCTGCTGTGGCTTTTGGGTGTTGTTGTTGTCTGCACGCTTTCGCGGGAGTAGGGCTTTTTTTTGCTGAGGCAAGCCCTGGGAAGAGGACCAACCCCCGGACAAAGGGAGTGCCTGGGTATTTATATAGTAAAGAACTAGTTTTGTTGTTTTATAGCTCTACTTGTATGTACCAAAGTGTCTCTCCACCTTTCTCCCTCTTCCCTCATTCCCCACGTTTTACTGTAATCTGTTTACCTTAAATAAACTTTCCTGGTTTTACCCCACATGGTGTGTGTGGTTTCCTCTGTGGTTCAGTCCTAAATCCAGTGTATAGACCAAGGGCAAGGCCCTGAGAGAATCAAGTCAAGACGGTAGAGCTAAGGCTGGCAGTTTTGCATCTTTGATCTCTGGTCTTGAGAAAAGGACCGGTTGGCAGTCCTTGACATTATGTAAATGGTAATCAATGCACTCACTAATCCAAGAATTTCAAGATGCCTTCCAGGATATTCAGAGCTTCAACAGTTTTGCTTAAAACTGATCTGCCGTGTCAATGTCAAATCCATCTTGGCCAGTGTTTGCATCTGATTTTTAAAAGATTCACCTTCCGTCCCCATCCCCCCTTTGCCAGTATTAGCGCATGGAACAAGTGGCACACAAAAGACTCGTCTGAGTGTCAGGTGTGAACTGACTCCAGGTCAGACGAGGGGCATATCTGACCCCATGTTGGTCAACCCAGAAAGGATGCAGGTCTCAAAATGTAGCTCTGCCTTCACAGCTACTTACTGCAGACGGGTTGAGCAACAGTCTGGCTACTTGACACATCCAGATGTGCAAACAGAAGTTTGGTCCTTGCACAATCCTGCTTGAGCTTGCCCTGTCGCCGAGAGGAGAGGAAGCCATGCACCATCCCCGTTGCTTAATCTCTTTTAGGAAACGGACCCGCCCTTTCCTAAATTGTCTGCTCCACAACCCCTTTTGCCCACCCAGTGCCTTCCCCTTCCCTTTCATCCTGTGCAACTTATTTGAGCTTTGTCCAGTGTTTGCATACACTCTCGGGGCCGGCATCAAGGGTCGGCATGACTGGGCACCTGCCGCGGACTCACACCCCAGTAGGGGTCCACTGACGAGAGCCCCTGGGAGTTGCTCCTCCTCTTCACCATGGCAACCTGCTTGTTCACCTACCTCTCGCCCAGACAACGACAGTGCTGGTGAGAAGGAGGAGCAGGAGATGCCACGGCCTGCTTGCTCCCTGGCTCTCTGCCTGCCAAGCAAACAAGCGGTAGCAAGGAGGAGGAGGAGGAGGAGGAGCTGGTGACAATGGCGGTGAGAAGGGTGACTCACTGAGGGAGCCCCCCCACCCCAGTTGAGGGTGGCTTGCCCAAGGGTCCTCAAAAAACCTGGAGCCAGCATTGCTCTTGGTGATGTATCAAGAACAAGCATGGATAGTTCTCTGCACCAACATAGAAATTGTGGGCTCTAGGGGGAAAAAACCCCAATCCCTATGTACAGCCCCCACGTTACACCCCTTCCCTTATCTTGGGTCGCCTGACAACTTCCCATCTTCTCTTCTCTCTTCCCTTTCATCCTGTGCAACTTAAAAAAAAAAAAAAAAAAAAAACTTTTGCCCTGTGTTTGCACACACTCTTGGGGCCAGCAAAAGATGGGTTGAAAAAGTTGGCCCGTTTCCTGTCTTAGCTTCTTCGTGTGCACAACTGTAAATGGGTTGAGTTGCCTGTTATTCAGTTCAAACCAAACGAATCCTTCTCCCTAACCATGAAAAGCCAACATCCACTTTCCTCCTGAAAGTCCCCCTCCTTCCATGGTCCAAATCCAGAACAGGGGGTTGCAGCTTGTATTAACTTTTTAAAATATATATATACGGTATATACTAACCCAACATCCACACAATTGCTAATTGCTTGAATACTGCCACATTGGTTTTGGCTTTAGGTATTTACGGTATACAGCACCTTCCCTAATTGCTCAAAGCAGTTCATATACTTTATCTTGCCAATCCTTACAACAAACCTGCAAGGTAGACTGTTATTATTATCCCTCAGGTGGGGAGAAGCAGAGGATGACAGATAACAGTAGCTTACGGAAGTGAATCTATCCAGTGAATGCAGGGGTGGGGTGAGATTTGAACCAGCTACTTCTAGCCAGACAGCTCCCTTTCTTAGGCACTACTACAAGGAAACCAATAGATAAAAGCAACTAGAAACACTTCAGCCAGTTTGGTATTTGAAGAACGCAGGCCAATTGGATTCGAAGCCAGTACAACCAGTCACTGGAATTTTGCATCTGGGTAAGGGAATCTCTTCTAAACCTCAGTTTATCTAATGACCTCAAGAAACAAGACTTCAGTTATGTACTGGACACTGAAAAAAGGATGGATGCACGAAACAGGCAACTCCAGGAGTATCATAACTGTCGGGGAAGTGTTGAAAAGGTGGAGGGCACTGAGAACTGTCAGATCAACACTTAAAATTGAGAGGATTACATTGCTAAAGGGGAGAGATTGTCCTCACCCACTTCTGGTGCACCTTCTGCTGATGCTTCCCCCTACCCCCTTTACTGGCACTTTTCAATTGACAGCTAGGCACTTGGACCCTGGCAACTGTGCACAAATTAGCCTATATGCAGTCTGCCTTGTATTCCCTTTGACAGCTGAAACTGACAAGGAAATTGACCAGGCAAGACTACACATATTGGATAGCCATAAGTGCACACTTACACACCTGTGAAAGTCCACACACACACACACACACACACACAGACACACAACATGACCTCAATTACGCATTTTTGAGGGGCCGGGGGGGAAGGGAAGCCAATGAATGAGTTTCGGCATTGGTGGAAGGGCAGTCACAAAAGTGAGCAACAAGGGGGCTTTGCCGCTCTTGCTGAGTGTAGCCATTCCCAACAACCCACCATAAAATTGCCCTGCCAGGGTTCAGATGGCACGACAGACCATTGTGGGCAAAAACAACCCTAAAACAAGCCTGGGTTCTCAGGGCGGCTTGTTCATGAAAAATAGGCCACCCTGTAGAAAGAAACCACATCAGGTTCGGACGACACGCCAACTCACCATGACTAGTTACCCATGATGGGTTGTCGTACTGTGTGAACCGGGTCATAGTCTAACAGCATTTGGAGGCCCCACCCTGAATCTAAGGAAGTAGCTCCCTGATTGGCTTTCGCTGCAGAGTTTCAGCCAAAGAACTCTCCACTGATCATACATCCACCAACAGCAACACCTGGGTTAAAAAATCCTAGAGACTAACACCTAAGGACCAGACTGAAGGATCACTTCACACACAATGTTTAGGCCAGTGTTCTCCAACCTTGGATCCCCAGATGTTTTTGGCCTACAACTCCCAGCATGCCCCAGCCAGCATAGCTGGCTGGGGCATGCTGGGAGTTGTAGGCCAAAAACATCTGGGGACCCAAGGTTGGAGAACACTGGTTTAGGCAATGTCTCAGTGGAGTAACCCGTAAGGAGCCATAGCTCCATGATAAAGAATATGCTCTCCATGCCAGAAGGTCCCAAGTCCAGCCTTTGGTATCTCCACTTAGAAAAGGTCCTCACAGAGCAGGGCCTGGAAAGTGACCTCTGACTGAGACCTTAGAGCAGCCTGAAGCATTAACATATGACCTCATAAAGCAGCTCCCACAGGTGTAGCAACCTGGTGGGCCCCACCACTGGTGCTTGTCCTGGACACCTTTAACAACTTCATTCTTGTTGTTCCATGTAGGGTGGCCATATGTCCTCTTTAGCAGAGGACAGTCCTCTATTTGAAGGCTGTCTGTCCAAGTCCGATAAAGAACCATAAGAGCTACTGTCCATCTATGTTTAGCACCTGGACAACAGTAGTAGGCACAGATGTCACCTGGTCACAGTTGTCCACACTATGCTGAGATGTACTGCATTGCTGTTTAAATTATCATATTTATAAATTTGCATCTATACATATAAATTAGCATATGCACATGTTATGAGAATTGGTGTCCTCTTGTTTGGTTATGCGTTTCCTCTTTTGTTGGCAAGTCGTAAGTGACCAATCTAAGGAGGCAGCCCATTGGAGGACACTTTGAAACACCTACACACACACCCTCAATACTGCTGCTAGTCCTGGCTTCATATGTTCGGAAGTGTACACATAAGAACACAGGCACAGCCAAGCTGGATCAGACCAAAGGTTCCTCTAGTCCAGTGTTCTCCAACCATGGGTCCCCAGATGTTTTTGGCCTACAACTTTCAGCTGGCTGGGGCATGCTGAGGGTTGTAGGCCAAAAACATCTGGGGACCCAAGGTTGGAGAACACTGGACTAGTCCAACATTCTATTCACAAAGTGACCAACTAGCCATATGTGGAAAACCCACAAGTAGGACATGAATGCAACAGCATCCTCTCACTCATGTTCCCCAGCAACTGGAGTACATTGACATGCCCCACCTATGATCCTGGAGGTAGCATATAGCATCAGGACTAGTAGGTATTGAAAGCCTTCTCTTCCATGAAATTGTCTAATCCCCTTTTAAAGCCATTCATATCGCTGGCCCTCACTACATCTTGTGGTAGCAAATTGCATAAAATAACGATGTACTGTGTTCCTCTTATCCGCCTTGAAGCTCCCACCAATCAGCTTCATGGGATGACCCCATTGGGTTCTAGTATTATGAGAAGGGGAGGGGAAATGTTTCCCTGACCATTTTCTGAACCCCATGCATAATTCTGTACACCTCTATCATGTCTCCCCCTGACTCGCTTCCCACCCCCTAAGCTAAACAGTCCCAGATGTTGTAACCTTTCCTCACAGGGGAGCTTAACACCTAAGGTGTTAAAAAAAAAAAAGCATACATCTAAAAGTGAAACGTATTAATGAGACAAACGCATGTTAGAAAATACAGCTCTCAAACAGGGCCATGCAGAGAGCCTGGACTTGCTGTAGTGCCCTGTCGGTTGTACCCTCAGCGGCAAATTTCAAACCTATACTTGGTGCCACACAATATGTGGCACGACCCTAAAAAGGAGATCCACGTCCTGGTCCCCACAAGGGTCAGACAGAGGGCTTTGTGTATGTGTGTGTGTGTGTGTGTGTGTGTGGAAATCCTCCTCCAAGCTACAAAACAAGTCCCAAATTACCGCTGAACTTTTGCCTCTTGAATCCGCAGCTATAAATAAGCAAGCCTGGGGCAAGCAGTCACCCTCCTCCCTGGGGCACACCCTCCAAAGACAGATGTTAACTACAGGGCAGCCTTGACCAAATGGGATACCTACGTGCAGAACCCAGCTACCACACTAGCCGGGCGAAGACTCCCAAAAGCCACATCCCAGACTGCAGGCTGCTGCTAACAAAGGAAAAGGCATAGCAACTCAGGAAAAGGCCTGCAGAGCTGGATATGAGAGCCAGTGTGGTGTAGTGGTGAGAGTGTTGGACTGGGACTCGGGAGATCCGGGTTCTAGTCCCCGCTCAGCCATGAAACTCACTGGGTGACTTTGGGCCAGTCACTGACTCTCAGCCTAACCTACCTCACAGGGTTGTTGTGAGGATAAAATGGAGAGGAGGAGGAGGATTATGTAAGCCGCCTTGGGTTCCTTGCAGGAAAAAATCAAAACAAACAAAAAACCAAAAAAGCATCCAGTCAGTGGCACTTTAAACTGACAAGCTTATGGCAGGCAGATGCTTTTGCGGGCTAAAGTCCATCTTGTCACATGGGAACATCCGTCCCTTGGTCCACCTAGCCCAGTATTGTTGACACTGACTGGCAGCATTTCTCCAGGGTTCCATGCAGGATTCTTTCCTAGCCCTACCCGGAGAAGCCAGGAATCGAACCTGGAACCTTCTGCATGCAAAGCAACTGCTCTACCACTGAGCTAATGGCCCCTGCCTAAGATGTGTAAAATGTGATCTTCAAGTTTATGCAGTGGGATCAAGGGAGCTTCCAGCCGCAGAGGTCCTGGCACTACCAAATAGAAGGCATCCTGCAGCTATTCCTTCTCTTCCTCCTTTATGGAGGGAGCTTCCAGATGGAGGCATTTGTGCCACCATCACCCTGCCTCATTCACAGAATTTTATGGGGTCTTCTTCAGCTCTCGTAACCCTCCCACCTTTTCCCCACCTCTGCTTCCATCTTTTCTTGTTCCACAGAAAATCCGGTAAGAAAGCAAAAACAGAATAGCTGCGCTAGGCCTTCTCATTCGCAGCGCTAGATGCCCTCCGGCTGGAAGCACCTGGATATTCTGCAGTAAGGAAAAAGGCGCAGAAGGGAGGATTTCGAGTGGAAGACAATAATGTCTGCACGCACACACACACACACACATTCTGTGAATAAGGCAGGGCGATGGCACAATAAAAGCCTCATCTGGAAGCCCCCCCCCCACCCAGTCTACAAATGTTCATGCCAAAATACATCTGTTAGGCTTTACAGCAGCCTTCCCCAACCGGTGCCTTCCAGATGTTTTGGCCTACAACTCCCAGCATTCCTGACCCTTGGCCGTGCTGGCTGGGTCGGAAGGAAGTTGGAAGTCCAAAACATCTAGAGGGCACCGGGTTGGTGAAGGTTGCATTACAGTACCACGCAAGACTCCTTTTCTTGCCCTCCCTCCAGAGCTGGAAGAACCGTGGCCCATCCAAATTCATAAAAGACACTCACACACACTTGAACTGTTAAGAGGAGTGACCCACTCCCTCCATTAGCTATTCACACACACACACACACACACACAATTTTAGCAGAAAACATCCACCACCATCATCTTGGATCTGGATGCAGTTGGACGGGCCAGCTAGCAGGCAGCCGCCCCCAACCTGGTACCCTCCAGATGTGTTGGGACTAGAGGCAGGTATCACCCCAAAGAGGTAGGTACTCACCTTCATCCTGCCTTGGCCCAAGGCATGACGACATAGCTGTACATCCAAGCCGCCGCCGCAGCAGCACCCGCACCTCCTGCCCAGCAAAAGGACTCTCAGGCAGACAAGAAAGTGAACTCCGCACCGCCTGCAGCCCTCTGGCTGAGAGAGAGATATATATATAATACAGGCTGTCAGGGCAGGAAGACACAGACCGACTCCCTCCTCTGCCTTAACCCCTTCTGGACTGAGCTGCCCCTGCGTGCTGCTGCCACAACCATGCCACAGCTTTTTTGCTACTCCCCCCCCCACCCCTCGCCAAAAACCTCCCCACAGTTTGGCCAACAGCATTAACCCTTTCCTTCCCACCCACTTTTGAGCCGCACTAGTGTGTAACACAGACACCCCCACCACCCCCACAGTGGGGTTTTGTGGGGGGGGGGGGTTGTTTTGGCTTTTGCATTTCCTGCCCTGCAATTTGGATGCAAATCCCACTTAGTCCGTTACAAAAACTGGTGTAGAGCGGTAGTCAAGTGCCAGCTGGGAAGCCCTCAGTTCATTTCAGCCATAAACTAATTCGGGGTCCAGAGGCCTGCTGTAGGCAAGCCACAAGACTGGGTTCAGATAACTTGATAACCCACAGTCAAGGGTTGAGAGTGTGGGTTGTTGTTGAACTGTAGGTTATCATGTTGTGAGAGTGTTGGACTGGGACTGGGTGACTTTGGGCTAGTCACTGACTCTCAGCCTAACCTACCTCACAGGGTTGTTGTGAGGATAAAATGGAGAGGAGGAGGATTATGTAAGCCACCTTGGGTTCCATGCAGGAAGAAATATAATAAAATAAATAAATAAATGATGTCTGAACCCAGCTGCGCTAACAAGCCATGGCTTGTTAACCACAAACAACCCATGAGGAAAACCCATGGTTTGTTGTTGGGTTGTGAACTGTGAGTTGTTCACCACGGTTTGTTATCGAAGCTGGGTTCAGACAACATGATAACCCACGTTTAAACAATAACCCACAGTTCAATGGCAACCCACATTCAACCCATGAGTGTGGGTTACCATGTTGTCTGAACCCAGTCCACCTCTCAGCCTCAGTCCCCTTATCTGCAAGATAGAGATAATACTGCCTCCCTGCTTGATGGGGCTCTTCTTGTAAGGTGTACAGTGTGATTAGGACGAGAATCGCTTTGAATATTTCATCATGGACTATATCACGCTCCGTCCAATACCAAACTCAGGTGGTGAGTGCCGACAGAAATGAAGATAAAACTGGGTGTGTGTGTGTGGGGGGGGGGAGATCAGCATGCTCAGAGGGAACTCCAAGGCTTGCAGAAGTACAATTTTAAAAAAAATACTAAGGGGGCAATCCCCCACCCCAAAGTAGAATGATAATTAGAGAAGTTAACCAGAAAACTGGGGAAGATGGAATGGAGTGTTCTGGAGGTAGGCATGGCTGGCTGGAACCCTGAATAGGAGCACTCCTGTTAGGAGGAGACAGAGATGTAGATATATGCTAAATATTATAATACTTGAGATTTGATTTGAAAATGTCTGTCTTCCACTCTTCTTAAGTGCTGCCTTTAGAAAAGACACCAGAGTTCCCTGCAACAAAGGGGCCACAACTGTGCCTTTATTATTTTCAAAATGAAATAAAATGGACCAAATCGGAAATCCTATCACAGCCAAAGCCCCAACACTACCCACTGCACCACACTCCTGAAGGTGCCAGCTGGTGGCCATGTCCCACTTCATTATTAAGAAGACTTTAATTGGTTTTATTGAAGAGTTCTATTTGTTTAATGGTTAGTTTGTGACCTGGTGCCTTCCAGATGTGTTGGACTCCAACTCCCAGCATCCCCCAGCCAGCTGCTGTAAACTGCTTTGTAAACAGCTGTTGAAAAGTGATGTAACTAATAAATAAATAAGAAACAGGATTGACAGCCCACACCTCTGCTATGGTTCCTCAGAAGTAAATTCCATGGAATTCAAAAGTAGGGTAAGTGTGCACATTTTACTTGGGAATAATTCCCACTGAGTTCCATGGAACTTGCTTCCAAGTAAACAGACAGAGGGCTTGGGGCACATGGGCTGTCTGCTTGTTGTCAATCCACTTCCTCCAACGTAGTTCTGGGAACAACTTTGCAAGATCTGCTCATGGGTAAGTGAGTGGAATGGGAGGTGTGGTGAGCCTGGGCTTCCGGAACCGGTTTGTGCTAGCAGAGAGGCTGCAAGTAGTGGCACTCCGCAAAAATGAGTACCCCCCCCCCAAACAGGGCAAGGCTGGCTTACACATTTTGAAATAAATCAAGTAATACACATGGCCATCTAAAGGGGTGGTGGTGGTCCTGGTCCTGTAACTCCATTTAGTCCAGAAGTTATTGGAACTTACTTCTGAGTAAACAAAGCAGAGGCTTGGGCTGTCAACCCTGTTCCTTATCTATTTATGAATTATATCACTTTCCAACTGCTGTTTACAGCGGCTGGTTGGGGGATGCTGGGAGTTGGAATCCAACACATCTGGAAGGCACTGGGTTGGGGAAGACTGGAGTCAGTATGGCGTAGTGGTGAGAGTGTTGAACTGGGACTCGGGAGATCTGGGTTCTAGTCCCGCTCGGCCATGAAACTCACTGGATGACTTTGGGTCAGTCACTGACTCTCAGCCTAACCTACCTCACAGGGTTGTTGTGAGGATAAAATGGAGAGGAGGATGAGGTTTATGTAAGCCGCCTTGGGTTCCTTGCAGGAAAAAAGGCGGGGTATAAATATAATAAATATAATAAATAAATAAATTATAGCATTACTGTGAAGGATCAGCAACCGGATCCTTTGCGTGAGTTTGGCAACTATAGGGTTAACCGGCAAAGCAATACGGCTCGTATCGGCTTTCAAGTACAAGAGGAAAAACCACAACCCTTTGTATGCCCAAATAAGGCTTTTTATTTGTTTACACAATAATCAGATCGGAACTAGCAGTCTTCTAGTAATACGTTTACAGTCAACACAACTTTAGCTGACTCGCGTCTTACCCAATGAGCAGGCTCCCCGGCTAGCAGATTGAATCAGGTCAATATCCTCACATCAAAGACAGTACTCTAGTCAGTTTCAGCCCAGCTCCCGATCGGCACTTCCTGGCTGAGACCGGTGTACCCAGACGGCTTGCTTTTAGGTGGATCTAGACCTGGCGGACCTACTTTACAGAGGACCGCCCCCTATTTGAAGGTGTCCCCTATCTGAAGGGCTGTCCAGTCCAAAGCCTGTTTAAAGACAAAGAAGCATAAGAAGAGAGGGGTGGGGGCCACTCACACATTGCCAAAAAAAGAGGGGCTGTGTCACCAAAAAGAGGACACCCATTTGCATCAAATCTGCATACAGGAATGTATATGTATAGCTGGAAATTTAGACATGATTACTACACAGCACATGTGGCCATAGCAGGGGAAACGGTGACCAGGTGACCAGTGTGCCTGCCACTCTGTCTGCTCTTGTCCAGGTGCGAAGTGTTGATGGGCAACTTCTTGGCCCTGCCCGCTCTCTCTCCTTCTGGTTCTTTGACTTTAAACCAGGGCTCTCCAACCATGGGTCCCCAGATGTTGCTGGATGACAGCTCCCAGCATCCCTTGCCATTAGCCATGCTGGCTGGGTATGCTGGGAGCTGTAGGCCAGCAACATCTGGGGACCCAAGGTTGGAGAGCCCTGCTTTAAACCCTGTTTTGGACTGGACACCTCTTCAAATAGAGGACTGTCCTCTGCCGGCTCTCCAAAATAGAGGATTGCAAAGGAGGACACCTGGCCACCCTAAAATGTGTTTCCTCACTGCTCCTTCCATCTTTTGTGGGTGCTTCCAGACTAGCTTAACCAGTCAAAAGGCATTGCGCAGCTATTCCATCTTTTCCTCTTTAATGTGGTGTGTGTGTGCGTGTGTGTGTGTGTGTGTATAAATAAAAATAAAAATGGAAGAAGTGGTGGGAAAACACGGGAGGGCGACAAACGGAAGACAAGGACATCTGGACCCACTGTAACATTCTGTGAATGGGGCTGGGTGATGGCTTGATAAAAGCCTCCTCTGCAAGCACTCAATAAATCCCTTAAGGGGGGGGGGGGCAGAATAGCTGCACAATGTCTTTTGATTGGTGATGTAATGCCAGGAGCTCTCAGTCTGGAAGCACTTTTAGTCCATTGCAGCAACAGTGATTCTTGTGGTATCTTAATGGCTTGACCCATTTATTATGGCTTACACTTTCATCAGATGCATAGATCTAATTGTGGTCCTTGATCTGGCACTAACGGGGTTAAGAGCTGGAGCCTGCTCCTCCCCGCCACCCACCCACCCCCGCCCCCCCAGGCCTCCCAGTCAAGAGGAAGTTTTGGTCATACTCCTTCCTGGGGAGGTTTAAATTGCAGGAAGCCACAATAGAACCTACAGCAGTGCCAGGGGGGTTATTTTTGTGGCTGATCTTTGAACTGCTCAGAACGGTGCTCAGAACAGTGCCCCTTTGGAAAGGCTGCTCCCCCCCACAACAACAGTGATCTGACACGAGCGGGAGAGAGAAGGTGATCTGCTTTGGAAACCAGTTACTAGCCAGAGGATGGGGATGAGAAACTGGGAGAAAAGTTTAGGAAGGGTGCAGCAATGGTCACAAAGCGGCCTCTCCTTCTGCCCATTCACATAACTTTGACGAATACTCCATAAATTACTCAGTTGTGAGTGAATATATTGCTTGAGAGTCATACATCTTTGTGAATTTACCAAAGTGTTGGCTACTAGGCTCCAGATGGCTCACGACTGTGGTCATATTTCTAGCTCCTAAATTCTTAGTACCCAGAATTCCGATGATACAACTACCATCAGAGCTTGCTGAGTTAGAATTCATCAACAGGCTTAAGCCAGAGGCTTGAATCAGGATAAAGGGAATTTATCAGACTACATGGGTTAATTGGTTTAGCTAGTGCCAGGATGTTTTTGTTACCACAACAACTGCACGGTGAATAACCATTGTTAATAATGCGATTGTCACTTTTTACATTTAATTTCCTTCTGACCTCACTGGCTACAAACGTCCCCTGACCCCATTTGTACTGTCTATAAAACCTGAAACTCCCCATATTACTCCATGCATCTGATGAAGTGGGCTGCAGTCCATGAAAGCTTATGCCAAAATTAATGTGTTAGTCTGTAACAGTCTTCCCTAAACTGCTGCTCTGCAGATGTGTTGGACTACAACTCCCAGCATCCGTCAGCCAGTCATGGGACTTGGGAGATCCCGTTTCTAGTCCCTGCTCAGCCATGCAGCTCACTGGGCAACTTTGGGCCAATCACTGGCTCTCAGCGTCACCGACCTCACAGGGTTGTTGTACGGATAAAATGGAGGAGGAGCACCACCACGTGAGCTGCCTTGGGTTCTTTGCAAGAGGGAAAGAAGCAGGATATAAATGTAATACTAAATAAATACCTCCCAACTTCTGAAAGCCAGAGCCCTGCCTACTTTTCTCTGGCCCCACCCCCTGAGGGCTTTCCGTCCTGCCCATGCCAGCATGCAGCCCCCGACAGATTCCCCTCGGGCGCCAAGGGAATACGGCCCTTGACATGAGCCAAAAATATTCCACACACCTGTCCTAGAGGGCAGCTACTATTGGCACATGTCTCACACGCGGCCATCACTCATATCCAGCTCCCCATAGCTTAACCGCTTAGAGATTTTATGATATTAAACGGTATACAAGTATTACTAATCAACAAACGTCTGACCTGCAGCTCATGCTAACTTTCCTCCTGCCGTCTCTCATATGGCAAAGCCACTCAAACATCCCAGTCCTCACCTCTTTGCTTTGGGGAACTGAGCGTCGCTGCGTCACATCTTCCACTTCAAGAAATGAGGGGCAGGATTACAGGAATAAGAGGGGGAAATTGCAGATAGCCCCGTTAACAAGCTGTTGTATATGTCTGAGCTACGCTTAGGTGCTCTGGGTGGGGTGGGGGGGAAGCACGTGCGCCGCTCACTTAGCACGCTGCAGTCTTTCAAGATTGCCAGTTGTGCAAGACGCCCCTTAGCATGTTTCCGAAAAGGTGCTCAAGCGTTGGCATGCTTCCAGCGGAAGAGAGTTCCACAGCTGTGGGACGATGAAAGAAAGAAAGCTCACACACTTGCTGTTCAAACCTGTCCGTCTGTTCAAGAGGGCATACTCGGGGGCGGGGGGGGGGGAGATCACAAGAGGGCGCGGGGAGGCCGCTTGGGTAAGCTGCTGTCCTCACCTACGCTGAAGCCCTTGCCCTACAGATATTATAGCCCCAACCCTAATTTTACACCCGGACTCTTGTCCATGGGATTATTTAATATTTATGAAAGGCACACAAGCCTCTGCCTAGGATAGGTTGGAGTCCCAGCTCCGACCTTGGAAATGCGTTCCAAGGTCGGAGCTGGGACTCCAGAATGCGGAGCGCCCTCCCTCCGCCCTCGCAGCTGGTGGAGTTCTTTCTGAGCTGGCTGCAGTTCCAAAGTCTCAAGTGCAGTGTTCTCCAACCTTGGGTCCCCAGATGTTTTTGGCCTACAGCTCCCAGCATGCCCCAGCCAGCGTAGCTGGCTGGGGCATGCTGGGAGCTGTAGGCCAAAAACATCTGGGGACCCAAGGTTGGAGAACACTGCTCAAGTGTGACTTTGAAGCCGGGGGGCGGGGCATTCCGGGGGGCGGGGCAGGGAGTAGTGAGGCTCCGCCCAATGTATCCCAGTGGGGCCTCAGCCCTTCCTCCTCATGGGCAGGGGCCAAAAACATAGATGGCCAAAATTGGTGGGTCTATGTCTTTTGCAGGGTGAGGGGAGCAAGCGTGGAGGCAATCTTTGCCTCCGCGCTCCTCCCACGCTCGACTGGATGCCCATAATCCTCCGAGTTTGTGGAAGGTTACAGGGCAGCCACATTGGATGGTGCCGTTACTGCATATATATTTTTAAAATCCGGCTTTCCTGACAACGGTTGTTTCCCACAAACGGCCTCGCTTCAATCGAAGACAGACCGGCCCAGCCATCGGGCTTACAAACGAAAACGGCATGGGCACGCCAGGGAAGGGGAGTGGAGGGAGAAGGAAGAGAGGTCAGTTTTTAAAGGGCAGAACAAAGTGGTGAGCTACAACACGCAGGTCTCTTCGAGGGCACTTCGGGCTGATCTCCCCTTGCTGGTGTTCTTGCTTGAATAGCAGTTGGTGGCTATTTGGCCGATGGATGGGACCAGAGCGTCCTGTCCCCTTGCTTCTCTTTCTGTAGTCCCAGGGCTATAAGGCTATTAGAGCCAAGAGTTCTTTCTGGCAGAGAGTAGGAAGCAAGCTCCCTGCAGCTGCTCCTTCTCGGGCTGGTGGATGGGCCGGGCTGGACTCCCCCTTGACTCAATGTTACTCCTGGGACTGGGGTGGTGGTGGCAGCCTCTCATTGGCCCCAAGTCCCCCGGCCGAGGGCAGAAGCCAGAGTGTGCTGTCCTTCTGCTCTCCAGTCCCAGGGCAACTCGGGGATTTGCAAGGTGTGAAAGAGACTGGCATCTCGCATCGTCTTCACATCCAAAGACCTGTGAACACATTGTCAGCAGAGCTAGGGGCCCCTGGGCACGCCTCCCCACTGAAATCGGCTGCCCTTCTTCATCTTATCTCCCCAAAGCGGAAGACTCCACGGAGCCCATCTGAAATAATAAGACGGGAGCCGGCAGGGTGGGAGGTCTAGGTGCAAAGAAACCATTGCAAAGGCAGAGTGAGCGACAGGGACAGATGCTGCCTGGACTTCAGCTGTCCAGATAAGAAGGCCAAAGGGATGGGGAAAATAACCAACTGCCATCAGGAAGCGACAGCCACCAGCCACCAGGAAGGACACACAGGCAGGCAGCTCAGTGAGGAAAGAAAGAGCGGGCAAAGCGTTCGCTGCAAATCATGGTGGCCTCCCGGAGAACAGCCGAAGTCTCGATTCAGTCCAGGAAGAGATATTCTGGGATTTGTTGACACCCCTCACTGGTAAAAATAGGAGCACATGCAGCAACACGAGAGAAGGTGCTTATAAATAACGCCACTTGGGTGACAGTCCTCCTCTGTCTGAAGGGCTGTCCAGTCCAATTCCAATGAAAAGATTAAAAAACAAACAAACAGGAGAACGACGGCCCCTCCACACTTAGTACCTGAACAGCAGACTGACCAGGCAGGCACATGGGTCACCTGGTCACAGGCTTCCACACTATGGTGAGGTGGACTGTCTTGCGATTTAACAGAACAATCCTATGGCCCCTAGACAGCATCTAGATCAGTGTTCTCCAGCCTTGGGTCCCCAGATGTTTTTTGCCTACAACTCCCAGCATGTTTTTGCAACACTGATCTAGAGGGCCATAGGATTTTTCAGATTTCCAGATCCAAGGTCAGAGAAGAGCTCCGCGCTTGGATCCCACCCCCACCCCACAGCCGGCACGGAAAGAACCCAAAAGAACTCAAAGAAAGGGCTTAGGGGGCTGGGAGGGGAGGGGACTGGCACCACCAAGATGCAGCAGGGGCCTACAAGGCCATGGAGTCCAACCCCCTGCTCAATGCAGGAAACTAGAGGGGTCTCCCATCCAAGTAATAACCAGGCCTGACCCTGCTTAGCTTTCCACGCTCAGACAAGCTGAGCCAGCCTGAACATCTCTTTTGTAAAGCAAATGGGTCTCAACTGCCCATTCAAGACTAAGCTGCTGAAAAATACTTTGCATTACAACTGGGATAGCTCAATCACAGCCTTACTTGTGGCTGGGGAAATCCATTAAGAACATAAGAAGAGCCCTGTTGGATCAGACCAAGGATCCATCTAGTCCAGTGTTCTGTTCAAACAGTGGCCAACCAGCTGCCCACAGGAAACCCACAAGCAGGACATGAGTGCAACAGCACCTTCCCGCCCATGTTCCCCAGCAACAGGAGTAAATAGGCATCCTGCCTCTGATACTGGAGGTAGCATTTAGCCAATTAGGACAAGTAGCCATTGGTAGCCTTCTCCTCCCTGAATTTGTCCAATCCCCCTTTAAAGCCATCCAAATTGGTGGCCCTCACTATATCTTGCGGGAGTGAATTCCATCATTTAACTATGCGCTGTGTGAAGAAGTCCTTCCTTTGATCTGTCCTGAATCTCCCACCAATCAGCTTCATGGGATGACCCCTTTGGCTTCCCAGTATCATGACAGAGGGAGAAAAAATATCTCCCAATCCACTTTCTCCACACCATGCATAATTTTGTCACCTCTGTCATGTCTCCCCTCACTCGCCTTTTTTTCTAAGCTAACCAATCCCAGCTGCTGTAACCTTTCCTCACAGGGGAGTTGCTCCAGCCCCTTGATCATTGTAGTTGCCCCTTTCTGCACTTTTCCCAACTTTACAATGTCCTTTTTTCGGTGTGGTGACCAGAACTGTATACAGTATTTCTCATTGTGGTTGCACCATACATTTGTATACGGGCAGCATGATCTTGGCAGCTTTGTGCTCAATTCTTTTCCTAATTATGCCTAACATGGAGTTTGCCTTTTTCACAGCAGCTGCACACTAAGTCGACATTTTCATCCAGTTGTCCGATGAAAATGTCGACCCATTCCCACCCCTATAGCCTGGCTACTGTGAAGGTTGCAGCTAAACTCCCAGGGAAAGCCTAATCTTGATAGAGGATTACATCATTGTCCCTGCGGACCAAAAATCCTGCAGCATTGACCCTCCAAGCCCTGGCTCCACTAAAACATTGCCTATGTACTAATGTGTCTGCTGCCTAGTAGGTGGAAGGCCTACTGTGCTAGGATATCATCAAGTCAAACCTTCTGATGACTACACTGCCATTGGTTTATATATCCAGCACAGACACAGCACGGTACCTCCAGGCCTGGAGTCAGCACCTGGCACCCTTGGTCAATGGTTAGGGCCTCAGTGCCCCAACAGGGCCCACTGGTTTGTCTGGGGGCTGCTCACACGAGGCAGCTGGGACTCTGGGAGCCAACATTTTTATTTCCCACAGTGCCCCAGAATGATGCTACATCAGGCATTGTGGGAAATTTTAACGGATGGCTCATAACCACCCGCCACTGCTACTGGTAGAAACCTCTAGAAACTATCAGAGGACCCACAAGATCACCAGGAACAAAATGTAGGAGAGGGTACTTTGCCAAGGGCTACCTGGAGCCAGCCCTGGGCAGCATGGTGAAGGCATGGAGAGAGGAGGAGGAGGATTATGTAAGCTGCCTTGGGTTCCTTGCAGGAAAAAAGGCGGGGTATAAATATAAATAAAATAACATAAATAAATAAATGAATGAAATGTCAACTCCACTGCAGCAGACACAGGTCAGCCTGGGTGTGAAAATCCCAGTGAATCATTTCACACCTAGACATTCTTCAGCGTGGCTCCTCTCCCTTACCAGAGCTGTAAACAAAACAAAACAAAACAAGGCAAACTTGAGGAAGAAAGTCACGGAGAGGGAAATGAGGCATTCCGGCAAGCTCAGCAAACATGTTTGGCGAATCCAGCTTTTGGGAAGTGAGGGCGCTGTGCTGGAAACAGTAAGCCAGAGAAGAATAAACAAGGATTTAAAATAGCTTGACTCGGCCACTTCTTTCAGCGTGAATCATCTTGGTTCCCAATGGCTTTTTATTTTCAGCATGGAAAACACTCCAAGGCAGAAGGGAATAACATCCGAGTAGATGGATTCCCATCAAAAGGGACGAAGGAATGGGGCTTATACTTGAGGTCAGGATTGATACAATAGGCTTCTATGTGTACAGGGAATTCGGTGGTACCATTTTGGAATTTAAAAATAAGAATAATTGAATATTTTTAAAAATAATTACATTTTAATTTAAAATTCAATGAAAATAATTTCATTAAATTTAAAAATAAACACAGAATGATGTTATGAAAAAGAATGCACAAAGATATAACAATGAAAAGGTTTAATATAATAAACAAAACATTACAAATGAACATCCATTCGCACACAAATTTGTTTGATGGAGATCTTCTATAAACAGTAGATTTTTTGTTAGAATTGCAAATGTTCCGAGCAGGGATATGTGTGTGACCCTAGAAAAACTCAGTTTGAGCTCCAGGGACTTTCACAGTGCCTCTCCCGACCCGGTGAATGGAGTTGGGGGCTACGTGCCTGAGAGACAGTGGCCCACATTGGGAGAGGAGAAGAATTCCTTTGCATCTGTAAAGGTTTTCTGATGAGCCATTAAGGAAGCTCTGCGCAGTTCAACTCTTAATGTTATACTAATTTAACTTGTCAAGCTGGGGGAGATCTTCCCTCCAGATTTTTACCAACACCCCAAACCGACCTCATGCTATTTCTGCCACTATATCCTGGATGTTTTCAGATAAGTTATATCACAACATTTTGGTGTCCTGGATTTTTTCAGATAAGTTATATCACAACATTTTCATATGTTGCATTTCCCCCGCCATATATATTTCTGTGTGTGTGTGTGTGTGTGTGTGTGTGAGAGAGAGAGAGAGAGAGAGAGAGAGAGAGAGAGAGAGTTGGCGAGTGCTTGATGGGTGGGAGCTGTGTTTTGCATGATGATGACTCTGATGTAAGTATCTGTTCTCTCTATGGGTGTTACTCCTGTGCAGGATCATTCCCTGGCACCTGGCTGTGGAGCTTCTCCACTCTCTCTTCAGGGCAGGCTTTTTTTCTTTGGCAAGTTCAGGAAGAAGAGGTGGTGTTTTGGGGGCAAGTTTGCCAGAGAGAAAGATGCGACTGTGTAAATGTGTGTCTGTGGGGGGGGGGGGGGAAGGCTTACAGAAGTTGGGGGCTTGTTGTCTCTTGCTGGATGCCTCCTCTGATGTAAGTCCCTGTTCTCTCGATGGGTGTTACTCCTGTGTAGGGATGTGCAAGGCTGGAAAACTCATTCCCTTTGAGCTCCGTGGACTTTCACGGCGCTCTGCTTGCAAGTAGCTTAGAGGCTGGCGGGTTGAAGAAATAAGGTCCAAGATGAACGCTGCAATCCTGTATCCACTTACCTGGGGGAAAAGCTGCATTGAACACAGTGGGACTGGGACTTACTTCTGAGTAAACATGTATAGGCTTGCACTGCTGGTGACTATTAGCTCAAAATCATATGAAATCATGACGATCTGTGCTAGATCAATTTTTAAAAAAAAATATATCAGGGATCAGGTCTATGATGGTCGTTCAACATTTCAGAATGAAACTGCTGATGGGGGGGGGGGGGTTCCTTTCTTAATCCACTACAGTTCCCTTTCAAATAGACTGTGACAGTTTGGCTTTTATATACTTGCTGGGCAGAAAAAAAAGAGGCACCCTCTGCCTTTTGAGCTGAATTGTGACAACAACCTGGCCAGCCAGCTAAAGAATGCCCTTTTGTTATGGGGCCATTAAAACACAGGAGTGGCACAGGGTGGACTTGAATTAAGAGAACCAAGGTGGGTGAAGAGGTACCTGTTGTTTGCAAAGTTCTCAAATGGACTGAGAAAGGAGCCCCAGCCAGGGCTCAGCTCCTTCGCCTTTAAACAAAATGCAGGTGGAAACTGCCTGCTGTCTCAGCTCACACTGAGGGTTTGTGCCCTAAATATTCTTTTAGATTTCAGTGGGGAAAGTTTTTATTCAGTAAGGTCAAAAGGCCATCCAGATTAAATAGAAGGCCGCTGCCTGCTTTTTCCCCAGGCCTCTGCTTCTGCTACTTGTCCTTCCCTCTGCCTGCCCTTCCTCTCTCCGTGATCAGAACAGCTCAGCCAATAGCAGCCAACTGCCTGCCCTGACCCTCTGTGACATTTTGGCCAGCTCAGCAAATCACTGCCGGGGGGGGGGGGGGGTTCCATCACAATCAACACCACACCCCAAAATCCCTCTGTGCCTTACAAGATAGATCACAGGTGAGCAACACAAGGCCTTACAGGCCACAGATGGCCTACCGTGGCCATTTGTGTGGCCCCCAACCTGGTCCCTGCTGTGCTGCGGCCACCCCTGAAATCCCAGAGATTTCTGCTGGGAAACGAAGTGTGAACCTTGTTTCCTATCACAATTGGACTCCTAACAGGCTGCCATACAGCTGTTAATCAGGCCATTGGGAGCACCATTCCACTGGGAAACAGGGAAACAGGGCATAGGGGGGACGGCTCCCCTCGCATGCTATGTCTCTCTGAATGCAGGGCCTCCTGACAGCCCACCGTACAGCCCCATTCTGTTGGGGAACATGGCTCGCTCTCAGACACGCACCTTCTTCTCCAGCAGGATTTCTGGGATCTTGGCAGCAGCCAGTTCCGGCGGCGGCAGGGGAGGGATGCTGCCCCCACAGAGTTCCAGCAGGGTCAGTGCAGCCCCCTCCTCAAGCCCCAGAAGTTGCCGACCCCCTGTTAAAGATGATATTTCAGTTAACTTTCCAGCTCAGGGGACAGCCAGCTTCCCTGAAAAGTCCTTTCCTCTAGATGTAGGCTGCACTTGAGACTTCCCAGCAAAGGATGAATTACAGGCCAGCTGTTGGGAAAGGAGCAGCCCATGCACTTCCGCTCAGGAGATCTTGTGGCGTTCTGCTGCCAGGGTAACTTTATCCCTTAATCAGCAGCTCTCATTCTTTGCTGATGTGTTCTAAAATGAGAGAGAGAGAGAGAGAGAGAGAGAGAGGTTAGTCTCAGGTGGTGATACCCTTCAGAAAACACTTGGGCTTTGTCCTTCCTTCCCTTCAGCCTTTAGTAAAGGAGTTTCACCGCCAGGCATAAGACACACGTGTTCAGAGCCAGATTAGGTTAGTGGCACTTGGGCCCCATTTAAATCAATGGGGCAGTTCTCATGACTCACTCTTCACACCAATTTCAATAGGGCATAAATGCCAGAGCACTAACTTGATCTAGATCAGTGTTCTCCAACCTTGGGTCCCCAGATGTTCTTGGCCTACAACTCCCAGCATGCCCCAGCCAGCATGCTTTGCGACTAAAACAGTAGCCAGCCAGTCAATGCTCTGTAAATCCAGCTTCTGCCGAAAATGGTTTTTCTCGATTTCAATCGGGAGGGGGAAGGAGGTTGTACGGATGCCCAAAATTGAATTAGAGGAGTTCCACAGCTGACTGTCACCGCTCAAATAATGTCCATTGGAATTCAGTCTATGGAAAGGATTCACCCTATGGAAAGGTAAAGCGGGGGTGAGCAATTTGTGGCCTTCCAGATTTTTTTGAGCCTACAGAAACATCCTTCACAACTGGCTATGCTCACTAGAATAGTTTGGCCCCCTATGAGTACCTTGCTTGAGCCAGAAGGCAGAGCGCCAAACTCCTCCTGTCCTAATAAGTGTAACACAGGAAGTTTGTATTCCGGCCTTTGTGTCCATGGACAGTATTGGAGATGAATAGCATGGCCATCTATTTTTCCCCAAGAGTATTTTCCAAACAACATACCTGTAAGTGTGATGTGAGCTGGCATGGTCCCGTTTCCTCCATTTCCCTTTGATCTGCTTTCCCCACAGCAGAGGGCAAGGCTAGGCCAATGGTCCCTCTGTGCCCATCTCAGGGCCTGTTCCCACACTCCGATTTTGTACAGCTACCGAAAGACAAGATGCGCACACCTCTTGCCAAGGCTGAAGGGTGTGCGTGGCCCTTTAAAATTCCCAGCATATCACAAAGTTAAAGAGGATTTTTGTTTTGCTTGCCCTATAACAGGCATGATGTGGCCCCCACTTCCCCCTGCCAATACCCAATCTGCCACAGTGGCTTCGGCAAAAAAAAAAAAAACATCATTGATTTGCTGCTGAAATTCGGCAGTGGGGTGATGGCAAAAAGGGCCTACCGGTATTTAGCTTTGAAACAAAGTAAATAGGTCATATTTATTTTTATTTTTTTTGCTGTGGCTACTGCACCACCGAATTTCAGCAGCAAATCACTGGGTTTTTTCCTGACCCTGCTGCTGTGCTGCCAAATTTTGGTGGAAAGGAACAGGGGTGCAGCCTCTGGTGAGTTCCCGGTGGGGGCACATTAGCCCCCGGGCCCCTGAAAGTCGCCTACCCCTGCCCTATAAGCACAACATGCCTCGAGATCTCAAAATTGGCAAAACACAGACAAGATTTATTATAAAAAATTTTTGGTAAGGAAACCAAACAGGGTAGGAAAACACGGGAGGGTTACAAACAGAAGATGGCACTGCCTGTACTCCCCAATTCCCCCCCCCCAAATGCTGTGTTTGAGGTAGGGCAATAGGCCGGATTCAGGCCAGTTGATGCCCTAAGCACAGTCCAATAATGGTGCCCCCTCCTTGGCCTTTCCATTGCTTAGCTGGCAAGACACCAAGACTCAATAAGTGCTGAAGGGGAAATAAGACATTAAAAACTCAGTTTTCTTCAAGGCCATCCCCCACGCCAGAACACACAACTATATTAAATATTGTGAAGAAACGAGCCTTTGGGGGTTCCTGCATGCACACGCACACACACACACACGCCTCCTCATGTGTAAACCAAGTAAGGCCAGTTGGGGGGGCTGGGAGGAGGCGAAAGGTACATAAAGCATAGGATGGGGCATGGCGCCTGAGAGTCCGGTCTAGGGCTTTCATATGCAAATGTAGTTCAGGCCCAGTAAGCCATGAGTCACGACTCATGAGTCTCCCTCCCCCTGCCTGGCCAGGTGAAGTTCAATCTAATTGGCTGAAGACAGGAAAGCTACAGAAAGGGGGACGGGGGAAGAGCTATTTCCCAACGTGTAGCCTGTGTGTCTTTGTCTTGTCTTTGGGCCCGCATGGTTGCTGTAGAGCAATGGCGGGCCAAGCAGAGGCCCCAAGCCTTCGGGGGGGGAGCATCAGGAACCGACCCCAGGTAGCTCCTGGTGAAACTAGCTGATTGAGGGCTCTAGTGAAGGCAGGCCCTGTGGAGGGCTAACCTATCTCGGACCTTCGGGTAGATGGAATAGTTCCCCCCGGGCGGCAGGGCTGTGCTGGATCTAACCCTGGAAGAGGACTGAACCTCAGGTAATTAGTTGAGTGCCTGAGAGATATTAAGGAATCAGGTTTTGTTATTTTGTAGCTCTATTTCTGTGTACTAAAGTGTCTCTCTCTTTATTTTGTGTGCTTCTCTCATTTCCCTAATCTTGTTGTAAAATGCTACCAGAATAAACCTTGTCTTGGTTTTACCCCACATGGTGTTTGTGGATTGCTCTGCATGGTTCAGTATCTAAATCCAGGTTACAGAATTAAAGGCGAGTCCCTGAACAGAGATTCAAGTAGGGTTGCAGACAGCTGAGGCTGGCAATCTGGTATCTTGAGATCTCAGGGGGGTCTTGGTTCCTTTGGGGTAGGAAAGGGTGGGGGTGTGGCGGGCCAGCCAGCCCCCCCTTCCTCCACAAATATAAACTGTTTATTATATTTATTTAACACTAAATAGCAGCAAGCAATATAAGCCAATTACTTATAACTAGGGCAACTGAAAGAAATACAACTTTTCATCACTGTTTTATGCATTTTTTAATAAAACTGTTATAAGGGGGAAAATGCAAATGCAAAAATTTGTGATACTCTGGAACTCTGCGGTGCCCCGCTTCCCTTGGTGCCCTAAACATGTGCTTATATTGCTTAAAGGTTAATCCAGGGCTGCAGGACGATTGCACAAAAAAAGCACTGTCTGGAAGTGAAGGGCATCATCTTCCTCTTGTAACCTTCCTGTATTTTCTCACTACCGCTTCTGTTTTTCCTTCTTCTCACAAAAACAAAAATCCATTAAGGAGAGCAAGACAGAATTGCTACACAAGGGCTTTGGGATGGTTGGTAGCCAGCACTGGGAGCCCTCTCTCTGGAAGCACCGATTATCGTAGAGCAGTGATGGCGAACCTACGGCATGGGTGCCACAGCTGGCACGCAGGGACCTCTCTGTGGGCACTCGAGCCATGGGTCGCCAGATTGCGAAAAGACCGTCCCCTTCTGCAAAACACTAATGATCTTGTTCTTTCTCACAGTGTGGAACAGAATGATTTTATTCTAGAATTCCTGTTACAGAATTCTTTTCTACATTGTTATCACATTTAAAAGATTTTGAAGAATGATGCACAGAGCATCATCTGGGAGTTGCTGTCAAATGCGTCTGGAGGGCGCCAGGTTGGGGAAGGCTTATCTGGACATCTTAAAGCAAATGTAAAGAGAGTGTACCACCTAGTGGCCACATTATATCAAAACGAAATCCCCCCCCCCAAATTGTATAGAGATTTTTATTTAAGCCATACTACAGCACTTGTATTGCAAGACGTCGCTTGTATATCAAGTTAAATAAATAAATAAATAAATATTTAAAAATGTGCTTGTCTTGCAAAACGCTCTCAAACCAAGTTACTTGCAATCCAAGGTATTACTGTATTAATAAATATACAAATTATGAAAACATCACTCTCCAGTCCTCCCCCCCCCCCCCGTCCCATGCCTGCCCAGAGATCTTTTGTTGTTGTTTTGCACTGAACCTGGGCTAAGCTAATTAAATCTCTGATCCTCTGCACTCTTACTTGGAAGTAAGACTCATCGATCTGGATGGGATTTCCTTTTGAGTAAACATGCACAGGATTGCACTGTTAGTCAGCATAACACTTCACCCGCTCCATCTTATGAAGTGCAGGCTTACGGCTTTTTCATAGTGCCCAGGAACATTCCCCAGCCCCCACAATCTTTTTTGTGTAACATTCAGCCTGAAGGAGAAACGCGGGGAACTCAAAAACTTCCTCAGCGCTCTGTGATGTTGTAGTTTGTCCTGATAAAAGGTATTATCCTACAGTTACTTTTTGGAGTGACCAGTACCCTCCTCCTAGGTATGAGAGCAGGCACATCACTGTATAGTGTGTGTTGGCCGGGGGCGCAGAGGGGGAAGCAAGGTATGCCTTTATTTATTTATTTATTATATTTATATCCCGCCTTTTTTCCCTGCAAGGAACCCAAGGCGGCTAACATAATCCTCCTCCTCTCCATTTTATCCTCACAACAACCCTGTGAGGTAGGTTAGGCTGAGAGTGAGTGACTGGCCCAAAGTCACCCAGTGAATTTCACGGCCCAGTGGGGACTAGAACCCAGATCTCCCGAGTCCCAGTCCAACACTCTAAACTTGTTGGACTTCATCTTCCAACGGTCAGGGTTGTTGAGAGTTTTATTTATTTTATTTCATTTTATATACAGCATTTGTATATCGCTCCCACCCTGAACATGCCCGATCTTGTGTGATCTCGGAAGCTAAGCAGGGTCAGGCCTGGTTAGTACTTGGATGGATGGCTGGCTTGGAATACCAGGTCCTGTAGGGAGGGACCATCGCTCAGTGTGATAGAGCAGCTGCTTTGCATGCAGAAGGTCCCAGGTTCAATCCCCAGCCTCTCTAGGTAGGGCTAGGAAAGAATCCTGCCATTGCTGCCAGTCAGTGCCAACAATACTGGGCTAGATGGACCAATGGTCTGACTCAGTATAAGGCAGCTTCCTATGTTCCTAGACAGATTCCAGAGCAGTGAACAAGAAAAAGATAAAACATAATAAAAGAATAAAAGCTCTGCATTATAAACAGGATAACATTAAACCTGTGGCTGGTCATTAAGGATGGATTCCCGGAACAAGAATGTCTTCAGCAGGCACCAAAAGCAATGTTGGAGCCTGCCTGACCTCCAGAGGCAAGGAGTTCCATAGAAGTGGAGCCGCCACACTGACTGAAGGCTCTTCTCCTGGTGGACTCCAATCAGGCCATATGTCCACATGGAACCACCAGTGTTCTCCAACCTTGGGTCCCCAGATGTTTTTGGCCTACAACTCGCAGCATGTCCCAGCCAGCATAGCTGCGAGTTGTAGGCCAAAAAACATCTGGGGACCCAAGGTTGGAGAACACTGCTATAATCTATGAATTTATGAACATCTGTGGGGCCTCAAGTTCCCCAGCCCAACTTAAGTCTGAAGACCTTTAAGCGACAGACGTCTTGAAGTCACTTCATTAGTCCCTGTAAAGGACTGGGATCAGTTCTTTGCGTGGGTTCGGGACATAAAGGGTTAACCAGAGCGGAGGAAACCCTTGCTACACAGCCTTCCAGCACTTACAAGGAAGACGCGAATGAAATTGAGGAGGGAAACAGAGAATCAATGACTGAACCTACTCCACTGTTTATAGGTAGAGAGAGTTCAGTTGAGCGTATCAAAACAAACACGAAGCGATGACAAGGAGCACACGCTCCCTATTACAGCTGATAGAATGAGCAGCAGCAGTACAGTGCAAAGTTTACCTGAAGTGACCTTAGATTCCTCGAAAGCTGCGTCTTGCCAGGCAAGGAGGAAATGCAGCTTGATCACCGGGAGCTCCCTGGGGTTGAGTCCCTGAGTCTGGACCGAAGTCCCAGACGTCCGTGCAGCCTGGTGCCCACCGACCAACAACCTTTTCCCGCCACAGTCCCCTTCCTTTTACCTCCTCTCTTGCTCCCCCCTTCCCTCCTGCGTCTGGAAAAACCTGTTCTCCTTTGGGCCTTCCTGGGTGCTTAGGAGTACTTGGCAGCTCTTTCAGACTACCAGGCACCTTGGTGCCCCTCTTGGTGTTTGGGGCGCTTCACAGCTCATTGTGGCTGCCAGGGGAGGGGAAGTTGCCATGGGGTATGCAGATGAGTCTCATTGAAAGGCATGTAAATGAAGGTTGAAGGCGGATGCCTGAGCTGCTTCTGCCCTAGGCAGAGGCCCTGATGGTAGGGTCGGGGGTGTGTGTGGTACCTGACCTGGCTTTCTCTTCACAGTCCCCAGCACTGCTCAAGGAACAGATGCTCAAAATGGACTGGACACTAAGGTTATTTGTATTGTAAGCTTGGGGGTTGAACAGGAGAGCGCTAACGGGCCAAAGAGACTGCTTAAACCTACCGGCCAAGTCTGACCTGGCACATCCTTTGTTAGGTAATCTAGAGGCAATATGCTGCCATGGGAACTACCAGTAAATAGCTAGCCAGTTGCTTTTCAATACAGGAGCATGTTAGAGAATGTTCTAAACAGATTCCACCCCTGTCCCTCAGCCAAGGATGTTATAAGTCAGGTGTACGTGCGAAGGGGAGACTGCCGTTTGAGGCAGACTGAGTTTTGGGCTCTGGGAACATCTCGATACGCTGGCTGACACCCTAGAGATCTAAGATGGGAGTAGTCAGACTGCAACTGTTAGAGTGTTTAAACTATATGGCTCCGTCTATGTTCAGCCTGCGTATTTCCAAATACATACAAATACTGCAAAATGTTAATCAGCCTCCAGTGACCTCCTTCCAAAGGAAACCAAACCTCAGTAAACATGGTACCCCTGGAATTTCTCCCTGCTCAGGTGTGGAGAGCAGCATTCCCTAATAGCGAATACATTTGAGAAGAAGCTCAGCTAGCTAGAGCTCTGACACCTATTTCATGGGGCACTAGGTAGGCTGGACTAGCGCCATCTTTTTAGAACTGGTGCGATGCAATCAGTGCTGCAGGTTTTGGAGGGCCCTTGGGCAAGGTGCCCTGATTGGGTTGCCCTCCCTCAGTAAGTCTGCCTTCCTACCAGCATAGTTGCCAGCTGCTGCTCCTTCCTCCTCTTTCTCCTCCTTGCGACTACTCGCTTGCTTGTTTGCTTGTTTGCCAGGCAGAGCACATCTGCTGCTGCTCCTTTGAAAAGCTAAGCAGGGTCAGGCCTGGTTATTACTTGGATGGGAGACCCCCTCCTCTAGTTTTCTGCATTGAGCAGGGGGTTGGACTCGATGGCCTTGTAGGCCCCTTCCAACTCTATGATCCTATGACCATTATCGGGGCCAGAGTGACAGGCAGGTGAATAAACAGGCTGCAATGGGGAAGAAGAGGAGGACGTCCAGGGAGCTCTTGTCGGTAGGCCCCATACTGTGATGTGGGCCCTTAGCAGGTGCCTGACGATGCCGACACTCAACCTAGGTCCTAAAAACAGTGGCTATTAAGGCTGGGAGTCAGGAGGTCCATGGTTCAAATCTTACCACAGCCACAGACTCGCTAGACAGCGGCAAGCCACTATTCTATTAGTTTTCAGTCTCACATCATAAGGAGATAATAATTCTGACCTACCTTGAGAGAATGTTTGTGGAGCGTTTGAGTGCAATCCAATCAGGCTGCCTGTAACCCTCCGAACCTGGAGGATTAGGGGCACCCTACGCAGGGAAGGAGGAGAGTGGAGGCGAAGGTTGCCTCCATGCTCCTCCCACCCTGCAAAGCAGCTAGACGGCTGACTTTGGCTAACTGCAGCGCTTTGGAGGGGGAGTGAAGGAGGCCAAGGTGCCACCAAGATACCTCGTACCTTGGCGGCACTGGTGGTCCGGTCCCCTCCCCACCCACTAAACCCCTTCTCTGAGGTCACTTTTGCGACCTCAGAGAAGTAGTCGGCGTGGTTCTTTCCGCATCAGCTGTAGGGGGGGGCACTCTGGGTGCGGAGTCCCAGCTGCAACATCGGAGCTGTTTTCCGACATTGGAGCCGGGACTCCGAAAAATCCTATGGCCCTCTAGATGTTGTCTGGGGGCCATAGGATTGCTCTGCCCATGACACAAAAAACCTGCAGAGTCACAGAAATACCATTGCCCGATACTGTCGACAGCATCAGATCGGCTAATGTGAGGGCATTGGCATTCGCTTATGCAGTATATGCTGATTATTGCGAACCACTTTTGAGAACCATTAGTGTTGAAAAGCAGCATACCAAAATTTTATTTAACTAGCGCACAGACCTAAAATGGGGGAGGGATATGGGTTTATTTACTGGTTCAGGTTCCTTCACCTGTGCACCTTTTTTTTTTGGTATATAAACCAGACCCCATACCTTGATTTATATGCAAGTGGGGCAGATATGTGAATGCACACACACGTACACACAAAGAGCTAAGGATGGGGAAATGTGTCAGTTTCACTTGTTCCACATCCAATTTCTTAAATTTCATGTTCTTTCTTTTACATATATGAAGAAATTTGCAAAAGTTGGAAAATTCTTATCAAAAACAAACCAAAACAAGATTCTCACCCCATCTGCACTGGCCAAATTCAATTGGTACAGCTATTTCCAGCATGGCGAGGACATGTACAGCATGGAGAGGATGTTGTACTTGCCTGCCACATAGCTGTCAAAGATGACAGGCCTGTCAGGGGGGCGGAAATGGTGGCAACCCTGATTCAGCCTCAAAAACACAGGTAAATACACAGGGATTCAAACCCAAACTTTTAAGCACTCAAAGCTCTGGACCTGGCTGGATGAATCTCTGAGTTTTGGTTTCTCCTCCATTCACATTTTTAAAATCTCAAGTACTTTCTGTCTTGTTTATGAAGGAGCTTGAGAGTTCTTAGATAAAAAAAACACCCCAAACAAAATTCTCACCCATCTGTACACACAGCTGCCCTGTCACATCTAGCTTTGCACTTAGTCCCACAGGGCTCTTGGTTGTTCCTTCCCCTTGCTGCCCACACACACACACACACACACACACACACACACACACACAGAGATCAAAAATCTACACATTGTTAGTTCAAAGCACAAACTAATATGTGAACCATGACATCTAGTAGGAATGGCTGATCTGACAGACAGACCCTGAAATGGATTTTGAATCAGGCAGTGCTGAGGTATATGGTGTGACTTTTTAGAAGGGCAACACTCCAAAAGGTGCGGTCCCAGCTGCTGTTGGACTTCCCCTCAGACAAAGTTTATCTAACTAACCACACAGAGCAACCGCCTATCATTACTATGCAGTTTCAGACAGAAGCCCGGATTGGCTGCCGCAGAGGGAAGAGCACTGTTTAAAATTCACATAGAAAGCAAGCAAATCAAAACAAGGAAGAGGAGGAGGAGATACAAGTTTTCAATGCCAGCGGCACAGAGCAACACCTCCCATGTGAAGCCCGCAGGCACATACAGAGTACACAAAAGGCCGGGCCGGAGCTGCCAGCATACAAGTTGCCGTGTGTGCATGTGTGTACAGCCTTGATTCCTAGTCTACAAAGCAATTTGTTTTAGATTTCACAGAGGGGTGAGGAGTTTCATCACATTCCCATATCCATTTATAAATTCCACCAAGCTGATATACAAAAACACTGACATTTCCATAGGTCAGAGGTTCTCAGGGTCTTGCAAGCTCCATTCAGGTGGTCTGCAGAAAGGTTGCAGAACAGCTGAGAACATCTGTACTTGGCCCTGCACTCCCCCACCCCCCAGGCTGGTTTCACCAGGGCCAGATAACCAAACAGGCTAACAAAAGGCCCTATTTTTTTTATTTATTTATTTATTACATTTATACCCCGCCTTTTTTCCTGCAAGGAACCCAAGGTGGCTTACATAATCCTCCTCCTCCTCTCCACTTTATCCTCACAACAACCCTGTGAGGTAGGTTAGGCTGAGAGTCAGTAACTGGCCCAAAGTCACCCAGTGAGTTTCATGGCTGAGCGGGGACTAGAACCCTAGCTCAGGATCTGTGATTTTCATAATGCAGTGCTGGTTAACTATTAATTTACCCCTAAAAATTACCAGTTAAAAGGCAAGACTATGGTTACTTAAAACCTTAGTTTTATCTAACTGGTGTTTGAATAGGTAGGCATTACTTCCTTGCATTTTTTTCCCCTTAGCCTGGCCTTCCTCCAGATGTCAGGACCTGTTTGTCCTCCCATTTTACCCTCATAACAACCCCGAGGAAGGTTAAGCAGGGTGAGTGGCCGAAGGTCTAAAATCCAACCCTTTACACACTACACGGCACTGGCTCCATTATTTATTTCCTTCAAATACAATAAAATTCATTTTGATTCTTTGCTCTCTCTTTTAAACACTAGAATAGGAAACATGCAGGACTTGGGTCCATCAGCAGAGCTATGAAAGATGTGTCTTTGAACCAGCTGCAGGTGTCAATCTTCCAATGTTATAGGTTTTCCATTTCAAGTGATGGATTTGGATCAGGAGCCCTGGATTCAAATTCACGGTCAGCCATCACGTTTACTGGGCAACCTTGGGCACAGTACAACTATATGTATTTTCTTCCCAGTGGGGCCAATAGCAGGGGATTTAGTATGGGAAAACAGCATTGGGGTGGGGGCGGTGAAAGAGATAGTTAAACACCGGACAAAATTGGAGTCTCTCTGCCAACACTCCCCACCACACAACAGCTTTAAAATTTTCTTTTATTTCCTTCTTTTTAAAAAAAAAGAAGAAAAAAAAGAAGGGAGAACTCATCAAGAATTTCCACATCATTTTAATTTTTTATTTTTGGCTCTCACCAGCCCTCACAAGGTTGACTATTTTTAGTGGGAAGACTGGCTATAAATTTAATAACAATGTATACTGCCCCAAACTCCTTAGAGCAATGTTCTCCAACCTTGGGTCCCCAGATGTTTTTGGCCTACAACTCCCAGCATGCCCCAGCCAGCACTGGCTAGGGCATGCTGGGAGTTGTAGGCCAAAAACATCTGGGGACCCAAGGTTGGAAAACACTGCCTTAGAGGAAGCATAGCATAAAATGTGATGCAACAGCAAATTTATGTAGCATCATCAGTACACATGACTCTTGATGAAGCCAGCAGAAAGAAAACAAAGCGTCCGTTACCCATGAAAGAGCTTACTATGGGGTGTAATATGGGAATATGGGGTGGGTTAGGATTTTTGTGTTTTATACTGTGTGTGTATGTGTCTCCCCCCACCCCCCCATTGTCTGGCCAGATGGGCGATTCATAAATATAATAAATAAATACTATCTAAACTTTGACAGTGGACACACACAGTGAGAAAGGGAGAGGCTCAAGTGGCAAAGGATATATGTGAGCACATACCACAGCTCACGCATTCTCAAGCATTTCAGCTGGGGATGTAGACTAACAGACGAAGTCGGTGCTTCACTGCTTCTCAAACGTTTTGAAGTGGGACCCACCTATAAACTTACTCAACCTTCCAGGACCTACATGTAAACCAACCTTCGAGCCCTAATTCCCTACTCCCCACCCTGACACTCAGAAAACACAAGGAATATCACCTCAGCAGTTGACACTGAGCAAGTTTATATTTAATTTTTAAGATTAATACAGGCAGTCCCCAGGTTACGAACGAGATCCGTTCTTAAGAATGTCTTTAAGTCAAATTTGTACGTAAGTCGGAACAGCATAGCGTTCTATACGTTAAAAATCGGCATTTACACAAATTGTGTAAACTACGCAAATTGCGTAGTATACTGCACTATGTACTCTACGTAAACGATGTAGCGCCGGGGAACCCAGAAGTCCGTTCTTAAGTACGGGTTGTCTGTAAGTCGGACGTTCTTAACTCGGGGACTGCCTGTATAGTAAATATCAGCTTTCCCCAGCCTGGTGCACACCAGGTGTGTTGGACGGGAACCCTAATCATTCCCAGCCACCATGGACATTAGCTGGGAATGATGGGAGTTGCAGTCCAACACATCTGGAAGGCACCAGATCAGGAAAGGTAGCTGCAACATGGTCCTTATGGGAGAAAGTAAAGTTCACCTCCCAGAAAAAAAAAAAAAACCTCTCACCGACTTCTGTTTGAAGGCATGTCTAGATGCAGCTTTAAATGCTCTCACCCTTTGGTGGCAACTTGCTGGTATTTGCTTAATTTTGTTCATCCGTTGTACCAATCACAGATTTCAGGTTGGGGTGACAACCAGTAACATACATTTCCACTAAGGTGATTTATTTAATTGAATGTAAAGAAAGAAAAGAAAAAAGAATGTTGTATATAATATGTAGGAAAAACCACAACAGACCTAAGACCAAGATTCCATAAGCAAAAATCTGTGATTCTTACTAAAACAAAACAAAACCTAGAGCAGCCTGTTGCAAGACATTTTTACTCACCTGCACATAGTCTCTGGGACTTACAATTGCTTCCAATTAAACAAAGGACACTGACATGCTCGATAGAAAGGAAAACTTCTGGATCTACAGACGCAGAACACTTGGTGCGTATGGCTTTAACTTGGAGAACAATTCATAAGCTTTATACCACTCACATCTGTTTTTTTCTTCCTGGGAATTTTCATCTTCCAGCATTCCAGATTGCCACTCTTCGTATCCATTTAACATCACAGCTACTGATGAGGGCAGAAGCTGAAATGTTTAACACTAAATATATTTGAAATTACTGTGTTAGTCTATCTTTCTTATATATTTCAACTTAAGATGCTCTGGATCCGCTGTGGATGCTGTCACTCAAGTTAAAATATGTAACTACACACACACACACACACACACTGACAGAGTACATCCCCTGCCTTCTTTACAGACCAAAACCACCACTTAGAAGTGTGCCTAGAACAGCCTTCCCAACCTGGCACCTTCCAGATGTGTTGGACAACTCCCAGAACCCCCCTAGGGAGAGCTGATATATATAACCAGTATGTATTTGAATACAAAATTTAAGCCTGATATATAAGGGAGGGAGCGGCCTGTCTCTTAAAAGAGCCTCAGAACTCTAATGGTGTGCTGCTGGCCTGGTGAAAGAGCACCTGGAAATGAAAAAAAAGGGCCCCCTTCGTTGTCTAACCCATCCAGGAACACGTTAGGACCCAAAGTTTGAGAAGCATTCCTACCTGCAATGATGTTCACCTCTTTCCATTCATCAGAACTTCCTTGGACAATTGAGACTATTTTTATACCGCTTTGCAGTTAAAAATGACCAAGGCAATTTACAAAAATGAACACAGTATACCACAAATGAAAAACAAAACATAAACAGCAGGGCATAAGGGCATTCAGGGTGCAGCAGAAAAGGCCCCCATTCCTGTGGCAGCTAATTTACAATGCAATCTTATACCCACCCACTCAGAAACAAGTCCCACTGAGTTGACTAGTACTCCCAGGTGAATATAGAATTGCAGCCTTAGCCTTCATGTGTGATCTCACTGACATTAATTGTCGAAGTAGGGGGCTGAGGCATTCCCCGAGATAGTCAGGGCTGAGCCATTTAGGACTTTAAAGGTTAAAACCATTGCCTTGAATGTGGCCAGGAAATGTATCAGTAGCCAGTGAAGCTGTTTTCAAGTAGATATTTGAGAAAATTGGCTCCACCTCAAATCAATGGAGCTGCCACATTTTGCACCATTTTCAAGGGAAACCCCATGTAGAGTGCACTACAGTGGCTTAATTGCAAGGTCGCCAAAGTATGAATGATAAGGGCCAGGTCTCTGTCTTCTGGTCATGGGCACAGCTGAGTTATCAGCCAAAGCGGATAAAAGGCACTCCATGCCATGGCTGTGACCCAAGCCTCCAGGAGCTATGTTGCAACTCAGGACATGTAAATCAAGCCACTCATTTCACAAGACTCAACAATGGTGAACAAAACCACTAATCTAAAACGTCTATAACTGAGCATGTATCCAGTCTTTATGCAGAACTGCCAACAGCAGAGAGGTTGTTTCTCTCTGGCTAAACCTGATCAGGCAGTCCGAAGAAGCTTTGTATATAGGTGGAATACGTGTTGCTGCTTGAACAGGGAGTATTACTTGAAGAACTAGTATTTATAGGGTGGATCAGTTTTCTTGTCAATAACACAATGCTTCCAAATTAAAATTTCAGCAAAGCTTGTGCAGAATTTGCAGGTCGGTTACATCTAAGGGGGCAGACCTGTGTCGCCCACTCTACTGTCAGAAGGCAGCCTATTCCACAAAGAGGGAAAGAAAATCATATTTAGCTGTTTAGAACAAAAAGGCATCTCTTTAAACTCAAGGACTCTTTTCAATTCAGACTTTATTTTTTAAAAAAGTCATGAACTCAATAAATTACACAATCATTCCCTCACCCTTTTTAATAAATTCTTCACAAAATATATTTTACAATTTATAAGGAAAAGCTTTGAAAGTTTGCTTTCTTTCTGAAGTGCTGATGAGTACATCGACTTCTGTGTTACGCTGGTGGATTGTTTTGTAGCTGCTACAATACTTTTGATTTCAGAGATTTTACAGGAACCCAAAGCAAACACAAGCAACAACAAAAGTCACACACACACACACAGAGATCTCAGGGACAATTATTCAGTGGATAATTAATGAAACAATCAAGTTAGCATTCAATGCCAATGGGCTAAGCACCATGAAGGGAGGTGACCTGGGGAGGCCTCCCCAACTTTTAAAAACAAGAAACCAGTGCACTTTGGGCATTAACTGTTTTACAATGTGGTATATCTCTCTATATAAATTTGCTCTGTTCCTAGTTTCAGCACTGCATTTGAGAAGCACATGTAATAATGTATCCAAACCCTGGATATGCCAAGGACCTGCAAGTGCCAAGAATTTGTACACAGTAATCGGACTAGTTAGGACATACATGAGTGAGTTCCTGCTTTTCTAGTCCTCATAGGCTGCCAAGCTCCTACAGTTCATGTCCATGTTCTTTTGTTTGGAACATGTGTTCGGCTGATGGGTGACAGGATAGCACTAAACAAGATCCATAGGAGTGCCTTCCTACCTGCAATATAATCTTGTCTCTAAAGGCACAGGTGGTGCTTTAAAGAGTAAAGAGAGTTTATCATTTACATTGCAACTGCACAGAAGTCAAGCTATCCTTTGCAGCAAGAGGACAGACATTAATTAGATCCTCAGCTTACACAATATAGCATCACACTGGAAGCCAGACAGACAAGAGATACACCAATTGACACCAGCTGAAATTCTCTCCAAGTGTATGTCAGTGAAATCTCAGGTTGTTTTTGTGATATTTCTTCAAATGTTATTTTAGACAAGATTTCCAATCTGAAAAATTTCCAACGTTTTTATAAATAGTTAAGATTGCACTCCTATGTTCATCTACCTAGCAGTAAGTCCCACTGAACACTGTGAGGCTTGCTTCCAAATTAACACACATAGGATTGCAATGCATGACTGATAACTGCATTTTAAGCAAAGGGATATGTGTTTTTCAATTCAGGGAAATATTTTCAGTTGAAAGGTATCTTGCTTAACATGGACATACCAGCTTAGGAATAAACCAACACATGTTTTCATTCTACTCTTCAGATCCTAGTTATATCATACAAGGAGGATGGTAATCAGCTCCAGTGCATTTCATGAGAAAACAAAGGTCAGTTCACTTCCTGGATTCTAGACTGTAGCTGCTGATATTAGAACAATGTCAACCCAAACAATTAAGCTGTTTTCAATGACAAAGTGAACATATACACATTATTACACTTTCCCCTATGGAAGTCCTCCATTTACTCATGAATCAGTTTTTATTCCTGTCGGCTATCAAGCCCTGTCTATTAGAACAAAACAAAGCGTGCAACCCTTTTTACCCTATGCATGGAGAGCAAGGTGCAAAGTGGTATTAGCCTGCACAGTGGCAACCTGGGAGGGAGGAGCAGGCTGCTGAATGCTTCAGGGTAAGAGTTGGAGAGGGAAGGCCTTGCTTCAGGAGTAAACACACCAGTCAGGATCTAGTGGACATGGGAAACAGTAGTGATGGGGACTAAGGTGGCATGGTGGAGGAGAGGGCTATATTGGTCTCTGGTTGAGTCACTTCTGCACCCTGTTCTCTACACACAGGGTAGCAGGATTGTGCCAAGTGCTTGTCATCTATAACCCAAACTTTACCAAAAAACAAAACAAAAACCAGAGCAAAAGAACGAGCACTATTCCTTCGTACAGAGGGACCCCCCACCCCCAAATTGGCAACATTTTCTAATAAGAAAGAATCTGGATAGTTCAATGATACACAAAACTTTCAGACTCCCTCTCCCCCAAAATAAGCAAACCAGACAAATATCTTGTCATCAAGACCACCACTAACATGTGACTCAAAGAAGCTCTACTAAAAAGGAGGCAGTAATTAACGTGACTAGCCTCTATACCAGGGCAACAAGCAAGATCTGGACCGGGCGGGATGGGGGTGGGAATCATATTTGCAAAATTTTCAGCAGAATCCAGCAGGGATGTTTTTTTCTTCCCTATGATTTATATATTTTTTAAAAAATAAAGTTAATCAAATAAGCATTCTGCATTAAAGGCAATAATAGTGGACATCAAATGCAATATGAAATGCAAAGAATAAGCATAGCTAGAGACTGTGGTCTAACAGATACCCACTCCATTATCCTAGAAAAATGAAGCTGAATGCATAATGGCCTAACCAAGGTGCTGGCACGACTGCTGGAATGTGCCATCAGACTATCTATTGCAGTCATCCAATCTAAGAGATTCTCCGCAAAGTAGCTCAGTGCTTGAATCACAGGTTCCCTTTGCATCACATTTATCACATTTTGTGCCATCACATTTTTTCTTTAATATGCTGGGGAATTCAAGGATGAGCCATTGTCATCCAATTCTATACGAGACAATATAAATAATGGGGATATTTTGTCCATATGGAAAATGGGGGAGGGGAGTCAAGTCACCCATACCGACATAAATATATACACGTTTACTCTACAAAGTTGAATGATTTGCATTACCAGCATGCAAATCTTCTCTTCCATGGGCATTCCAAATTCCGCAATAGGAAACTGGAATGTTTGAAATATTCCATAATGTATTCCTAGAAAGCAATCACCTAACGTGTCAATTTTCCTGGCCAGGTGGATAGCATTACAGCTGTAGCTTGGAAATATACATATATGGGTACTGAAACAAGAACAGCCACCCTTGAGCTTAGTTTACAAAAATCAAGAGAAATGCAATGGGAAAAAAACACTGAACCCTGACACCTTGAATTTGGGTTAGTCTGGTTTTTGCTTCCATAAAATGCTGCACCATTGTTACAGACACAACTCTACCACAAGGGAAAAGTTCTCCAGAGGTCACGTGTCCCAGTTGCTGTCTTTAAAAGCAATTTTGACTAACCGGAGTTCTAATTCAAAAGCATCTGGGCGGTCTTGTGGGTTAGCAGCGAGCATTTCTTTAATCAGCTGTTTCATGCGAGCATTCATTGTCTTTTTCTTAACGGGAATGAGTAGTTCCATTTTCGGATTTTCCAGCAATGCCTCTCCAACAGGCACAATCTCAGTCCCTTGCTTAACATAACTCCCCAACAGTTCTTTCTTTGTCTCTGTGTCTATGAAAGTGATCCTTTCCAACATCGCCCAGATTATAATCCCTAATGCAAAGATGTCTGCTTTGGCGGTGTAGTGACCTTCCCAAACTTCAGGAGCCATATAGAAGTCTGTGCCACAAGCCGTAGAAAGAAAACATTTATTTACGTTCACAGGCTCTTCAGGGTTTTGTCCTGAAGCTGAGCAAACTTTACTCAGTCCAAAATCAGCTACTTTCAAAGTGGGTTCTAAGTCACTAGCATCCATCCTACTTTGAGAGATCAAGATGTTATCAGGCTTGAGGTCACGGTGGATGATCTGATTCTTGTGCAAAAAAGCCAGGGCACTGCTGAGCTGAAGCATAAAGCTGGTGTTGGTCTTACGGCTGGGCTTTCGGGACAGGAGATATTCATTCATGTCACCTCCATCACAGAAATCCATCACAAACCAAAGGTAGTAGGCGCTTCTGGGATCAAAGGCAATTTCACCTTTCAAGGAGGTCTCTACAAGCTATAATATGAAGACATTTCATGTATATGTTCAGCAAACATGATTCAAGTAGAAAGCAGCTGTTGGCTAAAAGGATGCCAGGAGCTATGTTTTTTTTTTTAATGTATGCATTATAAAAAAACTTCCTATTGTGCTCAACCTCCTAATTTTCCTCTTTAAGCAGTATTTTCAGACACTCACAGGCAGCATGCATTCTATAGCAATCATCTCACCCACTTGACCAACATCTTCCATGAAAACATAGGCTCAATTCAGACATCACACCAGGCCATGGTTTGTGCTAACCAGTTTAGAACCCAGCTGAGGTTTGAACTTCTAAACATACAGACAAAAGATAGTTTAGAGCTGCTTCTCTACTTTCATTTTCCATCTGCTCAGCATTCCACTTTCTATGTATCATTGAACTATACACACTTTTTGTGTATCATTGAACTATCCAGATGGTGTAGGGGATTTTGGAAGCTCCAGCTAGAACTATGGTTTGCAAACCCATTTCAAGTCATGGTTTACATTTCTAGCTTTCTGGCTGATTGCAAACTATGGTGTAACCTGGCAAAGGTCACAACAAACCACAGTTAAGTTTCCTTAGCCATGGATTAGTGTGACTGTCTGAATGAAGCTGCTGTATTCTGTTATGAGCACTATTGATTTGTTGCTAAAGGTTCACTTGTTCATTGCTACTGGAATTTATCTGATGGAACATTGAAATATACATTCTCCTCCATCTACATGGATGAATGCCATCAGGCTAACCTAACAGAACAATCAAAATGCACCGCTACAAAAAACTAGAGGCTCTTGCTTTTGTTCTCAAAGTTATTTTGAAGTGCTCCCAATTTACTGGCTATTCTCTATCAATGCATGAAATACAGATTGCTGAGCAGCTATTTTTCACAATCTGCACAACATGGTCACAAACTCAAAATTTCCTTCTCTAGCATGTCAAATGTGGGGGGAAAGAGGGAATTAGAATTAACACTAGAACAATGATTTGGCCTACAGAAAATATTTTAAAAGGGGCCTGGTTAAGAGAGGAGTTTTAAGGCGCAGTCCTATGTCCCTCTGACCTTGTCTGGAGGGACACAGGAAGAGGCACAAATCCTTTCCGAGGTCACAGCGCCGCAGAACACCCCCCCACCTCATAGCCAGCGTGGTTGTTTCTGCGCTGGAGGAAAACTGAGCATGGAAGACTGTGCTTGGTTCCCCTGTTGGGGGGGGGGGATCCTGGGGGCGGGGAGGGCCGAGGCTCCGCCAGATTCTGAGGAATCCAGGCGGCGCCTCAGCCTCTCCTCATGAGGAGAGGAAAAACCTTTAGACGGTTGAAATCGGCCGTCAAGATGTTTTTCAGGGCGAGGGAAGCAGGGAGGATATGCTACCCTCTGCGCTCCTTCCACCCTACATAGGATGCCCACAATCCTCTGGGTTCGGAGGGTTGTGGGCACCCTCATAGGATTGCGCTACCCATTCATTATTTTACTGGCTTTTTATTTTTGTTTTTAAAGTGCTGCTATGCAACCAAGCCCTAAATCCTTTGGAAATGCAAGACTCAAGGAGCAGGACAACAGATTTCATTAGAGCTGATGTGATCATACCATTTCCTGATACACTGATGACTTTCTGAAGTGGCCCTTTGCAAAAGCTATGAAAAGGATTATTACCATACCTTTCTCCAGGATGAACCTGAGAGTCCTCCTCCCTACAATGCCATTAATGTTCCTGCCATGTCAAAATAATGTTCTGCAATATTGTGGTGGCACAGCAATTGACACTCCCCAGTCTAAGCACTAATTTAATGTTTGGAAGACCTATTGCTTTTGAGCAGTGGCAGAGTTCTGAGTCTTCCTACACCTAGTTCCTCTTTCAAGCACAACCAAAGTTTAGAAAAATAATTCAAACTGAATTATATTCGTAATCTAAAGATTGCTCTGCTGAGAACGTCAGACATACGTGTTATAACTGCTCTGTCTGCTTTCTCTGAAGGTTCATACTGCCTTAGTAGTATGACTTGGTTAAACCTTCTACAATGCCTAAAATTGCAGCATATACAGAGATGTGAACATACTTTATTCAAACATATAAAGAGCACTGAGTAGTATGCATGCCTCCAGCCTCTTCTTCCTTGCTATATAATTGAACAGCTGCCCCTATTCTCTTCTCCCACCCCAATTTATTTCTAACCCATGATGTCTGTTCCACTACCTACAGCCTCATTTACCTGTAAATAAAGTGAGGAGCTGGAACCATGGGACATCTTCTGCACCATGCCGTCTTTTTGTAAGATGCATTCCTCCAGATGAATAACATTTGGGTGCTGGCTCTTGATGCTGCTAAGTGCCCAGAACTCACGTAGGGCTAGTTCTACATTCTCTGGAGCATGGCACCGAATCTTCTTAACCGCAACACGTGCAGAGGTTTTCCTCACTACCGCTTCATACACCACACCATAGCTGCCACGACCAACCTCCCGTATTAGATCGTACTTTGGCTGGCTACTCACCATCTTCAAGGTGTCTACAAAAAACAAAAGCAAAAACCTAAACACAACTAGGAAGTGTGCGATTGATTGATGTCCTAGCAAAGTCAAAAGGCATGTTTGTTTTGTTTGTTTGTTGCATTTATGGATTAAACCAGCCACTCTGGGCAATGTACAACATGATAAAATACAGAGTAAAACACATTTAAAACAGTATAAAAATTTTAAAATCTTAGTTCACCCCATATTCCCGCCTGAACAGCCATGTTTTTAGTGAGCGGCGGAAGCTCAGCAGAGAGGGGGCATGGCGGAGGTCACTAGGGAGAGAGTTCCACAGTACGGGGGCCGCCACAGAAAAGGCCCTCTTCCTAGTCCCCACCAGTCTAGCTGCTCTGGCTGAAGGGACAAGGATAAGGCCATCTGTGGCAGATCTTGTTGAGCGGCCTACTTGGTGTTGCTGGAGACACTCCTTGAGATAACCTGGACTGGAGCCGTATAGGGTTTTAAAGGTCAAAACCAACACCTTGAATTCGGCCCGGCAAGCAACTGGGAGCCAGTGCAGCACCTTGAGCACTGGAGTGATGTGATCTATTCCTATGCTAGCTGTTACCTTTAAAGATCTAAATGGCTGGAACCAGGTTATCTGAACAAATATTCAGGGGTGGGGATAGGATATAGAAGTACATAGGTATTCCTAAGGAATAATCACATGTAGTCTGAAATTATTACATGAGCAGCAGCTACCATTGCCAGAAAAAGCATTACACAGTGGTTGTTGCTATTTTATTGCTGGTGCCAAATGTTTCAGTTTTTAAAATATTATTCATCTTTTATCTTTGTAGTTGTTTATGTTTTAATTTTGCAAACCATCTTGAGGGGACTTTCTGCCCAGAAAGGAAGCATATAAGTACATAAAATGTGTACTCTACCCCCATTATGCAGCTCTCTCCAATTCTGTGCCACTTTGCAATGCTTTTTCTGGCAATAGCGGCTACTGCCCATGCAGTAATTTCAGACTGCATGTGATCATTCCCCAGCAATACCTATGTGACACAGGAGTTTTCACTGTTTTTGCTATAACAGATGGGCAGCCCCATCCTATGTGGGTGACCGTAACCCTCAGAACCCGGAGGATTATGGACATCCTATTGAGGGAGGGAGGAACGCAGTGGATAGGATTGCCACCACGCTCCCCTCTCCCTCGAAAACATTTAGATGGCCAATTTCAGCCATCTAAATGTTTTACTTCTCCTCGTGAGGAGGAGAGGCTGAGGCACCGCTTGGATTCCTCAGAAGCCGGCGGTGCCTCACTTCTCCCCGCCCCGGGGAATGCCCCCCCCATGCCGGAACTGAAGTCAGTCTTCTGGCTTCGGTTCCCAGTCAGCACGGAAAGAACCGCAACAGCTGCTGAGGTGTGTGTGTGGGTACTCCAAACTTGGACTCCCCACTGCGACCTTGGACTTCTCCTATGGCCCCCCAGGCAAGGTTGGAGGGACACAGGATTGCGCCCTAACAGCTATTATTCAGGAACAAAATTCAGATACTGAAGTCAGGCACATAAAGATGTAAGGAACGACAAAATAGATGTCAAACAAAAGACAAAACTCCCATACACACGTGGGAATAGACACCATAGCTTTTCTGTGATTTCGACAAAAATGAATAAAATTTAAGGGTAGGTACATTTTAGGATATACAATAGAAAAAGCTTGCTATGAGACCAGTTCACATCATTCAAACAAGCCACCAGGGGATGTTGCTGAATCGCCTCCAAGGAAAATGGTGAAAAACAACTGTCAAGATTATGGTAGATACAGGATACTGTATTAAATAACCCATAAATAAAACTGAGCAGCAGGTTGTATTAGATGACCCATAGGTAATCCTTGGAAATCTATAACACACAAACCTTCAAAGACACTGAAATACATATTCTATGTATACCGAGAGCTGGCAACTGTGCAATTGAGACTCCAGCTCTGCTCCTACTCACTCAGCGAACAATCCTAAGCAAGTTTAGACAGAAAAAAGGCCTACAACTCCCAGCGTGCCCCAGCCAGCAGTTGGCTGGGGCATGCTGGGAGTTGTAGGCCTTTTTCTGTCTAAACTTGACAGGATTGTGCCTTTAACCACTTTACCATCTAGCCTTCTCCCTATCATCTATCTTCATACCAAGTTGTAACTATTTGCTCACTCTGTATGTATACCATGAACTGTTGTGTATCTAGTCTGTACACAATACTAAAGCATATTCTTCAGCTATACCTATTTGGCTGGTAGAATACGAGCTTTCCTACTCATGCCCTTAATGGGTTCTGGAAATTCTAGTACTGGGCAGCCACATAATACGTGTTATGGAAATGGATAATTTGAGGCAAAGATTTTCCAAGTCACATGGCCCAACATAACACTATGTCATGCCATGTTCTCACTGCTCACTCTAAGGGCACAATCCTATGCAAGTTAAGACAGAAAAAAGGCTTACGATTCCCAGCATGCCCTAGCCAGCTATGCTATGCTGGCTGGGGCGTACTGGGAGTTGTAGGCCTTTTTTCTTAAACCTCTGTGAGGAACAGTTCTTCCACACAAACTAAGCAGAGTATATCCAAATTTTTCCAGCAAAGAGAGTGATCAGAGGGAAGAGGCCAGGGCTCCTCCACCGTGAGTAGTTGTGCAGGAGGACCGCCAGCAGCGTAGCTTTTGTCATTCCTATATTACTATTAAGAGATACAGAAACCCAGTTCTCTTCCAGATGTTGGAAGCTATGCAGATATGCCATTGCTGCTCACCTACAGTGCAATCCTATGCTCACAAGCACAATCCTAGGCATGTTTACTCACAAGTAGGTCCCACCAACTTCAAAGGGGCTAACTCCCTCAGGTACGTATGCACAGAATTGCAGCCACCACTCTGCATTTCAGAGTTTTCAACAGACCCAGGCAGATGTGCATGGTACAAAATACGGTAAGTGTTCATAAAGAGAGCCAGTGGCATAGTGGTTAGAGTGGGACTTGGGAGACCGGGGTTCTAGCCCCCACTAGGCCATAAAGTTCACTGGGTGACTTTTGGCCAGTCACGGACTCTCAGCCTAACCTACCTAACAGGGTTGTTGTGAGGATACAGCGGAGAGGAGGAGGATTATGTAAGCCTTACAGGAAAAAAGGCAAGATATTAAAAATAATTAATAAATAAACAAAATATAGGCATAACAATCAGAGAATTAGGACTGGCTACGGGTCCCTGCTGATAAGATTTGCCACGAAGAAGGAAAAAAACAACCCAACAGCCAGCAGTAACTTGCTCTGCAGAACCAGCCGGTGGAGCTTTTTCACTGCACGGGGATAAACAATGTCACCTGCTCACAGCCACCGAATAAGCCGCTGACGATAAACGCGAAGCGAGGGACGGCTCAAGAAGTTAGCGACCGACCTACCGAGCTCGCACTCGGCAGCCAGCTAGAGCTGCCCCGGCCACCGCAACCTGCAGCTGCGAGCAGGTGGTCGCGGTTTAACTCCGTGCCGGGAAAAGCGCTTCAGCTGCTAATTTTAAACCTCCGTTAAAAGCGACAGGGGATGACCAGGCAGGCCGAATGGCTTCGAGTACTCCTCCCCCCGTCCCCCGCTACCACCCCGGCCAAGTCAGCAACCGTATAACCAAGCCGGCTTTGCTGTCGCGTAACGTGTGAACCGGCCCTTTGAGATACACGCGAACGATTCTGTGCTTGGCCCCGAGCATCCTGCCAGAGCAACATGAGGGCGGGAAGGGAGGCAGCGGCGGTGGCAGCAGCGAAGCCAGCCGGGCCTCAAGCCGACGACGGCGAGCGCCCAAGAGCCAGGCCGCTCGCCCCGAGTCTCCTCAGGCCCAGGCCACCGGGGCGACCGAGGCTCCGAGCTCTGCCCGGTGGACCTGTCACGAGGCGTCCTCGGGGCTCCGGGCGCCGCTCTCACGCCCGGACCCGCCGCTCCCGCTTGGGGCCCGCAGCCCAGGCCCGAACGTGCCCTATTTTTTTTTACCTCAGAGCCGCCGCGGCGCTCTCTCCTCCTGGCCGCCATTATCAGGCTCCCTTCCCCCTTACTTCTCCCGGGTTCGCTGACACACCCCCTTCTGGGCCAGGCGCGCGCACCGCCTCTGACAGGCGCGCGCGCGCCGACACGCCGAACTGCCCCCCCCGCGCCTCCTGATTGGCTCCTGCACGGAAGGAGAGGGCGGCCCTCCGTCTTCCCTTCGCGGTGTGGAGCGCGCGCGCCGCCTCTCATTGGCTGCTCTCCGCAGAGCCGGTGCCTCGGTTTTTGCCTCTTCTCTCCTTTGCGCAAAGTTAGGCGCGCGCGCTTGCTTGCATAGCAAAAGCAGTCCCGAAGTCCGCTAGGCGCTTGCTTGCATCCATCTATGCCTGCATGCACGTACTACCAGGACCGTTGCGGCAAACAGGGTGCTTTGATGTTGTTGTTGTTGTTATTTATTAATTTTCTCCTGCTTGTATTTATTTGCTTTATTTGGTGATCGCGAGGCGCGGCTTGCACCGCGGGGCTTACGGAATTTGCAAAAAAAGGAAATCACGCTCGCTTACTGCGCGGCAGTGGGGGACGGCTCAGGAGGGCGTTTGGCTTGCAAAATAGGCCGGGATGGGGGTGGGGTGGGGGTGTAGATGCGCACGCTTGTTTGCCTTCCCGAGCGCAAGAAACGCGACCCCGCGCGGATGCAGCCTCACGAGGCGGCTCCTGCAGGTGATGGCTGCGAAACGCGCTTGGCGCTCAGCTCGGCAGGAATGGGGGAGCCGATCTGCACGCAGCAGCGCCCCCCCCCCACGCTCCTTTGCACGCGCATCCCCATCCCCGCGGGAGCTGAGGACCGTTTGCGGGTGGTGCACAGTAGGCCGCTTGTCTCCACTGCTCTCCCACCCCGCAACAGCCCGTGCTGCTGCTGCCCCCTGCTTGCTACCTTTCCCTCTGCAAAATACCTACCGTGTCTGTCACCCAGAGGTCTTCCTGCTGCCTTCCCCGATGGATTTGTGTGCATTTCTCATATTTGGTTTTCTTCTCGCTATTAGATGTTGGGCAATTTCCCCCACCCTCCCTTTAAAAAAATAAAAAATAAAAATGGAATCTTCTGATTTCTCTGCCTTTCTTAAAGGAGAGAAAAGGAGAAAAAACCCTCCCCAGCTCTCGTCAGAAACACTAGGTTGTTATTTTGCAACGTGAGGAAGGTTGGTGACACCTTTTGTTAGCTCCCCCCTTCTCGCCACCACGCCGTGGGGGACACGCTTCTGTGGCAGCTGCAGACACACGAAGGTTGAAATCGGATGGTAGGATCTTTCCCACCCCTCTCCACTAAAGGATGGAGGGCTGTTGGTATCTTCCCTTAAAGGGACATCGTCTTCCCATTTTTCTCTGTTAGGGGAGAATGAGTGCATTTTATCTGTATGGCATCTGGAATGTGTGTGTGTGTGTGTGTGTATCTTTGCTTTTGAAAGAGGACAGACACAGATTCGCGAAGGAACCTCTTATGGCTAAAGGCTAAAGCTGAGCTGAAATTTCTCAGAAGACATTTTTCTGAGAAAATTCCTTTATTATTATTTTCCTCACACACACACACACACACCCCAGTAGAAAATGAAGACCGCTTTGCAGAATTTTCTCCACATATTCTCCACCATTTGTTTTGTGGCAGCTGCTATTCCCTTTCCTTACATAAGAACATAAGAGCCATGCTGGATCCATCTAGACAAGGGTCCATCTAGTCCAGCATTCTGTTCACACAGTGGCCAACCAGCTGCCCACAGGAAACCCACAACCAGGACATGAGTGCAACAGCACCCTCCCGCCCATGTACCCCAGCAACTGGTGTACAGAGGCATACTGTCTCTGTTATTGGAGGTAGCACAGAGTCATCAGGACTAGTAGCCATTGATAGCTTTCTCCTGCATGAATTTTTCAAGCACCTTTTAAAGCCCTCGAAAATTGATGGCCATCACTACATCTTGTGGGAGTGAATTCCATAGTTTAATGATGCGCTGTGTGAAGAAGTCCTTCCTTTGATCTGTCCTGAATCTCCCACCAATCAGCTTCATGGGATGACCCCTTTGGGTTCTAGTATTTGAGAGAGGGAGAAAAATGTCTCCCTATCCGCTTTCTCCATACCACGTGCATAATTCTGTACACCTCTATCATGTCTCCCCTCACTCGCCTTTTCTCGAGCTAAACAGTCCCAGACATTGTAACCTTTCCTCATAGGGGAGTTGCTCCAGCCCCTTGATCATTTTGGTTGCCCTTTTCTGCACTTTTCCAACTCTTAAATCCTTTTTTAGGTGTGGTGACCGCAACTGTACACAGTATTCTAAGTGCGATTGCACCATGGATTTGTATAAGGGCAGTATAATCTTGGAAGTTTTATTTTCAGTTCCTTTTCTAATTATGCCCAACATGGAATTTGCCGTTCCCACAGCCACCACACTCTGGGTTCACATTTTCATCGAGCTGTCCACCACAACCCCAAGATCTCTTTCTTGGTAAGTCAGTCACCCTAGCTCAGATCCCATCAGCTTATACTTGAAGTTGGGATTCTTTGCCCCAATGTGCATCACTTTGCTTACACTGAACTTCATTTGCCATTTTGGTGCCCATTCTCCCAGTTTGGAGAGATCCTTTTGGAGCTCCTAGCAATCCCTTTTTGTTTTAACCACCCTAAATAATTTGGTGTCATCAGGAAACTTGGCCACTTCACTGCTCACTCCTGATTCCAGATCATTAAAGAATAAGTTGAAAAGCATTGGTCCCAATACAGATCCCTGTGGGACCCCACTGTTTACATCCCTCCATTGGGAGGCTTTACCATTTATTCCTACTCTCTGCTTTCTGTTCTTTAACCAGTTACTGATCCATAAGAAGATCTCTCCTGTTATTCCATGACTACTACATTTGGAGTCTTTGGTGAGGGACTTTGTCAAAGGCCTTTCAGAAGTCCACGTAAACAATGTCTACCAGATCACCCCAGTCCGCATGTTTGTTGACACTCTCAACTAAAATTTAGTGAGTCAGGACTGACCTTTGCGGAAGCCATGTTGATTCTTTTTCAGCAGGGCTTGCCCTTCTATATGCTTACTAATTTTAGATTTAATAATGCTTTCAACCAATTTACCCAGCTAACCGGCCTGTAATTTCTCGGATCACCCCTGGATCCCTTTTTAAAAATTGGTGTTACATTGGCCATTCTCCAGCCCTCTGGTACAGAGGCTGATCTTAAGGGCATGTTACATATTTTTGTTAGAAGATCAGACATTTCATATCTGAGTTCTTTAAGAACTCTAGGATGGATACCATCTGGGCTCAGTGATTTATTAATTTTCAGCTTGTCAGTTGAGAACTTCATCTTTTGTCACCACTATTTGCCTCAGTTCCTCAGACTCCCTTCCTGAAAACATCAGTTCAGGCACAGGCATCTTTATTTCAGCAAGTGCCCATGGAGAGCAGGGTGGTGGACACATGGCCTCCCAGAGATTCAAGGCTCCAAATGAGAGATTCCGGGCTCCAGCCCTAGTGGGCCACCCCCTAACACCGCCTCTGCCAATCTGTCTCTTGTCGGGTTCCCCAGATGGTCATAACCCCTTCCCCTGGCATCACCCTTTCCCCCCAACCACCAATGATTTGGTGGTTTCCTGGCACTTGTGCAGCCCCCCCCCACATTCCAGAAGGTCGAAATGCCTCTCCTAAGGCTTAGTGACTGGCAGGAAGAGCTTTAAGCTAAAATAACCTGTATTTTGGCCCCACCCCTTTTCCCTTTGGCCACACCCACCACTGGAAAGCGCCCCCCCTCCAGCTTCTCTAAAATGCACTCCGGCCCTCGGGCTGAAAAAGGTTCAACACCCCTGTTCTAGCATAGGGCAGCCAGCCCTGTTCCCAAAGAAAGATGGCAGCTTTAATAGGCATGAGCCTCCCAGGGTGCATGCTCGCAGAGTAATTCCTCTCTATTAATTAGTAACCTTGACATCCTTGAACTCTGCAATATAATAAGGGTATTTTAAAAGTATAACCTTTACTTGTGATTCTTCAGCAGAGAGCGGGGCCAGATCGTAGTGTAGGGTTGCTCAACTTGGTGCCCTCCAGAGGGGTTGGACTACAGCACCTATCATCCCCAGCCAACAGGGTGGGTATGGTGGGAGTTGTAGTCCAACACATCTGGAAGGGTGCCCGCTTGGGGAAGGCTGGCGTTAAGTCAGTTGTTGTTCCGGTTTAGTCCGTGTAAAGTGCAAGGAACTGATCATGTGTAATCTAGCATAAAATGAGCATAGACTGTCTTGGAGCAGTAGATGCTAACCTTTCTCTTTAAAAAAAGCCGTGACCTTTCAGAGAGAAGTGAAGGGGAGCAAAAGCTGGACATGGATATTTTGTGCAGATTTGGAGCTCCAAATTAAAGATTCAGGGCTCCAGCCCTTGTGGGCCGCCCCCTAACCCTGCCTCTGCCTGGGCTGCTCATTTGCTCAGAGAGGCACCCTGTTTCTTCATTCTTAGCATATGTCTGCCCATCCAGGCCACCATTTTGCACCTTGGCCCTGGTTGGTGGACCTCGGGGTTTGAGTAAAAATAGGAGGAGATCCCATAAGCCTGAAATCTGCTCACCCCTGCCCCACACAACTATCAAAGGTATAAGAGCCCCGTCCTTTGTAGGCAGGGAGTTCTAGAACCTAGGCATAGCCACAGAGAACACCCTCCCGCCCTGGTCCCAGTCAATACAGTGGGGACTTACTTCCAAGTAAACATACATAGGGTTGCACTGTGAATTACTTTCCCTGGAGTAAAACCCTAATATATGACATGGGCTTCAGTGTTTTGCCATTTGCTTGTCCAACGGTGCAGCCCCTAACAGCAGTTCTAGAAGATGCCTGTTTCAATGTAATTCTGGATGGGTTGTCAGCAAGCTACCCTGCCGCCCCCCTGCCCCCCCACAAAACTTTGTAGATTCTCAGGAGATCTATACACAGGGCTCAAAATAGTCACAGCAGCTGTCAACAGTGCATGATGGGGAAAGAGAAATGCTCTGGGCTGTTTTGCTATGTGTGTGTCAGAAGGGGGCGCCTTGTAGCTTCGGATACTGGCGGCCCTTTTTCTATCAACCACTAGAAAGAGAATTTGGAGAGATGAAGCAGGTAAAATGTTGGTTTGGATTGGAATTCCTAGAAGAGGACACTGTGAAAGCTGCCCAGCCAACAGATGATGATGATGATGATGATGAGAGAGAAAGAGCTTAAAGACCTTTTAGGTGCAGATTAAGTCTACATGCAGATCTCTTAACATAGTGCATGTTTGTTGCCACTGCAAAGGACTAGCTCAGCATTTCTGAAGTCAGGATGCGCATAACACAGATAAGAGTTCTCTCACTGGTAGAAGAACAATATGCTTACCAGAGAGAGAGGTGGTTGTGGTTGTGGTGGGATAGACCAGTTGTAGGACTTTTTTCTGTCTAAACCTGCATAGGATTCTGCCCTAACAGGGCAGTCCAAAATGGCTTCCTGTAACCCTCCGAACTTGAACTCAGAGGATTATGGGCTTCCAATGAAGGGTGGAAGGAGCACAGAGGAGAAGGTCGCCTCCATGCTCCTTCTGCCCTACAAAAGACTTAGATGGTCGATTTCGGCTGTTATATTTCTTTGTTATATTTATACCCTGCCTTTTTTCCTGCAAGCAACCCAAGGCAGCTCACATATTACTTGGATGGGAGACCCCTCCTCTAGTTTCCTGCATTGAGCAGGGGGTTGGACTCGGTATAGCCTTGTAGGCTCCTTCCAACTCTATGATCTATGAAATCTATGAAATCTCCATTTTATCCTCACAACAACCCTGTGAGGTAGGTGAGGCTGAGAGTCAGTGACTGGCCCAAGTCACCCAGTGAGTTTCATGGCCGAGCGGGGACTAGAACCCATATCTCCCGAGTCCCAGTCCAGTACTCTCACCACTACGCCACACTGCCTCTGTCTTAGTCTTTCCTGCACCCGGCTTGCGAGGAGGGGAGGCCGAGGCACCGCCAGGATACATCGCATGCCAGCGGAGCCTTACTCCTCCCATCCTTGTCCCCTGGAACACCCACAGAATGCTGTCTGTGTGAGGTTGGCCTTCTGACCTTGGAGCCGCAGCTGGCGCGGTTCTTTCCACGCCAGCTGCGAGGGTGGAGGGAGGGCACTTCCAAGTCGGGGTCCCAGCTCCAACCTCGGAGCATGTTTCCGAGGGTGGAGCTGGGACTCCGACTTCTCCTATGGCTGTATATAGACTCTGTCTAGAGGCCATAAGATTGCGCTCTTCATCTCTTACTGCTGCTTAGCCTTATTCTAGGGTTGCAATCTTTCCATGTGTTCTTGCATCTTTAAGCTGTAGCTTGCACGACAAGCTAAACCTGCCGAAATGCCCTCTTTTACACAAATATTAAAGGGGCCTGAGCCCATTCCCTCTTTTGCATCTGGCCACACTAGCTCTTCTTGTGTTCTTAAATATAGAATTTGGAGGGCATGCTGCCATGTCAGTTTACTTTTTTCTTTGACTGGGTTCAGACAACACGATAATCCACACTCAAGGGTTGAGTGTGGGCTGTCGTCGAACCGTGGGCTGTTGCTGAAATGTGGGTTATCGTGTTGTCTGAACCCAGCCGAGATAACAAACCATGGTGAACAAACCACAGTTCACAACCCAACAACAAACCATGGGCTCTCTTCATGGGTTGCTTGTGGTTAACAAGCCATGGCTTGTTAGCACAGCTGGGTTCAGACAACACGATAACCCATGGTTCAGCAACAACCCACAGTTCAACGACAACCCACACTCAAGGGTTATTGTGTTGTCTGAACCCAGTCTTTGAATCCGCCAACTGCATTCGCATCTTCACAGCTGTGTAGGTATGCAGTGAAAAACAGCCACACAGAGAAAATCATGGATTTCCTGGCCCTAAATCTCATCAAAATTGGTGCAATGAATGAGCAGGGAAGGGAATGAGGAGGGAGACATGAGAAGGAGGAGGAAGATGATGGTGGTGGTGGTGGTGGTGAAATGTTGCAAAACAGGTTCTACAACTTTAAAGCCACTCCCACTGGTAACAATTATAATACTACTGGATTGGATCACATATGAGTTTGTATTGCAGGGAAACGGCAACCACCAAAATAGTCATCATAAAAGTAGTTTGGGAAACAATGGAATACTGAGGGAGGAATAGTGTCAGAAGTAATGGGTTGGGGGAGTGCATCATGTCCCCCACATGTGAGCTGGACATTGCAGTAATGGGATAAAATGCTATGTAGATTGGCCCCTAGACCATACGGGGTCATGTCCTGCTTATTTGAGTCCTGCTGATCCAGCTGCCCACCATGTTTGAATGACAACTGCCAGTGCTTCTGCTTCCTGGAAATTTACTTTGGTCCTGTTTGCCGTCTTCTCACATACCATCATGTGCTTATTTCATCATTTGGACTGCATAAAGAATGCACTTTGCAAGTTTGCAACACATCCCAGCTCCTTTGCTAGCAGTTTGCAATGGAAGCTGAGCTTACATTGTAAAGCACTTAATACGCTAAGGGTGCAATCCTATGCATGTCTAGGCAGTAAAAAAGGCCTACAATTCTGGGAGTTGTAGGCCTGTTTTCTGTCTAAACATGCATAGGATTGTGCCCTGAAGCTGAAATCCTACACACAATTACCTGGGAGTAAGACCCATTTAATTCAATGGGACTAATGTCTGAGTAGGCATGCATAGGAGTGCACTGTAAGGCTGCAATCCTATACCCACTTACCTGAGAGTAGGCCCCATAAAACTCCATGGGACTTACCTCTGAGTAGACCTATTATAGGGTTGCACTGTATGTGTTGGCTGGGAATGATGCGAGTTGCAGTCCAGCACATCTGGAGGGCACCAGGTTGGAGAAGGCTGCACCAAAGACGTAGAGCGTGCCCCATGGGAAGCGATCTGTTTTGATATAAGGATCTCGGCTCCTGGACTTCACCCAAAGGGGCCAGTCACATTTCTTGCACAAGCCCCTGAGAAAGTGTAACGACCCGGAACGAAAGCAAAGTTGGATTTCAAAGTTGTGTGTGTGTGTGGGGGGGCATGTTTACAGGATGAGGGAAAGCCCTAAAATCGCTCAAAAGCTCTTCCAGGTCGAAGGGTTGGCAGATGGCTGGAAAATGGGGAAACCTGGCAATGATGAACCCTCAAGCCAAACGGGGACAGGAGGGAGGTCATGCACGGACAACTTCGGGCGTCTTCAGGCGAGGGGTAAATTCTAATCTCTGGATTTTAAGCATTCTCTCCACTAGGCCCTTGATGATTGAAGAGTGACAGACAACAACTGCTGGGGGAGAAGCAGCAATTCCATCCCACTGCAAGAGAAGTTTCTAGAAGGCAATCGTCGCTTTCTTAGTAAACAGGAAGAAACTTTAACCGAAGCCCCTCCATGGATTTCTCCTTTCTTAGTGCCCACTAAAAGAGACTTGAGCTAGGCATACGGATGTCCCTGGTTGGAATCTCCTGTTGCCATGATCAGCCTTAGGCAAGCCTTTCTCTCTCCCAACCCGTTCCCCTATCTGTAATATTACCACGTTGCTTGCAGGGATGGGGACTCGGACTCGAGGACTCGACTCGTGAGTCGGACTGAGTCCCCCCTCGGACTCGACTCGGACTCGAGTCCCAATATTTTTAATGGGACTCGAGACTCGACTCGGGACTCGAGACCAAGGACTCGTCAACATCCCTGGGCTGTTGACGAGTCTTCTGGCTGTGCCAGAAGGAGCGCGATCACCGGTGAAGAGCGCATGGAAGTGAGGCGCGCCGCTGCTCAGCCACTATGGACAGCTACCAGGAGCGCAGCCCCAACGATGTGTTGAGATTTATTTTGATTGATGTGTTGTTGTGGGGGGTTTGGGTTAGGGTCAGACATTTTGGGTTTGGCTGCCTCTGCCTGCCTGTTTGGGGTTCCCAGCCTCCTCTGCCTGCCTGGTCTCTTCTTGACCTGTTCAGCAGTTGAATTGTCCAAGACAAAGGCCTCTGCCTGCCTGCCTGCTTTGGGGTTCCCTGCCTCCTCTGCCTGCCTGGTTATTTTGGGTTTGTCTGCCTGGTCTGTTCTTGTCAAAATCAGTGGCAGAGTTTTGAAATAAAAAGGCACACTTGTACCTAGAATTTATTTAAGCCACACATCTGAAGTAGCCTTATTTTGTTGGGGAAAACCCCCACTGATTTTAATAGGGACTCGTGGAGTCAGCTTTGGGAGTGACTCGTGACTCGTGAGTCACCATTTTGGACCTCGGACTCGAGACTCGGGTCCAAAGACTCGTGACTCGACTAGTGACTCGAGACCAAGGACTCTTCAACATCCCTGGTTGCTTGTTATGCAGTCTGCACAAAATGTTGCAGTGTTGTGTTTTATGGCTGATGAATGCATATAAGTCACTGAACAAGATCTGGGACTTACCGTATATGCATTCATCAGCAGCATGGGGAGTTCCTGTTCAGCGTTCCAGCCAGCCAGCGCCAACTCCCCAGTGTCCGGCGGGCCCTTGGAAGACCTACCGCCAGCAAGTCTATGGCTTCTCATTGCCACTGCCACCAGCTGCTCTTGCTCCTCACTCTCTTTCTCATCATTGGTACCACTTGCTTGGTTGACAGGCAGAGAGCCAGTGAGCAAGTAGGCTGTGGTGGCATCTCCTCCTGCTCCTTCTCCTCCTCACCACCACCACTGTTGTCTGGGCCGGAGCGAGAGGCAGGCGAACAAGCAGGTTGCAGTGGTGAAGAGAAGGAGCATGTCCAGGGTGCTCTTGTCAGTGGGCCCCTGCTGGGTTGTGGGCCCTCGGCAGGTGCCCGGCCATGCCTACCCTTGACACCAGCCCTGCAGCACCATCTCCTCTTCCAGGATAACACATTCCATATCACCCTTCCCCTTTCCATTTCTCAGCATCTTCTGGCAAATGAACATACTTGGACTTCATTGGACTTTTTGGGGTGGGGTGGGGGTTGCCCCTTAGGTTCCCACCCCCTAAAATGTTACTTTTCTATGTCTGGAAACCTTGGGGTTCCCCCAAACATACCGATATCTCCTTGTTGTTCCTCAGTAGCCCTGTTTTGGTGACATAGATTTCATAGATCCTAGAGTTGGAAGGGGCCTACAAGGCCATCGAGTCCAACCCCCTGCTCAATGCAGGAAACTAGAGGAGGGGTCTCCCATCCAAGTAACAACCAGGCCTGACCCTGCTTAGCTTTCCACGCTCAGACAAGCTGAGCCAGCGTGCCGTGAGCCACAGGCGTAGCTGTCTTAACTCACCCATCTGAGTTTGCTGTTGGTATGATGGCCTCCTGATCCATTTCCAGGCACAATTCAATAAAGTCCTGTCTATTCCCTTTCAAGTCATAGATGGTTTGGGCCAGGGGCAGTGCTAGGTACTGAAAAGATCCGGGGCTCAGCCCCACAAGACCAAAAAAAAAAATAAGCCCATGTGGGCAGAAAGCAAGCTCATCCAGGGGCATCAGATGCAACAGAGATCACCTTTATTTCAGCAAGTGCCCATGGACAGCAGGGTGGTGGGGCAGATGGCCTCCCAGAGATTCGGGGCTCCAGCCCTAGTGGGTTGCCTCCTAACACTGCTTCTGGTTTGGGCCCAGGGCATCTTAAAGATGGCTTCCTCCAATATGAGTCTGCCTGCCTATCAAGGTAATCAGCAGACTTCTTGTTTCATGCCTTGTGTATCAGAGGTGCAGGCAGCAGCGACATGAGATGGGGCCTTTTCAGTAGCAGCACCCAGGTTTTGTAATTCCCTCCCCCGGATGTTTGTACAGCTCCCACCGCTACAGGTGTTTTGTCAGTCTGTAAAGACCCATTTGTTCAGTTGGGCTTTTTGGTTGGGTGTGATTCCGTGTCTCTGGCATTTTCTGGTTTACTTTTGCTCTGCTGCTTAGTATTGAGCGTGTCTTTTAAAAATGCTGAATGTTCTCTTGCAATTTCATGATTTACAGTGCTTTATTGTTGTTTTGGATTTTATTCATTTTGTAAGTCGCTGTGGAGGCCTCGGTTGAAAAGTGGCCTAGAAATATTTCGTATAAAAAATGAATAAATATGAATCATCATAAAATATTATTGTATTTTAAATCTCTGTACTGCTAGGTTTTATTTTGGCTTTTTCTCCTATTTACCGTAATACTTAATACTGTGTGTGTGTGTGTGTGTGTGTATAGCAGTGTTGGCTAGGGGATGCTGGGAGTTGTATGACTTTTTTCTGTCTAAACATGCATAGGATTGTGCCATTAGTGTCTACAGCAGTGTTCTCCACGCTGGCTGGGGCATGCTGGGAGTTGTAGGCTAAAAACATCTGGGGACCCAAGGTTGGAGAACACTGGTCTACAGTCTATATTGATTGATCCCCCAGCCAGCAGTGTATATATATATACATATATATACATACTGTATCTTATGTTGTATTTTGTGGTTTTAATTGTTGTGAACCACCCAGAGAGCTTCAGCTATTGGGTGGTATAGAAATGTAATAAATAAATAAATAAATAATTAAATAAATAGATAGATAGATAATTAAATAAAATTTCAAATTTCATTAAACTCTGATCAAAACTGAACCGAAACTGAAATGCTCACCCATCTCTGGTTCTGCCTTCCTGCTGGGCCTCCTTTGGTGCTTAGGCAGTGGGAGGGAGCTGTAGGACTTTCTGGATGACCCCGCCACGCTTCAGCCCCTGCCAGTGGTACATTTTATCAGTCCAGAGGAAGTGCTCTGTGGTTGCTAAGCAGCCGCATGATACATGTCCTCCTGTGACTAGTTCTGGATCACTCAGGCAGAGTGGGGCACCTTGCAGTGACGAAGCAACCTATAGGTCCCTCTCCCCTCACCTGCTGGAGCAAGCAAAGGCTGAAGCTCACTGGCAGAGCATATGGTTTGCATGCAAAAGGTCCCAGGTTTAATCCCAGCATCTCCAGGGTGGGTGGGTGGGGAAGGCTGGAAGAGCCAGTTTCAATCAACATAGACTGTGTAGACCAGTGATGGCAAACCTGTTTGAGCCCGAGTGCCCAAACTGCAACACAAAACCAACTTATTTATTTCAAAGTGCCAACACTGCAATTAAACCTGAATACCGAGCTTTTAGTTTTAGAAAAACAATGCATATAGTTGTCCGAAGTAATTAACATCTTTTGTCTTTAAAGAAAAACACAATAACAGAGCTTTCAATGATACAAACAGTTTTTTGTTGGGGGAAAAATCAACTCAAAAAATTATTATAGTACTACATTGTACACATAGCCTGAAGGGAATTTATACAAACTTTTTAAATAATTAGGCACATGTATTTTTGGATAAGGGATTCTCAACTTGTAATATGATTATATGCCAGACTGAAATTGTATGGGGCAAGCTTTACCCCGGGTCCTTTCCCTGCTTCTACAGGTGTCGGATTAGAAGTAAAAGTCAACCTGTACTAGGATGAGCAAGATAAACAAGAAAACTAAACGTGCTTAACACATTTTCAACACTTTATGTCTTGGACTGCAAACACTGCATTAGGTAAAAGTTTGCATTGGGCATGCTTTTGCACAATTAATGTGGTTTTTGCTATTGCATGCATGCTGATAATTTGTCAAACTTTGGCTCATACTCCGTTAGTTTGAGAGCAACACATGCAGCACTCAGGTCAACTGTTAGGGCTTTACATCCAAGCCATGCTCTGTGCATCATTCTTCAAAATCTTTTAAATGTGATAACAATGTAGAAAATAATTCTGTAACAGGAATTCTAGAATAAAATCATTCTGTTCCACATCCACACTGTGAGAAAGAACAAGATCATTAGTGTTTTGCAGAAGGGGACGGTCTTTTCGCGATCTGGTGACCAATGGCTTGAGTGCCCACAGAGAGGTCCCTGCGTGCAAGCTGTGGCACGCGTGCCATAGGTTCGCCATCACTGGTGTAGACCAATGTTTCTGCTATCCATTTTCTTTCTCCCTCTCCCTGTCACCCCTTTTCTCTCTCTCTGCCACCCTTTATCTCTCCCCTGCCACTCCCTTTTCTCTCTCTCTCTTTCTGCCACCCATTCTCTCTTCCTCTCTCTCTCTTTCTGCCACCCCTTCTCTCCCTCTTTCTCTTTCTGCCTCCCTCTCTCTTTCTGCCACCCATTCTCTCCCTTTGTCTCCCCCCCTCTCTCTTTCTCTCTCTGTTTTTCTGCCACCACTTCTCTCTCTCTTTCTGACACCCCTTCTCTCTTCCTCTTCCCCTCTTCCTCCCTGTCTAGCAAACTGCCAGGGGAGGGACAGATTGCTCTTGCCAGGGGTCTGAACTGATCACTTGCAGTGGCCCTTTTAAAGTTGGGCCCAGAGCTGCATGTGGCCATAGGGCCCTGCTGCAGGTTGCCCAGCCCTGGTTAAAAACAAAGGAAGAATACCCCCCCCACACACACTTCAGAACCACTGTTCTGTTCATCTGCAAAAATATGCAGATTCAACCAACAAGTGGATTATTTATTTATTTATTATATTTATACCTCACCTTTTTTCCTGAAAGGAACCCAAGGCAGGCTTTCATAATCAGTCACTGAATCAGGAATTTGTTCCTTGGAAACAATTGCGTGGTCCCATACAATCGATAGGTTGCATCTATATTCATTTCCCGTTGATCTTGGCTATTTATCTCTGGTCTTCTCTCAATCAATAATTATGCTGGCTCCTGGATGAAATTCATTAATAATAAAATCAATTCAATTGGCTGTTCATTACACCAACTTTTCCCACTTAGGATGTGTGTGTGGGGGGGGGGAGGCAGCTGCGCCTTGTATCAAGCAGAGACTTTTAGATTTAAATCTGCAAAAATAACTTGCTTTGGTGGAGAGTGTTTGTTCAACATTATATCTTGCCTTAGAGCTACGGATGGGTGAGAATTTTGTTCACTTCATTTTCAAATAAGAACTTACCGAAATTTGCAAATGTCTTTGTGAATGTGGGATCGAAAGAACTTTGAGTTTTTAACATTTTGAATTTGGGAGGAAGTGAAACCAACAGATGCATCCATCCAGGCCCAGGGCTTTGAGTGCTCAGCTCTTAAAAGCCTGGGTTTGAATCCCAAACTTATTCAGCTACGTGTGTGCTGCTAAATTAGTGTTGCCACCTTTTCTTTCTGATGGGCTCCTCATCTTTAACAGCTGCATGACAGCCAGGTGCAAAATGGTCCTCCCCATGCCTGGAGCAGTTATACCTTTTGAATTTGGCCAGTGCAAATGGGTGAGTATTTCATTCAGTTTCCTTTTTGATAAGAACTCATCAAAATTCAGAAATTTCTTCATAAATGGGAAGGAAAGAACTGGAGAATAGGGGGAAAAAATGGAATGTGGGAGAAAGTGAAACTGACAGATGTATCCACTCCTGCTTACAGCCTAGCATTGATAATCAGTGACGTATTTGGCAACATTACGGGCTCAATCCTATGCATGTTTTGACAGAAAAAAAAGCCCTACAGCTTCCAGCATTCCTCTGCAGTAGTAAGAGGTTTAGGGTACAATCCCATGCATGTTTAGACAGAAAAAAATCCTGCAACTCCCAGCATGCCCCAGCTAGCATGGATGGCTGGGTCCATGCCAGGAGTTGTAGAACTTTTTTTCTGTCTAAGCATGCATGGGATTGCGCCATAAATATTTTTAAATAGAAGAGGGCTTCCTGCCTGGTTAGCCTAAAAACACTTTGCCACCAGCAGTCAGGGAAGGCCAGTTTACAAGCTTATTATCTTGGCAGCCTGCCCTCGTGAAAAAGGTGTGGTGGGAAATATGAACCGATGTCATTTCATATTGTAATTTTTATACAGATACAAAAGTTTGTTTCATCTCCCCAGTGCTTTCCCTATGTTTAGGAAAGCCAGGTGACTTTCATGTCTCGAACCTAACGGCATAAGTTCTCCAAGGTTACTGAGAATATAGCCAGGTTTCTTACTGCATCCATTCAATCAAGTTCTCAGATATTAAAGGGAGGATGGATGAGTCGTTCTGAGTCTGCATTTATTACATTTTAACTGAGTGTATATTTTCTTTCAATGTATCAGTGTTCTTAAATTCAGTGTCACATCGTATCATTTATCTGAATATACAGTCATGCCTTGGATTGAGAGCATAATTCGTTCCGGAAACGTGCTTGTAATCCAAAACACTCTTATATCAAAATGAAATCCCCTCCCCCAAAAAATTTGTACAGAGATTTTTAATTTAAGCCGTACTACAGTACTTGTATTGCAAGACGTCGCTTGTATATCAAGTAAATAAATAAATAAATAAATATTTAAAAATTTGCTTGTCTTGCAAAACGCTCTCAAACCAAGTTACTTGCAATCCAAAGGTATTACTGTATGCTGTTTTAGTTTTACTTTGGTTCTTTGAATAAAAGAACACAAGAAGAGCCTTGCTGGATCAGACCAAAGGCTCATCTAGAGCAACAGTCTGTTCACACAGTGGCCAAGCAGCTGCCAGTGGGAAGCCCACAAGCAGGACATGGATGCAACAGCAATCATCTTCCTCAGCAACTGGTATTCAGAGGTCTACTGACTCTGATACTAGAGGTAAGATATAGCCATCAGCAGGGGAGGCTGGTGACCCCTATGCCAGTGGGACTCCTCTCCATTTCAGCTTTTATTCCAAGCTTTATAGGAGCTATCCATGGTGCTCAACCTATTTTGGGGGGTGGAGTTCAGCACCACGGATGGCTCCAATAAGCTCAGAATAAAAGCTGAAATGGATAAGGAGCCCTACTGACATAGGAGTCATCAGCCTCCCCTGGCCATCAGGACTAGTAGCATTGATAGCCCTATCCTCCATGGATTTGTCGGATCCCCTTTTAAAAGCCATCCAAATGTGGTAGGTCAGCACTACATCTCCATTAGGGGGTGAGGAACCTCTGGCCCAAGTACCAAAACTGGCCTTCTGGGATTCTCCAGATAGCCACGTCCCCTTCTCTGTCCTCTGGCCCCACCCCCTTTCCCACAACCACCAATCATTTGGTCCTTCCCCAGCTTTTGTGCTGCTTCCCCCCCCCCTTCTAAAAGGTTGAAATGCCTCCCCTAAGGCTTAATTACTGGCAGTTAAAAGCTTCCAACTAAAATATGCTGCTATTTTGTGTGTGTGCTTCCCCAATGCGAGAATTTCTGTGTGTGCTTCCCCTTCCTTGCTTCCCCAATGCGAGAATTTCTGTGAAATGGAATTCAGCTCTCGGGCTGAAAGAGGTTCCCCTCTCCAGATCTACATCTGTACCAAAACTGCATTCTGTTTGTGGCCTGAAGAAACTAAACTCAAAAGGAATCTGAGCATGGCTGGCTGGGGCATGCTGGGAACTGTAGGACTTCTTTTCTGTCTAAACATGCATAGGATTATACCCTTAATCGACACTTAGATTCAAAGACACACAGAGACCCATGTGCATGGAACTCACTCTGAAGACCAGTCACATGCACCTTTCCCACCCCACATATTTCAACCCTGCAACCCTAAAAAGGAGTGCTTGGGCAAGTCAGGCCTTGTTTTTAGGATCTCTTCCCTTGTCGCAGGAGCATTTGGGATTGGCTCCGATCCTTCCTTTGTCATAGGAGCAGTGGCTCCGTCCTTCTCTTGTCTGAGGAGCAGCAGGAATCGGCTCGGGTCCCTTCCCTTGGGGTGGAATGTCTGGGAATTTGGTCCCTAAGAGACGTTCCAGTCCCCTACCTTGATGTGGAACAATTTCAAGAGCCTGTAGCAAAATGCCATCAGCTATATGGTTTCTGAAGACTGTAATCCTTAAGCTTATGCTGTGGGATTTGCTGTAATAAAAGGATCTCACTGATTTGGAGTCTCCATTGTCAGAGTGCTAGAATGCGTGACTGCAGGACCGTGCTCCCGACAATCACATACTTACATATACTTATGGACATACATACATTTCATACACACCTATTGTTAAGTGGTTTCTTTTATTTTCTGTTAAGAAAATTGTATCCCCCCTCTTTTCCCCCCTATGGTTTTGTTTGTTGTAGTGAAATCCACATTAAAAAATTAATAAAAAAATATTTTAACCCTTTTAGAAACACCTCCCCCACACCCATTTGATACACACCCTTTTCTCTCCCCCCCACCACCACCGCTGCCGCCACTGCCGCAATTTTCTTTAGCAAAAGGAGGATATTATGAAGCACCGTGCGCTAAGTAAACACGTACAGATGATGAAAAGAATCAGCTTGCAAATCATTCAGCGTCAGGAATAAACATCTCAAACGGAAACCTTGACCTCAGCCAAAGCGGGTCGAGGGATTGTGTGGCAACAATTTTAACCAGGGAAAGAGAGTACAGGGCCAGGGTGGAGGAGGAGGAGGAGGAGGAGGAGGAGGAGGAGGTGGGGGAAGTCATAAAGTGCAGGTCCTAACTCATTCACTGGGCAGATATGAAAGCGCCAGATCAACACCTCTCCAAACAACAGCTGAGACTCTCCCAGGCCGCAACAGATGTTCGTGTTGCTTAACTCTCCTGATTTTTTTTCATTTTAAAGACTGTTATCAACTGATAGGGCCATGCCAGGGGGGTTTCTGCCTTACTCCGTGTTGTGGTCTGAGAAAATGTATCTACCCTGCCAGGGACATCTGTCCTCCCCGTGTGTCCCCCCCCCCCCTGCAAAGGTCACAAGAACCAATGTGCACGGGGGACCTAGGCGATGGAGTGAGTTACAGCAGCCTCGTTCCTGGAAGTTTCAGACAAACAAACAGACAGACCCTTTCTGGCCTTAGAAATAACAGAGTGCGCAAGCCGCAATATGATCCGTGCACCCATGAGTTTTCTATTCTTGGTCTCCCCGGGGAGTCACTTGCACCCAGCCCAATCTGATGTATGTTTAATTGGGCGCAAGCCCTGCTGTGTTTAGTGGGCCTCACTCCCAAGTAAATGTGCACAGGATGGCAGCCTTGGAATGATTTGTCTCTGCAAGCCAGTGGCATCGGCAATGCTTTTTCTTGCAATGAAAACCGGGAACTGGCAAGGGTCAATACTCCCCCCCATTAATTAGACTGGGGGTGCTTCTAGACAAGGCTATTATGATGACATTGCCCTGCCTCATTCATGGAACTTTACAGGAGATCCGAACATCATCATCTACAGCATTTAAAAATTTATTTATTTATTTATTTATTTATTTAGAGCTTCAAATAATATACAACAAAAACCATACCAACATACAAATACGGTAACAACTGCACTGTCCCCTTTACCATACAGGACCAAAGAATATTCATCCTCTATATCCCCCTATTACTCAATATTCCAGACAAACGTCATATCTTGACAAGGCATGCTCCCTTTTCCCTTGACTAACACAAAATCTAAAAATGGCCCCCAAATTTCCTTAAAATTATTTCTCTTTAATTGTCCCTTTTTGCATTTAATACAGCAAGTTAACTTATAATTTACAGCAATGTCCCATACCTCCTTGCACCAATCAACAATTGAAAAAACATGTTGGACTTTCCATTTCCTTGCTATCATTGATCTCCCAGCTGTTAACAAGTTTACAATAAGTTCTTTTATATCTTGGGTACAAACCAGTTTCTCCCTTACTGATAGCAATGCTAATTTGGGACAGACCTTCACATTTAAACCAGTTATTTCTGAAATTTCTACAAAAATTTTATTCCAAAAATCCAAAACGCTTTTGCAGCATTTTTACCCCACTCTTTGGCCAAAAAAAAAAGGCTCCCGGAGTGGCTTACAAAGATTAATATTAGAGAGTCCCTGCCCTCAGACTTAAAATCTAAAAGACATGACACAAAAGGAAAAGGGATTGGGAGGGAGGAGGAAGAAAGCAAAACTCACTCAGGCACCAGGACATCATTGTCTTCTACTCATAACCCTCCCATGTTTTCCCACCTCTTCTTCTGTTTCTTTCCTTACTGTGGGGGGGGGGATTAAGGAAAAAATGGACCCGGTGCCCTCCAGTTGTGCTGGACTGCAATGCCCATCATTCCCAGTCAGCATGGCCACTGGCCAGAGGATGCTACGTGTCAATGCCAGGCCTGATGTTGGGCCCTCTGGTGGCCTTGGGCCAACCTTGCCAACCCCAGGGTTGGCCATGCCTGGGAGAGCCACAGCCAGTCAAAGTGGCCAACATTGGCTTAGATCAGGCATGCAGAACCTCGTTCAGCCAAAGGGCCAAATTCCGTGCTGGAGAAGCTCTCGGGGGCTGCATTCCAGGGGTGGGCGGGGCTGAAGGCAAAAGGAGGCAGGCCCAAAATATTTTTTCAAAATAGCAGAAACCCCTTGCATATTTTAGCTTATAGCTCTCATTGCTAGTAACTAAGGCTTAAGAGAGGCATTTCAACCTTTAAGAATGGTGGTGGTGGGGGGGACTGCACAGAAGTTGGGAAACCACCAAATCAGGGGCGGTGCTGGGTACTGAAAAGATCCGGGGCTCAGGCCCACAGGACAAAAAAAAAAAAAAAGGCACCACAAATTTGCATATGCTAATTTACATATGCTAATGTCTCCCTCTCTCTCTCTCTCTCTCTCTCTCTGTGTGTCTTTCAAGGGCCCCGTCTCCTAAGGACACCCCTATTTCTTAAAAATGGTGCATGGACAGGGGGGAGGAGGGCATTTGATTTCAGGGAAAAAAAACCTCAGGCAGAAAGATTCAAGGGGGGGGGGACAGGAGGTGAAGTACCCGTGTGCAAAAACCCCCAACTAAATCAGCGGGATCAGATGGAACAGAGATCCTCAAGGCCCCTGGACTTCATTTCAGAAAGTGCCCATGCACAGCAAGGGTGGTGGGGCAGATGGCCTCCTAGAGACTCGGGGCTCCAAATGAAAGTTTCGGGGCTCCAGCCCCAGTGGGCCGCCCCCTAACACCGCCTCTGCACCAAATGACTGATGGTTGGGAGATAGGGGTGGGGCAAGGGCAAGGGGCGTGGCCTTCCGAGGAGATCTAGAGGACTGGATTGGGAGCCCCGGAGGGCCGAATTGGACTCCCGGGCCTCAGCTCCTGCACTCCTGGCCTAGATGGTTCAATGGCCTGACTTAGGATACGGCACGTCCTCAGTCTTATCGCTCCCTCCTGAATCACCTTCTCTTGACTTGGGGAGGCTCAGTGGGGAATCCCAGCGCGAGGCAGAGAGAACAGCCGCAGTGAGGGTTGCAAGGGCTGTCAGACAAGGGTGGGTGGGTGGGGGGGGAGAAGGGTTTACACAGGGCCAGCTGTCCTCTTGGCCTGGCTCCCTCGTTGCTTTCTTACATGAGCCTGGAATGCCTCCCCGGAGAGTGCCGACCCGATTGACACGCGGCCCTCTGGCATCAGAACCTTCTGAGTCACAGCGCTAAAATTATGCTGCCTTCCCCCCCCCCCACTCCTTGGCCCACCAATATTTACAGGTCTCCGTGTGGATCTGGAATAATAACCTGTTTATCACTTGGGTTCCCAGAGGCGACTGAACGTGACACCCTGATCATATGAGCTAGCTTTTTTTTCCGGCCTGAGCGAAAGCTCCTTTCTGTCCTCAAGACTTGGGGGAGATGTCCCATCCCACCACCACCACCATATTAATCTTTTTCCTGAGAACAGCAGTGCCTACTGAGCTAGGTGTTCTATGTGTGTAGTTTATGAACTGCTCGAAAGATGGGACACTTTTTTTTATTTCCATGAAAGATCACAGACTCAGAAAATATTCACCCGGGGCCAGTTCTAACCCCGAGCAGAGGTGATGATTTTCACCGGATTACTCATTCCGTTCAAGACATTACAGCGTAAGCCCCAGCTAATCGGCTGAACTATGGCACATCTGGAGAATCCCCCACCACCAGTAGTGATGGAGCTCCAGCACATGGCGGTCATTTTGTCATCATGTGCTAGTGAGCAATGCCTGCATTTCCAATGGTTGGGGGGGGGTGCACAAGGCAGTCTTAGGCAACTGCCTATATTCTTCCATTCCTCCGGGGCTGGCTGCTGCCTTAGACCAGAACAGGACTGTTTTGTCCACTTAGCCCAGGATTTTCTACTCCGACTGGCAAGCACATTGGAAGCACAAGGTGTGATTGTTATTGTTTTTGTTTGGTTTTTACATCACCTGCTACCTGCTCCTTTTCTAAACCGGAGAAGCCAAGGATTGAACCAAGGAGCTTGGGCATGCAAAGCATGTGCTCTACTACTGAGCTGCGGTCCCTCCTGTGTGCGATGTGAGATAGTAGAGCAGTGTGCTCCAACTGTGGGTCCCCAGATGTTTTTGGCCTACAACTCCCAGCATGCCCCAGCCAGCATAGCTGGCTGGGGCATGCTGGGAGTTGTAGGCCAAAAACATCTGGGGATCCAAGGTTGGAGAACACTGTAGTAGAGCCAGCAGAGGCAGTGTTAGAGGGTGGCCCACTAGGGCTGGAGCCCCGAATCTTTCATTGCGAGCCCTGAATCTCTGGGGGGCCATCTGCCCCACCGCCCTGCAGTCCAGGGGCACTTGCTGAAAGGAAGGGACAGGGGCCTTGAGGATCTCTCTTGCATCTGATCCCCCTGGATTAGCTGGCTTTTTCCCACATGTGCTTCCCCTCCTGCTGCCCCCTTGAATCTTTCTGCCTGAGGTTTTTTCCTGAAATCAAATGCCCTCCTCTCTCTCCTGTCCATGCATGCATCCCTTTTTAACAAATAGGGGTGTCTTTAGGAGACAGGGTCCTTTAAAGACACACACAGAGAGACTTTAGAGCATATGTAAATTAGCATATGCAAATTTGTGCTGTTTTTTTGTCCTGTGGGTCCTGAGCCCCAGATCTTTTCAGTACCTAGCACCTGCCCCTGAGAGAAAGGGCCATATATCAAGTGGCTGAGGGGAAAGCATTAAACTGTGGCAAAGTAATTTTTCAGGGCTTCTTCCTTCCAGCTCCTGGCAAAATCCAGGCAAGGTGAAGGGACACATGGTATGGGAGATACAGGCTGTGGGATTATCCTCTTGTCTGCTGGTCCTTCCTGCTTCTCTTCCTCCCTGCCCGCTGCCCCCGGGGGAATAAGGTTTAGGGTGCTGCTAACTCATAGGGTGGCCAAATGTACTGCTTTACCGACGATGGCCCTCTGTTTGAAGGGCTCAAGGACAGTCCTCTATTTGAAGGTATTGTCTGTTTTAAGGGATATCCAGTCCAGTCTGAGTCCAGTTTAAAGATTTTTTTTTTTTTTTTTTTTTACAAAGCCTAAGAAGGGAGAGCAGCATAAGAATATTAGAAGAGCTGTGCTGGATCAGACCAAGGGTCCATCTTCGTCCAGCGTTCTGTTCACACAGTGGTTAACCAGCTGCCCCAAGGGGAAGCCCACAAGCAGGACATGAGAGGGCAACAGCACCCTCCCGCCGATGTTCCCCCAGCAACTGTTGTATATAGGCATACTGCCTCCAACGCTGGAGGTATCATAGAGCCATCAGGACTGGTAGCCAGCCACTGATAGCCTTCTCCTCCATGCAGTGGCCTTAAAGTTGCCCATTAACATTTAGCACCTGGACAGCAGACTGAGCAGGCAGGCACATGGGTCAGGTGGTCACTGTCTTCCCCAGTATGGTATTTTATTTATAGTAATCCTTTCTAAATTGGCATCTATACATTATACATCCATAAATGAGCACTTGCACATTTTATGCAAATCTATGTCCTCTTTTGCCCTCTTCTGTGTGTCTCTACTCAGACATAATTCCTACTGAGTTCAGTGGGACTTACCGTATTTTTCCGTCTATAAGACGCCCCCATGTATAAGACGCCCCAACTGGGCAGTTTCGCTACCACGCGGTTCTCTCCTCTGCTTACTTCCGTGTATAAGACGACCCTCAATTTTTAGTCTAACGATTTTAGGAAAAAGTATAGTCTTATACATGGAAAAATACTGTATTCCCGGAAAGTGTGCATAGGATTGCAGCCTTAGTGTTCATGCCCATGCATCCGTATGCACATACATTAGAAACAATGCATTCACCCCACCCTTGCCCCACACAAGGATTTAACTGCTTGATAAGCTCTAAAACAAATTTTATTTTATTTTTAATCTATTTTATTTAAAGTATTTTTTATTGCACTCCTCAGCCAAAAAGCCTCCTGGAGCAGCTTACAAATTATCAGTTCAACTAGATGGTCCCTGCCCGCAGGCTTACAATCTAAAAAGACATGGCACACAAGGAAAAAGGGATGGGGAGGGAAGAGGAAAAAAGTAGGGCTGGTAGAATAGTTCCTCTTCCTCTCTCATTTCCTTCTGTATTGCTTGCTGAAATGGTTCCTGGGTGACAATTTTAATAAGACCTCTCCCCTCCCAGGCAAAAAAAAAAAAAAAAAAGGCAGTGATTTTCCTGGAAAATGTATTTTAAAAATAGGTATTGTTCTCAGTAAGTACGGATAGCTGGCTGGAGCACCTGAGACAGATGTTTGCATCATCACCACCATCACCATCATTTCTTTGAGTGAAAGTAATGAGTAGAAAAGACTGGTGCTGTGTGGTGGCCAGCAGCAGCTGCAGGAGTCTTCTCACTCACCCCTGTCACCCCTGCAGCTTCCATGCATGGCTCCTCCATTCCAATTAGATTCCAAGTCCAGCCTGGTCTTCAATAATTTGCCTGGTTGCCAGAGGGGACAAAGAATCCTGTGCAGGCAAGCAGGCTGGCGGAGGAGGGACGGATCTCTCTGTCCCTTCTTTGCCAGTCAACTCAGTTGTTGCTGAGCTGGCTGTGGAGAAAGGGAGCCCATCCGCCGGATCCATTCCTGTTATGCCAGCCCATTTGGTAGAAGGCAAGTTTTGGTTTTTTTTGGTGGTTTTTTTTAAAAAGACACACACACACACACACACACACACACACACATGCCAACTAATAGGCTACCATCCTGAATTTCCAGACTTCTAGCCTTTTAGCAAGCTTGTTTAAAGGGGAAAAAAGTGGGCTACTAACTTTTGTTGGTTTATTTATTTGACTAGAGCCAGTGTTTCTCAACCTTGGGTCCCCAGATGTTTTTGGCCTACAACTCCCAGCATGCCCCAGCCAGCATAGCTGGCTGGGGCATGCTGGGAGTTGTAGGCCAAAAACATCTGGGGACCCAAGGTTGAGAAACACTGGACTAGACTGAGCCCATTGTATCTGCCAACAGCAGCCATAACCACAACGTTTGGGCCACTAGAGCTCTGCCCCCTGTCCCATCTGAGTCTGCCAAACCCCACAGTCCCTCCCTTGGCTCCTCCTCCCTTTGGTACCAAAATCAAAATCAAAACCCTAAGGAAATCTCCCCCCCCCCACACCAATGACTGCACGGTGCCTTTAAACCAGGGGTTGGTAGATTCCAGGCTTGCCGCATCTACGTTGTCTTTTTCACTAGTACCGCCAGACCCACCAACAGGAGCCTGATGCAAAAGACATACACGCAGAACAGCCTTCCCCTGAACCTGGTTTCCTCCAGATGTGTTGGACTACAACTCCCATTGGCCACAGTGGCTGGGGACAATGGGAGCTGTCGTCCAACACATTTGGAGGGCACCAGGTTGGGGACAGCTGACTTAGAAGAATGACCGAATTCCAAGACCAAGGATTTTTATTTTAGAGCTGAACAGAGCTCACGGTCCGGTCCTTCCACGCAAAAATCCACTCCTGGTTATTCCAAGCTTTCTTCATTTCAGCGGTATAATTTAGGGTGGCAGGGGAAACCATTTTGGTGCTGCTATTCTGAAACAACTGGGAGTCAGAAACCCTTGGTGATCCATTGCAAATCACTCAAGAGATCTACCAGTAGGTCCAAATCCTACCTTCTGCCCACCCCTGCTTTAAACACCAGCACTTGGGACAATTCAACACCCTGTCCGATGAGAGCAGCGGCCGCCCAATGAAATTGCTGGATGTACATATACACATGTCTACACATATATACGCAGTGCAATGCTTGCATCTCAAGAGGACTGCAGACTCTGGTCGTCTTTGAGCTCTATTTTTGGCCACCTCCTCTCTCTAACCTCTTAAAGGCCTTGTCCTCTGTTCCTGTCTCTTCGCTGATGGGTTTTGCAGGGAGCAGAGCAGCAGCTGGGACAAAATTAGCAGCTTTACGTTTATCTGGAGCTGCTGCCGCTGCTCAATGTTGAGAGCCGTTACTAGGCGGAGTTTCTTTTATTAACACTTCTGCCCTGGAGACAGCTGGCCAAGCCAGCAGGGTCTGCTTCTAGAAAGAGAAAGAAAACAAGTCTGTGTCCCTGGGACTTGCTCTACATTTCATCCTTGTACAGTATACCGGTATATTTTTTAAATAGAGGATGTAGCAACATTGATCATGTAGCAACATAGGAAGCAGTCTTATACTGAGTCAGACCATTGGTCCATCTAGCCCAGTATTGTCGACACTGACCGGCAAACACTGACCGGCAACGGCTCTCCAGGGTTTCAGGCAGGATTCTCTCCTACCCCTACCTGGAGAGGCCGGGGATCGAACCTGGGACCGTCTGCGTGCAAAGCACGTGCTCTATTACACTGAGCGATGATCCTTCCCTACAGCCCCTGGTATTCCAATGTGGTCACCCATCCAAGTACTAACCAGGTCTGACCCTGCTTTAGCTTCCGAGATCAGACTGTTCCGGGCTGTTCAGATGTTCTGACTATAACAGGGATGGCAGACAGATAGGTCCATTTCCGCAGACATCCTCCTATTATTTATTTATCTGAAATATTTTTATGCCGCTTCTTCTCAGCCAAAGAAGCACCCAGAGCGGCTTACATATAATCAATTAAACAAGACGGTCCCTGCCCGCAGGCTTACAATCTAAAAAGACACGACACACAAGGGAAAAGGAATGGGGGGAGGGAAGAATTAATTAATTCTTCTGGCAGGATTCTTGGGGGGGGGGGGATCTGTATGTATTTCTGCACAGATTTTTCAAGTGGATGCATTGATAGACGCTTGCCCCATTGACTAAAGTGTATTTGTGCACATTTGTGAAAAATGTTTTTGCACATTTTTCAAATGAGTGCATGTTGTCAGATGCATCTTTCTTTCTTTCTTTCTTTTTTCTTTCCAGGAAGTGATCAAGCCCTGAAATATACAGATTCCTGAGCATACTATGTCTGTTTTAGCATTCGGTTCTGGAAGCTACCAATTGGGTAACTCCATTTAAAAAAAACCCTCAATGAAGCTAATTTCTCACCCATCCCTACGAGTGCTTGGGGGATTTGTCAACACGAAGAAAGAATATAACAATGTACTCTCCTTGCATTGCTGTTGCAATTTAAAGCATGGCACAGCTGCCAGTATCTGCCAGCATCTAATTAGATCTTCTTTGCTGTCACCTCAACACAGTCCAAATTTTTAAAATAGTCCATATTTGCAACTGGGAAAATGGAGGCAATGCATGATGTGGGGAAGGGGGTGAGGTTTAGTAGGATTGTACACTAAGGGAAGGGCTGTAGCTCATTGGTAGAGCACCTGCTTTGCATGCAGAAGGTCCCCAGGTTCAATCCCCGACTTCTCCAGGTAGGGGCTGGGAAAGACTCCTTTCTGAAACCCTGGAGAAGAGCTGCCAGTCAGTGTCAACAGTATTAGGTTGGATGCACCAATGATCTGAAACAGTATATATAAGGCAGCTGAGCATACATATGGTTGTGCTGGGACTGTGAATAAGGGACAAAACTAAAGGAAATCCCAGCCCTCTAGATGAGCACTTTTTTCCCATTTATTTTTTATTGTGAATTTCACCAAAACAAAATCTAAATAAAGCAAAAAAAAAAAAAAAGACAAAAACATTTTTTAAAAATCCTGAAATCAACAATGGCTGATATGTAAATATCCAAATGATAGCATAAATCCAGATGTATCAATTATACATAAGCTTCAACGAAGGCAGACCAAATATCTGTATATATGTCCATTTGAGAGTGGCGTCTGATAACAACATAAGAAGAACCCTGTTAATTCAGGCCAAAGGTCCATTTAGCATCATGTTCCCAACAGTGGCCAGCCAGATGCAGTGCATGTAGGCAACTGCCCTTGCGTGCCCTTTTATTTATTTACAAGATTTGTATATGGCTCTAGGAGCTTTCCAGCGTGAGGCTGTTAATTTGCTGTATGCACTTTCAGTTTCGTCGCAGAACTGAGATCCAATCCAAACTCTACACAAGGAGCATTTCCTTCCCTGCTTTTCCACTTACATAACCTCTAGGTGCACTTCAGACACAGAAGCAAAACTGGAGGGTCATGATGTCGTCTAAAGAACCTGTAAACAACCATGAGCAGGGAATGACAAGCACTAGCACACGATAAATGCCTCATGTAGAAAAGCCCCCAAGCTAACAAGATTCGCGAGTGATGAACAATTAAAAAAGAAAAGAAAAAAGCATCAAAATACAGAATTAAAATGTTTAAAATTTCTCCATATCACCTGGTATACTGCATCTGAAGTTGGAGGATCCATTTAGCTATCAGGACCGCCAAGTACAGAGACAATATACCCCTGAGAGCTTTTTCCGAAATGGAATTTGGACCTCAGGTTGGAAGAGGTTCGACGCCACTAGGCAGCCCTGGATTAACCATTAAGCAATATAAGCACATGCATAGGGCACCAAGGAAAGGGGGGCACCACAGAGTACCAGAAATTTTTGCATTTGCATTTCCCCCTTATAACAGTTTTATTAAAAAATGCATAAAACAGTGATGAAAATGTGTATTTCTTTCTGTTGCCCTAGTTATAAGTAATTGGCTTACATTGTTTGCTGCTATTTAGTGTTAAATAAATATAATAAAAAACAGTTTATATTTAATATAGTTGTGTGTTCTGGCGTGGGGGATGACCTTGGAGAAAACTGAGTTTTTCATTTTTTATTTCACCACCAGCACTTATTGAGTCTTAATGTCTTGCCAGCTAAGCAATGGAAGGGCCGAAGGGGGCACCATTATTGGGCTGTGCTTAGGGCATCAGCGGGCCTTAATCTGGCCCTGCCGCTAGGTTAGTGGATAGCTGAAGAGATGTCCATTTGATAGGTGCCATAGTACATCAGGCCTGTGGCTCACGCTGGCTCAGCTTGTCTGAGTGTGGAAAGCTAAGCAGGGTCAGGCCTGGTTATTACTTGGATGGAAGACCCCTCCTCTAGTTTCCTGCATTGAGCAGGGGGTTGGACTCGATGGCCTTGTAGGCCCCTTCCAACTCTAGGATCTATGAAATTTATGAACATAAGAAGAGCCTGTTCTGGATCAGACCAAGATCCATCTAGTCCAGCATTCTGTTCACACAGTGGCCAACCAGCTGCCCATGGGATCCCACAAGCAGGACCTGAGTGAAACAGCACCCTCCCACCCATGTTCCCCAGCAACTGGTGTACACAGGCATGCTGCCTCTGATACTGCCAACCCCAAGCTCGATGCCCCCTCCAAGTCTGGAACCCCAGGTAGTCACCAGGGTTGCCTTCTCCTATGTCCAGCCCTGCCCGTAGTCTGTTCAACTTGCTTGCATGACCCTCGTGCTCTTACTGTAATTTCTCTTCATTGTTTTGACCACTGTTTTGGTGTGTCTTCAATACTGTCATCAACGACATCCATCGGTGGATGCCTTCCCTGGTTGGGAAAGATTTGTCAATGGAATGAAAAGGTTGCATCTTTGCTCGGACAGCCTCCGCAGATGCCTCAACCTCAAGGAGTCATTGGTGTCACCAGAGAGTGCCCCAAATGTACAGTATCAGCAGGGGGGGATGCATCATCCACCCAGCTGTTGTTTTGGCTGGACAGTTTCCCAATCCCATCCCCTCTCTCAAGAGGCATCAACTGATTTGTCAGCTGAGATTCATGACTTCTCACCCAGGGGGGTGTCTCTGGATCATTCTACGACAAGATGCAAGAGAGTGTTTGAGCAAGATGCTGCTTCTGGTAGCACACCGAGCAAATCAACATCCCTCACACGCAAAGGCTAACTAGAAGTGACCCAGGAGGCACATGGAGTGTCTTTCAACAGCTTTTGTTGTGATGTCAATGTAGCCATGTCGGGAGGATGCTTCAAATGGGGTGGGGTGAGGGAATAGTGTGCTTAGCTTTTTCCCTGTGGGCCCTTTTTCTGGTCATAAGAAGTTAAGAAGTGATGCTGCCAAACCACAAAATTAGTCTGTTGGGTGATGTGCATGTGTAAAAAGTCAAAGGTGCTTTGAAAATCTCGTAATAATGCAGAACCTCTTTTCCCAGTTTATACTGCTGGATTCATAACTCAATGAGCACACTAAGAATCATGATGGGACCACTACTAAGAAAAGCCATGCTAGATTGGACCAAAGGCGTATCGAGTCCAGCATGCTCTTCCCACAGTGGCTGACCAGATGCCAGTGGGAATCCCACAAGCAGGACATGAGTGCAAGAGCACCCTTTTTCTTGTGCTCCCCAGCAACTGATATTTAGAGGGATGCTGCTACCTCTGATCCTGGAGCCAGCCTATAGGCATCATGACTAGTATCCATTGATAGACCTCGCCTCTTCTTCCTCCTTCTCCACGAAATTTGTCTAATTCCCTTGGAAATCCTTTTCAGCATCACCACATCTTGTGGCAGCAAATTCCATAAATGAGTTCCATGCTGTACAAAGACACCTGCCCTTTTGTCCACCCTCGATCTCCTGCCCATGAGTTTCGATCGTCGCCAGGTTATTCTAGTATTATGAGAGACAGAGAACATTTCTCTCCTTTATCCCTCTTTTCAGAATCACCTCCCCAAGCTGTTTTGATCTGGTACTTTTCCCGCTACAGGTGAGAAAGCAACCGGGAGGGGCAGTTTTTATTGGGAAAGCAGCCTGCAGTGCAGGTGTTGCTGCAGCACCCAGGTCTCCAGATGTTTACAGATTTCATAGATCATAGAGTTGGAAGGGGCCTACAAGGCCATCGAATCCAACCCCTGCTCAGCGCAGGAAACTAGAGGAGGGGGTCTCCCTTCCAAGTAACAACCAGGCCTGACCCTGCTTAGCTTTCCACGCTCAGACAAGCTGAGCCAGCGTGAGCCACAGGCCTGTATATATTAAATCAGCCTTCCCCAGCTGGGCGCACTCCAGATGTGTTGGACTACAACTCCCATCAACCTCAGCTAGCCTGCCCCATGTTAGGCCACCTGGGGTGATGGGAAATGTATTACAACACATCTGGAAGGTGCCTGGTTGGGGAAGGATGAGTTAAATCATGAAGTAGGGCGGCGGCGGCGGTGGTGGTGGTGGTATATCTTGATTCCAATGCACGTGGATGTACATCTAGGCAGGGGCAGTGTCAGGGGGCGGCCCACTAGGGCTGGAGCCCTGAATCTTTCATTTGGAGCCCATGAATCTCCGGGAGGCCCTCTCTGCCCCACCACCCTGCTGTCCAGAGGCACTTGCTGAAATAAAAGTCCAGGGGCCCTGAGGATCTCTCTTGCATCTGATCCCCCTGGATGAGCTGGCTTTCTGCCCACATGGGCTTCCCCTCCCGCTGCCTCCCCACCCTTGAATCTGTCTGCCTGACATTTTCCCCTGAAATAAAATGCTCTCTTCTCCCTGTCCATACATCCCTTTTTACAAACAGGGGTGGTTCTTAGGAGACAGGGTCTTTTACAGACTTTACAGCATATGTAAATTGGCATATGCAAATTTGATGGGGTTTTTTTGTTTTTTTTTTGGTCCCGTGGTCCTGAGCCCCGGTACCTAGCACCGCCCCTGTATCTATGCATGGTCTCATAATGTCAGTGGGGCCTTCCCTTCCATAACCCACCCCTTCAGATACTAAATGGCTGCTGATTGTGGTTATGTTTTCGCTGTTACCGTATAAGAGGCACAACGAGATCCATTGTGAGAGATTCAGCCTTTTAATGAGTTCTCTGTCTCCCACCCTGCCAAGTAAACTGTTCATCGGTTTAGTAATACACCCTGGTTTGGAAGCTGGTGCAGGGCAGAGAAAATTAACAGCAAGTGGAGAAGAGCTTTCCTCATGTGTAGCAGTGGGATGCAGTGTTCTCCAACCTTGGGTCCCCAGATGTGTTTGGCCTACAACTCCCAGCATGCCCCAGCCAGAGTAGCTGGCTGCGGCATGCTGGGAGTTGTAGGCCAAACACATCTGGGGACCCAAGGTTGGAGAGCCCCGAGTGGGAGGGTGCAAGCTGAAGCAGAGAGAGACCTTGATGAACTTGGCGGTGTTACATGTACACAAGGCTCAGCTTGTCTCTGTGTGGAAAGCTAAGCCGGGTCAGGCCTGGTTGTTACTTGGATGGGAGACCCCTCCTCTAGTTTCCTGCTTTGAGCAGGGGGTTGGATTCAATAGCCTTGTAGGCTCCTTCCAACTCTATGAAATCTATGAAATCTATGAATAGTCACATTTCCCTCTGTGATATGTTGGATGGGATGCCAACAGACACAGGCTGCAGTCCATTCAAAGCACACTTACCTGGGAGCAAGCCCCACTGAACACTGAGAGTAAGCCCCCACTGAAGCCCCACTAATTGCTGTGAACCACCCAGAGAGCTTTGGCTATTGGGAGGTATAGAAATGAAATAAACAAACAAACAAACAAACTACAACACAGTGGGAATTACTTCCGAGTAGATATATATTGGATTGCACTGTAAAGCTGCGGTTCTTTGCACATTTACCTGGGAGTAAGCCCTACTGAACAGGGTGGGAACTGTATCTGAGTATACAGAGGGGGCGGGGAGGAGAGAGAGTGGGTAAGGTGGCTGCTTGTGAAAGAGGACAAAAAAGGACACCAATCTGCATGAAAACTGCCTATGTTACTTTATATGTATAGTTGCAAATTTAGAAATAATTTCTTACAATTTAAATAGAAATTCAGTACGGTACATCTTACCATAGGGAGACTGTAACCAGGTGAGCTGTGTGCCTTGCTCAGTCTGCTGTCCGGATGCTGTGGATGGGCAAGTTCAAGGCTCAACTCTTCTTTCTGATGGTTCCTTGTCTTTAAACCAAACATGGGCCAGGCAGCCCTTCAAATAGAGGACTGCTCTCTATAAAAGAGGACACATGGCCAACCCTGGAAGGAGGGAATGTGCTGCAAGGCTGTGAGTCTGTGCACATTTATCTAGGGACAATCCCCACTGGACAAAACAACTGGGTTCATATGAACTGGGTTCAACATCGGTAAATATGTACCAGCTAATTTGCTCTTCAGGTTGAGTATTATAGGCATGTCTGCTTTTTCTGAGGCTCTTTGCTGTTGCCTCAGTGCTCTTGCACTGATTAAACACACTTCGGGCCTCGGCGTAAGCCATTTTGGTTTTTCAGGTGGGTCATCCAAATAGTGACACGCATCCCCCAGCATTCCCGTCAACATGGGGCACAATCCACTGGGAAATTTCCCTGTACACAAACGTCCTTGAATTTAATCTTTTGCACCACCAATTTTTGCAAAGTCTAAGTGGAGTTCCATTAATGAGGCTGCCTCACTTTAGCTCACGACGGGGACCACTTTGACCAGCCCGCTCCAATTTGGGAGTACTTTTGCAGCCCTTTAAAAAATCTCTGCCATACCGGAATGGCCCATGACATTTTGGCACCTGTGGTAGAAAATCTAAAGGTCACCGCATTGCGACACCCATAATTACTTTCAAAACTGGGCACAGCCAATGGTCCAGTTTGGCCACCACAGTGGTTTCCAACCTGGAAGGGGGGGTGTACCCTAGAATTTGCTGGACTACAACTCCCACCATCCCCAGACAGCCTGGCCAATGGTCAGGGGTGATGGGAATTGGAGCCCAACAACACCGGGGACCCAAGATAGGAACCACTGTGCTAAACCATGGTTTAGCATGATGAGGATGAGCTGCAGCAGTCTTTAGGCTAGCAAGCTCCCCCTCCTCTTCCATCATGGTTGTGAGGTGTTTGAACCTTCAAGCCATAGTTTATGAAGCTGGCTTGTTTCAACAAACCACAGTTAACATTAACCTATGGTTTAGGGTTCAGACGACATGCTAAACTGTGGTTAACTGAAACCAGAAACGAACGCTTCCAGCCTCCTCCTTGCGCCCATGCCATCCAAACATAAACATCTGAATGTCACATGTAGGGAGGCCATGTTTCCTCTTTTACAGAGGATCGTCCTCTGTTTTAAGGACTTCCAGAGGACCATCCTCTATTTGAAGGTGTCCTCTAGTTGAAGGGCTGTCCTGTTCAATTCCAGTTTAAAGATCAAGAACCATAAGAACTGTTGCCCATCTAGTTGGCAGCAGAGTGAACAGGCAGGTATACAGGTCAGCTGGTCACAGTCTTCCACACAATGGTGAGATGTGTGCCATATTGCCATTTAAATAGTAATAATTTCTAAATTTGCACCTATACATATAAATTAGTATATGCAAGTTTTATGCAAATTGGTGTCCCCTTTTTCTCCTTTTCTGGGGTGATGCATTTCCTCTAAAAATGGACACGTGGCCACCCTGTGTGCCCCCCCCCCCCCGCTACTGTGAGGATTGCAGTTAAGCTCAGAAGGAACAGGGAAGTCAGAGGAGGGTGGGAGCTGACTGCCTCCGCTACACCACTGGTCGAGATAGTGTTAAGCAGGAGGTGTTTAAGCAGGCTTAACTGGGTTAGTCTCTGCTAGATGCAAAATCATTTTAGGATGCAGAGGCTCCTGGGACAAAGAAACAATAAAGGCTATTTACACACACACACACACACACACACACACACTGAAACTTGTCTTTCTCCTGGGAACTGGGAATGCCTCCCCAGGTCCAAAGAGCAGCTTTGGGCATGATCAGAAGCATTGGACAGAGGGATGCATGAATGCCTGATGTTCTGCTTTTGGGTCTTCCTTTGTAACGTCCATTGTGAAGAAACACACATTTTACACATCCTCCTCCTACACCCACCATTTGGGTATCATAGTGGAAGTTGGGTATCCACTTGCACATCATCCAAGAGGAGGACAAAAGAGGATGCAGATTTGTATAACAGTTGCATGTGCCAATTTATATCCAGTATCAGAGGCAGTCTGCCTATGTACACTAGTTGCTGGGGAACATGGGCGGGAGGGTGCTGCTGTACTCCTGTCCTGCTTGTGAGATCCCGTGGGCAGTTGGTTGGCCACTGTGTGAACAGAATGCTGGACGAGATGGGCCCTTGGTCTGATCCAGCAGGGCTCTTCTGATGTGAAGTCTGTTATTACTGCCTGCTTGGAACTACAAAACCAGGGAAAAGAGGGCAGCCATCAAGTGCCTTGCAGGCCACAATGCCCAGGCCCAGCTGGTGGGCTGTACTGAGACTGGTGGGTCACAGATTCTACAAGTCTGTCCTAAGCAGATATACAAATCAGGGAACAAAGAAAGTCTGGCTTGAGATGCCCGGCAAAGTAGCTGTGTGAGGCGTTAAGAGTCACCCGTTGGAAGAGGATGGCAGCCGGTGCTGGAAATAGCAAACAATTTTGTTGAGTGGTTCAAGTTTAACCCTTGGTTTTATGGAAGTCAGAGGAGTGGGGAGGGAGGCAAGCTCATGTTGTTTAACTCCCTGGAAAGTGTGACCTGTTTACACAACTGCAGCTCCAATTTCTTTGTCCCAAAAGACACTGGTGGGGAGGGGGGGGGGGTGAAGGAGAAAAATAATATTCATCTCTGGAAGTTGACTTCCCAACCTTCGAACAGGTTGTCCCCTTAGCCTTGTTTACAGACCTCTCTCTGGAGGGACGGTTGCTCACCCCCCACCCACCCCCTCTTCCATGTGACAGTATGTCAGCCTTTAGGAAACACGACCCTCTTCCCAACTGATTCTGCCAGCCGAAGCAGCACATGTGACTCTCTGAGATAAATTATAAATAGACAAGAGGCAGACAAAGTGCAGAAACCCAAAGACAGCCTTCAGAGCCGACACACAAAGCACTGTTCTAGAAGAACCCAGGTTGGTCTGCCCCAGAAGAAGACCGTAAGACGTTTCCTGTGAAGCCTCCGCTAAGGATTTAATTGGGAAGCACTAAACGGAACAATGGATTACCAGTCGAGCATCATTCGGGACGCTAACCCCATGGAGAACCTGGAGAAACAGTTGATCTGCCCCATATGCCTGGAGATGTTCTCCAAGCCCGTGGTGATCTTACCCTGCCAGCATAACCTCTGCAGGAAATGTGCCAATGATGTATTCCAGGTCAGTATGCATCCTAACGTTGTCCAAGGTGGGTAACGGTGTGGGTATATTTTACAACACTGTGCATTTGATAAGTATCAAACCACTAATGTTGGGGTGCTACTTGGAGAAGATCTGCAGGGTTATGAGGGTGGAACAGGTGGAACAGCAGCAGGTTGCCAACATTATACATCTATATCATATATAGTGAACAGTGCTCTCTATCATGATGGCATTATCTTCTATTCTGTAAACCCCCCCACCCCATTCTCTGTACACAACCCCCTCCGAGAAATCAATTTGTCAAATGCACTTTTCTAGTTGAAACAAGAATGCTTTTCGACCCAATCTCAGCGCTGGAATCCTGGAATTTTCAGAGTGGGGAGCCATGTTAATCTATTGCAGCAAAAAAACCAATAAAGAATCTTGTGGCACCTTGAAGACTATCTCATGTATCAGCTTTCGTGGGAGTTGTAGGCCAAAATCAGCTTTCGTGGGAGTTGTAGGCCAAAAACATCTGGGGACCCAAGGTTGGAGAACACTGCCTTAAGATATGGAGTGGAGACTTGGAGTGGGCAGCCCATCAAATAGAGCAGTGTTCTCCAACCTTGGGTCTCCAGATGTTTTTGGCCTACAACATCCTGAAATAGAGGATGCCTTCAAATACAGCAGGACTATCCTCTGTAAAGTAAGAGACACATGGCTGCCCTAAAGAAGCAGTGGGAAATGAATGCACCGCATTTGAGAAACTCATTAGCAGAGTTGTAGAAAATTACAACAAGAAAACGAGAATGTAGCTAACTTTAATTAACACTTAGGTCAAATCAAACAAAATGGTCATAACTGTGAAATATTGTTCACTTTTAAAAAATTTTTTATGGTGCCATACACAGCCTGAGTTCATGCATGCCACGGCTCTCGTCCCCTTGACCATTCAAACACAGAGACAAAGATTTTGATTCCTGGGGAACACACTTGAACCAGTTCACAAGAGGATCGGTTCCCTTCCGCAAGAGGCACTCCTCCAGCTAGCGACCAGCTGATAAGGGCACCGGTCCCTCAGGGCCTGTTCTGCTTGTGACGCAAGTCTTCTCAAACTATGTTGACTGTTGTTGCTGGACCTCCAAGGCAACAAAATAAGGAGAGACAGGAAGGAAAGCCCAGGGGCAGAGATGATAAATTGGATTCTGTTTGCTGGAGGAGAGATGAAAGTTTTCCAAAGGTCTTATACTTTGGCAGGCAATTGGGGGTCGGGGGTCGGGAGTCAGGGTCAGAGGTGCCTGTTGAAACTGAAGCCAGACCTATCATTGATTGTTTATAACCAAGGGCTTCTTCTCACAATGGTGGCCGCTTATGTGTCAAAAAAGAGGAAATGCATCACACACACATCCTTAAAAGCACACGTTTCCCTACAATTTTACACATGCTAATTTGAATGTATAGATGCACATTTAGATGCAATTTTAATTGCATTAAATGATAAATGCAATACAGATCTCACCATAATGGAGAAGACGGTGACCAGGTGACTTGTTGCCTGCCGGCTCAGTCTGCTTGTTCACATGCAAAATGTTGATAGGCAACTTCAAGGTTCCTTCCTGCTGCTCTCCCTTTTTCCGGTCCTTTATCTTTAAACTGGACTTGAACTGGGCAGTCTTTCAAACAGAGGATACCTTGAAATCATGTCCTCCGATGGGCCTTCAAACAGAGGACTCTCCTCTGTAAGGTAATACGCATGACCCACCCACCCCCACTTCTCACAAATTGGCTTCCTCCAGACCAGTGTTCTCCAACCTTGGGTCCCCAGATGTTTTTGGCCTACAACTCCCAGCATGCCCCAGCCAGCATAGCTGGCTGGGGGTTGTAGGCCAAAAACATCTGGGGACCCAAGGTTGGAGAACACTGCTCCAGACAGATATCACTTCCATGTAGGAAAACCCAGCCACGTCTACAAACACTTGTCACTTGTTACATTTTTAAAAACAAACAAACATGGGATTAATATCCTCATGGAGGAGAACCATCTTGTGGGAAGAGGTTTGATGAGCCACTTCTGGAAATGGAAGGTTAGGGGAGGCTGATCCAGTGGACAGTGTCGATGGGCAAGAACTTGTGGTCTTCACAAGATGCACATCTTGGAATCCAACCAGTGTCTGGTTTGGACTTTTGCCACGGAGCCCTACCCGTTAGACTGAATGATACAGTCATCTCAGGCAGCAGACCTGGGATTAGTTAATAGGTGAACATAAGAAGAGCCCTGCTAGATCAGACCAAGGGTCCATCTAGTCCAGCATTCTGTTCACACAGTGGCCAACCTGCTGCCCCCGGGATCCCACAAGTAAGACATGAGTGCAACAGCACACACACCCCACCCATGTTCCCCATCAACTGCTATACATACTGCCTCTGATACTGGAGGTAGCATATAGCCATCAGGACTAGAAGCCTGATGAAATTCCCTCCATGAATTTGTCCAATCCCCTCTTAAAGCCGTCCAAATTGGTATGTTGTGTACATTTTTCCTAGGGGCCATTTGCTAGAGGAGGAGAGTTCTGATGCAACCTTTTCCAGTGTGGTGTGCTTCCTGATGTGTTAGGCTACAACTCCCACCACCCCTCAGGCAACCATGTTGGGAGTTGTAGTCCAACACATCTGGAGGGTACCATGCTGGGAAAGGCTGGTCTATAAAGCTAGGCTTTTACCAGCACAAATTCATGGCTCTGGTTAATACCTGTAGCACAGCAGTGTAGAACATCAGGCCCGGCAGGGCCCCCCCAAATCTGCCCCTCCAGGGGTCCCAATCCAGCTCTCCTGGGGGCCCCAGAAGGCCCCACCCCCTTTCCCCAGACCACTGATCATTTGGTGGTTTCCTGGCTCTTGTGCATTCCCCCCTCCATTCAAAAAGGTTGACGTGCCTCTCCTAAGGTGTAGTTTGCCAGCAGTAAGAGCTTTAAGCTAAGATATGCTGGTACCTTTGGTCTTTGCCGCCGCCCCTCCCGGAATCGGAATGCATCCCCGAGAGCTTCTCTGAAATGAACTGAACCGTTTGCAAGACGGAAACTAACCCGTCCTTCAAATGTAGTAGGATCTGTGCTGAGCTGTACATGGCAGCTAACAGCCTGTTTCTATGGAGGCTTGCCCTAAACCAGTGTTCTCCAACCCTAGGTCTCCAGATGTTTTTGGCCTACAACTCCCAGCATGCTGGAAGTTGTAGGCCAAAAACATCTGGGGACCCAAGGTTGGAGAACACTGCCCTAAACCCTTTGAAATCTGCACAGGATCTGGCTGACAATTGATCAAGGGCTTGAGGGAGGCAATTTCTCTCATGGCCCTGATTTGCAGGAGGATGAGGATGCACAAAAGAAAGCCTTTCTTCACACCACACACGGAGTTCACACCACCACAAGATGGCCACTTAAAACAACAACAACCCACAAATGCATAGAGGATACATTTAATCAGTGCCTATTATAGCCATGACAAGTGGGGCCTGCAACACAAAGTTGCAGTGTGGAGTGCTCCTGTTCCAGCCAGTCAGCCATGCCTTCATCCGGGATACTCCATTCCGTTCCCCTGAGTGGTGCTGCTGTTTTGGCTACATAAGGACTGGCACTCCTAGAACGGAGATTGTTATTAGTGTGCATGGTGTAGGGTGGCCATGTGTCCTACTCTACAGGGGACAGTCCTCTATTTGAAGGCATCCTCTATTTGAAGGGCTGTCCATTCCAAGTCTGGTTTAAAGATAAAGAACCATAAGAAGGGAAAGCAGCAAGCACACAGGACACTTGGTCACCATATTCCTCACTACGCTGAGAATTTCAGTAATTATTTCCAAATTTGCATCTACAAATAAATTAGTATACACAAATTTTCTGCAAATCTATTCCCTCATTTTCCTCTTGGTGATTCATCTCTCTCTCTCTCTCTTTTGGTAATGCTTAAGTTGACACCCTAATATGATGTTAAAATGGCATCTCCATGTTCAGAGACAGTCTACCTTCACTACTAGGGAACAAATCTCACCATGCCTACTTTTGTTGTTTCAATAGTGTTTGTCTGGCCAGTGTTGGAAATGGAATCTTTCCAGAGCCAAGCTGAACTTTGGTCTCATTCTGCAAGGCTATTCTTTTGCTCTTATGTACATAAATTAGGGATAAATAATCATATATATATATATATATATATATCTGCTTCAGCATCTCTCTCTCTACAGGGCCATCTAGGGTTCAGAGGCCATCTAAACAGATGCACAAACTATCCAAATAAAAATCAAGCAAGGTAGTACACATCAAATTAAAAGCTTCGTTTTCACCACCAAAATCCAGCCCCGAGAGAAAAGTGCCGTTGTAATGGTTCCCAAACAAGGCTCGGGTCGGAGCATTTGTTTGGTTCATTGATGTTGGCCAGTTTTCCAGTGACAAGCTCTCTGATACAAGGGCAAAGCATGCTGGGGGATTTCCAGTCTTATCAGAAAGGACAACTATGAATCATTCTTAAGGGGGTGCTGCTTGATGGATGAGTCTAAGGATACTTACATAGCTGAGCTCTCACATCACTGTTCCCAGGCTAAGTGAGAGGTTTGGGTGGGACGGTGTGTTTGTGTGTGTGTGTGTGTGTGGTTCTTTTTGCATCTTGTCAAGATTACAAATCTTTGCCCTTATGTTGTTGATGACGTCTGTAGGCTGCTAACCCATACTGGCAAACGACCCGGGGAACCACCATATCAGGGGGACGTTTCCGCTGTCCCTCCTGCCGCCACGAGGTCATCCTGGACCGTCATGGCGTCTACGGCCTCCAAAGGAATCTACTGGTGGAGAATATCATTGATATCTACAAGCAGGAATATTCCAGGTTTGTGTGAACTGCTGCTTTCCTCTCTTCTTTGCGGGGAGCATTCTTAGCCCCGACCTTTGTGACAGAATGATCTGAAAGAGGCCAGGAGGAAGCAGTCTGTAAGTAGTGAATACATCTGGTTTCTTCTCCTTCGCCTCCAATGGAGCTTGGCTACTGTCAAGACGTTAGCCCACAGTGGGTCTTGAACCCGGCTTCTGTGTCTGGGGGGTGGTTGGCAACTGACAAGGAGTGGGAACGGACCTGGCCCTGCCTGCTCTTCTGTCCTTAGCAGCAGCATGATTTGCAGAAATAATAAACAGGCAAAGCTTCACACAGGTTGAAGAGAAAAACTTAGCACCTGCTAAATATTGTAGATCACAGTGGTGGTGGGAAAATATACAACTCCAAGAGGGTCTGTTTGAAAAGTTGGAAAACAAAACAAAAACGAAAGGCAGGGGCCAAAACCAGAAAGAGTGCAAAAAGAGAAATTAGTTCACAAAGGTGCCACTGATTAAAAAAAATATCATTTTGCACCCTGATGTTTGCAGTAAACAAATCTGAATACCGGATACTGGGAACAAACAAGAAGTCAGTGAGCTGCTGTCTCCATGGTTTACTTGTGAGCTTCAATCCGTTACATTTTGTTGCAAGCTCACCTACTTTTGCACTTTTGAGCCAGTAGGCGAACTGAAAGTCAGTTATCCTTTGACGGTCGCAGTTCTCCAAATTTTGTGAAGGAGTTCTCCCATTTAAAAAAAAACACATGGGTACTACAAGCATGTGTATATTAAGGAAATGTGCACACAAAAAGTATATACTGGTGCAAATAACATTAAAATGCATTCTGTTAGGAAAATTGCTTGCAAAAGAGTTCTTTATTAGGCAAGATTGCATACAAAACTGCATGTGTTAGGAAGAATGCACAGAAGAATGTGTACAAATTTTCATGTGAATGTTTAAAAAAAGATTCTCAAAGTTCAGGATGAACTGAACTTAAGACTGGGAAAATTCTCAGTTCATGACAAACCAAATTTAAGACTGGAAAAATGTCAAACTGAGAGAAACTGAAATTGGCAGATTCTGCCATTCCTCCATAGTTATTTGGTTGGCTATCGTTGGAAACACTAGATCAGTGTTCTCCAACCTTGGGTCCCCAGATGTTTTTGGCCTACAACTCCCAGCATGCCCCAGCCAGCATAGCTGGCTGGGGCATGCTGGGAGTTGTAGGCCAAAAACATCTGGGGACCCAAGGTTGGAGAACACTGCACTAGATCATCCTTTCCCAAATGTAGGTCTTCAGATGTTGTTGGACTACAACTCCCATTACCCCGGAGCCATCAGCCCCCACCACCAGTGGGGATGATGGGAGTGGCAGTCCCACATTTCCGAGGGCAACAGGTTGAGAAAGGCTGCTGGAGTGGAAACCAAACCAACACACATCCACTGTCAAATCCATTTCCATTCAGGGACATGAAATTTTGATGGCTTAGAGAGGTGTCTGAATATAGGAGGGGAGGTGCTGCTCATGATACATTGAGGGTAGGTATCATCATAAGTCCTCCCCAGAAGGGGGGGGGGGAAATAGCATTGGCTTCCCAAAATAAAACCAATGGCGCTGCATAGACCGAGCTAGCTTCTCGGACCCTTTGGCACACACCGAAGCAAGGTCTAAACATAACCTCAGTGAGGAGGTTAATATTAGAGATGGGGTGGGAGTCTGTCCAGTTCGTACTGTACATAAGAGATGCCCATTACCTTCACGCCAAATCTGTCTCACCTGTGATGACTCTGATGGGCTGAGTTTTTGACCCGCAGAATCGCAAACTGTTGAGGGGCTGTCGACAATGAGAAAGTAGGCCTCAGTCACTTGAACAGCAGTGGATTCAGTTTAACGAAGCCACACGTTAACTCTGGTTTCATTCTCTCTCACACACGGAGAGATAAAGAAATGAGAAGAGGGCAGCCTAAGCCAAACTGGTGCCCTCCAGATGCGTTTGACTGCAAGTCCCATCATTCCCAGGCCCAGCCACCATGACTTGCAATCCACTTCGCTCTGCTGTCTCTCTCAACGGCCCAATTTGCTTCTCTCGTGGTTTTTTCCAGCCGGCCCCTGAAGAAGGGAAACCACCCGATGTGCAAAGAACACGAAGACGAGAAGATCAATATTTACTGCTTAACCTGTGAGGTGCCCACCTGCTCCATGTGCAAAGTCTTTGGGGCTCACAAAGACTGCGAAGTGGCAGCCCCTTCAAAGCGTCTTTCAGGGACAAAAGGTACAAGCGAGCCAAAGCCCCGCTATTTTGTGACTTTCTGCCCCCACCCCCATGAACTCTTTCCCATGTCGGCTGGTCTGCAGAGGAACGCCTAAGCATCTGCCATGGAAACTCTGCATGTTGTAGAGCAGCCTTTCCCAACGGGCTGGACTACAGCTCCCATCATCCACAGTGCACTGGCTCTGGGTGATGGGTGCAGTAGTCCCACACATCTGGAGGGTGTCAGGTTCGGGAACACTGTTATGCAGAGGTTTGGGAGGGCATGTTCTATTCTGGGTGCGCACTTTGCTCATGTTGGGGGACTGGCTGGCTCTGTTGGCCTTCCCTGTCCCCAAGCACGAAATGAAAATGCACCCCCAGAACATATCAAATCTAACTGAGGCTGCACAGTAGAGGGGGAAATGGGCTGCGTGGCAGTACAGATGTTTTACCCTCAAACATTTTCAGGGAAGACGGTATGCCTTCAGGGGTGTTGGAAAGGTGTCCCCTCCCCTCCAACAACAATACCCTATCTTCCATTTTTCAAGTGTTTTTATAACCTGTTTGCAGTAGTGTCACCAAAAAGAGAGGGAATGCATCACCCAAAAAAGATGCAAAAGAGGAGAGTGATTTGCATAACACTTGCATTGCATATGCTAACTTATATGGATAAATGCACATTTAGAAATAATTGCTGTACTCCAAATAGAAATACAATACATCTCACCATAGTGCGGCCAAGTGCTCTGCGTGCCTGTTCAGTTTGCTGTCCAGGTGTTCAGTGTGGATGGGCAGCTTCAAGGCCCCGGCCTGCTCTCTCTCCTTTGGGTTCTTTATCTTTAAACTGGACAGTCCTTCAAATAGAGGACACCTTCAACTAGAGGACTGTAAAGTAGGAGACCTGGTCACCCTAGTTTGAAGCCATTATGATTCCTCCAATCTGCTGTTGTTTCAGTGCAGTTTTCAAAATATGCAACAGGGCTGCTTCCTTCCACCTTCACATACGATCTGCAACACTTTCAAGCAAGGGTGTGTGAAGTCGGTTTACTTTGCCCTCTCACTCTGCATGGGTGGTGGGGAGGGAACTCATGCCAATCACCAAGGCAATCAGGCCAACACTTCCTGTTTTGCTACACTGCAGTGTTTCAACCTATGAGGAAGCACTGGACCAGTTGTCTCAGCAGTGGTGACACTCACTGCTAACTTTCTGCACCCCTTTTAAGCCCCCCCCCCCGCTCCCAATTTCGCAACAACAACCACAAAAGGAGCCAAGAAGGCTTTTTTCCTGGTTCAACTTCCAAAAATACATGTGAAAATCAACTCCAAGCAGTAGGGGTTTCATAGAGTGATGTAGATTTCATAGATCATAGAGTTGGAAGGAGGCTACAAGACTATCGAGTCTTCCACAGAAGCTTGTCCACCATTTCTGATCTTCTCTGAGCAGTCTCGGAGTTTCCAGGAGCACAGTCTGAAAACCAAACCCCTGCATGGGAGCCAAATGGGGCCCATTACGAAGCTTGGCACTTTTACGCCAGGGCAAAGGCTTCCTCCACTCCTTCACCTCAGGAGGAGGGCTCTCGCACATCTTGTCGCTTGGCACGTCGATGGGCTCTCTGGGCAGGAGGGAGCATCTCCCGTTTGGGCTGAGAGGTGATTGGAGATGTTCGGATGTGCTGCGCTGTGTCTTTCAGGAATAGCCTCTGACCCCTTAACACAGCCGGTATGAATACACAGATGACTGCAGCATCCAAGCAGTCACTGGCAGGTTATATTTAGAGTCACTGAAGAGCCCCAAAGCGATGGTGGAGTCCTAGGAAGGACGTTCGTTCGTTCCCAAGCGAGCAGCTGCGAATGGGGCTGGTGATCTTTCCTTCAATATCTCGTACAGTCATGCCTTGGATTGAGAGCATAATTCGTTCCGGAAACGTGCTTGTAATCCAAAACACTCTTATATCAAAACGAAATCCCCCCCCCCCAATGTGTACAGAGATTTTTAATTTAAGCCGCACTACAGTACTTGTATTGCAAGACGTCGCTTGTATATCAAGTAAAAAATAAATAAATAGATATTTAAAAATTGCTTGTCTGGCAAAACGCTCTCAAACCAAGTTACTTGCAATCCAAGGTATTACTGTATGCGGTCTTTCTAGGAGCCTAGTTGTTGCTGTAGCAGCAATCAGCGATTCTTCATGCTGCCTTTATTCCTCCATAAGCAGCCCCGCAGATTTGAAAAAGCAAAAGCAGGAGAGGTGGAATCCTTGCCACACTGTCATCAAATTAGAGTGGCCATGTATCCCCTTTTACAGGGGACTGTCCTCTATTAGAAGGTCTCCTCTGTTTGAAGAGCTGTCCTGTCCAATTCCAGTTTGAAGATAAAGAACCATCAGAACTGTTGCCCATCCGCAGGGAGCACTTGGGGAGCAGCAGACTGAAGAGGCAGCAGGCAAACAGCTCACCTGGTCACAGTAATCAGCACTAGGGTGAGATGGGTGGGTTATATTTCTATTTAAATCATAATTATTTCTAAATTTGCATCCATGCGTAAAAAGGAGGACATTTTATGCAAATAGGTGTCGTTTTTTGCTCTCTCTTTTTGGCTATGCATTTCCTCGTTTTTTGGCAATTCGTCAGTGGCAGCCCTAAATCAAAAGGAAAGGGGAGAGATCCACATGCTCCACTAGCCACCCACCTCCGAGTGATACACTGAATTAGGGCCATCCAGTTGGCTTGTTAACAATATGGGTTGATTGGATGTGTGTGTGAAAGGCGCAAGTTGGCGTACACTGATAAGCGGCTGCGCAATCGCTTCCCCACAATTCAACTCACACTTCTCCCACCCCAAAGCTATCAGAAAGCGAGTTCAAGCGTTGGTGTGAGGAATGTGCGTTGAGCTCTGAGCCACAATCATTGTGACAAAAGAATTACACCAAGGCCAGTTTGCACAACCAACTGGTGCTGCTGGACTGTACACACAGCATGTTGTCAGCATGAGTGCCAGTTCAGAAAGCCATCTCAGCCCCTGGCACATCCAGTTTTGAGCCAGCCTGAGCCAAGCAGTCGGGTGTCAAAAGACCAGGGCTTTTTTTCTGGTGGAACTCACCGGAACTGAGTTCCAGCACCTTTTCTTCTATTAATTGCATTACAATTTAATCGCCATCTACTCCCGAGGAAATGTAATCCAAGAGTTCCGGTACCCTTTTCTCCAGAAAAAAAGCACTGCAAAAGACAATGGGTGGGTTCGGAGGACACACACGACAACCCACACTGCGGAACAAGCCGCTGCAGTTGATCGCTTGAGGGCCCGTGCTGTGCCTGACGGATGATCAGGCACATTGTGGGTCCTTGCCCCCTATCCCAGGGGACACTGCGGAAGCACACACCCCCCCACTGCCATGAGCCATTTTCGGCTGGCCATGGCTTGACTTCCCCCTTTAATTTTTTTTTTTTGGAGGGAGGCAGGGAGATCATGAAAGCCAGCTGCCAAGCCAGCTTTTGCGATCCCCATGTGGGCATCTACAAGCTGCCCCTCCAAGGAGCCCCCCGCAGTGCTATTATCTTGGGGACACTTGCAAAAGCAAGGGGACCCTTGGGACATGTGATCACCCCTCCAAAACACACACACACACACACACCAGGGATCCTGCTGGAAAGGGTGGAAATTGAGGGGGCTGGCCCACCCTTTTCCACATGACCCTTGGGTTTTTTGGGGGGACCTCATGTGCCTCTGGGCTATCCACACTTGGAAAAGTGAGGGCAGCCCAGGGGCACATGAGCACCCCCACCAAAAACCTGAGGATTCTGCTGCAAAGGGTCCTTTCTAGGGCCCACCCCCCTTTTTTTAAATGCTTGAAAAGTAGATTTTGCCAAGTGCTACGATGTTCATTTTTGGCATGCATACAGTGAACCTTCCAGGAAGTGTATATGCCCATTTCAGCATGTGATGAGAAGTCCGCAACAGACAGACTAAAATCACATGTCAGTCATTGGCTGAAAGGATCATGCAAGCAGGACTTCAGATGCCACCAAGTCGATGGTATATTGAATCTTCAGGGATGGACAAGAGGGCATGGAGAATGGGAGTTGCACACTACTATCCCATGGTCCAATCATGGCACAAGCAGCAGCCACTGGGCTCATCTTCCTAACAACGCCCTCTGTTTCTTTAGGAAGTCCAGCCTCACTATTTCAAATGTCCACCAGGGCTGCCAGACATGATACAAAAAGAGAAAGGGATGGGGAGGGCAGAGGAAAACAAGCACATCCAGGCAATCTTCGTATTGCAAGTCCCCCCTGAATTGTAGCACTCCCCTTTGTCTCCCCAGTTGGATCTTCTATTTCCACAGCCATCCTCCTCGACTCTCCCCATTGCCCAGAGAAAAAACCACACAGTTTGCCCTCTCACTCAATGGGAGAAGGGGGCCTATGATTCCAAATCTATTTTTATCCTCTTCCCTTGCAGACCGAACTGACCAACTGCATCTCTATGCTGGTGGCAGGCAATGACAGAGTCCAGACTATCATCAACCAGCTGGAGGAGTCGTGCAAAACCACCGAGGTGAGGAATGCAGCAAATGGCTGAGCCCTACGAAATCTGAGCGGCGGAAGGGAAACCCAACCCCAGGCAGCGGTGCAGGTGCTGGCAGGGAGGCACAGTCTGAACTGCTAAAGCAGGGCCGGGAGAAGTCTACTTAATTTAGATCAGCCTTCCTTCTCCAACCTGGGGCCCTCCAGATGTGTTGGACTACAACTCCCATCATCCCCAGCCAGTGGCCGGAGGGTGCCGGGTTGGGGAAGGCTGATTTAGATCTATGCCCGGGGTGCAGGGAATTCAGTATCCCAGTTATATGATTAGAAAACCAGGTACAGCACAGTGGGTAAGGGACTAACCAGTGGTTCCCAACCTTGGGTCCCGTCCCCCCCCCCGATGTTGCTGGACTACAGCTCCCAGCATACCCTGCCAGCAAGGCTAATGACAAGGGGTGCTGAGAACTGTAGTCCAGCAACATCTGGGAACCCAAGGTTGGGAACCACTGGACTAAGCTATGGATCAGGAAGTCCCTTGTTCAAATCTCCCCCCCCCCCCCGCGAACTCACTAGGTGGCCTTAAGCAAGCTGCTCTCTCCCAGCCTCAGTCCTCGGCTGATTTACCTTACAAGGCTGTTGTATGGATTATTTCTAGATAATGCATATCAATAAATTCGAAAGCATATTTAAAAACCAGATAAAACAACGTAGCACTAGCCAACATAAAGCATAACGGGAGAGAGGAGTGTATTGGCCATTGCGCAGGTCAAAGGTGCAACAAAATGAGCATGGGGGGGGGGGCTCGGTGGCAACACCCGGGCTCTGGAACCCCATAAAATTCAGTTGAAATTCTCTCCCTGGTGTTCCCTGAGAAGACAACACAAAATGTACTTTTCCAACAAGTGACTGTCTTAAGTCGCTGCACTTAAGTTTGTCACCATTATACTTTGCTGCTGCTGCATTTTAGTTCTATTGCTTGCTCATTTACTTGGTTTTATGCTATTTTTAATTGCCCTTTGCTTTGATTGTGATTGTTAGCTGTCCCAGAAGTCCTATTTTCGGGGACAGACTGGGCAGGAGAATCTTTTCATGAATAAATAATTTTTTAAAAAAGGGAGTCACTTTATACCCATCCAGGCCATTGGTCCATCCAGCTCCAGACCAGCAATATCTGCACCAACCTTCCCCAAACTGGTGCCCTCCAGATAAGTTGGACTGCAACTCCAACTATCCATGCTGGCTGGGGATGATGGGAGTTGCAGTCCAACACATCTAGAAGGCACCAGCTTGGGGAAGTCTGGTTACACTGACTGGCAGCGGCTCTCCAGGGTTTCAGGCAGTGACTGGGTTCAGACAACACAATAACCCCCACACAACTGTGGGTTCTTGTTGAAACGTGGGTTACCGCGTTGTCTGAACCCAGCTGCACTAACAAGCCATGGTTTGTTAACCACAAACAACCCATGAAGCAAATCCATGGTTTGTGGTGAACTGCGGGTGGTTTGTTATCTTGGCTGGGTTCAGACAACACGATAACCCATGTTTCAACAACAACCCACACTCAACCCTTGAGTGTGTGTCTTTCCCAGCCCAACCCTAGAGATGCCAGGGATTGAAGCTGGGGCCTTCTGCATGCAAAGCAGCTACAGCCCTTCCCCTAAACAAATAGTCACGCCATGTCATGTGACACCCCTCCCTGCCAGAAGGAACACGCAGCTCCAACTGACAGTTCCCTGGGGCGGGCGGCAGACTCTGGCCTCATCCATCAGCCAGAGAACCAAGGGCCACTGGGAGGCTGCACCCCCTGCCTCCTAGGAGTAACATCAGAGCAAGGGGGAGACCAACCTGGTCCCATACATCAGCTGGAGAGGGAGCAGCTGCAGGGAGCTGGTTTTGCCCTTCCCTGCCAAAAAAAAGAAAGAAAGAAAAAGAAAAAAAGAAAGAACCTATAAGAACCTTTTAAACTAAGAACTGGTGCCTGAGTTTGGCATTCTTCCTCCTCCCTCCCAATCCCTTTTCCTTTTGTGTCATGTCTTTTAGATTGTGAGCCTGAGGGCAGGGACTGTCTTATTATTCATCTGTGTAAGCCGCTCCGAGAGCCTTTTCTGGCTGAAGAGCGGGGTATAAATGCAATAAATAAATAAATACATGTATGAATGAGTGTCTTCCTTCCTTCTTTCCTTCATTTCTTCTCATTCCCTGGCAGGAAAACAGCCGACTGGTCAAGCAGGCCTTGTGTGAGAAGTTTGAAGCCCTCATTGCCGTCTTGGAGGAGAAGAGGAGCGAGCTGCTAGAGCGCATCTCCAAGGAGCAAGAAGAGAAGGTGGGGTTCATGCAGAACCTCATCCACCAGTACAAGGACCAGCTGGAGCAGTCTAGCAAGCTGGTGGAGTCAGCCATCCAGTCCATGGAGGAGGAGGCAGGGGCCGCCTTCCTCGTGGTGAGCCAAACTGCTATATATATATATATATGCTACTAGGGAAAGGCAAGCAATGGCCAACTGTTCTTACTCTTCTGGCTGAAGACTGGGACCAGGCGGCCTTTCTCCTCCCTTCCGCGACTACAGGGTGGCTTAGCACAGGCCTCCACAAACGTCACACCGGCAGGATTTATTTTTCATCCCTTGAGGGGCAGCAAGCAGGCTGGAGTAGAGGATGATGGGAGTTGCAGCCCAACACATTTGTTGGAGGGCACCTTAGGGCAGTGTTCTCCAACCTTGGGGCCCCAGATGTTTTTGGCCTACAACTCCCAGCATGCTCCAGCCAGCTATGCTGGCTGGGGCATGCTGGGAGTTGTAGTCCAAAAACATCTGGGGCCCCAAGGTTGGAGAACACTAGAGAATACATATGGGTTGCTTCTGCACTACTGCCCTTTAGCTCTGACGAGGCCTTGCTTTTCCATAATCATATGGAAGCAGAATTGAAAGGGTGGATCCACATGGTCCTTAATATAGCACTGTTGTGAAGGATCACTAACAGGATCCTTTGCGTGAGTTCGGCGCTTAACGGGTTAACCGGCACTGAGTTACAGCCCGTACGAGCGCTGGCGATCACCCACGAGGCTTTCGCGCACAAGAGGAAACCGAAGCCCTTTAAATGACCAAATAAGGCTTTTATTTGTTTACACAAAACAAAGATTGGAACTAACAGCTCTCCAGGAATACTACAATGTCAACACAACCTTAGTTGACCCCTGCGTTTATCAATTAAACAGGCTCCTAGGCTAGCGGATTGAATCTGGTCAATTACCTCAGATCAGAGACTCTACGCTTAGTCAGTTTCAGCCTGGCTCCGGGTCGGCCGATCCGGGGATGAGAATGGCTTACTCAGGCTGCCGCTTGGAGGACGAATCTGGCCCCGAAGTACCCTGGGTTCCCAACAACCCTTTTCCGGAAGGGAGAGGGGTTTTCTACCCCTGAGTTCCCGCTCTCCCCGCCCTCCAGGTCAGGTGGGGGCTTATGCCTGCCCCTTCGTTTCAGGTGGGCTTATTCCTGCCCGGGAAGAAGGTGACATACTAGTACTTTGCAGCTCTTTGAGACTGCCCTGATAGTTTGATGGCTCTTGATGGTCCTTCCTTGGTTTTGTGGATCTCCACCGAGACTCTTCTTTGTTGGGGATGACGGTCTGTCTGCTACTTCTCCTATGACTTCATCCCCCTTTCCTTGCCCCCTCCCTTGGGCGAAGACAGTGTGTGTGTGTGTGTGTGCAGACTTGTGTTGGGCTTTCTCCACAACTGTATTATCCAGAAATGGCCATCCCCAGGGCCAAGATCCTTCTATAATATTTATTCACCAGTAAGTGTCATTTAACAAAGGTCACCTGCAACATTAATTAGTAGCATCCTCCGTGCAGCTTCTGTCTCTATTATTGCTTCCTGTTTACTGTGGCTGGAGGGGATTAGTGATGAATTGCCCCTTAATTAGTCAACTTCTATTCTCCATCTGGGTTTTAAAATTAGTTAATTAAGTATATTTATTTCCACCATGTATACCCTGTATGTTCATTGCCAATCCGCGTTTCTGGGTTACGGTAGTTTAGAAACAAAAATGTTAAAAGTATTAGTTTCCTTTCATTCTTTTTTTTTTCTTTTACAGAAAATAATGTTAGATAGCTATAAATGAAAGAAATAAAAGGGGGAAGAAGAAAAGGAAACCAGTAATTAAAGCCCCTCCCCATGGGTATCAGAAGATGACAAATGAAGGGGCAATTCATCACTAATCCCTCAACCACACTGAACAGGAAGAAATAAAAAGGGCAGAACCTGCCAGGAAGAGGCTAGTAATTAAAGGTGTACGGGTGCTTAGAAGCCTCAATTGTGTTTTGCCTGTCCACACCGCATGGGCTGACACTGCATTTGCGTTTTATTGCAAAAGCATCACCACAGTTCAGGTCTGAAAAAAATACATAGCACAGAAAACACTGGAATGCAATGATTTGGCAAATGTGTTGTATGAATTCTCCATAATGCATGAGTGAACAAAGGGTGGTGATTCAAGGGGAGAAAAATGTCTAGTGTGAAATAACGAAGGACTGGGTATTGGAGGACTGTGAGCCCTGGCAGCGGCCCATTTCCGCTGGGTGCTGCTGACACTAGCCACAGTTGAGAGAAAAAAAAGTCCAAAATAATACAAAGCAAGTCCAAGGCATGGGTAGACTTGAGTGGACATCTTACAGAGCCAAGTTCAACTCTCCACCTGCTTTTTAAGACAGCATAAGTTCCAGTCTTGCCCCTTGCACGGGTCAGGCAGGGGACCCAGTGGGGGCTGCAAAACTCCCCCTGGCAGGCTACATGCTCTGCACCCCTCCTCTCAATAATAGGTCCAAATACTTTTAATCTAACCCCTTAGCTTTTATATGTCATTTTGCTTACACTATCACCAAAATCCCTGCAGCAGCCCTGTAAGGTAGGCTAGTATTACAGATAGAGGTCTGAGGCGGAGAGATAGTACTTTAGGGCACAATCCTATGTATGTTTAGATAGAAAAAAGTCCTACAATTCCCAGCATGCCCCAGCCAGCAGAGGACTGCGCCCTTACGCAGAGATTCCTACAGACACCATGCAGAAGTGACATTTGAACAGGGGACTATCAGCCACTATGTAACCATAATTCTGCTCACAGTGAGTGTCAGTTGTTGCTCTAATTCCACAACATAGGATTGAGGAGACCCAAGTTGACTGTGGACTAGTTACTACTATCACTCAGTCTGACCTACCTCAAAGTGTTGTTGTGAGGATAAAATGGGATGGGACAACCAGGTACTTTTTGTAACTCCTTGGAGGAAGGTTGGGATATCATTGCAATCAATCAACCCAAGTAATACTTGAGATGCTTCTACTGACTGTGCCAATTTTAAACTGAACCGTCTTTATGCACTAATGATCTCTCTCTCTCTCCTTTTCTCGTTCCAGACTGCCAAGCAGCTCATTAAAACGTAAGTTCTGAGACTTATTTTTCTAAATTGCAACTTCCGTGTGCAAATGGTATTATAGTTGTTCTCAATGACAAACACAGAGACAGGGGTACGAATAGGAAGGCCCCTCTGGCTGAAAACTTATAAATACAAGGCTTCATTTCAAAGCTGACTAGCTTTGAATGGGCTGTGTGCTATTCTGTTGGTTTCTTGAGTTGCAATAATCCTGTGGACAGAAAGCCAGAGGCAGATGAATCATCTTAGAGATGTGAAGGCCGGGGGTGGGGGGTGGGGGGGACAACAGAAAAATTCAGGGAAAAACGGTTTTTTTCTGTTTTTTTTCTGGAAACAAAAATGGGGGGGGTCCTGAAAAAACAACACACCCTGTTTCCCCCCAAATTTTTCTGAATTTTTTTCTGGGCCTTCACATCTCTAATTATCATAGTGTGCTGTGTGAGAACTTGGCCAAATTGGACCCTTTTTACGGCGTAACTTTTCAAGCACTTTGAGTGCCTGAACAGACACCTGCTCTATCTTAGCACATGACAAATTCATTTATTTGTATTTATTACCTGATTTTACGCACTGCGTTTTAGGGCATAATTGCCCCTTCAAGGCAGGGTACCAGATTTCTTAAAATACAATCATTGTCATCACCATCATGGCCAATGGTCAGGGATGATGAGAGTTGTAGTACATCAACATATGGACGGCCACAGGTTCTCCACGTCTGGTTTATAACAACATATAAAACAACATAATGCAAGCTGTCAAAAAACAACAGAATAAGTATTGGTAAGATGCCGAGAGACACACTAATAGCAGGGGGAAAACGAAATTGTTTCCCATTCTGTTTTCTCCCTAGAATTGTGGATGCATCAAAGGGAGCTCAACTGGAGAAAATTGAGCAAGGTTTTGAAAATATGGAGTATTTCACTGTAGACCTGGAAAACGTCACGGAAGTCGTGAGAGGCATTGACTTTGAGGCAGGTATGGTAACTTGGCACCCTTGCAGTGTGAGAAACGATCATTTGAACTCCACGTTGCTAAATAAATTAGGACCCAGTAACATCTGTGAAAAATAATAACAAGCTTCCCACATCCTCACCTGTGGCTAAAGTCCACTGTTTTTATACTGCAGATGCCGTGCATTCGAACGTTACAACGTAGGCCTGGATACTGCCACTAAGCGATTTCTTTCTCGTCCCTAGTAATAGCACATGAGTTGCATACAGAAGATCCCTGGTTCAATCCTCAGCATCTCCAGTGCAAAAAGGGTCAGGTCGGAGGAAATGTAGAAATCCCCTGCCCGAGACCCTGGAGAACTGCTGCCAGTCAGAGCAGATCATACTGGGTTAGATGGACAAATGGTTTGATCTGCCAGTCAGAGCAGACAATATTGGACTAGTCCAGTGTTCTCCAACCTTGGGTCCCCAGATGTTTTTGGCCTACAACTCCCAGCATGCCCCAGCTGGGGCATGCTGGGAGTTGTAGGCCAAAAACATCTGGGGACCCAAGGTTGGAGAACACTGGACTAGACGGACCAATGGTCTGACCTTCCTAACTCAAGCCTTGATGTCAGAAGTGTCCTTAAGCAGGTGGCTTCTTGGTAGAAAATGTGGTTCTACAATTCCTGAATTGTTTCCTCCCCCCCTTCCTTTTTAAGATGAAGATGACGAAGAGCTGAACGAGGAAGAAGAAACAGAAGAGGAGGAGCCTCAAGTCCGGAACGTGGATGGTACGTACAAAAAAAGAGCAAGCATTGATAAAAGGGGGGGGGGGGAGAGAGATGACTGTCCTGATGAAATGTTTTAACTGGGCTGTTGAAGGTGATTCACATTCTCATGAGGCGAGGATCAATCTAGCTGGAACCACTGAAAATGGCATTTGAACACTGGTGCGCACGCACATGAAATGGTACTGTGTGGGGATGGTATGTTGAGTTCTACCCTTCCCTAGCATGTACGTATCTTGTGCCGTGACTTCATCAGGTTGTGACTGCCCCATCCGCCGCTTCCCACATTGTTGGCTACCACTGATGGAGGCGGGGAGATTTCCAGCGCGACGGATCATGAGGCCATGTCACAGGGGTACTGCTTTCAGTGGCATGGCACATAACAGACCAGCAGGGACACTGGAGTTCTCTTATCACTTCTTGGGGAAATCTTCTATAAAGCATCTGGGAGCTGGCTACTGTCAGAGGCAGGAGACTGGGGTAGATGAACCATTGCTCTAACCCCCTGAAGTTTGTTCTTCTGCTTTGAAACGGATGGGTGAACTCTTCTGGATAAACTAGCTTCTGCCTGCCCAAGAAATATTCAGGCTTATTTTATTTTTGTCTGATAAATACTTATCATTAGCTATAGGTTCATCATTATAAAAGCCACCTGAAGAACATTGTGGTTGAGCTATTATATTAATGCATATTGTGAAGGAAGGGGAGCTGGCTGGCGGACTCTACCAACCAACCCCTTACTCTAGATCAGAGATCCCAAGGTGCAAGACTGCCAGCCTTAGCTCTGCAGTCCTGACTTGGCTCTCTCAGGGACTTGCCCTTGCCTATACCCTGGATTTAGCGCTGAACCACAGAGCAACCACAAACGCCATGCGGGGTAAAACCAAGAAGGTTTATTCAGGTAAACAGATTACAACAAAGGGCGGGAAATGAGGGAAGGAGAAAGGTAGGGAGACACTTTGGTATACACAGTAGAGCTACAAAACAACAAAGCTGGTTCCTTATCATCATCATCATCATCATCATCATCATCATCATCATCATCGGCCTTTCACAAAGGCTCCATGGACTTTGAAGAAGCCCGAGTGCAAGGTGAAAGGGAGAAACTAAGCGAAAAGCACGTCAAACGAATCCTTTACAGGACCATCTTCCATCTGGTAACGTGTCCTCACTGTGGGAAGCTGTGTGGATCTAGAATGTGGATCTAGAATTGGCCTCCACAGTCTACACAATCTTCTTTAGAATTTCCTCCTTTTATCCTGGAAGACAATCTTACTGGGTGATCACCTGATGATGATGATGATGATGATGATAAAACAACAAAGCTGGTTCCTTATATCTCCCAGGCACTCACTTGCCCTGGGGCTGGGTCTTCTTCAGGGCTTGTTTCAGCAAAGCCCTATTACATGTGCAGACCACCACACCCACCCTAAGGTCTGGGATGGGTGGCCCTCTTCAGGGCTTACCTCAGCCAAAGCCCTCATTCAGCTAATTTCACCAGGAGCCACCTGGGGCTGGATCCATGAGGTCAGTCCGAAGACCTGAACCTCCACGCAGCTTGCTGCCCATGATCAACAACCAAGACCAGAAGCCACAGCTGGCAATATAGATTCTTTCCCCCCCCTCCTCTTTTCAGTAGCTCAGCTGTCTTTAGCCAATCAGGATGAACTTCACCTGGCCCAGGCAGAGGGGAGGGGTGACTCATCACTAGTGGGCTTTATTTGCATACTAAAGGGCCTGGTCAGGTAGACATCAGCCTGTGAGGCGCCCCGGGCCCCATCAGACAACTTATGCACATTTCGCCCCCTCCCAGCCCTTGTGGAAAAATCGATTTATTGCCTTGTGTTTTGAAGAGGTTTTTAGAGAGGAAAGTTTATTAGTGAATTCACGGATGGCATCTGAGCACAGTCAGGAATGCCAACAAGAACACAAGGGAGACACTTTTATTTATACTAAATAGTATTATGTAGAGGTCAGGTGATAATTGAGCCAGTACAGGAAACAGAGACAATGTAAAAGGAGACATTTAAACAAAAACAGGTATTGCCAATCTTTTAGCCATCATACTAATCAGTAGTCTTTTTTAAGGTGATAATTTTAAAGTGATAATGGCTCACAGTACTTTTAGCATAAGGAGGAAAGAGGCTTAGGCAAACCAAAGATGGGTGATTCGCTCTCTGACATGTCAGGACATGTTTTTGGAAGGTAGAAGGAAAGGTCTGATTTGCCCTTAGCTGGGATTACCTGGTTTACACATGAGGAGGTATAAGGTGCGCGGGGGGGGGGCATCAGACAACCCATGCACACCTCGCCCCCTCCCAGCCCCCAGCTGGGACCACCTGGCCTACACATGAGGAGGTGTGCGTGTGGTGCAGGCTTTTTCCTCCACACATCTATATATTTCAGTTTTTTAACAAAGCATACACACACACATGCATACACTCAGCCATTTCCCCAAGTGTTGTCTGTCATACTCCGGTGTCACCAAAGCTGAGGATAGGTAATAGTTTTTAAGAGAGCTAAAGGAGGTTAGAGAGAGGCATCACTTCACATGGAATGCATGCACATTTCTTTTGCCTCACTGTTGTCTCTGGTCAAATAGGTTTTGCAGGTTTTTGAATCAAGACAAAAACCTGCCAGACCTGTAAACCAGGGAGAAGGTAGGAGGAATACACACACACCAAAAGCAGTCATTCATCTTTCATGGCTAACTTAAGTCCCATTCATTTTGAGGGGTCTCCTCTAAGTAGGACTAATTCAACCTGAGACATATATTTTATCATGGCACAAAATCCATTCATAAGTCAACAATTTTGCCTCTTCCAGCAAATCCCTGTCCACGTGGTTCCTACCTTGTCAGTAGATTGGCTTCCTTCTAACCCTTCCTTTTGTCCTAAATTGGTCTCTTATCTCTTTCCCTTAAGTGCCTTTTCCATCTTTTTTTGTTTCAGGTCCTCAGTAACAAAGCAGGAAAAAAGAACAAATTCCAAGGAGGAAGAAGAAACTCTGCCTATACTACTAAGAGGATTTGGGGGGGAGGAAGAGGAGAAGGGGTGGGGTGGGGGGAAACCCAAAATGAATGCCCAAGGAGCAATGGAGGAGGAGGAGGAGGAGCAGGGCAAAGTCCAGCCTGGGAAGAGCCATTTGGAATGCGGAGTTCTTGCAGTTCAGAAAGAAAAACTTGCACAGAGACACTTTTATACACGGGTGCAAAATGGAACCTTTCGTACATTTTATATGTTGTGTGTTTCTTTTTTTTTTTGTACATAATTGTCATGGCACTTGATTTTGTTTTTGTAAAGAACAAATAAGCATTTCCCCCCCCCTTTTTTTTTTGCTTCAGTGCACCCTTCCACAGATTGAAGGATGTTGATTCTGATATTTAGTTAAAGCATTTCTTTGCACTGTGTAGGCAGTAGGGAAGACAGGGGAGTTTAGCATTAGACCTTAGCAAACAAAAAAGAAGAAATAGCTTTGGTTAACTTTTGGATCTAGGAGGAAGATCTGATAAAGAATATTCTCTGCCTCATTGCCTGTAGCTGAACTTTAAATATGTCTGTTGAATTTCCCCCCTCCTTTGTTGTATATAGTTACACAATAAAATGAATTCCAGTTTTATCTTGATGCCAAAAAAATCTTCTAGTAGTGATGGAGGTCGTCACTGGGCAACAACCCATGGAACTCATTGCCACAAGATGTTGGAATGACCACTTAGCGTAGATGTGTTTGTTTTTTTAAAGGATTAGCCAAAAGCATGGAGGAAAGGTGTATTATCAACAGCCATTAGCCACGATTGCTTAAAAAAAAAGAAGGAATGTCTGTATTCCGACACAGTGTACCTCTGATTGCCAGATGCTGGGGACAAACAACAGAGAATAGCTTATGCAGCTGTGGCACAACTCTGCCATTGCTTGCCAACTCGTGAAATGAAAAATCCTGGTACCCAGCTGGGTGATGCCCGGAGTGGTTGTGGGGGTAGAGTGGGAGAGGGTTGGTGCATCCTAGGGCAAGGCCCAGCACAAAAGTGGTTTATTTAAGTCAGGAGTGTGGAACCTGTGGCCCACCAGATGTTGTGGGACTCTACCACTGGAAAGGGGGCTGCTTTCCAGTTGTGGGCGGAGCCAAAGGAAAAAGGGGGTGGGGCCAAAATGCCAGCCTTTTTAAGCTTAAAGCTCTTACTGCCAGTAACTAAGCCTTAGGGCAGTGATGGAGAACCTTTTTGAGCCCGAGTGCCCAAACTGCAACATAAAACCAACTTATTTAATTTCAAAGTGCCAACACTGCCATTAAACCTGAATACCGAGGTTTTAGTTTTAGAAAAACAACTCATACAGTTGTCCGAACTAATTAACATCTTTTGTCTTTAAAGAAAAACACAATAACAGAGCTTTCAATGATACAAACAGTGTTTTGTTGGAAAAAAAATCAACTCAAAAAATTATTATAGTACTACATTGTACACATAGCCTGAAGGGAATTTATACAAACTTTTTAAATAATTAGGCACATGTATTTTTGGATAAGGGATTCTCAACTTGTAATATGATTATATGCCAGACTGAAATTGTATGGGGCAAGCTTTACCCTGCATCCTTTCCCTGCTTCTACAGGTGTCGAATTAGTAAAAGTCAACCTGTACTAGGATGAGCAAGATAAACAAGAAAACTAAACGTGCTTAACACATTTTAAACACTTTATGTCTTGGACTGCAAACACTGCATTAGGTAAAAGTTTGCATTGGGCATGCTTTTGCACAATTAATGTGATTTTTGCTATTGCATGCATGCTGATAATTTGTCAAACCTTGGCTCATACTCCGTTAGTTTGAGAGCAACACATGCAGCAAACTAAACAACACCAACCGCCAGGCCATTTAAAAAGGATTGTCATTTTTTGGTGGTTGGTTATCAAGCGGCAACTCTTAATTGCAAGGTGCCAGGAGCATCACAGGAGCAACAAGGCACAGAAGTTGTGTGGCACCTCCCCGTTCAGAAATAAACCCTTGGACATGCATCTGGCCACTGAACATTGAACACTGAGGGCGGGGAGTGGGAATCCCCTCCGTTCTGGGAACAACAGCTACAAGCAAAAAGAAACCAGCAGAACAGGGTGAGGAATCTGTGACTCTCCAGGTGTTGGTGTACTCCAACTCATCAGCCCGAGGCAGCAGGGCCAATGGACCTCAGGGATGATGGGGAAAAGCCCAGAAGGAGATAAGGAGGGTGGAATGGAGGGGAAAGGGGGATGTCAGAAAGAGAGTGAGCAGTGGGTGGCAGAAAAAGAGAGAGAGAGAAAGAAGGTGTCAGAAAGAGAGTGAGAGCAGGAGGTGGCAGAGAGAGAGAGAGAACTGGCCTGTGGTTCACGCTGGCTCAGCTTGTCTGAGTGTGGAAAGCTGAGCAGGGTCAGGCCTGGTTATTACGGTACTTGGATGAGAGACCCCTCCTCTAGTTTCCTGCATTGAGCAGCGGGTTGGTCTCTCGATAGCCTTGTAGGCTCCTTCCAACTCTACTATGAAATCTATGAACCATGCTCACTTTGGGGTCTGACTCCACCTACTTTTCACTATGGCCCTGCCCAGCTTTGGCTCCAGCCCCACCTACTGCCAGCATGCATAGATTGTCCCTGAGGGCATGTGTGGCCCCCATCAGAAAAATGTTCAGTATCCCTGATGCACTCAGTGGGCATGGATGTGAGCTGCTGTTTTTGAGCTCAGCGCTTTTGAGATTTCTATGTAAAATCCATCAGGATCCATCAGGATTTGTGACTCTGTTCCATGCTTTGGCATGCTGGAGCCATATTTTTTATTCTGCAATCCAAGGATACAGCCTGTGATCTGACAGCAGATCCGGAGTAGTTTTCTGCACCACCACCCCGAAACATCAGAGTGCAGTAGAATCCATGCTCCAGTCTCATGTTCTTCTACTGCTGGTGCAACAGAAAGATCAGGTCTGGCTTTAACACAAAAAGATCTAATTTTCATGTTACATGGTAAAACATTTGGGAATAAATCCACCAGTAATTGGACAACCTTTTAGAAGCCAGGCACCATACTATAAGGGAGGGGGGCTCTGAGTTAGGAGACAGTGGGATTTCCTCTATTAGAGGAACAAAACACATAGACACTACTGCAGTGCAACAAGCATCTCAGAGAGCTTCGGCTATTGGGAGGTATAGAAATAAAAATCATCACCATCATCATCTTGTGTCTTATTGACAAAAGCTCTCTGGAAAAGCACAAACATACTCACATCAATATAATACTGTGTGATATAGATAGATGATAGATAGATAGATAGATAGATAGATAGAGTAATACCTTGGATTGCAAGTAACTTGGTTTGAGAGCGTTTTGCAAGACAAGCAAATTTTTAAATATTTATTTAATTTTTTTTGACTTGATATACAAGCGACATCTTGCAATACAAGTACTGTAGTACGGCTTAAATTAAAAATCTCTGTACACATTTTTTTGGGGGGGGATTTCGTTTTGATATAAGAGTGTTTTGGATTACAAACACATATCCGGAACGAATTATGCTCTCAATCCAAGGCATGACTGTAGATAGATATAAAACAAACTGGCCTTAATTGTGTCTGGCTGTCTTGTGCTCTTTGTCCAAGCTCAGTCTGTAAGGCTTGGCACTCGACTGGGCTGACCTGAGGCCTTGTCTCAGTCTGGGAGTCTCTCTGAGAGATGCTACCTCCCGAAGAGGTGAACTAAACCTTCTGAACGTCCAGTCATGTGATATGAGTGTTATTCAAGGATGCTACAGTTCTTCGGAAGGGTGAAGGACTAATACTGGCAAACAGGAACAACAAGACCCCAAAGGACCCTGGGAATTAAGAGTATGACACGATAGAAACGTGTGTCCCGTACTGTAGCTGCTGTTGTGATTGAAGGAAGATAGAGGAGTAGGAGTTGGTGGAAGGGGACAAGGAGCCTACACAAAGAGCTGGAAGTAGAGTTGGCTTGTCTTGAGCTGTCTGCTGCTGAAAGGGCCTAGAGAGAACTCTGTTATCCAGGTTACATTTTGCGGAAGGGCTGAGAAGGAAGAAGTCAGTTCAAGGGCTGCTGAGGAGAACGGTAGCTGCTGGAGACAGTAGTTGGAGCACAGGCTGCTTTGCTAGAGTGGAGCCCAGCCTTCACTAAACCACCTTGCCTTTAGGAAGAGTTTCTTGTCAGCTAGGACAAGCACAAGGTCTGGTAAGGATACATTTAGACAAAGGGGGGGGGGAGCAGTTATTCAGCTTTCTCTTAACCCATGTGGTCAGTCAGTTGTTAATCCCTTGTATATCCATCCTACCTAAAAATGTGTTTGGGCAAATCAAACACATTTGATTTGTATTGTACTAGAACAGTGTTCTCCAACCTTGGGTCCCCAGATGCTTTTGGCCTACAACTCCCAGCATGCCCCAGCCAGCATAGAATAAAAAAAAACATCAGTGCAAGACTGCTGGTGCAAAACCACACTTTCTGAGATGCTGGCTTGTACCGTCCAACAATGCATCACCACCACCACCAGTTACAGCGGCTTTGCTAGCTGACATACCTCATGCACCACCTGCCAACATATTCACAGCTAAGCTCTCATCTGTGCCTGCAGACGAATCTCTAGTGTTTGTCGATACCAATACAATACCTCCTGCTGCACCAGCAATACTCTCAAATGCCCCCGACTCTGCCAACAATCAGGAGAAAAATGGGGAAGCTCACACAATGCTGTTGGAGAGATACTGAAAGCACTACATCTAAGTCAACCACTTCTGGTGGAGTGTCAGGTCATGAGGTTGTTATGAAAGCAGCATCCAAATTAATCAAGCACAGTCCGAAAGACAACACCTTTGAACATTTTCATCAAAATGGCTAACGCTATGTGGAGCATGTTTCAAGTTTCCCGACATAGCCAAATTGTTTTTGAAGAGTGCTCACTGCAAAAGAATGTGGGAGTATTTACAGGAATGAGACAATTCAGAAGCATCTGGAACAATCCTATGCCAGTGAAGGCATTAAAGCACTCTAGCTGTCAACCTTGGCACCTGTGGAAACCACACAGGTTTCCTCTATAGGAAAAACAATATCCAAGGCCAATAAAAAAGAACTAGCAGATAAAGTTGCCGCCCTCCGACTGCACACTTATGGAGATGCAAAGAATGTATTCATTTCCTGCAAGAGTAGTAGTAAGTTCGCATCTCCCCCCCACCCGCCCCCATAACAGTGCAGAATAGGACTGAGAGGGACTTTCAGTACTTGATCCACAATGAATTTATGCAGTGCATTGTAGAAAGTGACAGAGACAGTCTCACCAAGAAATTGACTGAAGATACACTGGCACTGTCCCCGGGGTGTGATGGGACTGTGGACCAAACCAGAACGGACCAAATTCATGTAATGGTGAAAGTCATTACAAAATCTGGGGATGAAAAGCAAGACTTTCTAGGCCAGTGTTCTCCAACCTTGGGTCCCCAGATGTTTTTGGCCTGGCTGGGGCATGCTGGGAATTGTAGACCAAAAACATCTGGGGACCCAAGGTTGGAGAACACTGTTCTAGGCGCTAGTAAACCCTGCAGCTGTGGCGCAAAAGGAGTGCTGGATGCAGTTGAAGATGCCTGCAGCAAGACAGTTGGACCTGCGGCAGCTAGGCACATCTTCATGCATGTATCCTCCTTGGTCATAGTTGGAGCATCTGTCAACATAGATGAGAAGGCTGGTTTGTGGACTCCCTTCCAACCCAAAATGAGGGATAATGATCAAGAATCTTCTGTGTCCCTCTGCTGAAGTTCTGGTGTGGAGTCCACTGGTCAAATCTTTCATGGAGATCTACAAATAACGTAGTTGGTGAAGTTGGACACATGTTCCAGCAGCTTGTAGGGCTGAGCATATATTTTTCCACACATCAGGGTTCAGATCCAGAGAACTTCGGGACATTGCAGAAGCCAACAACTGCTGTCTCCTTGCACTCCTCAAGCCTTTTGAGGCCAGGCGGACAGAGTTTTCCTTCTCACTACTGCATTCAGTCCTAGTCTTGGCATTCCCTAGTCCTCTTCATGAAAAGTCTGAGGAGAAGGCAGCACATGGGGTTCTTGCATTCCTCCTTGATGAAAATAAGCTCATACTTCTGTCCTTTCTGGCTGATGTACTTACAGTCTTCAGTAGGTACCAGAAGCAGCTGCAAGGTAATGGAGCCACCATCCTCGATATAGAGAAGCTCACAATATTCTTCTCTCCCCATTCCTTTTTCCTTGTGTGTCGTGTCTTTTTAGATTGTAAGCCTGCGGGCAGGGACTGTCTTGTTAATTGTTGTAAACCGCCCAGAGAGCTTCGGCTATTGGGTGGTATAAAATGAAATAAATAAATAAATAAATAAAATCAAAGCTATTGGTATTGAAAGACAAGTATTTACTTGGTGGGTGGGTCAAGGATGAAGCTGTTATACAGCCGGATGGAACAGTGACACTGAAAGGAACTCAGCTGGTAACAAAGCACAAGAAGAGATGCAGGGAACACCACCAGAATGCATCTGACAGGAGAGATGTTGGCGCTGTCTGCAATGGAGTAGGTGACTCTTTTGTTGAGTTCTTGAATCAACGCTTTGAAGTTGATGCTGATTATGAAGCCTTTTGCCACTTTACAACCTTCAGTAAACCTGGAAGCAAGTTCACAAGGTGCTAGCTAGGTACAGACCTTGATCTGGCAGAACACTCACTGGAATATGAGGAGACACTTCACTTTGACAGCATCAGTGATGTTTGCAAGATGACATTGTCCCATTCGGTCCATTTTCTTGCAGTATCCAAAGAACAGAGAAATGTGACCACACACACTCTTGGCACGTTTTCTAGCGGCGGGCAGCACGATCCTATGAGGCTGCCCGTAAAACCTCCAAACTCGTCCTATTGAGGGTGGGAGGCACATGGGGGATAGGATATCCGCCACACTCCCCTCACCCTCAAAAATATCTAGACAGCCAATTTCAGCAGACTAGATGTTTTACCTCTCCTCCCGAGGAGGAGAGGCTGTGACACCACCTGGATTCTTCGTAAGACGGCGGTGCCTTGCTCCTCCCCTCCCTGCCCCCGGGAATGCCCACCCCACAGGGGAACTGAACACGGTCTTCCATGTTTCGTTCCCAGCCAGCGAGAAAAGAATCGTGCTGGCTACGAGGTGGGGCTGGGTGGGTGCTCCGTAGCGCTGTGACCTCAGAAGAGATGTTCACGTTCACAGGGGCTTCTATGCCCAATCCTATCCCCGCCCCCACAAGCTTGGAGGGATGCAGGATTGCGCCCCAAGCCTCATAGTGCCGGTGTTGAACGTCTCATCAGCATAAGTGACACACTGAAGTCCATAAGCAGAAACAGACTCTCAGCTAAGTCAGAAAATGACTACCTCTGCATCTATCACAATATGCCACCTCTCATTGGATGGGATCCTAGGGCATCAGTGTGCCTATGGAAGACCAAACAAGAACACAGAACCAAAGACACAGCTAAAGCAAGAGAGCAGATGCGGTTGAAAGGAATTTTCTCAGAGGCCTCCAAGCAACACTGCTCATCCCACCCAGATAGTGACGATCTGACCGTCTTAAAAAATAAAATAAAATAAAAGTTGATGTGATAGGTATAGCCTATCATCATCTCCTGATGATGAGTGTGAGAGGAGGTATGGCACCTGGCACAATCATGTAGCTTTCTTCTTTGCGTTTGTACTGCTATGTGCCACTGTTGCATACCTGCAAAAATCCCCCCAAAAAATGCAAAAAAAATTAAATAAATATTTAAAAATTTGCTTGTCTTGCAAAATGCTCTCAAACCAAGTTACTTGCAATCCAGGGTATTACTGTATAATGTTATGAAGATTGAAAGGAAACAGCGGTCCTCTTAATGTTCTATTTCTTTATCTTATTTTCTTCTCTATTTCTTTTAAGAAACAACCTTGTTCCTTATTAAAGTCCATATTCCCAACTGCACAAAAACTTAGCCACTACTGCACAATTCCCCGCCCCCAACTAGCTGCACATTAGAATAAATCAGCCCCCTCCATTAAAAAAAACTGCCCCCTCTCTTCTGGTGGGAGCCCCCTCCCAAAAAAGGAGGAGGGAGGGATTGGTCGCGGCGGCGGCGGCGGCGGGCGCTCCCCCGCGAGGCAAACAGGCTCTTGCAACAAGCTTTGCAGCCGGTCCGGCTCGAGGCGTCCTCTCCCCCCCCCCACCTCCCCCCGGGGGCTTTGCGCACGGGTCCGCGGCGTTTTCACACGGGCTGCTGCTTGCCCAGCCGAGATAAGAGGCAGCTGCGAGCGACGCTGGAGGAATCGGTGAGCGGGAGTCAGGCGGCTGGAAAGGGGGGCGAGAAGCCGGAAAAAAGGAGGGCAAGCTGAGCGCGCACGCACCTGTCGCTGGCGAAGGATGGAGCCGCGCGCCGGCGGGGCAGAGAAAAGCCACCTCCTCAAGGGCATGGAAGGCGGGTGAGTAGGGCAGGAGGGGGGGGCCCTCCAGCCTCGAGCGCCAACACCACCACCCCGCCCCATTTCGCTTGTTGTTCTCCGCCCCGAACCCAATACAGACTTCCGCTAATATGTAAGACGCCGCCCCCGCACCCATTCTTCCAAACCGTTCCTTGCCTTCCACTTGGGCAGCCCGATCCCAAGCCTCTCTTTACTCCAGAGGAAGCTCCACCAAGTTCAATAGGACCGGCACTGAGGGAAATGCGTGTAGAATTGCAGCTGGGCGGCAACAGCCTGGTCTTGTGCACGCGCTTACTCGGAAGTAAGCTCTACTGGGTTCCGTGGGGCTTGCACCCGAGGAAGTGCACCTAGAGAGGATCGCAGCCGTAACGAATTCTCTCTCACGTTGGGCGGAAGGATCCTAAATCCCACCTGGCAAAAATAAGTTGGAGGTTTTAGCTCCATCAGAGACTTCCGATTCAAAATTCCTTAAGCTGGTGCTCCCCCCCCCCCCCGCCAGTACCTCTCCCTCAACTTCTCCCAGTGAGCCAAAAGCAGGGTGGCGGATGTTTTAAGAATCTTTTTCTTTTTCCTCTTCTCTGGAACAAATGTATAGCTGGCAGCCATTCAGTAGGCCGCACTTTTCTTGGCGTGAAAGTCCTGGGAGCACCCAGGAAGCTTTATCTGTTGAATTTCTACTGCATGGGTCCAGAACCTCAGACCCTGGGGACCCGATCTGCAGGGGAGGTGCTGGGTACCAGAAAGATATGGGACTCAGGCCCACAGGACCAAAAAAAAAAAGCACAAATTTGCATATGCTAATTTACATATGCTGTAAGCCAGGGTGCTCCAACCTTGGGTCCCCAGATGTTGCTGGACTACAGCTCCCAGCATCCCTTGTCATTAGCCATGTAAAGGACCCTGTCTTCTGAGGACCACCCCTGTTTGTAAAAAGGGATGTATGGACAGGGGAGGGGGGGGCGTTTGATTTCAGAAAAAATATCTCAGGCAGAAAGATTCTGGGGGTGGCGGGCAGCAGGAGGAGGTGAAGCACATGTGGTCAAAAAGCCAGCTCATGGGGTGTCACATGCAACAGAGATCCTTAGGGGCCTCCGGACCTTTATTTTAGCAAGTGCCCCTGGACTGCAGGGCAGAGGGGCAGATGCCCCCCCCCGAGATTTGGGGCTCCAAATGAAAGAGTTGGGGCTCCAGCCCTAGCGGGCCACCCTCTAACACCGCCTCTTCCAATCTGGCTCTCTTGGGCTCCCCAGATGGTCATAACCCCTTCCCCTGGCCTCACCCTTTCCCCCCAACCACCAATGATTTGGTGGTTTATTGGTGCTTGTGCAGTTCCCTCCCCCCCCCATTCCAGAAGTCGAAATGCCTCTCCTAAGGCTTAGTGACTGGCAGGAAGAGCTTTAAGCTAAAATAACCTGTATTTTGGCCACGCCCCTTTCCCCTTTGGCCACACCCACCACTGGAAAGCACCCGCCCCCCAGCTTCTTCAAAATACACTCTGGCCCTCGGGCTGAAAGAGGTTCAACACCCCTGTTCTAGCGTAGGGCAGCCAGCGCTGCTCCCAAAGAAAGATGGCAGCTTTAATAGGCATGAGCCCTCCCAGGGTGCATGCTCGCAGAGTAATTCCTCTCTATTAATTAGTAACCTTGACATCCTTGAACTCTGCAATATAGATTCATAGATCCTAGAGTTGGAAGGGGCCTACAAGGCCATCGAGTCCAACCCCCTGCTCAATGCAGGAAACTAGAGGAGGGGTCTCCCATCCAAGTAATAACCAGGCCTGACCCTGCTTCGCTTTCCACACTCAGACAAGCTGAGCCAGCGTAAGCCACAGGCCTGTACAATGAGGGTATTTTAAAGGTATAACCTTTACTTGTGATTCTTCAGCAGAGAGTGGGGCTAGATCGTAGTGTAGGGTTCCTCAGCTTGGTGCCCTCCAGAGGGGTTGGACTACAGTACCTATCATCCCCAGCCAATAGGGTGGGTATGATGGGAGTTGTAGTCCAACACATCTGGAAGGGCGCCCGCTTGGGGAAGGCTGGCATAAAGTCAGTTGTTGTTCCGGTTTAGTCCGTGTAAAGTGCAAGGAACTGATCATGTGTAATCTAGCATAAAATGGGCATAAAATGTCTTGGAGCAGTAGATGCTAACCTTTCTCTTAAAAAAAAGCCGTGATCTTTCAGAGAGAAGTGAAGGGGAGCAAAAGCTGGACATGGATATTTTGCAGTTTGCAACAGCCTCAAGTTGAGTACAGGAGGTGTTATGCTGCCTTCCCGAACTCGGTGCCCTCCAGATGCGTTGGATTACAACTCCCATTATCCCCAGTCCACATGGCAATGGCAGATTGCACCAAAGGCTCCTGGGAATAAGCAATTGTGCTGCCCCGCTGCCGCCTTTGAGAATATAAAAGCTAGCAATTGTTTGTGTCTCCAGCACTAAGCAGAATGGAACGGGTTCAAAGGAGGGCAACAAAGATGGTCAGGAGTATGGAAAGCAAGTGCTATGAAGAAAGGCTGATGGAGCTGGATATGTTTAGCCTGGAGAAGGCCAAAGACTTGTCTTCTGCTGCCCCAGACAGAACTACAGTAGTTCTAATGCGCTAGTGGCAAGATGGTAGATTTCGGTTGAACATTAGGGGGAACTTCTTGATGGTAATAGCAGTCTATGGATTTACATACGTAGAGGTATGGTGGCCGCTCCCTTGTTGGAGGTCCAGAGTTCCTGCATCAAGGAGGGGGATGGCCTAGATGACCTACAAGAGCTCCCCACCACTCCAACTCTATATCAGTTAAAACAATTTATCTGTGAAACCAGTTGCACTGGCCAGGGCCCCACAGAGCAATCCTAACCATGTTTACTGAGTTCAGTGGGATTGACTTTCTAGGAAGTGTGTTCGCTCAGGGTTGCACCCCCACTTAAAGCCAGATGTAGCAGGGGCAGGTGGGGAGGGAGAGAGAACACGATGACGCACACCAGTCTCAAGCAGCAACTTGCTATTTCCTGCTCGCAACTCAAACTTGGGACCTGTGATGAGAGTCCTTGAAAGAGGCAGCATTTTACTCTGGAAATGGCTTCAGGGTGCTTGCAGATGAGCTTTTATCATGCTGTTGCCCTGCCTCGTTCATAGATTTTTATGAGGGATCCAGCCGTCAACGTCTTCCAACTCATGATGACCCTCCCGTGTTTTTCCCACTGCTTCTTCCGTCTTTTTTTTGTTTTTCTTACCATGGAAAATCCATTCAGAAAAAGAAAAAGACTGAAATACTGCATAAGGCCTGCCTAAGATTGTTAGCACAAGGACCCCTCCGTCTGGAAGCACCCTTTGCCCCCTCCCCATCCTGCTTCTTAAGCACCTCTCTGCTGAAAGGGGAAACACATACACCATCTCACCCTGTGCAACTGCTCCTTGTTTGTTGCTCAGCCTGCTGGCTGGGGATGATGAGAGTTGTAGTGCAACACATCTGGAGGTTGGGGAAGACTCCGCTAGAGTTTTGGAGATGGTAGCAGCTCCCTCTGAGACAATCCCTCGTTGTTGTTGTTGTTGTCATCGTCATCATCTTTAAAAAGCTGCTCTTTGTGGCTCAGGTCGTATTTAGGAGTCACGGGGAAGAACCTCCATGGCTCAGTGCATGGCTACGTCCCAGACCTTGCCTCCATCGAACTGGGCCTGAAGGGGAACCAGCACTGCCATTCCAGTTGGGCCTCGAGCAACGGCTACGATGCTGAAAAAGGGAGAGCTCGGAGGAAGCTCTATATCGCCTCCGTCATCTGCTTGGTCTTCATGATGGGGGAAATTGTGGGTAAGGCTCCCAACGCTTGTTGGGCCGTGCAGTTTCCTCTCCGGCAGCCAGCAGGCTAAGCGCCAGCCCAGAAGTAGGGGTGGGCAAATCTCTTGCTTTTGCTTTCTCCCACATTGGGATTTTTAAAATCTGAAGTTCTTTCTGTCCCGATATGAAGGAATGTGAGGATTTGGATCAATTCTGATCAAAAACGGGACTGAAACAAAATTCTCGCCCATCTGCACTGGCCAAATTCAAGAGGTACATCTATACCCTGCATGGAGAGGAGCATGTCATGGCACCAAAGTCGGCAGGGCTGTGTATCCACCCCAGCTTTTGTTTTGAGCTTTAAAGGAGCTATCCATAGTTCTGAACCTATTTGGGGGGGGGTTCAGCACCATGGATAGCTCCTTTACAGTTCAGTATGAAATCTGGAGTGGATACACAGTCCCACTGACAATAGAGCCAGCAGCCTCCACTTGTACCTGTAGCTGCTAAAAGATGAGGAGCCTGTCAGAAAGAAAAGAAGTGGCAACCATAATTCAGCACTATCATGCTTGAATACACAGGGATACACATCCAGATATTTTTTTTAAAGCGCTAAGCACTCAGAGCCCCCTGGGCCTGTTGGGATGAATCTGTCAGTTTCTCCCAGGTTCACGTTCTTTTAAATCTCAAGTTCTGTCCAGCCCGAACATGAAGGAATTTTGCAGCTTTGGGTCAATGCTTGTCCAAATCAAACTGAAACAAGATGCTCACCTATGCCTAGAATTCAGTGCCGATGGGTACAGATGTGGAAAAGTATCATGTGGCACAGCCTCCTTGGGACTGTAGCACTTGTGAGTGCAGTGCAGGGGTGTCACATATGTGATAGCTCCCCCGTTTGGAAGGGGGGGGAACTCCATGCATATAGAAACCCCACATGGCAGGTACAAGAGTAGGCTAGAATCCTTCTTGAACAGTGTTCTCCAACCTTGGGTCCCCAGATGTTTTTGGCCTACAACTCCCAGCATGCCCCAGCCAGCTACGCTGGCTGGGGCATGCTGGGAGTTGTAGGCCAAAAACATCTGGGGACCCAAGGTTGGAGAACACTGTTCTTGAACATTCCTCAGGCGCTCTCCTCATTGAAACAGGAAGGAGAGGAATGTGATAGTGTTGTAAGCCACCAAATCCCCTCTAATGCTTTCTTTCCTGCCTATTGCCTTTTGTCTAGGGGGATACTATGCCCACAGCCTGGCCATTATGACAGGATGCTGCTCATCTACTGACCGACTTTGCCAGCATGATGATCAGCCTTTTCTCTCTCTGGATGTCATCTCGGCGACCTACCAAAACCATGAATTTTGGCTGGCATCGAGCAGGTAACTTGAGCTGCAATCCTTAGCATACTTACTAGGGAGTAAGACCCACCAGGGGCGGTGCTAGGTACTGAAAAGATCTGGGGGCTCAGGCCCACAGGCCAAGAAAAATGAACAAATTTGCATGTGCTAGTTTACTGTGCTCTAAAACCTCTCTCTCTCTCTGTGTGTCTTTCAATGACCCTGTCCTTACCTCGGGCAGAAAGATTCAAGGGTGTATGTGTGGGGGACAAGAGAAGGTGAAGCACATCTGGACCAGAAGCCGGCTAATCCAGGGGGATCAGATGCAACAGAGATCCTCAGGGCCCCCGCACCTCTATTACAGCAAGGGCCCCTGGACAGCAGGGTGGTGGGGCAGACGGCCTCCCAGAGATTCAGGACTCCAAATGAAAGATTCGGGGCTCCAGCCCTAGTGGGCCTTCCCCCTAACACCACCTCTGAGACCCACCAAACTCTGTGAAACGTATTTCTTCTGAGTAAACATTGGTAGGACAGCACTGTCCACTGAAAAGAGTTTGCTCTATGGTGGATCAAATACAAATGTCTGGGGAGGGATTATTGAATTCAGGATGCACCCAGTAACCCCCCCCCACCCTGGAACAGAATTCTCTCTGTGTCGGTGCTGTTAAAGCTCCTCCTAGCAGTAATAATGTTTAACACTTTATGTAGCACCTTTCAAGTATGCAAAGCACATCATGTATACAGTAATACCTTGGATTGCAAGTAACTTGGTTTGAAAGCATTTTGCAAGACAAGCAAATTTTTAAATATTTATTTATTTATTTATTACTTGATATACAAGCGATGTCTTGCAATAGAAGTACTGTAGTATGGCTTAAATTAAAAATCTCTGTACAAATATTTTTCGGGGGATTTCGTTTTGATATAAGAGTGTTTTGGATTACAAGCACGTTTCTGGAACGAATTACAGTAATACCTTGGATTGCAAGTAACTTGGTTTGAGAGCGTTTTGCAAGACAAGCAAATTTTTAAATATTTATTTAATTTATTTTGACTTGATATGCAAGCGACGTCTTAGAATACAAGTACTGTAGTACGGCTTAAATTAAAAATCTCTGTACACATTTTTTGGGGGGATTTCGTTTTGATATAAGAGTGTTTTGGATCATAAACACGTTTCCGGAACAAATTATGCTCTCAGTCCAAGGCATGACTGTATTATCTCAGTGATATCTTACAACACCCCCACAAAGTAGGCCAAGTCTTACTGTTACCCCAATATTGCAACGGAGCTTGGGTCGGAGAGGTACATTTTGCTGCCCCAACTTGTATAGAACTGTCACATGTGTATCTACCATACACAGATCCAAAAGTTTCCCTTGACCCCTCCACAAGGCAAATAATTTCTTTATTTCTGTAGTTCTTTCAGTCATTTTCTATCCTGCATTTTTCCTACTTTGAAAAATATGCAAGGGGCTACCAAGAAATATTAATTCAACCGCCCCCCCCCCACTAACATGCAGAACAAGAACTTAGTTCGATTTTTTTGGGGGGGGGCTGTATTATTGTTTCTATCTCATCCTTATTTAAAACAACATGTCTATTAAAAAAAAAAAGACCTAAAAGCCCTTTGGCCTGATTTCACAGCCTGCCAAAAAAGGAAACCTCTTTGAAATGTATGCATTCCATGGATCAAAGTGTATTTGTACACATTTTTCAGAAGCATGCATGCTGCTGAATGCCTATTTTTGGGACCGTGAATGACATTGCAAGCTCGGAAATGTACGAACCTCGACCGCACATTGTGTCCGTGTACCGTCCGGAAGGTGCGAACTAGATAAATCCTGATCAAAAATGAACTGAAATGAATCATAGAAAAGCAGAGTTGGAAGGGGCCTACAAGGCCATCGAGTCCAACCCCCTGCTCAGTGCAGGAATCCAGGTCAAAGCATCCCTGATAGATTATTGTCCAGCTGCACCTTGAATGCCTCCAGACTGGGAGAGCCCACCACCTCCCTAGGTACTTGATTCCATTGTCTTATTGCTCTGACAGGAAATTTTTCCTGATGTTTAGGTGGAATCTAGGTTCCTGTAACTTGAGCCCATTATTCCGTGTCCTGCAACTGGGATGATCGAGAAGAGATCCTGGCCCTCCTCTGTGTGACATCCCTTCAAGTACTGGAAGAGTGCGATCATATCTCCCCTCCGTCTCCTCTTCTGAAAGCTAAACATGCCCAGTTCTTTTAGTCTCTCCTCATAGGGCCTTGTTTCCAGTCCCTTTATCATCCTTGTTGCCCTCCTCTGAACCCTCTCCAGTTTGTCTATGTCCTTCTTAAAGTGTGGTGCCCAGAACTGGACGCAGTACTCAAGATGAGGCCTAACCACTGCTGAGTAAAGGGGAATTATCACTTCCCGCAATTTGGAAGCTATGCTTCTATTAATGCAGCCCAAAGTAGCATTTGCCTTCTTTGCAGCCACATCGCATTGCTGGCTCATATTCAGTTTGTGATCTACCACAATTCCAAGATCCTTCTCACTTGTAGTATTGTTGAGCCAAGTGTCCCCCATTCTGTAACTCTGCATTTGGTTTCCTCTCCCTAGGTGCAGCACTTGGCATTTATCCCTATTAAATTTCATTCTGTTGTTTTCGGCCCAGCGCTCCAGCCTATCGAGGTCACTTTGAATTTTGTTTCTGTCTTCCAGAGTATTAGCTGTTCCACCCAACTTTGTGTCATCTGCAAATTTGATAAGCATTCCCTGTACCTTCTCATCCAAGTCATTAATAAAAATGTTGAAGAACACTGGGCCCAGGACCGAGCCCTGTGGTACCCCGCTCGTTACCTCTCCCCAGTTTGAGAAGGAATAATTGATAAGCACTCGAGTCCAATTCTGTAGCCAATTGTGGATCCACCTGATAGTTGTTCCATCTAGCCCACTTTTAGCTAGCTTGCTAATCAGGATATCATGAGGCACTTTGTCGAAAGCTTTGCTGAAGTCCAGATATATTATGTCCACCGCATTCCCACAGTCCACAAGGGAGGTTACCCGATCAAAATATCCTCCTCCTCTCCATTTTATCCTCACCACAACCCTGTGAGGTAGGTTAGGCTGAGAGTCAGTGACTGGCCCAAAGTCACCCAGTGAGTTTCATGGCCGAGCGGGGACTAGAACCCGGATCTCCCAAGTCCCAGCCCAGCACCCTCACCACTACGCCACACTAGAACCTTGCTTTTTAAAAAGAATGCTGAGGATCCTATTTCTGCACCAGTTTCCACATCTCACCCTGCGGACATGAAGGATACACACTGATCTGCTTGTACCTCAGGCAGGGAGATGCCTCCTGCAGTTCTCCCCCTCCTACCAGACCCACACACAGGCTGGAATGAGGAGCAGAAGCTCACTGGATGCCGAGTGGCTCTCCAGGGTACAACTAGCACCAGAGGCCAGAGAAGTCGGCTCTTACCCGAGTCCACCACGAATCGGACACCATCGATGGTCACTGACGTCTCGGCAATGTTGGTGGAGATTATGCATTTCCGGACTCCGGGGGGGGGGCATGTCAAATGAATTTCTCATACGTCCCTCGTCAGCACTGCCATATGGTGCAGCTGTATCACCCAAAGTGGCCATGGTTTTTGCTGAGAGCAGCCAAGTGTAGCGTAGTGGTGAGAGTGTTGGACTGGGACTTGGGAGATCCAGGTTCTAGCCCCCGCTCGGCCATGAAAATCACTGGGTAACTTTGGGCCACTCGCTGACTCTCAGCCTAACCTACCTCACAGGGTTGTTGTGAGGATAAAATGGGAGAGGAGGAGGAGGATTATGTAAGCCGCCTTGGGTTCCTTGCAGGGAAAAAGGCGGGGTATAAATATAATAAATAAATAAGTCTGTCTATGCTGTTAGTGGAATTGCTGACACTATATACTAAAATGGGACTGAATATGCCCCTACCATCATTACTTGCACTTCCGTGGGAACATTTATCCCCCATGAAAATGGGGGAGGATATCCAGGGACTTTTGTGGGTGAAATGCTGAAGATTTTCAAGTGGCGACCTTCCCTTTCAATACAACACCTGCTTTGGTCATTCTGCCCACCTGTTCCCTTTGCTGTGGTGGCCGAGGGCTTCTCTGCCTTCACACGTGAGCTTGGCTGCTCTAAGCAGCTTAGCCCAGTTCCTGGGACACAATGCCCTTGGAACAAGCTAAGTCATAACACAGCGGCTTTCCAAGGGGCATTCTTGGAGGGGAGACGGCTGCCCCCATCTCCCCCGCCCACAAGCATGCCCCTTAGCCTAGGGACACGGCTAAATGGCTCAGAATTGCCAAGCCGCCGCCTGAAGCAGCATCAAACCTTTTCATTTGTTTTTGTTTTTTTGGTAAAAGAAAGGAAAACCTTTGGCCACCTCATATTTAAAGGGAAGACCTCCTCCCACCAAAGATCTCTAGAATTTCACCCACACCCTTTTAAGATTGATCCAATATTTGAGGCATATTTTCACCACACCGCCATCCTCTGAAACTTACAGAAGTCTCTGGGCTGAATATTTGGGCTGAGAGCACTATGATATTCCATTGGCTTTCAGCAGAAATACCATTATGTGATATACCGGTAGTTATAGACGTAACTTCTCTGTCTTTTTCTGTTTGTGTGTGTTCTCTCTCTCTCTCTGTCCTGGTCACAATAGATATTACTTTAAATCTGTGTTTAGCAGCTACATCTTTTGTCCATTTTTACTCCGGAGTAGGTGCAGGAGCCCTGATCCAGACTGTTAAAACCCATTCCCCCCCTCAAAACAGACATATGCTAGAATCCTGATCCGAATTGGGTGCCCTGTACATACTCTAGAGTAAAAATGAAAAAAGGCTTTGCTGCTGGACACAGATTTAAACTGATGTTTGTTTTGGCGCGCATGCGCGCGCACACACACACACACACACACACACTCCCCCCCATCCTATCCTGCAAACTATTCCAGAACAGCAGTTGCTACTTACAGTTGGCCAAAAGACTGTAATCCCTGGATGCAACCAGCATCCGGTCCAGCCCCTGGACTTCCTGAGTCCAAGTGCGTTAGGTTTCATCCGAGTCTGTTGGACAGATCAAGTGAACCCACAAACCTTGGCACCAGCCCGATGCTGTTGGCTCGACCCTAAGCGCGTTGACTTGGAAGTAAGTCTTGCTGGGTATGTTTTTGATTGCAGCCGAAGCTCTGCTTTTAAAATTTCTCTGCTCCTCATTAACCTCTGGAATCCTTTGAGTGGGCGACCTCGGAGATTTCCTAGGAATGATTGGCATCCATAGTTCTTAGGATATAATCTTTGGGGTTGAGGCCACCAGCACCAATACAGCTGGGCTGGATTGGACCCCGGCTCTTCTATGCATTTGTGGAATGGGCCTTTCTGCAGACAGAAGACACCTTGCTTGGAGTAGTTTAATTGGCTAGCATTATTTGGCAGACTTACCCAGTAAGTGCACTTTGGATCTATCTGTCAGCCAATACCTGCTTGGGATTTCTTTTGGCTTTTGACACCTAACCAAACATCACTGGCTTTCCCTGCAGAGATTTTAGGAGCCCTGCTGTCTGTGCTGTCTATCTGGGTGGTGACTGGCGTCTTGGTCTACCTAGCGGTGCAGCGGTTGCTCTCGGGCGATTACGAAATAGAAGGGGACGCCATGCTCATCACCTCTGGCTGCGCGGTGGCCGTAAACATTATGTACGTATGACTGTTCAGAATAATTTTTCAACGGTGGTCTAAGAACGTTCTGTGAACTGGAGATTCTCACCTTGACGGGAGCTGCCTCTGGCAGTGGATCGTGGAGGCCGTGTGGGTGGGCTGCATGACAGCTCAGTGGTGGAGCACCTGCTTTGCCTGCAGAAGGTCCCGGGTTCAATCTCCGGCATGTCCAGTTAAAAGGACCGGGAAGCAGGCGATGAGAAAAGACATCCTGGAGAGCCACTCTCACTCGGAGCTGACAGTTCTAGGCTACATGGCCAGATAGGGCCAGACTACATGTTACTTTAGCTGTGTGGTTCTGGCCTTGAGTGTAAGTGCTCCCCCCGCACCCCACAAAAGCCAGAATGGACCATATTGGGGGTGGGGGGGCTTTAACCCTTTGCCCCCCCCCCCCACTGCAATCCAGTTCCAGATCAGGGGAGCCCCACACCTGCAATTTACCTCCGATGTTGCTAATTTGACGACTTTGAGAAATGTCTTTGCTTTTGTGTGTGTGTGTGTACAGTAAGTACTTCCCGGTTACTCTGCATTTCCCCTCCCGCTCATGCTAGGAATGGCAAGTATCACAAGGGGGCGACGGACTGTAGGGATGCAAACCACAAAGGAAATGGGGGGAGCCTCCGAGGTTTTGCCTTCCCCCTCCCCCAGCCTGTTTTTTAGCTTGGCTCACTTTCTTGAGTCAACTTGAGCAACCTGCTCTGCAGATACTTTTCTACCGCCTGTGTACGCACCCGTGCATGCACGCGGGGGGTAGTAGAGGTGGGGAATGGGCACGCACTGCCCTCCATCCACATGTGGACGCCAAGTGGCAAGAAGGGCTTCATCGCATGGAGTACAGAATGCAAGAAGAGTTGAGCATCTGTGCGGCTTACATTTGATTCCCTCCCTCCCCCACCTTTAATCTCTTCCTATAGAATGGGGATTGCCCTTCACCAGTCAGGGCATGGCCACAGCCATCATAGTCACGACAAGGGGAGGCACAACACCAGCGTTCGGGCCGCCTTCATCCACGTCGTTGGGGACCTTCTACAGAGCATTGGTGTCTTGGTGGCAGCCTACATAATCTATTTCAAGGTAAGGGGAGGAATTCTAACTTGAGAATAGGGTAGAAACCCCCACCCCCACCTCATGGATGTAACGAGGCAGCTGCTATCAACCTACCATAATCTGGACTAGTCCGACGTGCCACAAACACAAAACAAGAACTAGAAATGTGTGTAGAGCCAAGAACTCAAGCACATCATCTCATCCATGGTCTAAGCATCAAGTCATAAAACATTTAACATGCAGAGCCAGTGTGGCGTAGTGGTGAGTGTGTTGGACTGGGACTTGGGAGATCTGGGTTTTAGTACCTACTCAGCCATGAAACTCACTGGATGACGTTGGGCCAGTCACTGACTCTCAGCCTAACCTACCTCACTGGGTTGTTGTGAAGATAAAATGGAGAGGAGGACTTTTCCTTGCAAGAGGAAAAAAAAAGTGGGCTATAAATGTAATAAGTAAATAAATTTAGGATATTATTCAAGGAATTAAGCATATGTAAGATGGGTATTTTTTTTCTAGTCTGTCTTAAAAAACAGGCTGGGGGAGGGGGAAAGTAAAAATGTTTAAATACTAAGACCCCAAGAAGATCATCAGTGGGTTCGGACAACATGGTAATCTTCACTCAAGGGTTGAGTATGGGTTGAGAGAGTGGGTTGTCATTGAAACGTGGGTTGTTGTTGAAACGTGGGTTATCGTGTAGTCTGACTGAACCCAGCTGAGATAACAAGCCATGGTGAACAACCCCCAGTTCACAACCCAACTACTCATGATGGGTTGTCTTCATGGGTTGTTCGTGGTAAAAGGGCAAGAAGGAGGAACCTGGGAACCACAGACCAGTCAGTCTGACATCAATCCCTGGGAAAATTCTGGAGCAAATTATAAAGAAGTCAATCTACAAGCACCTTGAAAACAATGCAGTGATTACTAGAAGCCAACATGGATTTGTCAAGAACAAATCCTGCCAGACCAATTTGATCTCATTTTTTGATAGAGTAACGTCCCTTGTGGACTGTGGGAATGCTGAGGACATAATATATCTTGACTTCAGCAAAGCTTTTGACAAAGTGCCTCATGATATCCTGATTAGCAAGCTAGCTAAAAGTGGGCTAGATGGAACAACTATCAGGTGGTTCTACAGTTGGCTACAGAATTGGACTCAAAAAGTGCTTATCAATGGTACCTTCTCAAACTGGGGAGAGGTAACAAGCGGGGTACCACAGGGCTCGGTCCTAGGCCCGGTGCTCTTCAACATTTTTATTAATGACTTGGATGAGGAGTTGCAGGGAATGCTTATCAAATTTGCAGATGACACAAAGTTGGGTGGAACAGCTAATACTCTGGAAGACAGAAACAAAATTCAAAGTGATCTCGATAGGCTGGAGCGCTGGGCTGAAAACAACAGAATGAAATTTAATAGAGATAAATGCCAAGTGCTGCAGCTAGGAAAAAGAAACCAGTGCACAGTTACAGGATGGGGGATACTTGGCTCAACAATACTACAAGTGAGAAGGACCTTGGAATTGTTGCAGATCACAATCTGAATATGAGCCAGCAATGTGATGTGGCTGCAAAGAAGGCAAATGCTATTTGGGCTGCAGTAATAGTATAGCTTCCAAATCGCGGGAAGCACTAGTTCCCCTCTACTCCGCAGTGGTTAGGCCTCATCTTGAGTACTGCGTCCAGTTCTGGGCACCACACTTTAAGAAGAATGCAGACAAACTGGAAAGGGTTCAGAGGAGGGCAGCAAAGATGATCAGGGGACTGGAAACAAGGCCCTATGAGGAGAGACTGAAAGAACTGGGCATGTTTAGCCTTCAGAAGAGGAGACTGAGGGGAGATATGATCGCACTCTTCCAGTATTTGAAGGGATGTCACACACAGGAGGGCCAGGATCTCTTCTCGTTCATCCCGGAGTGCAGGACACGGAATAATGGGCTTAAGTTACAGGAACCTAGATTCCACCTAAACATCAGGAAAAATTTCCTGACTGTCAGAGCAATAAGACAATGGAATCAACTACCTAGGGAGGTGGTGGGCTCTCCCAGTCTGGAGGCATTCAAGGTGCGGCTGGACAGACATCTGTCGGGGATGCTTTGACCTGGATTCCTGCCTTGAGCAGGGGGTTGGACTCGATGGCCTTGTAGGCCCCTTCCAACTCTACTTTTCTATGATACTAGCCCATGGTGTGTTATCTTGGCTGGGTTCAGACAACACGATAAGCCACGTTTCAACCACCACCACCCACAATTCAACACCAACCCACATTCAACCCATACTCAACCCCTGAGTGTGGGTTATGTTGTCTGAGCCCAGTCAATAACTATGTAGGCTGGGCCTGTCCTGAATTCCACCCCAGGGCCCAGCTTTGCCCCTTGAAAGGTATTGGCCAGAGAAGAATTGGCTGCTCTATGCTCTATGTCCAAGTGGAAAGGAAGGACCCTTGTTCAGCGGTAGAACTCATGCATTCCTTGCAGGAGTTCCCGTGATCAGTCCTCGGCATCCCCAGTTAAAAAGAATCTCTGCTTACATGGCTAGGAAAGGCTTCTGCACGGCCTTGGCTATCCATCCCAAGGCTTCCAGCCCCTTCCTCTAGGTCAGTGTTCTCCAACCTTGGGACCCCAGATGTTTTTGGCCTACAACTCCCAGCATGCCCCAGCCAGCGTAGCTGGCTGGGGCATGCTGGGAGTTGTAGGCCAAAAACATCTGGGGTCCCAAGGTTGGAGAACACTGCTCTAGGTTATGTAGACCGCGGCGCCAAGGTCTCTCCTTGGAGAGCTGCCAGTCAGAGAATAGATCAGCCTTTCCCAACCTGAGGCCCTCCAGATTCCCATCGGCCCCAGCCAGTATGGCCGATGGACAGGAATTGCTGGGAGGTGTAGTCCAAAATATCTGGAGGCCAGCTCCAGATTGGGGAAGGCTGGAATAGACAAGGATTGACGGTGTGGTTCAGTATACAGCAGGCCGATACGCTTGCTTGCCTGTGTTTGTTTATAACAAATATATTTATGCCACCTTTGGGGCCAACAGGCCCCCAAAGTACTGCACAGTAGAAAATTCCAAAAAAACAAATGTAAGTAACACACTTAAGAAGAACAGAAAACCTGAGTCTTGGACCAGCTATCAACTCTTCATTAACAAACCTTAAACGGTGAGAAAAAGAAAAATGAGCAGCCCACTGAAAAGCGAGCAAGCAAGAGGCAAACCTAATCCCGGGGTGGGGGGGTGGAATTCTATCATGGAGTTGATCTTCTGACTCTCAGTCTAACTTACCATCCCTGACCACTGACCATGCTGATGGGAGTTGGTCCAACAACACCTAGAAGGCTGTAGGTTTCCCCACCTCTGCTCCAAGGGAAAAACCACTGCTTTTACCCTTTCAGCTATGCAAAGCTTCTTTCGTGCCCACAATAGGTCAGGTGTCGTGTGCCGGGCACAGAAGATTCCAGCCCTTGAACAGAGGCCAGGGCTCATGATCTGCACAAGGGGTAGGCAACCTTTTTTGGGCCTTGGGCACGTTTTGCAATTTGAGAACCAGCCCTGGGCACCACCACAAAATGGCTGCCATGGGAGGTATGGCAAAGCGCAAATAACCTGCCCCAAAGTCTGTGTATAAAAGCAGAGGTGGGGGCTGAGCCCCAGTGCACTAAACAACGTCTTTGAACCTGACAGAAATGTATTCCACAGTGATCCCAGCTGCCAGTAAGAAAATGTGTTAACTGAGGGGTGGGGGAATCCTGGGATGGGTAGGGCACCTTGGCGGGAACCCCAAAAAAGGTGTCCAGGGGCACATTGGCTAACCCTGCTCCACACATTCTCCCCCTTCCAGCCAGAGTACAAATACGTGGATCCTATCTGTACCTTCCTGTTTTCCATCTTGGTCCTTGGAACAACACTGAGCATCCTCCGAGATGTTGTCCTTGTGCTGATGGAAGGTAAATCCCTCTATGTGGGAAAAATGGGACTGAGAGAGTTAGCTTGGACTATGAATAATGCAAGTCCATATAACTACAGATTTTGCAGGTGTGATGGGTTGGGTGCTAAGGGTGCAGGGGAGTGGGGGAAGGCATCGTAAGTCAAAGCAACCCATGATGAACATAAAATGCAAGTAGTCATAAATTTTAATTTAATTTTTATTAGACTTCTCTCCCACCCCAAGGTTTGGACTAGGTTATATGCTCAGGCATTTTAAATTAGATTTGTATTTTTTTAGCTGGTTGAAATAGTTTCTATGCCTCTCAGTCTTACTGAGTTGATGTTTGGTTTTATGCTGTTCTCATTGTCCTGAATATTTGATTTTTTGTGTGTCATTTGTTGGCTTCCCGGCTTTTGTGCAGCTTTCCCCCCAATTCTTAAACACTGAAATGACTTTCCTAAGGCTTAGTTACTGGCAGTTAAGAGCATTTAAGCGGAAATAGGCTGGTATTCTGGTCCCACCCCTTTTCCTTTAGCCCTTCCCCCTTTTGTCTTGGGCTCCGCCCACCACTGGAATGCAACCCCCAAGAGCGTCTCTGAAGTGGAATTCAGCCCTTGGGCTGAATTCAACACCCCTGCTTTAATGAAAGCTGAACGTTGACAGAAGGGGCCTGAAATACCACCCCGTGGGGAAGCTAGACACCTATTTTAGGGCCTAGGGGTGCAATCCTATGCATGTTTAGACAGAAAAGAGTCCTACAACTCCCAGCATGCCCCAACCAGCACGCTGGCTGGGGCATGCTGGGAGTTGTAGGCTTTTTTTCTGCATAGGATTGGGCCTTAAAGGTGGGGTGATGATACATGCCTTTTTGCCCCCAGGGCTCATAGCAGTTCCTGAGTGTGTGTGTGTGTCACAATTTCTGTCAGGAAAATGGCAGGGTGTGTATGTGTGCAAAACCTCTTCTCCCCCACTACCACTACTCTGGTCTATTTGAGTTCCCCTCCTCCCTCAGCTGTGGCCAAGGAAGCAAAAATGGCTGTTCTAGCTCTGGTAGAAGCCACATTTTCACTTTGCCACAATGATTGAGCAGGGGGTTGGACTCGATAGCCTTGTAGGCTCCTTCCAACTCTATGATCTATGAATCTATGAAAGGCATCAAGAGGGATGAAGGAGCACCCATATAAAGGGAATTCTGTCTCTCCCCCCCCCCCCCACTATGCTCTTCTGCAGGTACCCCAAAGGGTGTGGATTTCAACGCTGTGAAGACAATCCTCCTGTCCATAAGTGGGGTGAAAGACCTTCACAGCCTCCACATATGGGCCCTCACGGTGTCTCACCCGGTGCTGTCTGTCCACATCGCGATCAGTAAGCGATGCCTCTGAGGTGCAGGCTTGGGTTGGGGCGGGGGGCGGGGGAGAAAAGCCTCAAGATGTGAAGAGAAAGACGCTTGCTGTGTGAGGGAGTCCGGCAGTCGGACCGTGGCAACATTTGGCTTGTGCTTTGCCTGTGTGGCTCTCCTTTATAGTCGCATGACTTGCCGTCGAGCAGACAGGCCTGTACTTTGGGAAGGCTCCCACGGTCATCTTGAGGTGGGCGTGCAGGTGAGGGGGCAGGATGTGGTTGTGAAGAGAGCCATCCTAAGCCTGCCCAAGAGATTTTGCTGCCTGAGGTCAAGAACAAGATGGCAGCCCCTCGCATTCCATGTGCAAATGCCAAACGGAATGGCAGTTGAATCTTTCTTCAGCCACTGGCAATGGCTCCGCATCCTCCACCTCACCTGAGGGCAGTAGGCCAGCTTTGGGGGCTCAGGACAGCTCTCTCCCCCGACACCTTGCTGCCTCCTCCCAGCATCTGTTGCCTGAGGCTACTGCCTAATTCTCCCTCATGTTAGGGCCGGCTGTGAGTATTTTGGTGTTTGAGGTAAAAAGTAAAAGCAGCAAAAGTGCATGTCGTGAAGTAACATTGAGGGAAGGGGGTTCAGTCTACTAGGACATTTTCTTGTGCAAGCTCCACTGAAAGAAATGGGATCTGCTGAAGAGCACTGCTGTGGGGGTGTGCTCATGGATTGGGCCCCACGAGGGGTCACATCTGCCTGTCTCCCACTCTGCCACCCTCAAGGGTGGCCAAAGTCCACACCTTGCTTTACCTCATGGTAAGACCGCTTCTGACAGGGTAGATGGGGTCTCTAGCTCCCCAATCTGCTCTCTGCTTGAGAGCCAGTGTGGCCTAGCGGTTAGAGCAGTGTTCTCCAACCTTGGGTCCCCAGATGTTTTTGGCCTACAACTCCCAGCATGCCCCAGCCAGCTATGCTGGGTTGTAGGCCAAAAACATCTGGGGACCCAAGGTTGGAGAACACTGGGTTAGAGTGTTGGACTGGGACTCAGGAGATCCGGGTTCTAGTCCCCACTCAGCCATGAAACTCACTGGGTGACCTTGGGCTAGTCACTGACTCTCAGCCTAACCTACCTCACAGGTTTGTTGTGAGGATAAAATGGAGAGGACGAGGACCATGTAAGCTGCCTTGGGTTTCCTTGCAAGAGGGGGGAAAGGTGGTATATAAATGCAACAGTGGTAAAACAGTGTTCTCCTTTGGCCCACTCTTGTCTGTCCCAGATGAAGACGCCAATGCACAGACTGTCTTGAAGGAAGCGAGTTGTCGGCTGCAGAAAGCCTTCAATTTTCATACAACGACCATCCAGATAGAGAACTATTCCGAGGACATGAAAGATTGCCAGGAGTGCCGGAGCCCCTCGGACTGACTCTTCTCGTCTGCTGAGGAGAGTCGCTAAGCAACCTATGAATGGATGTTTGGCCCTGTCGAAGCTGCTACCTCAGAGGTCCTACCCTTGTGACCTGAATTACAGACCCCTCGTGGCCATATAACTCGTCTGGAGTCACCCAAGTGCCAATTCCTCGTTTGATTTGGGAGCAAAGCAAAGAACTACTCTCTCTCTCTCTCTCTCTCTCTCTCTCTCTCTCTCTCTTTTCTCCCCTCTCTCTCCTTTTGTTTGTTTGTTAGTCCTTTCCTCTCTACCCCAATAGGAAGTATAGTTTTATACGAACCTAGAATAAAAAATAGCGGGATCTCTCTGCCTATTTATTGTTTTGGCTTTGGTGTCTACATCATGCAGGGGTCTCTTCATCCTCCATGGGGGAAGGGATTCTTGTGCTTTGTATCCAGAGTTCAGAGCTGGCTCCAGGTTCAAGGGGTCTCCTGGCAAAGTGCCCCCTCCTACATCTCTGGGTCTGGTCCAGCCATGGAATTATCTAGCTGCAGCAGTGGAAGGTCATCTAAATTTCCCACAATGCCCTGGAATGCCCAGCCCAAAGTAGTGTTACTCCAGAGCAGGGATAGGTATCCTGGTGCCTTCCAGATGTTTTGGACTACAACTTGCACAAGCCCCAGCTAGCATAGCCAATGGTCAGGGATTATGGGAGTTATAGTCCAAAACTTTGGAGGATGCCAGGTTGCCTACCCCTGCTCCAGAGCATTATGGGAAAATTTAAATGGTGCTGGCTGTGGAATGCTGAGAGTTGTAAGGCTTTTTTCTGTCTAAACATCCATAGGATTGTGCCCTTAGCGATATATATTTGTCTCATCACATAAGCAGACCTTCATCCCCATGCAAGCTCTGACCCATCGACAAAGGTTCTTTGCCACGCTGCGTGCGCACACTAAGAGCCTTGGCTACACAGTGCGCTGTCCCTTGCAGCCAGACCTCTGTCTTCTGTGGAGGCCTCGGCCATCACCTTGGCTAATAAAACACAAAGCAGATCCTGTAAGACTGCAGTCTATCCACCCCGGGTCGAAGATATAGTGCCCTGCAGAAGTATTCGCCCCCCTTTGTCACATTTTGTTGCGTTACAACCTGGAACTGAAATGGATTTAATTGGCATGGTTACCACTTGATGCACACAAGATACGCAACACTGTGAAGGTGCAAAATATTTTTATTGTGGCACAAAAGTTAAGTAAACAAAAACAAACTGGCACTTGTTGGTTGCATAAGTATTCACCCCCTGTGCTGTGACATGCCTAAATAAGCTCTGGGGCACCCCACTGCCTCCAGAAGTCACAATATACAGTATTTTTCCATGTATGACTATACTTTTTCCTAAAATAGTTAGACTAAAAATTGAGGGTCGGCTTATACATGGAAGTAAGCCAAGGAGAGAACCACGCGGTTGCGAAACTGCCAAGTGGGGGGCGTATTATACATGGGGGCGTCTTCTAGACGGAAAAATACGTACTGTACTGTTGAATGGAATCCACCTTTGTGCAATTCCAGTGCCACGTGATCTCAGATTAAATACACCTGTTTCTGGAAGGCCACAAACAGTATCATGAAAACCAAGCAGCTATCAAAACAACTCCAGAGTCCAGGATAAAGTTGTGCAGAAGTATCAATCAGGGTTGGGTTATAAAAAAATAAATCTCTAACTATGAACATCCCCCCCCCCCCAAGCACCGTTAAATCCATTATTACAAAATGGAAAGACTGGCTCAATCGCAACTGCCTAGAGAAGGCCATCCACCAAAATGCAGTGAGCAGGTAAGGCGGGCATTAGTCAGAGACGCAACCAAGAGGCCAATGGTAACTCTGAAGGAGCTGGAGAGATCCGCAGCTGTGATGGGAGCAACTGTCCATGGGAGCAACTGATCACTCAGATGTTCCACAAAGCTAGACTTTACGGAGGAGAAGTGAGAAGAAAGCCATTGCTGAAACAAACTCCTCTCAAAGCATGTTTGGAGTTTGCAAAAAGGCATGTGGGAGACACAGCAAACGTGGAGAAAGGTTCTCTGGTCTGATTAGACCAAAATCGAACTTTTTGGCCTTGCCGCAAAATGCTGTGTGTGGTGCAGAGACAACAGTGCTCATTGCCCTGAGAACATCATCCCCACGGTGAAGCATGGTGGTGGTAGCAGCATGCTGTGAGGATGCTTTTCCTTGGCAGGGACTGGGGAAACTGGTCAGGATTGAGGGCAAGGTGGATGCAGCCAAATACAGGGCAATTCTAGAGGAAAACCTGCTTTAGTCTGCATTGTAAGGGACCTGAGACGGGTGGAGGTTCACCTTCCAGCAGGACAATGACCCTAAGCACACAGCCAAAGTAACACTGGAGTAGTTTAAAAATGAGAACCTGAAAGTCTTAGAATGGCCAGTCAAAGCCCAGACCTCAATCTGATGGAGAATCTGTGGCAAGACTTGAAAGTTGCTGTTTACCAACAGGTCCCCATCCAACTTGACAGAGCTGAAGCAATTTTGCCTGGAAGAATGGGCAAACATAGATGCACAAGGCTGATAAGACACTTATGCAACCAACAAGTGCCAGTTTGTTTTTGTTTACTTTTGTGCCACAATAAAAAATATTTTGCACCTTCACACTGTGTTGAGTATCTTGTGTACATCAAGTGGTAACAATGCCAATTAAATCCATTTCAATTCCAGGTTGTAACACAACAAAATGTGGAAAAGTCAAAAGAGGTGAATATTTCTGCAAGGCGCTACATAAGGAGGCCTGCTTCATGCCATTAAAAACAAAAACAACTTTTGACTGCTTTCATTTCTATGTACGATTGTGCCACTATGAGGTCATGGGACAGGGCAAAGAAGCTGTTTGAAATAATTTTTTATTATTGCCTTTTTTTAATGGGCTCTGCTTCTGTGCCTTTAATAGCCTGACACACAGAAATGGAACAGCAAGAGGAACTTTTGATGGTATGGAGCTAAGCGGTGAAGAAAAGCGTGACGACCTTAATTTCTGAGAGAGTCAGGCTACCATGAAGGGAGTGGGGAGGAAACTTTATGCATCATTTGGGACCGGACCGGAGATAGCACAGGGCATTCTGGGATAGCTGCCGGGGTCCCAGTGCTCTGGCAGGGTCCTCCACTAGGATGGACACTTATGAATCGCCCAAAAAGAGGAAATGCATCAGCAAAAAAAAGGGGGGGGGACACAATGTTTTTGCATAAAATTTGCATTTGCTCATTTATGTAGGGATTGGGCCCACTCTTCCTACAGAGGAGGATCTGGGAACAGATTTCTGAGGAAGATGCTGCTGGGTCCCCAAGGCTGCCAGACTTCCGAGATACAACAGTCAGGGAGGATCAACCGGTGTCAAATTCCGTGGGAAAGCAGTCTGAGCTCTCTCTGATCTGGAGGAGGGTGAATCAAGCATCACTAACGCCCAGGTCAGAGATCAGCTAAGGAGAATGGACCAGCTGAGGAGTGTCAGGCGCTCCAAGAGACTGGCCCTTAAGAATAAGGAACCGCCTTAGGCAGGGCTCTCCAACCTTGGGTCCCCAGATGTTGCTGGCCTACAGCTCCCGGCATACCCAGCCAGCATGGCTAATGGCAAGGGATTCTGGGAGCTGTAGTCCAGCAACATCTGGGGACCCAAGGTTGGAGAGTCCTGGCGGCCTGGCCTTAGGGGTGTGGATAATTTGAGTCTGGGAGGGAGGAGAGGTTCCCAGTTTGGAATAAATTTCTCAACAGTAGGGCAATCTTCCTTAATGGCTAGTATTTTAACTAACCTTGATTCTTTTGTGATTGACTCTGCAAGCTTTCGTGCACCTGGTGAAGTGGGCTGTAGTCCATGAACATTGATGCTTTAAAAGATTTGGTAGTCTAAGGTATCACAAGTCTCAGGTCATTTGAAAAGAAAGGAAAAAAGAGTTGGATCTAGTCCTGCTTTGAGTAGACCTTTTGAAATCCATGGGACTTAAGTCAGTTGTGACTTGCTTGTCCCATGGAATTAAATGTGTCCACTGTAACTAAGGGTGCAATCCTGTGTATGTTTAGACAGCAAAAAAAAGTCCTACAACTCCCAGCATGCCCCAGCCAGCCATGCTGGCTGGGGCATGCTGGGAGTTGTAGGATTTTTTTTGCTGTCCAAACATGCACAGCATTGCCTTTAAGTCTCAATCCAATGTCTGCTGTTGGAGACTGAACTTAATTTAGATCACTAGCCAACCACTAGAGGGCCCCGGAAGATTACTTTAACGTGTGTTGTGGTAGCAACAAGGCTTAAATTTTTCTCCTGTTATTTGTGTATACAAGGTTCAGTCTTTACTTTTAGGGAAGGGAACTGCAGAATTAAATTTGGATTAGGGTCCAGTTTCTTCACATCACGGCCTGATAGATAGTAGTGTGTAGCAATGAGTAGTAAACCTTACCCCTGGTCTGTTTCTGTCCTGATATAATTAGATGAAGCACCATGGTTTCTGCTTCTTGGGGGTCTTTCCAGATGGACAGCTCCTAGCGCTGACAAAATACGGGACATTTACCAGGTGAAAGTGTCATAAACTGGACCACTCCCCTATAAAAATCCGTGAACGAGGCAGGTCAATTGCAGGATAAACGCCTCATCTAGAAGCACCTTTGGTTCCGGGAGGCGGAAGGTTTACTGCTTTAATGTCTGGGCCCCCCTCTTTATTACTAATAATAGCACACCAAGCATTTCCCCGCACATGAACTCAAGAATACCTACACGATGGGCCAGTGTTGTTGCCATATTAGAGATGGGGGCACTGAGGCCGAGACAGCATGGCTTGCCTACTGCCTCCCAGCGCAGGGCTTCGGTGAGACAGCTTTCCTTTTCATGTTCCTACCCACCTGCGCGACACCCACGCTCTTAATAAATGTAGGGCACAATCCTATGCATGTTTAGACAGGAAGAAAAAAAAGTCCTACAACTCCCAGCATTCCCCAGCCAGCACTGTGCCTTTAAGGCAGCTATTCCCAAAAGGAAGGGCGCCCCCCCCCCCCACCTTGTGGGTGAGAGGCACCTGCGGGAGGGGTGGCACAATGTTTCCAGCGCAGGATAGATCCAGCGACAAATGGAAACTTTCTCTATGATTCCCCTTCTTCTGCCAGCCCAGACTGGATGAGTTGAATGCCCCTCTGCAGAAAAACCTCATTGATCCACAATGAATAGGGGCAGCTGGGGGGGGAGGGTAATCTCTTACTGGTCTACCAACCCAGCCTGCCTGGGGAAGAAGGAGGTTCAGAAAGAGGTGCTCTTAGTCAGGGCCTCTGCCAGGTCTGACAGGACGTTGGCAAAGTTAAGTGGGTCCCTGGCCACGTGTTAGTAGCAGACCACCATGCAAAATTTCCCCCAGTGCTTGTGAGGCTGGTGACTCCTAATTTGCTGGGGCGGTCAATCCATTGCAGCTTTTATTTGGAGCTATCCATTTATTTATTTATTTATTTATTTATTGCCATGATGCTCCACTGCGGTGAACCTATTTGGGGGTGGGGGTGGAGCGCAGCACCGTGGATAGCTCCTATAAAGCTCCAAATAAAACCTGCAATGGATTAGGAGCCCCTGCAATGAAATAGGAGTCGCCGGCCTCCCCTGCAGTGTAGCACTGCTGACGTAGCATGGCCGCTTATGAACCACCGAAAAAAGAGGAAATGTGCATCACCCAGAAAGAGGACAAAAGAGCGCGAGGATCTGCATAAATTTGCATGTGCTGATTTACATGTATAAATGCAAATTTAGAAATAATTCTTATAATTTAAATAGAAATACAGTACATCTCACCTTATTGTGGCAGACTGTGACCAGGTGAGCTGTGCAACTGCCTGTTCAGTCTGCTATCTGTGGATGGACAACACTTCTGATGGTCCTTTATCCTTAAACTGGAGTTAGACTGGGCAGCCCTTCAAACAAAAGATCCCTTCAAATGGAGGATGGTCCTCTGCAAAAGAGGACACGTGGTCACTGAGGCATTGTGGCAAATTAAAATGGCACACACAGACAGTAGTGATCACCATTTACAGTTCCCACAATGCTCTGGTGCATTACAGAGCGACAACGTGGGCAGTTTTAAATGGTGGGTAATTTTAACACGGCAGCTCTCAGCACCCCCCCACCCCCCAGTTGGACTGTCTGGGACTTGGAAGATCCAAGTTCTAGTCCTCACTCAGCCATGAAGCTCACTGGGTGACTTTGGGCCAGTCACTGACTCTCAGCCTAACCTACTTCACAGGGCTGTTGTGAAGATAAAAAGGAAAGGAGGGGGAGGATTATGTAAGCCGCCCTGGGTTACTTGTAGGGGAAAAAGGCGGGGTATAAATATGACAAATAAATAAGATAAAATCTAGGGAGATCTTCTCTTCTCTGCCTTGTGCAGCAGATGAAATAGTAGTCCCTCAGGGTGACTGATCCATGCTTGTCAGAAGACTTCCTCGTTTACATGAAGGTCTTTCTGTTGCAGGGCCGGGCACATCCTTTGTGTGCTTTGTGCAGAAAAGTAGAGGAGGGCAGAGCCTTCCCTCCTGGTGCTGGGATGACAACTTGGGGTCCCAAGGTGGTCAGAAAGCCACAGAAGCCTGAAGCAGCATCCTATGAAAATGCTAGTCGCCAGCATCGGTGCGGGGAGTGGCGCTTTACAAACGCTGGCTGTCAGCTCTGGACGGATTCCGATTTTGGGACTGACTGCAAAATGTTGGCACTGGATTTCAGAGGTGGTGCAAGCAGCAGATGGTGGGGCGCCCTGCAGCCCTGAGGAGCAGCAGCGCGGGAGAGGCGAGGAAGGAGAGCAGTGGGGAATGGATGCTGCCGCTCGGGGCAAGGCCCTCGAATATTCCTGGTCTGGTCCAGGCAGCTCAGGCTGGGCCACAATGTGAAGCAAAGCCTGCCACATTGGGTCTGCTTCCATTTTATCTGGGGCCCTGGAATTTAAATTACTACTTATAATAGGGGGGAAATAGGAAAGGGGAAAATACTGTGCAAAAGCCAGGAAAGCACCCAACAATTGGTGTTCAGGGAAAGGGATTTCCCCAGAGGGCCAAACTGGGACTCCAGGCGGGCTGGTTCTGGTCCATGGGCCTAGAGTTCCCCACCCCACCTATAGTGCAGCATCTCCCTCCCCGCCACCAACCAAGAGAGTGGCCATTTGCTGGAGCTTGGTGTGAAGAAATCCATTTTTTTCCTGAGATGTTGCTACTAACAACGAGCTCTATTTTGTGAGGGGGGCGGCGGCGTGCGTGCACACATTACAACCACCTGCGTGCCTTATCATAGTTTTTTCTGCTAGTCTCTGCTTGTGCTTCTACTTGATGTGGATGAGCATGAGTACAGTTATTATTTGCATTACTGTACTTTGCATACTGTTTACCCGGTGGGCTTCTTGCATGCAGAGAATGTTTTATTTTGTGCTGGTCTATGATTGTAATAAAGAGATTGATTCATTCATTCAAGGTGCTGGTCCTAACCTTTAAAGCCTTCCATGGCTTGGGACCAATACTTGACGGAACACCTCTCCCAACCACAATGTACCTGGCCACTACACTCAGCATCTGGGGCCTTCCTCCGATTGCCACCTCTAAGGGAGGCTGGGAGGGTGGCAACAAGGGGGAGGGCCTTCTCTGTGGTAGCCCCCCAACTCTAAAACAAGTTCTGCCCTGGGGCTGCCTGGCTCCAATTCTACAATTCTTTTGGCCCCAGGTTAAGACTGCCCTCTATGCTGAGGCTTTTAACAACTCTAAATAGTGCATGGTGGGGTGGTTATCTTTAATTTACTGGTCACATTGCATTAACTTGTTTTAGCTATTTGTGTCATTTTAAATTTGGTTTTAAATTTTTGATGTTTTTATTGTGTATGCTTTTGTGAAGGACTGCCAACCGGTCCTGTCCTCAAGACGAGAGAACAAAGGCACCAAACTGCCAGCCTTGGCTCTGCCGTCCTGAGACTGCTTTTTTCAGGGCTTTCCCCTTCGTCTATACCCTGGATTTAGCACTGAACCACAGAGGAACCACACATACCGTGTGGGGTAGAACCAGGAAAGTTTATTTAAGGCAAACCGATTACGATAAAAGGTGGGAAATCAGGGAAGGGGGGAAAGGTGGGGAGACACTTTGGTATACACAAGTAGAGCTGCAAAACAACAAAACTAGTTCCTTTACTATACATACAGGCCTGTGGCTTATGCTGGCTCAGCTTGTCTGAGTGTGGAAAGCTAAGCAGGGTCAAGCCCGGTTATTACTTGGATGGGAGACTCCTCCTCTAGTTTCCTGCCTTGAGCAGGGGGTTGGACTCGATAGCCTTGTAGGCTCCTTCCAACTCTATGAACTATGAAACTATAACCAACCTCAGCCTAACCTACCTCACAGGGTTGTTTTGAGGATAAAATGGAGATGATGATGATTATGTAAGCTGCCTTGGGTGCCTTGCAGGAAAAAAGGCGGGGTATAAATATAATAAATAAATAATAAAATAAATATTCTCTTTGGTCTCCTGCTCCCTGGCCCTTGGTGCCTCGGCAGCACTTTCTACCTCCCTCTCCTCATGTTGAATCAGTTCTCATGGCTTCTCGGGGCATGTCTGCAGAGATGCTGGCGCTGGGTCCCGTCTCTACACACGCATTCTTATGCACACTTTCCCCCTAATATATGCCTTTTGAACTAATGTCTTTATTGGAGAACTGCATCCATTGTAAAACTCAGAGAAGTGTAAATATAAAAGGATAACTGAATTTGCGTGCACATCGTGGTTCAAGAGTGTAAAATTAAGCAAGTGTGCATTAAAAGGCAAACCGAACTAAGTCAGTCTTCCTCCCGTCCCTGTTCCATGGTGCACCAGGATGATGGAGAGGGAGGTGGAAGGAAGGAAAGCCTCTTCCTTCTTCCTGCTGTCTGCTTGTACGCCCTCCACCATCCCATGCATGCAGGTCAGTAAAGGGAAGGGTCCTCTGGGGCTGGTGGAGAGGGGCTATTCATTTCCTGAGCCCTTTCCATTGGCTCATGGCAGGAACTGTAGTGTTTCCGATTTGGGGGTGAAATAAATTGTTTCATTTCCAAGTCAGCCCAAGGATAGCTCGGGGAGCTTGCCCATCGCTAATGCAGACCTAGCAGTGGGGACACTGTTAAGGTGTCATTCCACAGGGGATTTAAGTTTAAAAGCCTTTCAAGGAATTGCAACAGCTGCACCTCAGTGGAAAGTATGTTTGGGAGCAGAACTGCTGGCATAGTTGACCATATTCTTGTCTCAAACTGTGCATAATTCATATGGGTTGGAGAATCCAGCTTTCCTTGTTGTAGTCGTTGGGTTACTCTGGAACGGAATAGTCATTTCTCTCTTCTTCTTTTCTTAAGGCACAGAGAACACGTCCAGCCCTGAGCACGTTGTGCCAAGCAAGGATCATCCAGGGTCACCGCTCAAGGGTTCGGCCCTTGCTATCCACCAGCACCGAACCATAGAAACAAGCGATGCACAGACCAGCCCTAGGAGCAGGACACGCCCCCCCCCCAAGCATTGCAGTCCCTGAATACAGTGCTACTAAAGTAGAAATTTATTGGTGCAAATGTCGTACAAAATATAAACGACCAACCAAAAACCTTCCCAGAACTCTGCTCCTCACACCCCAACAAGGTTCCCAGTTCCTTTGGCTTCCAGAGCAACCCCCAGCCTTTCTCTGCTCTGCTTCCAGATGTGTAGTCCATCCCACAGCAACAATTTCCTCTCCAGGATGCTACCAAGCATGGACAATCTTGTATCAGCGGAAGACACACCGCCTACGAATGGAGTGTGGTGACCATGGTCCTCAGACCCCTTGCTCGGCCTGAGAGCCTCGCTCCCTCTTGGTGTCCCGGTGAGCAGACTGCCCCCGTGTTTGGCAAATGCCCCTTGGCCGGCAGAAGGTTTTTTGGGGGATGCCGGTGTTCCCCAGCTCAGCATCGCTTCTGCCTCCTTCCCAGAAAGTTGGTGCATTCCAACTTGAGGTCCGATGGTGCACATTTCTCTCACAACTGTTCTTTTCCCCCCACTGCCAGACTCCAAGACCCCTGGCTCCTTCATGCTGTGGGAAGCATGCGCTTCCTTCCCGGAGACCACACACTCTGGGGACACCGAGCATTGCCTCCAGAGGCACAGGCCTTGCTGCAGGCACAGTTTTCTCTCCAGGATTCTCCCGATGATGGAAATTTTTTCATCAGGGGAAGACACACCGCCTGCAAATTGAGGGCAGTGGCTGCGTTCCCCAGATCTTTTGCTGGGCGCCTGATCTGTCCTGGGGATCTCCCCGCCTCTTGGTGTCCCAAAGAGCGGTCTGTTCTTTGGGGATGCGGAAAGGTGCCTGGGTGGCGCCGGGGCTTCTGGGACCTCATCCATTGCCGATGGTGGTGCAGTGAGGTGTCCGGACGGTGCAGAAGCTGCTTCTGCTGGCGTGCCGTGTAGCTTCGTATGCCTTCGGGTGGCTTTTGCTTCTCTAAGCGGGGCTGTTGAGGAAGGGGCAGTGTTCTCTGGCGATACTTGAGGCTGTCCAGACGCCGAGGAATCTGCAGCCCTCGGGCTCCCCGTCTCTTCTCCGGCTGTCTCTTCTGCACCACTGCTGCTGCCTCTCTCCTTCCCCAGCCGCTCACTTGTGCCGATCCCGTCTTTGTCGCTGTCCCAGTCTCCCACTCTCTCCCACTCACATTTTGTGCTGAACTGGGACGTGCCCCCTGGAGACAAAGGGCGCTGTTCCTTGGAGGCGGAGAAGGTGCCACCCTCCTCCCTTCTGCCTCCCCCATCACCACGTGTCTTTTGCAGCAAGCCAGACGCTGGCTGTACGTGGCATTCGCCCTCTGCTTCTCCCCTGCCTTGATCTTGAGATGCAGGTGATGCCTGCTGGCAGCGCTGCCCTGAGTTCTGGGAGACCCCGCTTGAGGCGCAACCGTCCTCAAAGGCCTGGACACCTTGGCAGGCGGAAGGTGGTGCAGAAAACAGAAAGGCTTTCAGTGTCGCTTGAGCATGTTTTGGGAGGCCCCACCTGTGCTCTGCAGTTATATGTCTCACGTGGGCCTCCAGGTGCTCCTTTGTGTCTGGGTTGAGGAACAAAACATCCTGGACAATGGCTCGCCCTTCTCCCCCATCCCATGGGCAAGTCTTGGTCACACCCTCTCCAATGTGCTTCCCTGCCTTAAGGGAAAATGGGGCAAAGACATGCAGAGACGTCAGCGCAGTGGAGGGCAAGCCCCACACATGCTGCAGTTTCTTATGCAAGATGTGGAACTCCAGAAGTTTCCAGGCCTCATCTGTGAGGAAAGGCAGCTCCACCTCACGAGACATGAAGTCGGTCACTTCAGCGCCTGCACCCGTGGCCGCTGCTCGTTTCCTTTGGTGCTTGTCCTTCCTCACCCTTCTTGGGGCTCTTTCCCTGGCTAGCTGAAGTGACTCTTCTCCCTCAGAACTGGTATTCATTTCATGCTGCTGGTGGGATTCTCCATGACGTCCACAATGCTTTCTTTGTTCAGCGCGGGACTCAAGTCGAGGAGAAGGAATTGCCCTCAGGCAATCCTGAATCAGCTTGGGAAGTCCCCACCTATGCTTCATAGCCCAACTCCTCAAGTGGGCTTCCAGGCAATTCTTTACATCTGTACACAAAACCTGCAGGAGCTTATGTGGGATGATCGCCTCTGCCAGAGGCCATGGCATCTGGACACCACCACTCACTTTTTCTGGGGCTCCCGATCTCGCCGTGGTGATGCGCACTGCCGCTCTACCCTTTGTGCTCCTCTGTGGCTCAGGGAGAAATGGAGCAAATGCACGTAGGGATTTTCGAACAACAGACGGCAGCCCCCAAATGTGCTGGATCCTTTTGCGCCGTACATGGGATTCCAGACATTCCCAGGCTTCCTCCGTAAGGAACGTTGAAGCCCTTTGCGGTTCTGAGAGGAATGGGGCAAATGCACGAAGTGATTTTTGAATAGTGGATGGCAAGCCCCACACATGCTTCAACTTCTTGTGCTGGACATTCATTTCCAGAAGATCTGAGGCCTCTTTTGTGATGAAAGATGAGTCCAGCTTAGAGGATTTGAGGTCTGTTGCCCCAGAGCCCATAGATTTTGTCTTCTTCAGGCTCTTTGGGTAGATGGCCTCCCCCGTGGCTCCTTCACTGAGCATGGGCACCTTCAGTGAACCTCCTACTGTGGTGGCTTTTCCAGGCAGAGGCCATTCTGGGACTCTTCCAAACATCTTGTTCAGAGATTCAGTGTGCAGACTGGGTAGATCCCAAAGGTATGCAAGGTACTTGCGCTTGATGTTCATTTGAATCTTGGCCAGAGCCTCCTGCTCCACAAAAAGCAAAGAAGCCATTCTGGGTCTCACCGCTAAGGAAAAGGAGGGCAATTTAGGAAGAGGGGCTCTTTTGATGCAGGTGGCAGATGCCTTATAGCCCACCATCAACTGGAATTTAATCTCAGACTTTTTCCTGAGATGGCCCTCCAGAGGATTCCTCAGGTGGTCCTGCAAGCCACCTTTCTTCTTCGGGGTGATCTTGCGGGACTCCATCCACCCTGCATTCTCTGCCTGAGCTTCTCCGGTGCTGAGCTCAGCCTTTGCAAACTCCTCTTCCTTGTTGCCACGTTGAGGAAAAGGAGCCCTTCTCGAAGGAGCAAGGGGGACGAGGTGCTCCAAGGACTCGAGGACTCTCTGTGGCAAGCCCCACCTCCGCTGCAGCTTCATCCTCTGAATGTGGAGTTCCAGGTGGTCGCTGATTCCCCGAGGAAGGAAAGCCAGCTCTTGAGGCAGCACGTAGGTCTGAGTCCCAGTCTGAGAAGGACGGGACGACGTGGGCGTTTCTCGCATGAAGCCCCGGAGCGACCTCTGCACGAGGGAAGGGCACCCCCACTCGTGCTGTATCGTTTTCTTCCTGACGTGCAGCTCTAAGTCCTCTCTGGGTGATCCCTGGCAGAACGGTGTCTTCGCTTCTGCAAATTCAAAGGCAGCTTTCCTGAGACCGACCGGGCAGAAGCGCGGCCTGGGCACCATCCCAGCAGCGGCCTCCGCGTAGCGTGTCCCCAGTCCCCAGAGAGAGGCCAGGTGGCGCCGCCGCACGGACACCTCCATCCTCTTGGCATCCTCGGCATGCACGAAAGGCAGGAAGGCGTTCCGGGGCTGCGAGGGCTTGAAGCCGGGGGGCACTAACTTGGGCAGAGGCTGCCTGGACGTCAGTGCTGAACGTCTCCGAGAGTACACGGCAGCAGTTGGGAAAGTCTCCAACTGCATCTCCACACACTTCTTAGCCAGGTGGAGCTGCAGCGTCACCTGACCCCCGCCCTGTGAGGCGGGAGGCAGCTGTGGGGCTGCAGAGACCATCCCTTTGGGCTCCTTGCTTCTCTGCCCTTTACCTCCGGGACCCGCACCCCAGGACTCCGGGGCTATTATATGGCCAAGCTGACCTCGTGGGTAGAGAAGTCCCACGGACTCAAGAACCCTCTTAGGCAGCAGCCACTGCTGCTGGATTACTCTTCTCTGCACATTTCTCTCCAGCTCCCATTTGCTGGCCTTGCTGAGGAAGTAGAGCTCAGTTCGGGAAATGGCCACCTCCTTGTGCCTGACCTTCTGAGGGTGAATACGGGGGGTGGCTGGCAGGAGGAACTGAAGGGATCTCCGGATGAGACCTGGGAGCCCCCAGGCGTGTTGCAGGGTCTTCCTTCTCACGTGCCACTCCAGTGCCTCTTGAGTTCCCTGACCAATGAACAGGGCCTCTCTTGCAGTGAAGCTGAACTCAGAGGATTGGCTGGGCAATCGAGCAGTGGGTGCAGGCGACGCGGCGACCCGGAACAGTTGGGCAAGGGACTTCTTGTACGTTGTTGGCAGCGCCCAATGGTAGGTCAGCTGTTTGTGGGTGAGGTTGAGTTGGATGTGACCAAGAACTGCCTGGTCCACAAAAAAGAGGTGCTGCAATCTTAGTTTTAGGGGACTCGACCCAGGCAGCAAGACTTTAGGGAGTGCAAGCTTCAATGCCTGGCGGGCAGCTTCTCGAGACCGCTGAACTATTGGTGCAACCATGCCCAGCTGGATCTCGAGGGCTCTCTTGGCCAAGTGTCTTTGCAGTGCCTGCCACTTCCAGTCCCAGCTTAGCTCTGGGCAAAGGTCCTTTGAAGCGCCCACAGGCTTCTTGGAGAAGCTTGATGTCCTCCTCATCTCCTTCCTGACTTTCCCTGTCAGAGGTATTGCAAAAGTCTTCCCTTCCTCTTTGTGTTCTTTGGTCAGTGGAGGAGAGACTGCAATGAACACCTGTAGAGATTCTAACACCCGCCTAGGTAGGCCCCACAGCCGCTCTATGACCTTGCTCCTGAGGTGAGCCTCCAGCTGCTGTTTTATCTCCAAGCGGATGAAAAAGAGCTGGTTGTTGCCAGTCACTATCTGCACGTCGAGCTGGTCCCAGACCACCCTGGCCAAGCAAGTCGGTGATGGCGGGGCAGGCAAGAAGAACTGCTTCAAAGACTGTTGCACTAGGCCGGGCAGCCTCCAGTGGTGCTGAAGCCTCTTCTTGAGGATGTGGGACTCCAAGCTCTTCCAGTCATTGGGTGCTACGAAGGCAGGCTTTGCATGGCCAAACTCAACCAAGGCATGCACCCAGGAAGGGGCAGCTGGCAATGCAGGGGCACTGGGGACAATCTTGGCCACGGACTGCATGTACAGTGTTGGAAGACCCCACAGGGAGTGGATGCATTTGCACTTAATGTTCATCTCGACAGGGTCTGCTTTCCCCGGAAGACTCAAGCATAGCCTGTTCCTCCACTGAGGATGGCTTCGACCAAGGGGGATAAGTTTGGGCAGAGGCCAACTCCTCACGCTTGCATTCGTCACCTTCTGGGAATGCCCTACAATTGAAGGGAGAACCTCCAGCCCCATTTCCACAGATTTCTTCATAATGTGGGCCTGGAGCTTTGCTTGGGAGCCGGGAGCAGTCTTCAAGTCGAAGATTTCAGCAGCAGCGGGGAGCTTTGAGACGGTTGCCTGCACCTTTCTTGTACTTTTAAGCTGGCCAGCTGGCCCGGGTCTCCATTTCCGGGCTGCCGAAGGAGTCCTCCCCTCCCTGGGCAGAGGGGGTGCCTTCATGTGCCGGAGGGCCTCTTGCACCCTCTGGGGCAGCTGCCAACGCTTCAGCTGAACCATTTTCTTCAGGTGCAGCTCCAGCTTCCTCTTGGCCCTCACAGCCAAAAAGGAGAGGGCCTCAGCCCTGGTCCTCACATCAATTTCCCCCCGCAGGCGCCTGCAGGAAGCGGAATATGGAGCAGAGGCCATGATGCAGCTTCTGAGAGAGCGGAGGGGGGCGGGGGGCGGCCCCAGGAGATGCTGCACTCTCTTCGCCGCCCAGTGCAATTCCAAGCCCGCGGTCACAGCCTCCTCCACAAAGGGAATATCCACCGCTGTACATTCGACCGCCTGTGCCCTGCCATCTCCGGGTGGGGGCAGCCCAGATCGGGTCATTGCGCTAGAGGAGGATTTTCTCTGTGCTCTAAGCACCTCGCTCTCATTCTCTCTGCTGTGGCGGGCCTCTCGTAGTGAGCTCCGGGAGTATATCCTCGCCCGGAGAAAGAAACTCTCACCTTCGCTCCTCTGGGACTCTGCAAATGCCTCCATCTCAGTCCCGGAGGAATCTCGATGGCCCTTCCACTGTTTATGGCACTTGGTGGATCTGTGGCCTTTCGAGCAACTGCAAGAGAACTCGGAGAGGCCGGAAGTGGATTCTGTCTGGCTAAGGAGAAATGTCTCACATGTGGTAGAGGATGAGGCGAAGAGGTCCTCCTCTGAGCAATCTTCGTCCCCAGAAAAGTCACTGCGTTCCTCCCAGGCAAAGGGAGCGTCCTTTCGAACATGAGACATTTTCTCTTTTCCCGCTGTCGGGAAGCTGTCGGGAACGTACAGAGACCTGCTGCATGAGGCTGGTCTCTCTGGGGCAGAGATGCCAGGCAGGCTGGGGCCTTCCATGCACGGCGCAGGGGAGAGTGGGGACCTGTGGCCAGCGGGGCTATGGCTGTCTGCTCCCTGGGAGTGCATCAGCTGCACCGCCTTCCGAGCGGCACGCGCACACACCGTGCAGGCTGGATCATCGCAGAGCAGCTGACGGAGGGAGCCCCCATCGGGCAGCCTGGCAAAGAGCTGCTGCGCAGCACCTGCAAAGGAACGGAAAGACCTGAGTGAGTAGTGATGCCATAGATGAAATACAAATCCGACTGAAAGGCGGACGGATCTCGTTCATAACCCGGGGACCGCCTGTATTGTCGGCACTGGCTGGCAGCAATGGCTCTCCAGGGTTTCAGGCAGGATTCTTTCCAAGCCCTGCCTGGAGATGCCGGGCATCGAACCTGGGACCTTCTGCATGCAAAGCACGTGCTCTCTCGCACTGAGCTCTGGTCCCTCCCTGCAGCACCTGTTCAGGGCTGCTCACATCACCAAGATAGTTTTCTTCCAGCAGGCTTATAATAATTCAACGTTGCCTCTTCTATAACGTTCTAAACCAGTGTTCTCTAACCTTGGGTCCCCAGATATTTTTGGCCTACAACTCCCAGCATGCCCCAGCCAGCGTAGCTGTAGGCCAAAAGCATCTGGGGACCCAAGGTTGGAGGAGAACACTGCTCTAAACGGTTGTTGCTATTGCTATTGGTTTGATCTGGAAATGGGTTGTTCTGTTCTTTAAGCTGTGAGACATGCTGAGTAAAGTCTCTGTAGGAAGGCAGGCAGGATATAAATTTTCATAACAATGAGTGGGAGCTCTAGCTTAAGATGTGGGGGGGCGGGGGGGGGTCAGAAAGACTGTTACCTTCACTCTGTCCTGCAGTCTCCTGCTGCCTGAACTGCTGCAGTCTCCTCCTGATGCCCTGAGGGGCCTGTCATGAAGAAAGAAAACGATGAGAGGCCTGGTTGTACAGGAAATAATGGCGTGGGGTGCCTCTCCACTTCCCGCTCACAGCAGGCACACAGTCATTCGTTGCCCCCTCCCCAGGTTTCACTGTCACCTGCGCCATTTTATAAGGCTTTCATCTCTCATTAGAGTCACATCTGTCAAGAACTCTCACATCTCTGCATTCCCATATCCAGGTGCTAAAGCACCCCTCACCCCTCTCTCTTTTATCAGATCCACATGTTGGTGTTCCCTTTTCCCAAGGGATGTGCTTGCACAGAACCCACTGATGAACACGCAATTCAATGTTCTGAATGATCAAGTTTCTAGTTCTCATGAGCAACTCAAGAAAGGTTTTAGACACAAAACGCTTGACAATATCTCCATGTCCTTCCTTTTCTTGTTTTCGTATCAAACTGTTCCAAATTATTTGAAAACTAGAATAACAGAATCAGAATTAATGAGGTGTTCTCTTTCTTTCTTTCTTTCTTTCTTTCTTTCTTTCTTCCAATTATACAATTTTGGCTCCCTAATAAGAGAATTTTAGGTCCAGCAAATTCCATGGGTTATGTGAATTCACCCCGTTGTTGAGAAATGTCACCTTACCCTTAGCCATGACTGCTTTTTCATAGATCAGCGGGCCTGGGCCAGCCAAAGCGACTAATGTAATATTTACCCATTCTGTGATGGATGAAAACTTGGATAAAATGTCTGGGAAGGCCAAAGGACGAGTGCAGCTTCTTTGGAGCCAGTCATAAATCATATCCCACACAGGGAATCTTTGCAGAAGTGCCCAGATGAAATAGAGGACTGTTGCCAAGACAGCATTTCTGCCCAGGGTTAAAAAGGATCCCCAAAGGGCAAAGAAACCACTATATAAAGTTGTCTCCTCCATAGTTGTAAGTAACAAAATCAAAGTACACCATGCGACCATGCAACCATGGCACTGTGCACCTTGCCAATGCTGGTTTTAGATAAGAGGAGGAGGCTAGAGGCATCGTGGTGTGCATCATAAAGGTCTCTGAGCAACCTCTGTACAAGTCAGAAAGAGCCTTCAGGACTAAGGGGTTTCCCCTCAGTCAGTGGGACTTTCCCCACTGGGATTGCCTCCACACCTTCTAATCCTGCTCTTGGTTGATGCTGCCACCCCAGTCATAGCGATCACGTTTCCTTAGGATACTATGCGTGAAAACCTGTGCGCACATTGCTGGGCCTAGCTTCATGCTGGCATGGCTGTAACAAGTAAACAATGTGTTTTCACTGGACATTCTTATAGCACTTTTTGTATTTCCCACTTGTGACCGTCCCTATCTTGTCCCTTATACTTTTTAACATCTACATGAAGCCACTGGGGGAAGGTCATCATCCGGGGTTTGGGCTGAGGTGTCATCCATATGCAAAAAAATTATCTTCGGTAAAATCTTCATTTTAATCAAAGCTATCCTACCAAACCATGATAATTCAAGTTTTTTATAATCCTCTATTTTATTCTTAACCTCACCTTTTAATTTTTTAAAATTCCGTTCTCCTATTTGATCGAAATCTTTTAATATATCTATACCTAAATATCTAATTATATTTTTTATCTTTATATCAACTTTCTTTTTTCTAAATCCTATCCTTTCCTCCATTTTGCTATAATTAAATAACATAATCTCCGATCTGTCCCAATTAACTTTTAGCCCCGTTACTTCCCTAAATTCATTCAAATGTTTCTCTAACTCATCCCAGTTTTCCATGGGCTTTTCAAGTGTTAACAAGATATCATCTGCAAAAAGGTTTATCTTACACTTATTCTTTATCCCCTGTAAATTTATCTCCTCCTTGATAGCATTCGCTAACAACTCCATAACCAACACAAATAATACCGGGGAAAGGGGACAGACCTGTCTAGTTCCCCGGCCTAGGCTTATCGGTTCCGTGATTCCATCATTTACAACTACAGTAATACCTTGGATTGCAAGTAACTTGGTTTGAGAGCGTTTTGCAAGACAAGCAAATTTTTAAATATTTCTTAATATTTTTTTTACTTGATATACAAGCGACGCCTTGCAATACAAGTACTGTAGTCCGGCTTAAATTAAAAATCTCTATACAAATTTTTTTGGGGGGATTTCGTTTTGATATACAAGTGTTTTGGATTACAAGCACGTTTCCGGAACGATTATGCTCTCAATCCAAGGCATGACTGTACTGACGTAACATTTTGAGCATATAATTGATTAGTAACTCCTATAAACTTCTCGCCAAACCCCATATTTTTTATTATCAACTTAATGCTGGCCATTCCACTCAATCAAAGGCTTTAAAAATATCTAATGCAAGAACCCCTGCTTTCAAATTATTTTTCCTTATTAAATATATTATATTCAATACCCTTCTAGTTAAGTCCGCCGTTTGTCTTCCTTGAATAAAACCACATTGATCTAGATTCTAGCCCTACATACTTACTTACAAAACGATTCATTCTTCTTGCTAGGATCGCAGCCATTAGTTTAGCATCTTGATTAATTAATTATATTGGTCTATAAGAACCTGGTTCTGATAAATCCTTCCTTGGTTTCAGGATTAAAATAGTCAAGGACTGCTTCCATGAAGGGGGGATCTCTCCCCCCTGTAATATATCATTAAACAACCGTTTTAACTTGGGGATTAACATTTTTTTATACACCTTATAGTATTCCGCCCCCAGACCATCCAATCCTGGTGTTTTTCCTTGTTTCAATTTATTTATGGCATACTCTATTTCAGTTTCCGTGAAAGGTTGCTCCATTGTTTCCCTATCTTCTTCCTGAATTCTTGTTTTTAAATTTTTTTCAATATATTCTCTGCTCATAGCTTCTGACCATTTTCCTGCCTTATATAGTTCAGAATAATATTCATAAAATATTTTTAATTTATCCTTTAACAAATTGTGTTCCTTACCCCTCTTGTCTTTGATCACCCCCACTAAACTTTTTTCTTTTTTAAATTGTGCTAGTCTAGCCAGCATTTTAGAGTTTTTATTACTATTCTCGAAATATTCTTTTTGTGTAAATCAAATTCCTTTGTATCTTATCTAATTGTTTGTTCTCCAATTCTTTCCTCTTACCTTGTAATTCTGCAAAAATCGTCTTATCCCTCTTCTCTAAATATTTTCTTTCCAACTCCCTAATCTCTCCCTCCAACTTTTTATTAAAACCTTCTTGTTGTTTTCTTAAATTTATTCCTTCCCTCAATCCTATTCCTCTCATCACACTTTTCATTGTATCCCATATTACCGCTTCGGTACAATCTTCGGTTTGATTAAATTCCCATATTTCCCTCATTTCCTTCTCTATTTTTTCTGTTGTGTGTTTAAAATGAAAAATATTACAATTCAATCTCCATCTTTTAGCTTCTCTATAATCCTTATATATCTTCAAATCCATATTAACCAGTGCGTGATCTGACACTTTTATTACTTCTATCTCTGTACCCACGACCCTAGAAAACAGGGTCTTGGACACAAATATAAAATCTATCCTAGAATAATTCTTAGTTGCTGTTGAGTAGAATGTATATCTTTCATCATTCCCATTTACCCCTCTCCACACATCTAGCAACCCTTCCTTACTAATTATCTTATGCAATATCGTTAAATTATTTCTCTGTTCATCTCTCGTCGGATTAGATTTGTCTTTCCTTTTCTCCATTACCATATTAAAGTCCCCAGCCAAAATAACCCTTTGATTTTGTATGTCACCCATTTCTTTAAACACATTTATAAAATTCCCCTTGATTTTGGTTTGGTGCATAAACATTTACTAGAACAGTGATGGCGAACCTATGGCACGGGTGCAACAGCTGGCACGCAGGGACCTCTCTGTGGGCACCCGAGCCATTGGTCACCAGATCGCGAAAAGACCATCCCCTTCTGCAAAACACGAATGATCTTGTTCTTTATCACAGTGTGGAACAGAATGATTTTATTCTAGAATTCCTGTTACAGAATTCTTTTCTACATTGCAGGGCCGGTGCTACCATTAGGCCAACTAGGCGGCTGCCTAGGGCGCAGGGCTAAAGGGGGCGCCAGAAACGCCTTGGGGGGAAAAATACAGCACTCTCAAGTGGGAAGGGGGGCGCTAAATATCTGATCTTGCCTAGGGCACCAAACTGCCTTGCACCGGTCCTGCTACATTGTTATCACATTTAAAAGATTTTGAAGAATGATGCACAGAGCATGGCTTGGATGCAAAGCCCTAACAGTTGACCTGAGTGCTGCATGTGTTGCTCTCAAACTAACGGAGTATGAGCCAAGGTTTGACAAATTATCAGCATGCATGCAATAGCAAAAATCACATTAATTGTGCAAAAGCATGTCCAATGCAAACTTTTACCTAATGCAGTGTTTGCAGTCCAAGACATAAAGTGTTTAAAATGTGTTAAGCCCGTTTAGTTTTCTTGTTTATCTTGCTCATCCTAGTATAGGTTGACTTTTACTTTTACTAATCTGAAGAAGATTAGTAGAAGCAGGGTCCTTTCCCTGTAGAAGCAGGGAAAGGACCCGGAGTAAAGCTTGCCCCATACAATTTCAGGCTGGCATATAATCATATTACAAGTTGAGAATCCCTTATCCAAAAATACATGTGCCTAATTATTTAAAAAGTTTGTATAAATTCCCTTCAAGCTATGTGTACAATGTAGTACTATAATAATTTTTTGAGTTGATTTTTTTCGGTTGTCCAATTTTTTTATTTCTATATAAAACAAACACATAATATCAAACATATAACAATTAACAAAACAAAATAGACCTCCGATTTTCTTCTACAGCAAATACAGGTTACAATAATTTTTCTTACTCGATAATCCAAATGAGAAATCTCTTTCTTCCCATTGTCCCAGATTCACTTATTATTCCATAAATCCACAAACAAACAAATCATTATTTTCCAGTCTCTGCAAAAAGTCAATTAGAGGTTTCCACTCAATAATAAACGCAGATGTTGTCCTTTCTCTAATTAGTGATGTAAGTTTGGCCATCTCTGCCAGCTCCAGCATCTTGACCAACCATTCTTCTATCGTAGGCACTGCTGGACCTTTCCATTTCTGTGCATATAGTAGTCTCGCTGCCGTTGTTGATTTTTTCCCAACAAATCACTGTTTGTATCATTGAAAGCTCTGTTATTGTGTTTTTCTTTAAAGACAAAAGATGTTAATTAGTTCGGACAACTGTATGAGTTGTTTTTCTAAAACTAAAACCTCGGTATTCAGGTTTAATGGCAGTGTTGTCACTTTGAAATAAATAAGTTGGTTTTTGTGTTGCAGTTTGGGCACTCGGGCTCAAAAAGGTTCGCCATCACTGCTCTAGGCCTTCAAGGTCAGAGCTGATTGTCTGCCAAAATTAGGCTAACTGATTTCAGCTGGGGTGTAGTAAGGGCTTTTCCAGGGATGGGGACTCGGACTCGAGGACTCGACTCGTGAGTCGGACTGAGTCCCCCCTCTGACTCGACTCGGACTCGAGTCCCAATATTTTTAATGGGACTCGGGACTCGACTCGGGACTCGAGACCAAGGACTTGTCAACATCCCTGGGCTGTTGACGAGTCTTCTGGCTGTGCCAGGAGCGCGATCACTGGTGAAGTGTGCATGGAAGCGAGGAGCGCCGCTGTTCGGCCACTATGGACAGCTACCAGGAGCGCAGCCCCAACAATGTGTTGAGATTTATTTTTGATGTGTTGTTGTGGGGGGTTAGGGTTAGGGTCAGACATTTTGGGTTTGGCTGCCTCTGCCTGCCTGTTTGGGGTTTCCTGCCTCCTCTGCCTGCCTGGTCTCTTCTTAACCAGTTCCACAGTTTGAATTGTCCAAGACAAAGGCCCCTGCCTGCCTTGGGATTCCCTGCCTCCTCCACCTGCCTGGTTATTTTGGGTTTGTCTGCCTAGTATGTTCTTGCCAAAATCACCTCCCCTCCTGGAAGCCAAGGAAGTTATCCAGCTGACAGTGATTGGCTATGGAGGCTCACTTCACACCGGTCAAGGACTGGGGGTGGGTGGGTATAGATTTCATAGATTCTAGAGTTGGAAGGGGCCTCCAAGGCCATCGAGTCCAACCCCCTGCTCAATGCAGGAAACTAGAGGAGGGGTCTCCCATCCAAGTAACAACCAGGCCTGACCCTGCTTAGCTTTCCACACTCAGACAAGCTGAGCCAGCGTGAGCCACAGGTCTGTATGGTATACAGCTAAGAGGGTTGTTGCTGCTGCTGCTATGTGTTCTTCATTTTGCCTTCATTTGGGAAGGTGTTTTGATCTTCAGTCTTCATCTGTGACTGGCTTGTGGGCCTGTGAGCTTGGTATCCTGACTGAGGCCCTGTCCTATTGGAAGAACCTTACCTTGCTTGGCTAATGTAGTATGTATTATTATTTATTTACAGCATTTTCACCCCGCTCCCAGGGTGGCTTACAAAGATTGATAGTAGACATTCCCTGCCCTCAGGCTTACAATCTAACAGATATGACACAAAAGGAAAAGGGATTGGGAGGGAGGAGGAAGAAAGCAAAACTCAGGCACCAGTTCTTAGTAATGTATAGGAGAGGCTAAGTAGGGCTTTATTATTTTAGCCTGCAGCATTGTCTCAAAGGGTTTCTGTATCATTCAGAAAGTTGTAGCCTGGTTCCAAGGCTTCTCCAAAAGGGGGTGTTTCTGGTTTTTCTATTTTCTTTGATATTTGTACAAGCCCCAGTACTGAATTCAGCACCTTCTGCTTTGGTCTTGCTACTGTTTTAAGGTTTAGGCTTGAGGGCTAGAAATAGAGGGTGATCATGCCCCCAAGGTATCCAGGAAGGTCTAAGTATCCCCTGGCTTGGGCTGGGTGAATGTAAAAAGGGGTGGTGGCAGTCTATCAGGTGGTTTGTTTGCCTGCTGGCTGCATTGCAGGGAGCTGGGAGTTTTGGGGTAAGCCCCCCCCCCAACCCTCCACATCATGTCCCTTCACACTTGGGCTTGAATCCCTGGTCAGCCATGAAGTTCCCCAGCTGTCCTTAATACAAGTCACAATTGCTTATTGTAGCCTACCTTGCAGGGTTGTCATGAGGATAAAACGGGACGATTCTTCCATACACTGCCCAAAGCTCCTTGCATCTTATTTTGTGGGATACAAATTAGAGAAATCCCTTTTAATGGGGTTTGAGTTTAGGCTGTGTATAGGTTGTGTCGATTGTGTTCTTTTATTGTAGTGGATTGCATTATGGTTTTTGATTAAAGTTGTCCATTTTTTTCAGCACTTTCCAAAGTAGAAAACAGATTTATGGATGGATGGATGGATGGCTGCATGCATGAGAAGGTTTAGTACCCATAGATGAACGAGTACGTGATTTATGTAGACCATGTACTTGTGCAAATGTAGAAATTTCATATATAAATTAAATAATATTTTTTAAAAGGATGGGGTAAGCAGGATTTGGATGAAGCTGGTGATTTGCTCCAGATGTCATCCACCCTGGGATGACATGATCGGGTGGGCTATCCACCCACCCACCCATCTGAGCAAATGAAGTCCCGGAGAGATGTTAGTTTGATCCAGTGATGTTTAGTAATGGGATTTATGTTGCTATATCCATCCTGCCAAAGGAAGTTATGTTAGCCCGAGGCTGCTCAATATCCCTCTATAAGACACCCCAAAACCAAGAAGGGTATATTTGCTGCTTTAGGGACAGCAGGGCCAAGTTGCCTTGCAGGAATGATCGATTTTATGGCACAGAAGGGGCTGCTCGTAAATCAGAGCTGTTATTTATGCCATGTTTGCCAGCGCTATATTTATGGTGTGGCATCTGGCCGAGACTGTTTATGGAATGATTGCTTGGAAAGGGACTTGGGTTGGCACAAGAGCAATTCCAAGCTCCCTTGGACTCCTTTGTGTGGGGTGCTTGTTTTTTCCAGTCTCTGCGATGCCCAGACTGGTTCTGAAGCAGAGCAAGCCTTCCTAAGAAGTGAGCAGAGGCAGTTACCAAAGGCAGCACCTTTGCTGCTGCTGCTGCTGCTGCTGCTGCTGCAGCCGGATGGGAAGGCAAAAGAATCCTTTTCAACTTGCCCTTGAGACATGAGCTTCTCCTGTCTGTCTTGTCACTATCCTGGTCACTGGGGGACCGCTCTGGCACAAGGATGGGCTCCCTTCGGCCTTGTGTTATCTACTTCTTCTTAACTAGAATCCTCCTGGTCCACTGGCATCTTTTAAGGGCTTCTCTGCTGCATGGAGCATTTATTGTGTTCTCATGATTCCTCACCCACGGTAGTTCGAAGGTGCTTTACATGACGTTGTCATCCTCCAGGGCCTCCCCCGTGCTTTCTGAGCATTTCTGCAGCCTTTTTTAGAACGAGGATAACGAGCTATTAAGGGGTAACACACTATAAAATGCTACAAAATGGTTGAGTATTGTCACAATTCCACTATACCACAGCGCCACCTTGTGGTTGTGTAATGGAACGTATAGAAAGGCAGAGAAAGAAACCCCCCCCCGGGGGGGGGCGGGAATCACTTGAGTTGGTTGTTATCTCTCAGTCTAGCCTACCTTACTGGGTTGTGGTGAGGATAAAATGAAGCATTGGGGAGAACTATGGATGCTTCCTTGAGCACTTGGGGAGTGGAACTAAGTCCCTTTGAAGTCATTCTGAGTAGACATGCAAAGGCTTGCGAATATGAGCTTTTCTAGACAAAGCTGCTTAACCCACTGTTTCTGCTTCTGGTTTTGTTGCCGAATCTAGATCACAACTCTACGTGGTGGAGCATTTTCCTTTCTGTATTTTCTGCTACATAACCTCTAGGTGGCACTGTAGTATAGAGGAATAATGCAATGACACTAGTGGGGACTACTACTTTGTTTTGCTTTCACAAATAATATTGGATTTCCCCCACTCTACCCCCCCCCATAAAATTGCTTTTAAAAACCAGAAACAAAACTGGACAGTGATGACATTGTGTAAAGCATCCATAAGCCACTGTGAGTGAGGAATGATGAGCAAACAATGGAAGCCTCGTCTAGAAAAGCTCTCTAACTGGTTAGGTTTCATTCACTAGAACCTTTTCCCGTGCAAATTTGTGCAAATGTTGACTAAAATTCCTTTCATTGTCAGTTCCTTTTTTCAAATACCATATAAGGCCCTCCATCTCCCCCCCCCCCCGGCTTAATTACCCAGTTGTGAGAGATTGGCTTCTGCCAGTTAAAAATTCTGAAGGGATCAAACATTCGGATGTGGGAAATACTTCAGGGCAGCCTCCAAAAACTCCACCAGGAAATACTCGTGCCAAGGAATTATTCACGGCTTCCTTCTCTTCCTCTGGTTTTGTTCCCATCTTTATAAGTACAGTACATGATTTTTTAATTTTATTTTATTTTGCAGCCTATCGCCCGGAGAATATTAACCAAATCCCCCCTCCCCCAAAGCCTCATCAGTCTTTTTAGCAGACATAATAACAGCTTCATCTTTACCCGCTCCCTCCACTCTCCTATCTCATTTGATCTCCCTCCTCAAGAGTCCGGGGCCAAATCAATGCCTTATAAAGGGTGTAAGCAGCAGCTTCCTTTTAGCCATTGCTTCTCTCCCAACCTTGAAATTTGCTTCCCATCATACAGATCAGATTAGGTGGAATTTGAAGGGCTGGGCCGGGCTGGCTGGGAGAAGGCATTTTGGTGACTCAGGTAGAACATCCAAATGGCCGTTCCCCCTCCCGCAAAGTAGCGTGGGCCACAATCCACCGGAAAATCCTCCTGCACACGCCCCATCACAATGAACAGTGGACTGTAGCACTGTCTGGTACCCTTGGTAAGACAGTAGGGTTGCCAGCTGGGGGTGGGACGGGACCCCCAGCCAGCCTGGCCCTGTTCTGGTGCTGTTAACAGAGGTTTGATTTGCAGAAAGCAGCTGGCGAGTTCAACACGACCACATACACATGCCTGTAGATCAGTCTTCCCTCCAGTCTCCCCTCTGGAGGTATTGTACAACATCTCCCATAATCCCCAGCCAACACGGCTCCAGCACCCTCCAGGGTTGTTGCACTCCATCTCCCATCATCCCCAGCCAACGTGGAGGGCACCTGGTTGAGGAAGGCTGCCGTAGCTCAATCTGATGTGAAAAGGGACAGCTACTGTGGCCGGTTGAAAAGCTGACTACTACCACATGGACCAGAGATCAGTTCATCTCCCACTCTGCCGCCTGTAACGACACCCAAAATCTCTCATCTGAGCCAGCCACTTCATCTTGACTCATGGAATGCCCCCCCACCCCGTCCCTCCCAAAATTGATGTTTGTGATGGTTTCCTCCTCCTCCTGCCTGGACTGTAAAGTAGCAGCGGCATCAGCAATCTCATGCAACCGGTCAGCATAAAACTAGAATTGTATCCCTACAAAGCTGAAGGGATATGGATGGAAACAGATTCTTATTAGAATTATTAAAAGTCTCTCCCTCCCATCCCCAAATCTCTTGTGTGTGATATGCAGGAATTCAGCAGGTGGAACAACTTCTCATTGCATCTGCATGGTGGGAAAAGCTTCACCTATTGAATTTCTGCCTGTTGTGTGACGCTGTTAAAGGCGCAAGAGCCTTGGCTATAATTGCCACCCTTTCATTTCCTGAAAAAAACCAGCACTTCATGTATACATCTTTTATTGAGCAGAAGAGGGTGGAGTTTTGTTTGAAGGGCAAAGTGCTTCTGAGCATCTGCAGAGTATTTTCCCTTTCTGATAGTAAACAGTTAAAAACAGCAACACTAGTACTCACATTACAGAGGGCCAGAGACAGCCTGTTACTCTTACCTTTTCATATGGCCCTCTAGGGTGCAATCCTATGCATGTTTAGACAGAAAAAAGTCCTACAACTCCCAGCATCTCACAGCCAGCACTGCTGGCTGGAGAATGCTGGAAGTTGTAGGACTTTTTTCTGTCTAAACATGCATAGGATTGCACCCTTCACCACTTTTTTTTAGAAAGCTACAGGAGGGACATGGTTTGGCTTAAGTTGTGGGGTTCAGCAGGTGGGAGTTGGTAGATTTCATTACCACCCCCACGAACACACTTACCTTTTCCTCAACAATTCAAGCAGTAGGAAAGAAATCAATGTTGGGACACAGTGCTTTGAGCACTTGCAGAGTGCTTCCCCCTCCCACAAAAGCTACACATTTTTAAAAAAATGCATGTTCTTGAAACTAGGAAAATGAAAGCCAGTGTGGCATAGTGGTTCGAGTGTTGGACTGGGACTCAGAAGATTCGGGAGATCTAGTCTCCACTCGGCCATGAAGCTCACTGGGTGCCTTTGGGCCAGTCACTGACTCTCGGCCTAACCTACCTCACAGGGCTGTTGTGAGGATAAAATGGAGAGGAGGAGGAGGATTATGTAACCTGCCTTGGGTTCCTTGAAGGAAAAAAGGCAAGATATAAATAAAAATAAATTAAAAATAACAAAGAAACCGAACACATACGCTTTTTTTCTGGCTTAATCTCTCTTGTTCTGGCAATTGAGCAGGAGGATGAAAGTGGAGACCAGGCCAATAAATGTTGTGCCAGGGTAGGAACCCAGCCATGTCAGAAAAAATGCTGTGAAGCCCAAACAATGCAAAGAGGCCCGTTGAAAGCAAGCAAAGAGAGACGGTTGTTTCCTGCAAACCTTTATTTGTACTGGTAAAACCCAATAAAGACTGAAAATTCATCTGGCATCTCCACAGCTACCAGCAAGACGAGTTTCCACCTTTCCGTATCCAAAGTGAGGAGGAATTCAATGCCGCCCGTGGCTGTAACCTGCATCTCTTTTCTCTACCATATCACCAACTGTGCGGATGGGTCCCCAAATCGGCAGCAAAACTGTTGTGTGCCACCATGCTGCGGTGCTCCTAGTGTCCAGTAGGGGGCGGGCAACTTCTGCGGGTGGCTTCTTCTGCTTGGAGTGTGTGTAGCAGCAGTTCCCTGCTCTCCAGAGCTAGTCTCTCTCCAGATGCCGGTACTTTTTGCGCAGCACAGACACCTGGTCTTTGAAGAGCACGGGGTCCAGGCGGAACTGTGAATGCACCAGAGGCATGTACCCAAACCAGGCTGCAAACTGGTTGACGCACTCCTGGCGCTGAGAGAAGTGAAGGTTCCCGTTGGATGGAGGGGCGCTCTTCAGTAGCTACAGAAAAACAAGGGGAGGCAGTGAAAGGGGTGGAAGGAGCGAGGAAAAGATGAGTTGGGGCGCAATCCTATGTGTGTTTAGACCAGAGTTCTCCCACCTTGGGGCATGCTGGGAGTTGTAGGCCAAAAACATTTGGGGACCCAAGGTGGGGGAACACTGGTTTAGATAGAATGAAGTCCTACAACTCCCAGCATGCCCCGGATAGGTTGGCTGGCTGGGGCATGCTGGGAGTTATAGAACTTTTTGCTAATTCCCAGCATGCCCCAGCCAGCCAGCCAGGAGTTGTAGGACTTTTTCTGTCTAAACATTCATAGGATTGCACCCTTAATCACAGTTTGCAGCAGTATCTGTCCTCTGAGAATTATAAATCAAATCATAACACTGGTTGTGCTATATTAAATTGGCTTAAAATATCATCTATTTTTAGTCTGAATCCTGGACACCAATAGCTTCTCACACAGAACAGACTTAAATTAAAAACTATATTATGCACATGTGGAATCTCATTTGTCATTCTGAGCTGTAGAGAAAAATGTGGAAATAATGGTTGTCTTTCTTGCATTGTTTTCTAGTATTCTGAGCAGGTAAATTTGTATTCCAATTCAGGTAATTACCAATTCCATCAGCATCTTCTACAGGCGAATAGTTAAGAACATAAGAAGACCCAGGCTGTATCAAACCAAGGGTCTACCTAGTCCAGTATTGTGTTCACACAGTGGTCAACCAGTTGCCTGTGGGAAACCCACGAGCAGGACATGTGTGCAACAGCACCCTCCCACCCATGTTCCCCAGCAACTGGTATCCAGAGGCATACTGCCTCTGATACTGGGGGGAGCATATAGCCATTGCTAGCTTTATCCTCCCATGAATTTATCTAATCCCCTTTTAAGGCCATCCAAATCGGTGGCCATCACCTCAACTTGTGGTAGCAAATTCCATAGTTCAACTATGTGCTGTGTGAAGAAGCCCTTCCTTTCATCTCTCCTGAATCTCCCACCAATCAGCTTCATGGGATGACGCCTTTGGGTTCTACTGTTTTTGATGTCTAGTTAAAAATTAAAATCCACAGGGGACAATTTTGGGGGCCAAATTTATTTTGGCTCCGACGTCAACTGGTATCCATGGCAACTGCTGTTTCCCAGGCCTACCAAAGGCCTATTTCAAGAGGAGAAAAAGCACATGGTGGGATCCTAGTGGGCTCCCGTCCTGAGCAGCCCCTGGAGATGCTCCCCTACTCCTTTTAGGTAACCCAGAAGCAGAAGGGTCCAGCAGCATGTGGGGAAATGGATTGCCTAGCAACTGCTACTAACTGCTTCTCCTCTCCTACTAAAGCAGGCCCCTAATAGATCTGTAGTTACTATATAGTCAGCATAGAGTCAGACCACAATTACAGTTTAATCATCTGGAGATGGGATGTTCTGGCTGATGCAATCCCATCACCCTTTCCTATGGAGTATAAGCTGCCCATAGGAAGTGACTGAGGAAGCCAGGACTATAGCAGAACTGTGACTGGGTGGCGGCCGGCAGCATGTCTCCACCGCCAAACAGCAGAAGAAAGGCAGGCAGGAGTTCTTTTTTTTTTGCACGTGAAATAAAAAAAAAAAGACGAAGTCTTATTTTGTGCGAAATCTAAGAATCAGTATTATGCGGATTTCTCCCCTTTCATACAGAGCAACTTCCAAGTGCTGTTATTAACATTTAATAATATGTTAATAATAATAAATAGATAAGTAGTGTAATTTTTAATGTTTGTGTTTTTACTGTTGCAGGGCATTATGGTTTTAAATTGTTCTACACCGCCTTGATGGGTGATCTGGCAGGACTCGACCCGCCTCTGGCTCCGCGGACACCACCGCTGTGCTCACTGGAGCGGAGCCAAAAGTGGGCGTGTGCTGTGCCGCTCACAGGACTTCCGGGTTCCCGGCGGGCTGCTGTTTATGTGGGAAATGCCTTAAGACAGTGTTCTCCAACCTTGGGTCCCCAGATGTTTTTGGCCTACAACTCCCAGCATGCCCCAGCCAGCGTAGCTGGCTGGGGCATGCTGGGAGTTGTAGGCCAAAAACATCTGGGGACCCAAGGTTGGAGAACACTGCCTTAAGATAGGCCAAAAACGGCTGCAATCTGTGCAAATTACGCAAATTGTGGCCATTTTTGGCATATATTAAGACATTTCCTATGTAAACAGTGGCCCGCTGGGAACCCGGAAGTTGCTTCCCCAGCTTGACTCTGGAGAATGCGAGTCGGTGCTGGGGGAAGCAGCAAGCGGGGCGGAGTCCGAGGGGTCGAACTGGGCAAATCTGCCTGATTCCACACACACATCGGACGGATTCTTCACACATCCCTATAAAATAGCAGATAAAGCTGTATATAAATGTTAATAACAAACAAATAAGTCAAATTACTCCTGATAGCTCATATACCCATTTATTTTATTTTATTTATAAACTGCTCTACATCTAAAACATTCTCTACATCTGAAAATGCCACCTCCAGGATTGGAGGCAGTCTGTGTTTCCGTATCAGTTGCTGGTGACATGAGCAGGAACGGCCGTAGCTCAGCGGCAGAGCACACACACTTTGCACGCAGAAGATTTCAGGTTCAAAAACTATACAGGCCTGTGGCTCACGCTGGCTCAGCTTGTCTGAGCGTGGAAAGCTAAGCCGGGTCAGGCCTGGTTATGACTTGGATGGGAGACCCCTCCTCTAGTTTCCTGCACTGAGCAGAGGGTTGGACTCGATGGCCTTGTGGGCCCCTTCCAACTCTATGATCCTATGAAAAACCCAACATCTACAGGCAGGGCTAGGAAAGAATCTTGCCTGAAACCCTGGAGAGCCATTGCTGCCAGTCGGTGTCAACAGTACCGGGCTAGACGGACCAATGGTCTGACTCAGCACAAGGCAGCTTCCTATGTTCCTATGAGACTGCTAAAACAGGCCAGGCCCCTGTTAAGAGACTGAGCCTCGGGTCAGTATTTAGGCGGGGACAACCAGTCTAAATCCTTATTTAAGCCTCAGTCTTGCTGTACTCCTTGTTGGAGCAAATATACAGACAAGCCGGTTTGGCTTCCAGCGCCGGCACTGCGCAGAGCTTTCCGTTGTGCTGATTACATACCCATTACACACCCTATTCCAAATCTGGATCTTGCTGAACAATAGAGCAGTTTTCACACGCTGTGTGAACTATCGGGCGGGGCCACAGCTTAGTGGTAGAGCACATGCTTTGCGTGCACTGCAGACTGTCCCCGGTTCAATCCCCCGCATCTCCAAGGAGGAGCAGGAAAAACTCCTGCCGGAAACCCTGGAGAGCCACTACTGCCGGTCAGTGCTGACAACACTGGGCTAAATGGACCAACGGTCTGACTCAGTATATAAGGCCGCTTCCTATGTTCCTGTGAGGGTGGTATTGCGCTCACGTCTTGCTTGTGGGGTTCCCACAGGGATCTGGCTGACCACTGTGTGATACAGGATGCTGGACTAGATCTGGATGGGCCTTTGCTGTGATCCGGCGGGGCTCTTATGAATCTAAAGCAGTGTTCTCCAACCTTGGGTCCCCAGATGTTTTTGGCCTACAACTCCCAGCATGCCCCAGCCAGTAGCTGGGGGTTGTAGGCCAAAAACATCTGGGGACCCAAGGTTGGAGAACACTGATCTAAAGTAATGTCTAGAGGGCCCCAGCGGCTGTTGGAAAAAAAAAAAAACATGATATGGGAAGAAATACCTGCGGTGGGGGGCTCTCCCTGTGCTGTTTCTTCTGGGTCACCTTAATGGGAGGTAGCTTGGTGACAGCAGAAACCAGGAAGTTCATCAATATGTCCTCACAGTTGGCAAACTGGTCGATGAAGCTCCTTAGTCGAGCAGGCAAATAATTGGTGAAAAGGCTGTGATAATACCTGTTGATCAAAAAAATGGGAGGAGTGGGTGGGAGGAAGAGGCAGAAAAAAGAAACCACAGACCCATCAGTGACTCATCCAAGACTGTACAGGGAGTCGGTGGTCAAGCAAAGAGGAGACCTTAGTGCTCCTGGCACCCAAATCCGGGTACAGAGCCATGGCCCATGGCTCCAGTTTGCTGGCATCCTTCCTTTGAAGTGTGACTTAAGGGCCTTCATCTTAAAGAACCCTTGCATAAAATGCCTTTAAATCTCCTAATCAAGGGGAAGACTCAGCACACAGCTTTTCCCACCTGTTTTCCTCCACTCCTTTTGTTCCTTGGCTCATGTTTCACAACTGAGGTGCCACCACACAAAAGGCCCTCTCTCTGGTGGCCACCTGCCTAACCTCCAAAGATGGGGGTACTTGGAGAAAATCATCACGACTTCTCAGTGGATGGGCAGTCCCTATGATACTTGCTGCTCCACCCCCTTTCCTGTGTATGTGCGTGCGTGTATGTGTATATATATATATATATGTGTGTGTGTGTGTGTGCGCGCGCGTATATATATACATACATACGTGCGCGCACACACATGCACACCCTAACAGTGAACTCAGTTCTCCGAGTGTGGATGTTCTAGGTCAGTGTTCTCCAACCTTGGGTCCCCAGATGTTTTTGGCCTACAACTCCCAGCATGTAGGGAATTGTAGGCCAAAAACATCTGGGGACCCAAGGTTGGAGAACACTGCTCTAGGTACATGCATGCGCAAGACAAAGTTCTCAGTAGGTTTAGGGAAATCACAAGGTCTACAGAATTTTTTTTAAAAAAAACAGAACTTTAGAAAAATACCCTAAGAAGGACAATGGAATGGAGTATCTTGGAAGAAGACATGGCTGGCTGGCATCCTGAAAGAAGCACTCTACACCGCAACATTTTGCTGAAGGTCCCCATCATAATTCCCAATAATGATGACGGAGGAAGGGTACCTGTGGTAGAATGCAGCTGCGGTGAGGACCATGGAGAACTCGTTGGTCCATTTTGAGGTGTAGCTCCATTGGCTCTTGCTGGTATCCCAGAAGTGGCTGCGCATAGGGAAGCCTACAATCCGACTGGGGAAACTCCTCCACACCATAAAGGCAAAGTCAACCTGGAGAGTCGGGGAGAGGATAGGAAAAGAAGAGGTACACCATCCGTCAGAGAAAGGCAACTGCGTAAGAGGACAGTTGGGATTCCCATCCACCAGCCATGCTTTGGCACTTTAAAGTAGATTGTGGAGTCCTAGTAGAATTCTAAAAGAAGAAAAGAAAAACAACTAAGGAGCCCCAATGTAATCATGGGAAGGCCTGTGGGAACAAACCTAGAATCTTCTGCCTGCTTTCTGCTGGTGATCTATGCCCTATGCCCCGTTTCCATGCGGTACAGCCCCTGGGGGACTATCCCAGTTGAATCTGATTGTGGGATCCACCCAGGGAAGATACTACAAGATGCAATTGCTTATACTAGTTGGGCAACTGCCTGTTTTAGATGTGACCTCTTAGACTACTTGGCCTGTGGCTCACGCTGGCTCAGCTTGTCTGAGTGTGGAAAGCTAAGCAGGGTCAGGCCTGGTTATTACTTCGATGGGAGACCTCTCCTCTAGTTTCCTGCATTGAGCAGGGGGTTGGACTCGGTGGCCTTGTAGGCCCCTTCCAACACTATGATCTATGAATCCATGTCTTGCCTGTCCTCTGGGAAAAGCAGGCAACAACAACCCAGAACAAACCCTTTTGCCCCACCCTAAGCAGTTTGCTCATCTGACTGAGCCCTGCTTGAAAGAAAGGGACTTCTCCCTTGCCCACCACCACTCCCTAAAACAATTAAATGCAAGCACCTCAAATCGCACGCCCAAGGCCATCTCTGCCTGACACCAGGATCCCACTCATTTTCTGCTAAGACGCGAGGCTGGGATGATGGGTTGGGGAGGATAAAAGCAAGGTGGCGGTGCAGCAACAGAGGAGGCCATAAATTAGGAGGTGGCGCGGTGCCATCTGAGCGTCCCCACGGGTCTCTTCTATCCCGCGCTTGCCTAGCCTTGTCGGGTTTCATGCCCAGATGGCAGGGCGTGACATGAGCCAAGGCTCCAGAGTAGGAATTAGCCCCAGGACCCATTTCCAGTGCCAGAGCTCAGCTTTTGAGCCGAAGAACATGAGAAGAGCCCTGCTGGATCAGACCAAGGGTTCATCTCGTCCGGCATTTTGTTCACGCAGTGGCCAACCAGCTGCCCACGGGATCCCCACAGGCAGGACATGAGTGCAGCAGCACCCTCCCGCCCATGTTCCCCAGCAACTGGAGCACATAGGCAGACTGCCTCTGATACTGGAGGCCGCATAGAGCCATCGGGACTAGTAGCCCTTGATAGCCTTCTCCTCCATGAACTTGTGGAGGAGTAATAAAGACAAGAGTGTCTTGAGCACATTCAGCGTCTCCCTCTTTCTCTCTCCCACCACTGAGAAGCACTGCCTTTGTCCATCTGTATTTGGCCTTCAGTTACAGGGGAGGGGAAAGACTCAAGTTTGGGGAGGGGTCCATGGCTCGTCGGCAGAGCACCTGCTTTGCAGGCAGACGGCTGCAGGTTCAATCTTAGAATCCCAAGAGTTGGAAGGGACCTTGGAGATCATCTAGTCCAACCCCCCCCCCCCACACACACACACACCCTCAATGCAGGCTCTGCAATGCAGGATGTAGTGATGGCCACCAATTTGGATGGCTTTAAAAGGGGATTGGACTAATTCATGGAAGAGAAGGCTATCGATGGCTACTAGTCCTGATGGCTATATGCTTCCTCCAGTATCAGAGGCAGTATGCCTATGTACACCAGTTGCTGGGGAACATGGGCGGGAGGGTGGTGTTGCCCTCAGGTCCTGCTTGAGGGATCTTATGCACAGCTGGTGGGCCGCTGTGTGAACAGAACGATGGACTAGATGGACCTTGGTCTGAGGGGGCTACCCATCGGCACGTTCATATATTCTCGGTGTGTGTGATTAGAAGGTCAAAGGGCCCCAAAGAATTGCCTCACCTCGCTAGTGGAGAGGCTGGTGTGTTCATCCAGGCTCAGTACTGCGTCTGTCCCAATGGCTGAGTAAGGCAAAAACCGGTCACTGACCTTCAGTGAGAGAGAGGAGAGAAGAGGGAAGTGAGCAGAAAGGCCAGAACCTTCCCTCCTCAGAATTACGGGGCGCATTTGTCCTTGATGGGCAGAGGCATCACAGGAGGGGTGGGGAACCTCTTTCAGCCCAAGAGCCCGGCTCCATTACAGAGAAGCTCTCTGGGACCACATTCCAGTGGTGGGCAGTGCCAAAAGCAGAAGTGTGACAGATTTGTCTTTGCCCAGGGATTCTGTGAGATGGGATTTCTGTATTTAGCTTGATCTAGTATTATTACATTTATTATTATATTCATATCCTACCCTTTTTCCTCTGGCAAAGAACCCAAGGCAGCTTACATGGTCCTCTGCCCTCTTAATTTTATCCTCACAACAACCCGGTGAGGTAGGTTAGGCTGCTTCAGTGACCGGGTTCACACAACACGATAAGCCATGCTTGTTTCAGAGTGGCTTGTTGTGTTGCCTGAATCCAGCAACATGGTTTCTCAACCACGCACAAGCCAGGTTCAGATAACACGACAAACCACTCTGAAACAAACATGGCTCACAAACCACCATGGCTTATCATGCATTGCTGTGTGAACCCAGTCAGTGACTGGCCCAAAGTCGCCCAGTGAGCTTCATGACTGAGTGGGGCCTAGAACCTGGATATCCTGAGTCCAGTCCCAACACTCTAACCCAGTGTTCTCCAACCTTGGGTCCCCAGATGTTTTTGGCCTACAATTCCCAGCATGCCCCAGCCAGCTATGCTGGCTGGGGCATGCTGGGAGTTGTAGGCCAAAAACATCTGGGAACCCAAGGTTGGAGAACACTGCTCTAACCACTACGCCACACTGGCTCTCGATCCTGATCATGGATCAGCAGGTACATACAGTGTCCCCTACCACTTCCCCAGAACAAAGTGCCACCAAGAATGCAGGTTTTTACTGACTTCTGGTATTAACACAGAGACAATTTTTTTTTTATAGAGGACTCTGAGATCAGGTGTGCCTTTTCACCTTTTACTTTAAAAATCTTAAGCAATTTTTACATTTGATATAAGAGCGTTAAGCATACAAAAATACGTAGCACTTGCAAGCAAAACACATTTCAAAATGCTTTTTAAAGGTTTAGTTCTGGGAGCATGTCCGTTTTAAAGATCTTACCCAATGACATTTCTGAGCATGTAGCAAGAGAAGCAGAGAAGCCAATATGAGGGAACAAGTATCATGGTCCCAAGGAGGACAGATCCTATCTCCTCAAGTTCCCATATTTTGCCTCTCATATTTATTATGAATTTTTTTTTTAGCTGCTTACATATGTTTCACAAAAAAATGGAATTTAGCTCATAACATTGAGTTATTATTTTTTCCAAAGTTCCCAGCTATAATTTGAATCAACTTTGCTGAGATATACTACTTTCTAAATTTCCCAAAACAGGATACTATCTGCTTCTCTTTTGTAGATTCTATTTACTTCTCAAAATATTTTATGTCATGTGCATCATAAGCAAACATATGAACAATAGTACAGTAAGCAGTTATCCTTCCTTCCCTCTGATATAATGCACGTTTTGGGGGGGGGGGGAAGCTTAGAAATCAGTGAAAAGTTACAGCGTGTCAGCCTGAAGGCTTCTGTTAGAATCAAACTAATTCAAATTTCATATAATAATACATTTGTTAATATTTTTTCCTTCCTTATAACAGTGATAAACTTATGAGAGAGAATGTAGAAGACCAATACCTTGTCATTTTGGATAATTATTTGAAAGGTAGCTTATTAGTGCAGGAGTTTTGCCAAACGCTTAGAGTGCAAAGACTTCTGGGGCAATTATTTGTCACAAAGGGGTGGGGCCAAAAATATCCCCCCCCCAAAAAAAATCCAGAATATTTTTAAAGCTCTTACTGCCAGTAACTAAGCCTTAGGAGAAACATTTAAATCATTTAGAATGGAGAAAAAAAACTGGCACAAAGGCCAAGAAACCACTAAACAAGCAGTGGCTGGAGGAAAAGGGGTGGGGCCAGGGGAAAGGGGTGGGGCCTTCTGAGAAACCCCAGAGGGCTGAGCTAGGACACCGTGAGGGCCAGATTTGGCCCCCAAGCCTGAGGTTCCTCACACCTGCAGTACAGAGAGATTAACATTTTATATACAGCAAAGCATGGCTATTGCGAAGGGTAGGCACGGTGGGGCTCCTGCCGGGGGCCCACACTCCAGCAGGGCCCCCACTAACAAGAGTCCCCTGGACCGGCTCCTCCTTCTCTTCGCTGCAACCTGCTCGTTCACCTGCCTCTCGCTCCGGCCCAGACAACGGTGCTGGTGAGGAGGAGCAGGAGATGCCGCGGCCTGCTTGCTCCCTGGCTCTCTGCCTGTCAAGCAAGCAAGTGGGAGCAAGCAGGAGAAAGAGGAGGAGGAGGAGGAGGAGGAGGAGGAGGAGGAGGAGGAGGAGGAGGAGGAAGAGCAGCTGGTGAGAATGGCAGTGAGAAGGTAAGACTGACTGAGGGAGGCGGTCCACGGAGGGTGTCTTGCCCAAGGGCCGCAGCAAAAGTTTCGGTAGAACAGCCTTCCCCAACCTGGTGCCCTCCAGATGTGTTGGACGACAACCCCCATCATTCCCAGCCATGGTGGGCATTGCAGTGCAATGCATCAGGAGGGCACCAGGTTGGGGAAGGTGCACTAGAACAATAAAATGTCTCAGTAGAAATCTGGAGTGCGCATAAAAACTGAGCTCAGACCACTTCAGATTATGATCTCTCAAACTCAAGAGCTGAGCTCTGCTGAGCAACTTCCGAATGTATTATTGTTTCACCCTATTCAGGACTGATTCCACACACCACAGAGAGAGAGAGAGAGAGAGAGAGAGAACAGGTTCTGCTGCTTAGATTGGGCCCAGATTTAGTCAAGCCTGTCAAACAACATCAGTTCAAGATTTTGGGGAGCCCTGAGTGGGTCCTCCTCCTCGTCCTCTTCGTCGTCCTCCTCCTCCTCACCATTGTCACCACTGCCTCTGGGCCCAATCGGCACCACTGCCCAGAAGGAGAGGGGAAGGCAGACAGAGACTGCTGCGGCTCCTTCTCCTTGCTCTTGACTGCTTAAAGAGGACAAGTCGCAGGCCCCAACAGCGTGGAAAAGAAACAGGAGAAGGAGACGGTCAGGGGTGTTCTAGGAGTCAGCAGTGGGCCCCCTACTGCGATGTGGGCCTTGGCAGTTGCCCAGTGATGCCAACCCGCGGAGGCCGGCCCTGCCTTCAAGAGATGTATCTCTGTGTCTCTTTCCCGGGGGCAACATCCTCCGCCACAACCAAAGACAATCCAATGCTCTGCTCACCCTGTTGCTGCCGCCCTGGATGATGGTCAAAGGAACCGCCGTCTGAGGCCATTTGCTGCTCTGGGGCGGTGGCTTCTCACAGCTCCATAAAACTAAAATCTGTTTTTAAAAGGGAGAAGAACATGAGAAACAAAGGAAATCAGCTGAATCGGCTGGATGGAATCTAAGTCAGAACAACCATCTAGACCAGTGTTCTCCAACCTTGGGTCTCCAGATGTTTTTGGCCTACAACTCCCAGCTACGCTGGCTGGGGCATGCTGGGAGTTGTAGGCCAAAAACATCTGGGGACCCAAGGTTGGAGAACACTGATCTAGAAAACGTCCCCAAAGGGCCACTGTTCTCTCCCCACCCCACCGCCCGACATTCATACTCGCCTATATTTCGCAAATGTAAACAGGGACACTCTCGTGCAAACAAACTGTAACGCAGGGGTGTCCAAGCTCTTGCAGCCCGAGGGAGGAGCTCTCAGTTTGGGAGGAGCTCTCGGGGGCCACATTCCCGGGTTGGGCGGGACAAAAGGGGCGGGGCGAAAATACCCAACACACCAGCCTATTGTCGCTTAAAGCTCTTACTGCCAGTAACTAAGCCTTAGGGGGGGCATTTCAACCATTTAGGATGGAGAAACCCATGCAAAACCCAAAAATACACTGAAAGATCTGCAGACGAGGGGGGGGGGGGGCTTGGGGGGTGGGGCTTGGCCAGAATGGGATCCGAGGTGGGGCAGATGTGGCCTGCAGATCTAATTGACTGCTGTTGGAAACACAGTGCGGGACGACATGGACCTCTGGCTGGTCCAGCAGGGCAATTGTTGGGGTAGGTAGCACGTGAGGGGAGCCCCGCTCCAGATCAGTGTAGGGGGGCAAAGTACTAAATCCCTTCTGCCCCCTTGCCAGGAGCCCAACCTGGGCCTCCCACATGCCTCGCATCTTTATTCAAGCACAAGCTCATTCCGCCCCATTTCCACATTTTTAATGCATTTTTCTCAAGCAATTTCCCCTAATATATGCCCCCCCCCGTTTTTTACTATTTTCCTTAATGTATGCAATTCTGGAGGTAATTTCCCCCAATATAAACATGTTTGTATGCAATTTTTGAACAGAGAACTGCATCACAGCATTTGGAGACGTGCAAATACTACCAAAGGATAACGGTGTTCTCATTTGTGCATCAGTTTGGAAGTGGAAATCAGGTAGGTTCATATTAAAATGCCAAACTAATTTTTCTCCCATCATATGAACATAAGAAGAGCCCTGCTGGATCAGACCAAGGGTCCATCTAGTCCAGCATTCTGTTCACACAGGGACCAACCAGCTGTCCACAGGATCCCACAAGCAGGACATGAGTGCAACAGCACCCTCCCACCCATGTTCCCCAGCAGCTGGAGCACATAGGCAGACTGCCTCGATCCCTAATTATGACTAATTTTAGCTGGGTTGGAGGCAGCAAAACTACTCATCATCCCATCCCTCTTCCTATTTTAATATATATATATATATATATATATTGATTAGTTTGTATTTCTAGGGTTAAAAAAAGAAGAATACATAATGTCAACAATATAATTACACTGTTAGAAGCTATTGCAGTTCTGCAGTGAAGGCCTTGTACGTGTTTTAATATAATCACAATATTATTATTAAAAGCAAATATTGTTGCTAATAAAAGACTCTCGGGGGAAGAGCATTTGTTGTGATGGGTCTATTCCACTCAATGTAGGAAGAAGGCTTTATGTTTCTCCAGTGGTTTATGTTTCCCACTCCCGTACGAGCTAGAAACAGGTAGCAAGATGCAAAGAAATCATTTTATCAGACCACCTAGCAGTTTTTTCTGGATGTATCACTTTTCCCAGCCAGTGGCCCCAAAGCTACCACCAGGGCCGGACCACAGGGTGTAGGTCCGGGGTCCCTATAGTCCAGGAGGGCCCCCAAATGACCCTGAGAAGCGGCGGCAACTTCTCTTCTTGCCAACCCACTACTTAAAGGAAGCGCCGTGGCAGCCGTCTCTTTGAGGAAATTCATTTTAAATTAAAGTTTTTTTTTCTTTGCCAACTCTGAGTAGTGGCAAGATGAACCAATCAGATGCTGCCTTTGCGGAGGACATGGCTAATGAGGGCACCGCTGGAGCCTTTGGCCCTCACTGGTTGCAAATATATATTCAAATACTGCTGAGGGGTTTTCTCCTAGTGATGGTTCTTGGGCTAGCTTGATGTTCTCAGTACGTGGGGATTCTTGAGCCCAAAAGGGCAGTCACTCCCTGCAACAAACACAAACTGGTACAGCCAGGATGCAGCTTAGAACAGCCTTCCCCAACCTGGTGCCCTCCAGATGTGCTGGACTGCAACTTCCATTATTCCCATGCTGGCTGGGAATGATGAGAATTGAAGTCCAACCCATCTGGAGGGTTGGGGAAGGCTGGCTTAGAAGTGGCCCTAGCAAAACTCCTTCTGAAAGCTGCTTGCGGGTAAACCGCTTGTCGCTGCAAAGGGCCCAAGGCATTCATATTCCCCTACGAACCTGCCTGGGGCACTGGGATCTCCATCACTGGACCTTTTCCCTGTGCCCCCACTCTCAGAGCTGGGGTGGGTGGCGACAGGGGAGAAGGCCTTCTCGGTGGTGGCACCCTCTGCAGTGAAGAGCTTTTATTTACCCAAGCCTTTTTGCTTTTTTAGGGTGCAATCCTATGCACGTTTAGCCAGAAAAAATTCCCAACATGCTCCAGCCAGCATGGCTGGCTGGGGAATGCTGGGAGTTGTATTTTTTTTCTGTCTAAGAATGCATAGGGTTGTGCCCTAAGCTTACTTTTATCTGCAAGAATGTTTGCCTAGTATTACTTTAATTGCTGTCCTACTTGGTGTTTTAAATACTCTTATTGCTGATGGATCAGTGGGGGGTGGGGGTGGCGGGAATGGACCACAGCTCAGGAGAAGAGCCACTGACCAGGTTCAGACAACATGATAACCCACACCCAAGGGCTGAGTATGGGTTGAGTGTGGGTTGTTGTTGAACCGTGGGTGGTTGTTGAAATGTGGGTTATCACGTTGCCTGAACCAAGCCAAGATAACAAACCATGGTTTGTTAATCACGAATAAGCCACAGTTCACAACCCAATAACAAACCATGGGTTCTGTTCATGGTTAACCATGGTTGTTAGCGCAGCTGGGTTCAGACAACACAATAACCCACATTTCAACAACAACCCACACTCAACCCAAACTTAAACCTCGAGTGTGGGTTATTGTGTTGTCTGAACCCAGCCAGTGTTTGGCATGCAGAATGTTCCAGGTTCCATCCCTGGCATCTCCACTTACAAAGGTCACGGAGCAGGCGCTGCGGAAGGCCCTTCTCTGCCGGAGAGCTTCAAGAGCCGCGGCCAGTCAGGGTAGGCCAGCCTCCACGCAGCCTCCCTCCGCATGTGCTGGAATACCACCCCCATCATCCCCACCCACTGTTCACATTTTGCAGCACGACCAAACAAGGGAGTCGCAGCCGAGCCTTTCCCCTGAGAACACCCAGCCCTCCACCTGCTGCACGACCGATCAGAGCAGCATTGCCTTTTCACGCAGGCAGGGTGGCCTGGGACAGGCGGGGCCTTGTCAGCAGATTTCTTCAGCAAGACACAGTTGCTGACAGGACTTGCCCCGTAGTCGGAGGAGGAGGTGAGTGAGCACCCGCTGGCAGGTAAACAGGCACGGCACCCGCCCAGGCGCCTCCCTAGACTGCCAGATCAGCAACCACCGTCCATACTTTGGGTGTGTGCTTCAGTGGGAACAGGAAAACCTCACCCCACAGGCCAAGCCTGGCCCAAATGATCCCCAGATGGCCATCCCCTCCCACACCATTTGGTGGTTTCCCAGCTTTTGCACCTTTTCCTCCCATTTTGAAAGGTTGAAATCAACCTGCAAGGAACTCAAGGCGGCTTACACAATCCTCCTCCTCCTCTCCATTTTATCCTCACAACAACCCCGTGAGGTAGGTTAGGCTGAGAGTCAGTGACTGGCCCAAAGTCACCCAGTGAGCTTCATGGCTGAGCGGGGACTAGAACCCGGATCTCCCGAGTCCCAGTCCAACACTCTCACCACGCCACACTGGCTCTCAGTGCCTCTCCTAAAGGCTTAGTTACTGGCAGGAAGAGCTTTCCAGGCTGGTATTTTTGGCCCCGCCCCTTTTTGCTTTGGGCTCCGCCCACCACCACTGAAATGCAGCCTCCCTCCAGCGCTTCTCTGAAACTGAATTTGGCCCTCAGGTGGACAGGGGTTCGACACTCCCTGCCTTAACACATCTCCACTGAACATGGCAAACGAGCTACTCTGCCACTAGCAAGTAAGGTGACTAGCTCTAACACAGGACCTGACTCCAGTACATTTTAATAGTGGTGTGCAGAAGGGGGAATTCTGCCAGGCGCAGCTTCTCCTCATCCCTGCCACATGACGGCGGGACAGGCTATTCCTCCCCTTTACCTGGACGCAGTACTGAGACCTGGATACAGCTTGGATGAGCTTGAGGATGGGCTGGGAGAGGGAGACGACCGGCGAGACCGCCCGGATGAGCGCCGTAAACTTGCTGGAAGGGTTCGATCCTGTTATGTGGAGAGATGTAATGAGTCTGGATGCCAAAACCCCTCCTCAAAACCTGCCTTTTCCATGTGGCCTTTGGCTTATCCTTTGAGTCTTCACTCCCAAATTAACGAAGAGTTCCTCATTATTTTATTGTTTATCTAGCACCATCCGTGTGCAGGAAAGCTTTGCAAAGCCCAAGAAGACAGCTGGTCCCTGCCCCCGAGGGCCTTACAATATAAAATTCGACAAAGGGAAAACAACAGAGTTAAGGGAAGGAAGTGAAGGTAGGGGAAAACATGGAAGCAATATGCACTTGTTTCAGTCATGCTTGGTCATAGGCTTGATACCAGTAGGGCAGGCGTGGGAAAGCTATTTCGCCCCGAGGGCGTAATGGGCTCCAGACAAACGCATCAGGGGGGCTGCATGCCAGCAGCGGGCGGGACCACAGCCAAACTAGGCAGGGCCACCCCCATGGCTGGCATGCGCTCCCAGTGCACTTGATTGGAAGCTCCTTGGGAGCAGAGACCGGTCTGTGTTGCCCATGTAACTCTGTAAGCCTGTACACCTATGGGGTGGGAATAATAACCGCTTCCCGTTAAAAGCGAACTCAGCTGGTGAGCGCCAACAGGATTGCAGCCAAAACACAGCTGCTGAGAAACAAGAGGGAGAGGCGGCCGGGGAAGGATGCGCATACCATGCTGCAGGTAGTAGAAAGGGAAGTCACTGAGATGAGTGGAGAACTCCGGCAGTGCCAGCAGCCCGCCGGGAAGTGTGTTCCAGAAGAATCTCGGGCGGGATTCCTGATGAAATATCCGATCCTTTATTATCTAACGAAGAGAAAGAAAGTTGTCATCACACAAGCACTACGCCGTGGAAGTTGTCAGCACCTGATGGAGGAACAGGCGTCATCCAGGCTGTGAGATCAACCCCGAGCATCTTTCTCACCTCAAGCTAAAGAAGGCCAGGCATCACTATGATTTTACATCTTGTCGAGGGGAAACTCCCCTTTGGTGTGGGAATTATATATCGAACAGATGGAAAGCTTTTTAATCTCAGTAGGCTGAAAGCAAAAAGTAAGGTAATTACAACCACCGTTGTGGAACTTCAGTATGCTGATGATAATGTGGTCTTCGCACATTCAGAGGATGGTCTCCAAACTATCCTAAATGCTTTTGCAGAAGCATACAAAAAACTTGGTCTCTCACTTAATATAAAAAACCAAGTGCTTTATCAGCAAGTGCAAGTTAACCCTTTGGTGATGCCATCTATCCAGGTTGGCGGGGCAATACTGGAAAATGTCAGTCATTTTCCCTATCTTGGCAGCTATCTTTCTGTTACAGCTAACATTGACACTGAAATCCAGCATTGTCTGAGCTCCGCAAGTGCCGCATTTTCTCGAATGAAGCGTAGAGTGTTCGAGGATCGGGATATCTGTAGGGAGACCAAAACGCTGGTTTATAAAGCCATTGTATTACCAACTTTATTGTATGCCTGCGAAACATGGACTATCTAAAAATGTCATTTCCATCTCCTTAGAAAGATTTCATCAACTGTTGCCTCCGGAAAATCCTGCAAATTACTTGGGAAGATAGGCGAACAAATGTCAGTGTACTGGAAGAAGCAAAGACTACTAGCATTGAAAAAAATGACCCTCCAACGCCAACTTCAATGGACCGGTCATGTTGTTCAAATGTCTGACTGCCGTCTCCCAAAGCAGTTACTTTATTCCCAACTCAAGGATGGAAAGCAGAATATCGGTAGTCAGTAGAAGAGGTTTAAAGATGTTCTTAAGGCTAATCTAAAAAAATGCAATATAAACATCGAGAACTGGGAAGCTCTGGCCCATGAACGATCTAACTGGAGGTTGGCCTTTCACAAAGGTTCCATGGACTTTGAAGAAGCCCGAGTGCAAGGTGAAAGGGAGAAACGTGCTAAGCGAAAAGCACGTCAAACGAATCCTTTACAGGACCATCTTCCATCTGGCAACCTGTGTCCTCACTGTGGAAAGCTGTGTGGATCTAGAATTGGCCTCCACAGTCACTTACGGACCCATCGCTAGAGTCTACACAATTTTCTTTAGAATTTCCTTTTTATAATTTTCTTTTTGTAATTTGATCCTGGAAGACAATCTTACTCGGTCACGAGTGATCACCTATGTATGTATGTGAGCCAGGAAATCCCACTTCAGATTTTGCCTCTGCAGTGAGCAACTTTGGTTCCCTTAGGCGCACCATTATTCTTGTGGCCTCAGGCCCTGCATTTCCAATATGGAGACAGTCATACTGGCCTACCTTGCAGGGACACTGTAAGCCTTATCAGAATAATGTACGTAAAGCAGTCTGAAAACTCTAAAGAGTTATATAAGCCCTAAGTATTATTAAGACGTTGGCTAAGCAGTGCTAGGCTGGAACAGAGCTTGTACAAAATGCAAGGCCTGTGTTGAGAGCGGGACAGGGAACTATCTGAGCCCGAGGGGGCTACATTCAGGCATGGACAAGCTCTCATGGGCGCATTCCTGCGATAAGCGCTACTCTGAAAAGTGCTCAGAGGCTTCTGTTGGTCCGGAATGCCGTGTCCTCCAGACTGTTGACCCGGGTCAGTTATTGAGGTCGTATAACTCCCACGACAGCAGCTTCGCTGGCTGCCAGTTCATTTCTGGGTGCAATTCCAATGTGCCATTCATGGCATTTAAAGCCCTAATTGGGGACCATCTTCTCCAATACAAACCCGTCCAGCATTTTAACTAGGCGTGGATGAACATGTCAAAGTTCAGTTTTGCTCAGTTTCTCATTTTTCCAACTTTCCAAGTTTGTTTTGTCCCGTTTCCACATCTGTTTCCGGATTTTTAAAAAAGTCAGTGCAGGAATTTGTACTCGTTTTTGTGTGCATTACTCCTAATATACCCATTTTTGCACGCACTCTTTCTAATATACAGTAATACCTTGGATTGTAAGTAACTTGGTTTGGGAGCGTTTTGCAAGACAAGCAAATTTTAAAATATTTATTTAATTTTTTTGGACTTGATATACAAGCGACGTCTTGCAATACAAGTACTGTAGTACGGCTTAAATTAAAAATCTCTGTACAAATTATTTTGGGGGGATTTTATTTTGATATAAGAGTGTTTTGGATTATAAGCACGTTTCCGGAACGAATTATGTTCTCAATCCAAGGCATGACTGTACTCATTTTTGGGAAGCAATTTTCCCTAATATCAAGTGTTTTGTGTGGCATTTCCCCCCTAATACACGTGTGTTTGTGTGCATTTTTTGACTGGAAAACTGCCTTGCGAAATTCAGGATAGTTCCCATTAAAATGCGAACCAAAATCCATTTCTCTCTCCCCACCCCCACCCCACTTCTAACATTTTCAGAGGAGGCCCTTCTCTCCATTCCACCAACATCTGAGGTGCGTTTGACAGGCACACAAGACAGGGCCTTTTCTGTGGTTGCACCCAAGCTCTGGAATTCCCTTCCTAGGGGAGTCCTTTCTAGAGTCTATCAGCAACATCTTGTCACAGAAGATAAAAGGATGCGGAGGCTGCATACAAGGAGCGGTCATTACCATCACGCCTCTGCTTGCAAAACGTCTGCCAAGCTTCTGTCAAGATAGGCCTAGATGGGCCTTTTTGGGTGGTTTGGTTCCAGCAAGGTGATTCTTCTTGTGTTGATAATGAACTTACATTTATTTCCACTCCAGATCCTACAGTTCACCTGGACTGAAGTGTTTGTTAATCCCACACCGGGGAGGTCAGGATATCTCTGCCTTCATCTCTTGGGCCAGCCTTCTCCAACCTGGTATGCTCCAGGTGTGTTGGACTACAACTCCCATCATCGGCCATGCTGCCTGGGGGGTGATGGGAGTTGCTGTTGTCCAACACACCTGGAGCACACCAGGTTGGGTCTCGGGCCATTCCTTACAGCAACCCCTGCTGGAAGGCACTAGCAATATGTTCCCCCACCATGATATTTATGTATATTTCCTTTTACTTTTTAAATACCACCCTTCCTCCAAGGAACTCGGGTGACTTACAAGGTTCTCTGGCCCCTTCCATTTTACCTTCACAACAACCCTGTGAGGTAGGTTAGGCTGAGAGAGAGAGAGAGAGAGAGAGAGAGAGAGAGAGAGAGAGAGAGAGAGGACTGGCCCTAAGATTACCCAGTGAGATTTATGACTCAGTGGAGATTTGAACAGGTATCTCCCTGGTCTTAGTCCAGGACTCTTTAACTATTTTGCCACATTGGCCTTCACTATGGACTGGTCTCTGTATTATCTGTATGGTAGAGCACATGGTGTACTTGTGGAAGGCCCTAGACTTCCTGCTGTCTTTTGCAACTGGCCACCCTATCTGAAAAGCTGCACTGCTGTGTATCAAGCCCCTCTTAAAGAGACAGGAGCGGGCCAGGACAGCTGTTCTTGTCTGGCCAGTTGGCAACTTCAGACAAGACTCTGCAGCAGCAGCAGCAGGAAACAGCTGCCCGGGGCTTTGTGGCTTACCTCGAGGGTGGTTTGCACAATCTTCTCCACGGAGGAGAAATATGCTTCCCACAGGAACTGGGTTTGCTGCTGGAAGGCTAGGATCTTGTCGCTGTGGAGACATCGGACTGTAGAAGGAATCTGCGAGGAGGGGGAGCAAGGAAGAGAAAGCAAAGTGATTTATGACCGAGGGAGCCACCCGGACATCTAGCCCCTTAAACATCTAGCCCCTCTCAGATGAAGGGTAAATGGCTTTGAGCCAAGCAAGCAAGATGCAATACAAGCATTGCCTAAAAGCTGCATTCACATAGATTATATTATATATTTACCTGAAGCATTTTTACCCTTCTCTTCATTAAAAAAAAAAAAAAAAGTCTCCCAGAGCAGTTTACAAACATTAATAAGACCGCCTCGGGTTTAAAGACACAACTCAAAAGGAAAAGGGATTGGGAGGAAGGAGGGGGGGAAAGGCAACTGAGGCACTGTTACAAAGCTCTTCTAGGGGAGTGATCCTATGGGCCCTAGACATCGTCTGAAGTAGCCATAGGATACTTCAGATTTCCAGATCCGAGGCTGGAGACAGAGCTCTGACCTCAGAGCTGGGAATCCGCGCACTCTGACCCCTCTCTCCCCCATCACAGCCGGTGTGGAAAGAACCACGCTGGCTGCCTCTCCAAGGTCGGGAGCTCGACCTCGGAGAAGGGGGTAAAGGGGGCGGGGCGGGGACTGCAGAGGCCAGGGTGCAACATATCCTGTGTCCTCTGCAGCAGCCTCCTTCCCTTCCCCTCCAAAGTGCCCCAGCTAGATGGACAAAAACGGCTGTCTAGCGAAAATGCAGAGCGGGAGGAATGCGGAGGTGAAAATCGCCTCTGCTGCTCCTCCTGCTTTGCATTGGATGGTCATCAGCCTCCGAGAGGGATGTGCGAGGAATCCACCTGGCGGGGTCAAAAGTTGGCAGATTGGCCCGGCTCAGCTCCCCAGATTCTGGCCCATCTACCCAGCGCTGGCACTGACTCACCGCAATGCGAGTCGAGCCAGCACACGGTCTTCCGCTTTTAAAGTGGGCCACGATTTGTGTATTATTATTTTTTTAATGCAGAGAAATTTGCACAAAATTACGGCTTCATTTTGCAGAGAACACAGCTGCAATTTGTGCAATTTGCGTAAATACGGACGCAATTCTTGCGCAAATTGCGGCTGTATTTTACGCAAACTGTGCAAATTGCGGCTGTATTTTACATAAATTTCCCTGCCTTAAAAAAAAATCAAATACACAAATCGCAGTCTGCTTCAAAAGCGGAATCTGCCAAAAAAAACAAAACACCCCCAACTCGGCCCACTTTCGGCTCTTGAGTCGGCGAGGTGCGCTGAAGTCCACCAAGCACAAGCGGGTCAAGTTCTTCAGCGTTGCCCGTCCCTAGCCTCCGAGTTTGGAGGCTGACGATCATCTCGACTGGACTGCGCCCTAGGTGCTCTTTCTGGCAGGGAAGGGCAAAGCAAGCACACTGCAGCTGTTCCTTCTGTGGCCGATGGATAGGTCCAAGCTGGTTTCCCCCTTGCCAGGATATTCTTCCTGGGAGGCAGAGGGTGGTGGCCTCCCAATTATCCATAGGAATTTTATTTACTTATTTACAATATCGATATGCCATTGGCTTACAAAGGCCACCTGCTGCTGCCACCACAAAATAAACCTACCCCAGGGGATCCAGGGCAATTCCGTAATAACCATTATGCCAGCTGCCACAATTACAATCATTACTAGATCTGCTTCTTGCCTTTGAATCAAACTTTTAGTTACCCCTAACAGAAATAACAAAGGAGTGAAAGGAGTATCACAACCCTGGTGAGATGGCTGGCTACTAAGGAGAAGGTATTTTCAGTGGTGGCACCCCAGTCGTGGAATGCCCTCCCCAGAAAAACTCGCTTGGCACCTAAATAGTGATATTTAGCAGTGCCAGGTGAAGACCTCCTTATTCTCCCACACCTTTTAGCCCTTCAGTTGTTGTTGTTGGGGTGGGGTGGGGTTAAACGGTGTTAAGGCATAATACTATGCAAGTTTAGACGGAAAAAAGGCCTACAGCTCCCAGCATGCCCCAGCCAGCATTTCCACATTTTTATACATTTTTCTCAAGCAATTTCCCCTCATATATGCCCCTCCCTTTTTCCTTCCTTTTCTTTTCTTTACTATTTTCCTTAGGGCACAATCCTATGCAAGTTTAGACTGAAAATAGGCCTATGCTGGCTGGGCCACGCTGGGAGTTGTAGGCCTTTTTTCTGTCTAAACTCGCATAGGATTGCGCCCTTGGTGCTTTTTAAATCTTTGCACGACTGTGGTCCCCTGCAGCTGGTTTTATTTTGCAGCTGGTTGTTTGTTTGTTTTTTTACATTATATTTTATGATAGCCTTCTATTTTATGGGTCTGAACTTCTCTTTTGTGAAACACCCAGACAGCTTCAGCTATTGGGAGGTATAGAAATGTAAGAAATAAATACATATTTAAAGTTTTATTTTTTTTTTAAAGCCTTGTGCCACATTTCCAACCTTATCCCCGCAGATAAGCTACCAAGAATTTGTTCATCCCAGCACGCGCGACGATGACCTCATGATGACCGTGCCTGTGACACAGTCACCCCACAGTACTCCGTGTGAGGAGCACAGCCGTGCGGCACAGAGGGCCAGTCATTCTGTGGCGCCATCTTGTACCAGGCCGGCTGGACTCTGGCCCGCCCTCGTTAACACAGAGCAGGCATTGTTACCTGCAGAAGGAGCCTCTCGTCCCCGACGATGGCTGATTTACTCCAATCGATCGCCTCCGAGAACGGCAGCTCCCAGCCATTGCTGAGCAGCACCGGGATGCAGGCGGCCTGGATCGATGAGCGGCGAAGAAGAAAGAGCAAAGAAAAAAGTGAGCCGTGCGCCGAAGAGCAAAGAGCAAAGCAAAAAGTGAGCCGTGCGCCGTCAGGGACAGCCTGAGGGTTTGCAGCACAGTTCTCGGTATGCTCCCTCCTCAGAGATGTATGTGTCAAACTGTGTTCAGTGTGGGGCTTACTCCCAGGTAAGGGCGCACAGCGCTGCCTCACCCCACTTCTCTGGACAGTGAGAAATGCCAGGGTTGTACGGGAGGCGGGCGACTCCTACGTCAGTGGGGCTCCTTCTTATCCATTGCGGCTTTTATTCTGAGTTTTGTGGGAGTCATCCACGGTTCTACAAAGCTCAGAATAAAAGCTGCAATGGACAAGGGGCCCCACTGACGTAGGAGTCGCCCGCCTCGCGTTTACCCAGATTTGGTTTCCTTTGGGAGGAAGCTGACAGGCAGCTGTGATGGTTGCATTTATTCACAAATATATGGGTTGAGCATATGGTGGAAGGCGCCCATTTAACACTCTGACAGATAGTCCAGAATTCATTGCCGTTTCTCTTGACAGGCGAGGGATTTTGCTGCCTGAGGCGAAGAGCAAGATGGCGGCCCCTCCCTTCCGTTCCACGTACAAAAGCCAAGCGGCCTGGCAGGTGAATCTCACGGGACAGCATCTTCTATCACACCGGAAGGCAGCAGGCTGGCTTAGGGGACGCAGGGCAGGCTGTGCGGCACACACAGCTTCCTCCTCCAGCACCTTGCTGCCTCCCCCCAGCATCTGCTGCCTGAGGCGACCGCCTCCCTGTGCCCAGTGGTAGGGCCAGCCCTGAGGCAGATGCCAGGATCACCTCAGGTGGGAGGAGGAGAGGTATATCCCCCTGCCCGGTATATCCATTGTGAAGGCCAGCTACTCATAGCAATCAGCCCACCTCCCTAACAAAGGAGTTACTTGGCACTGGCAACTTTGCCCGGCTATTACTGGCAGTCTCCAGCTGTACTCCTGGATCTGTTAACCCTCTCTTGTCCAGCCCCCGACCGCAACCTACAACATTAGGACTACAATCTTTGAAATCCTGTTGTTAGTAACCTTCGTGAGCTTATTTTCAAGGCAGACCTATATAGTAACTAACAATACGATATAATAACAAGTGCTCAGAGCACTTCTCAGTAGATTATGGCGGTGGCGGCATTTGTATCCCAGGTCTGCCGCTCAGTGGCCCTCAAGCTGGCTTACACTCAATAAAATGCAAAAATAAAACAAAATATATATGAATCAAGTCACGAAGGGCACAATCCCATGCCTGTTTAGACGGAATAAAGTAGCAGGACTTTCTTCTGTCTAAACAGGCATAGGATTGCGCCCTTAATAACTTGATTTATAATGTCAACCCTGTAAGGCAGGCTATTGTTATCTTCATCTTGGGAAGAAGAAGAAGAAGAAGAAGAAGAAGAAGAAGAAGAAGAAGAAGAAGAAGAAGAAGAAGAAGAAGAAGAAGAAGAATTTATTTCTTACCCGCCTCTCCACTCAGATCGAGGCGGGGAACAACCGTAAATATAAAATACATAACTAGTTAAAAACATAGTAAATATTATTAAAATATTCTTAAAAACAGGGGACCGGAAGACACAGTGGGTTGCGTAAGGAAGTCTTCTTTAACCCAGTACTCATTCATTAACCTGTTTTGGGCTACAACTCCCATCATCTATAACACTCGGCTATGCTTGCTGGGAATGATGGGAGTTGCCGTCCAAAACATCTGGAGGGCCACCAGGTTGGGGAAGGCTGGTGTATCCCATGACTAGTAGAGCCAGAATGGGGCTAGAGATGCACAAGGGTTGTAGCAAACTCGGCTGAAACAACAGTTTTGGCTGAATGGGGGGTCGGGGGAGGGTGTTTCAGCTCCCTGAAAAATGTGTGGGGGGGGGCACAGTTGGAGGGGGCAGCAAACTGTTCCTGATCTGCTTCTGACCTAGTCGCTGCAGCCCCGCAATGGATTTTTTTGCCCCGGTTTTGGCTTTAAGAGGGGGAAGCGAGCTGCTTCTGTCACCTCCATCACCACCACACTGACTGGGTTCGCCCGACACACCAAGCCACACTGGCTACGTAGCGGCTGCGGCCACCGTGGCTTAGCGCATTGCGCGAACCCAGTCAGTGAGCGCCCCCTTCCCCCAGGCCAGGATGAATGTGACACACACACCGCACCGGCCTTCTGGGTGGCTCCCACACGTCACCCTGGCAGCATCGCCACTGAGCTTGCCGCGGAATGGCGGCAAGGAGAGCACGGGTCTGGTTTGCCGCTGAACGTTGCTCGTGTGGCGGCTGCCCAAGAGGGCCGATTTAGCTTTCAAACAAGCTGCACACACCTCGTTTTGGAACCCAATTGGACCTTTGGGGCCGCGGCCACACCACCAAAATCTGGCAGCAAATTTTGGATGCGGCCCCCAGTGAGTTTGGAGGGGGCAGAATTGGCCTCTGGAACCTCAGAAATTACCCATCCCTGCTCCCTCCCAAATTCACCGCCCAGGAATTGCGGAAAGGGAATAACTGTTAAACTAGTTTATGTCTGTAGCGTACATGCAACTTTGGAGTATATCTATGCTACAAATTTGTAACCATCATGGCTTCCCCCAAAGAATCATGGGAATTCTGGTTTGGTGATGGTGTCTGACATTCCCTCTTAGGGTTTCCTAGCACCCCCTACTTTCCAAGAATGAGGACCGGGAATTGCGATCCAACCATTTTATGACTGTGATGATATAACAAAGACACTTCCAATTGTACCTGCAGTGCCTCTAAGAACCGGAAGGATCCCAAGCGCCTCCCTCGGGGAATGATGCAGAAGGTGGAGTTGTGCAAAAGCTCCTGGTAATCAAACCTGGGAACAAAAGACACAAATATTATTTTAGCTTCTGTGGCTGCTACAAACATAGGTAGCTGCCGTTCGCCAAGTCAATCTTGCCCCGGCCAGTATTCTCTACTCCGATTGGCTGATGTGGCTTTCCAGGGTCTCAGCCACAGAAGGGACGACGTTCCCATCACCTGCTACCTGAGATCCTTTTACCTGGAGATGCCAGGGATTTAACCTGGGGCCTTTGGCGTGCAAAGCAGGTGCCTCTACCACCAAGCTCATGGGGGAGCCCCGTGGGCTGCACCACCCATGCTCAACGCAGAGGTCCAAGGGAAGGGAATGTGGCTACGCAAGAGGTCCATGTGGGGATAACTTGCACTCAATGTTTGCAGCCAAGACTCGTGTGTGTGTGAGCGGGGCAGCACTTACATACGCGTTCTCCAAACATCTATGAAAACCAGGGCCACTGCCAAGGAAACAGAGGACAGTCCTCCATTTGAAGGGCTGCCCAGGACAAGTCTGGTTTAAAGACAAAGAACCATCAGAAGGAAGAGCCGGGCCTTGAAGTTGCCCATCCACAGCATCTGGACAGCAGGCTGACCAGGCAGGCACTAGGAGTGTATATGAGGATTCTGTTTGTGGCGTGAAAACTTGACAGACTTTTCTGGTTCAGCCCTAGCGGATTTCATTCCATTTCTCCTGTGCTGGCATCGACTTGATCTGTAGCGAGTGAATCCAATACAGTAATACCTTGGATTGCAAGTAACTTGGTCTGAGAGCGTTTTGCAAGAGAAGCAAATTTTTTAAAAAAATTTTTACTTGATAAACGAGCAAGGTCTTGCAAGACAAGGTAGGGATGTAACCGCTCCCCTCAAGCGGGCGTAGCGGGCCGAAATCGGCCCCGCTCACGCCCGCCAGAGACTCGCTTTGATTTAAGAGTGTTTTGGATTACAAGCACGTTTCCGGAACGAATTATGCTCTCAATCCAAGGTATTACTGTACATCGATTTCATATTTTTTTAATGGCGGCAACTTGCACAAATGGGATTTTTTTAAAAAAAACATAATTGTGGGCCTTGAAATTTGTGCAAAGGGAGTCACATTTTATTTTAAATTCCCCCAATCTTTCACAAGTGTGCAAGAGTACAGATTTCACTGTCTGATATGTGTAGTCTTGTCATGTCAATTTCTTGTTAGCTTCATCTGTCAACAGGAGCACTGAAGCGGAGTAGGTGACATACAAGGGAATTGACAAGGCCAGACTGCATAGAGTTTAAATTGTGCACAGCTGTGAAGGACCGGGGGGGGGGGGGATAATACTAAGACAAAGGAGGAGCCCATTTGCACAATTCAGAAGCACCAAAAAAGAAAAAGAAATGCACTGAATCTGCACTCTTGTGCACTTGCAAAAGACTGGGGGGAATTTTTAATTTTTTTTTAATGCAACCCCATTTGCACAAATTTTAAGATCCAAAAAATAAAAAATATCAAATTTGCCCAAATTACTATTTGCCCAAATGGAGGGACACCCCCCCCCCAATATGCACAAAACATTTTCAGGATCAGGGCAAAAAATCTGGTACAGTCCACCGCCACTTACTGGAATGGAAACCCTGTGGAAATCCTGTCAGGCTCAAACGGAACTGAATTCCCAGCATCGCACAATCCCTATCAGGTACACGGGTGGTCACCTGGTCACAGTCTTCCACACTATGGTGAGATGGACTGCATTTCTATTCTAAGAATTATTTCTAAATTTGCATCGATACATATACATTAGCAGATGCAAATCGGTATCGTCTTTTGTTCTCTTTTTTTGGTGATGCATTTCCTTTTTTCTGGTGATTCATAAGTGTCACCACTTGTGGGTGGTGGCAGAGCTGAAAATCAACTCCTGAGTGTGGGTTCTCGGGTTATCTGAACCCAGTCACTGACTCTCCGCCTAACCTACCTCACAGGGTTTTCGTGAGGATAAAATGGAGAGGAGCTGCCTTGGGCTCCTTGGAGGAGGTGGCGCTGTTCTTTTGAGACTGCCACCCTCGGAGGCGCGTTTGGTGGCCATGTGAGAGAGGGCCTTTTTGGTGGCTGCTCCCAGGCTGTGCAACCCCCTCCCAAGGAAGGCTAGGTAAGGTTTGCGCCCTCTCTGCTGTCCTTCCGACAGCAGGCAAACAGTGCTTTATTCAAGAAGGCCTTTGGCCTGTAAGTGGGTAGGTGGGTCGGGTGCTGTGTTTATTCTGTAATTGTTATGTTTTTGTTGTATTTTAATGTGTTTTATTGTATCAATAGATTTTAAATTGTTTTTGTAAGCTGTCTAGAGTGCTGTTTTTTGGTAGAAAGGTGGGGTATAAATCAAATAAAATCAAATAGGCAGAATATAAATGGAATAATAATAATAATAATAATAATAATAATAATAATAATAATAATAATAATAATAATATCAGGTAAGAAGGGCTACTGCCAGTCTGAGTAGACAACACTGGTCTAGATGGACAAAGTTTGACTTGGTACCAGGCAGCTTCCTACGCTCCTGTCCTAAGGTGCTTGTATGGCAGTCGGCTTAACGGGTGAGTAACTAGTGCATAGTGAGGACCTCGAAACAACTGCAAGGCTGAAGCAGTCCTTTCTATTTCCACTTTTCTACTGAACTATCTGAAGGTGCAGCCGCATCAGGTCAGGTCTGAGGTGCAACCATTATGTACATCCTTCCCGTATGAGTTTAAGGCACAGCGCAACAAAGAGCACACTCACGGCCCAGCGAACCACCCACAGAGAGAGCCGTGTGTGCGGAATGCGATGCAGCTCGGGGGTGGCAGGGAGCTGAAGGGAGGCAGAAGTTTCTTTCCACGCGGCTCAGTTAACAGCACTGAGTTTCCCTCACCACGCACATACAAATAACCTACACAGGTTACAGGGATGGGAATCACAGAGCACCATTGTCCGTGGAAGGATTTCCCACAGGATGTGTGCGCATAATGCTTCGCGGTCACTCTCTCTACCAGGGCCGAGAGCTGTTTGGCTCACAAACAAGAGTGCAAGGGCGTTTTCACACATGGCCTAAAGTGGCCCTGGCTTCAGTCAGGTTCCTAAGGTGCGGACATAAAACCTACACCAGCCTTCCCCAACATGGTGCCCTCCAGTTGTGTTGGATTACAATTCCCACCATCCCCAGCCAATGGCCCTCCTGGATGGGGATGATGGGAGTTGTAGACCAAGGCATCTGGCGGGTGCCAGGTTGGGAAAGGCTGACCTATGCATTGGCTGGAATTCTCATTTACCTTATAAATGCCATGCCTCTTAATAGTTATTTAAAATATTTCTAGTCCCCCTTTCAGGGCAGAAGCCCTCCTGAGAGGTGGCTTTACAATAACATTCATATACTAAAAAAAACCCGATGCAGTAACAGGGCAGCAAACATTCATAAAACAACGAACACCAGCAATTAAACATTACTAAAAACCTACCACATAATTGCAGCTACAGAACAGAACAGTCCGATCAAACATAATCAGGGGAAGGCCAAGTAAGTGTTTGAGGTCTTCCTAAAAGCCTGCAATGATGAGGCCTCTGATAGCAACCTATTCCAGAGGTGTGGGGGCCACTGAGGAAAAGGCCCTCTCCCGTCTATTTGCCCACCTAACTGCCCTCAAAGGTGGGCAAGAGAGAAGGGCCTCTCTTGCCGATCTTTAAGTGCGGGCAGGCTGATATGGGGGAAGGCTGTCCAGTTTTTCTACCGCACACAAACTTTCTGAGAACACGTTCTGTCATAAACAACGTATTTCCATTTTCTAGAAAACTAAACTGCCAGTTCATCTGTTTGCGGTGCCAGTAATTTCTTTTAAAATGCCACATATGTAAAATATTCAAGCAGATTGTAATTCCAATGTGTTCAGTAGATTCATTTATTGCACATAATGGATCTTGGAAAAACGCAATGATCCACTGAAAAAGAATTCCTCCTTTGGTAAGGTAGCCATTCTTCCCCACTGTATGGGGAATACATTTTCCACACACAAAAACTGTTTATTTATTACCAGGGCCACATGGATGCCGAACCCGCTGCCTCCCAGGACAGATCACAGCAACAAGAGGGAGGCCAGTCCTGCCCCATACACTGACCAGACCCAGACCTGCTTAGCTTCAGCATTATGTAGCTTCAGACCATGCCTTGGAACCTCCCCATTGCTATTCCTTATTGAACAACAGTACCCCACTGCCCCATATAAACTGAATGGGTTGGGAGGAAGCGGAATTGTGCCCCAAATGCTGGTGTGCCCACTGCTGCGCACTTCGCAAGCCATGCATTTGGCATTCATGAGAAAGGGGCCTATAAATGCACATGCAGTTGTCCGCTAAAAAAAAAAAAAAGTACCAATATATGTCTTAAAATGCATATCGTAGGATAAAATACCGTAGAAGTGCATACATTGATAGATTATGTTTATAAATTGCAAGAAAATTTTCGCGAGAGGGGGCCTTCTCAGTGGTGCCCCCCCCTCCAATCATGGAATGATGTCCCCGACGAGGCCCGCCTGGCGCCAACATTGTTACCACTTCGGCGCCAGGTTAACACCTTCCTCTTCTCCAGGCATTTGGCAGCATACGATGCAGTTTAAATCAGGTCTTCAATTTTTCTTGTCGATTGTTTAAAATTGTTTTTAGAAATCTGTGTCTCTCTCTGTGTGTTGTATGTTTATACATTCGTATGTATACAGGTTTTTATCATGTATTTTAAAGGTTTTCATCTTTGTAAACCGCCCAGAGAGCTTCAGCTATTGGGTGGTATAGAAATCTAATAAATGAAATGAAATTCAAAAATATATGTACACAAATTTCCGTGCAGATTTTTTTTTTTTTTTTTTTTTAATTTGCAGATTCATGCAGAAATGGGATGGAAAGAACTTATGAACTGACACATGTGACACTGACACAGATCAGAAATAGACTGATCTCTCCATCCCTAGTTTGTCCTTAGACCATGAAGTGGATTGGGGGCTCTTGTGCTCATTCTGCCGAGCATGTGGGGCCTGGCCAGTCAGCTGAATGGAGCCCCGGAGCTCTGCGCAGAGTCCTGTTCCGAGGGCACCGCGACCAGCCTGTGGTCATCTGGCTGCCTGCGTTAGCGTTCGCTTTGGATTGCCACGTATAAAGCCAGTCTCCTGAGGCCGGCCTACAGTCCGCTCGCCCTGAGCCTTCACCAGCCGAAAAACGAGAGCAGAAATAGAAAGAGAGAGGCAGGCATCGATCAACCCCTGTCATGCAGGCAAAGCATCTCTGACGATGTCTGTCCAACTGCAGCTCAGAGTGGAGAGACCCACCTCCCAGTAGTGCATGTCTTATGTGACAGTGAATTTTCCGATGTTTAGTGGAATCAGGTCCTGTAACTTGGCCATTCTCTGGCTCAGCAAAATGGATGACGGAAGATCTTTGCCCTCTCTGTGTGAATCCCTTCAATACGAATGATGTCGGCAAGCTCGCTGAGGGGCTGTAACTCGGTGGTAAGAGCACCTGCTGCTTTGCATGCTGAAGTAGGGATGGCCCAGGGATGCTCAGGCTCACCGAAATTCTCCGAACTCACTGGAAGCCAGTCAGCTCACTCCGTTCTGTTCATGACTGGTTTTCAAAGGGCGCTTTCTCCTATTGACTAAAGCATGAAAAGGCACATTTTTTAAAAGTGTGCACTTTTTTTTTAAAAAAAGTGCACATTTCCCGAATACAAACACAAGTCTGGGAATTTGCGAACATTTCCTGAGAATGTGTGCTCCCCTTTGGGGCTGCAAATGAAATGGGGCATTTTTGATTGCGCTGCAAACTGAAATGAAGTTCTTGTACATCGCAACGCAGAAGGTCCCAGGTTCGATTCCCGGCATCTCCAGGTGGGGCTAGGAAGAAACTCTCCCACCTGACACCCTGGAGAGCCGCGGCCAGTCAGTGCCAACAACCCAGGCCTAGAGATGGACCCACGGTCTGACCTCAGTATAAGGCAGCTCCCTACGTGCCCATGTTCCTAATTGCGTCTCTCCTAAACATCTCCCCCAGTGCACGAACAGCTCGGCTCCTGGTTCCTACCACGTCCCGGTTTTGAGAAGCCTGGAACTTGGCAGCAACTGCCATGCCTCCTCACGAAGGACCAGGAGATGAAAGACGCTTCTGTGAATGCTGTGTGAGAAGAGGTAAATTCACTGCAGGCTGCCTGCTGTAACCACAGTGGAAAATCCAATATTTACATTCGTTTTGGACACACCGTCTTGTGTTTCTACCTTGCGCTCCGCCGACAAGCAGCAAAATGGGGCAGAGAGAACAAAGGAACCAGTGTAGGGCACGGGTGCAGTGTGGAAGGGTACTCAGCTTTCGGGGAGGAGGGAAGCCCGCACCAAACATCAAGGGGAGAGTAAAGCTGAATAGTTTGTTGAGTTTCTCCGTTTCTCTAACCACTTACCACACCCACACTCTATAAGTTCAGGATCTAAATACCTACCAGGCTGCAATCTCATGGCCCAGTCCAAAACCTACCTACTTGTGTACAAATCTTTTTTGGAGGGATGATTGTGATGTACGCGCGCGTGTGTGTGTGTGTTTTAAGCCACACTTGTTCCCTTAGTAGCAAATGTGCCAACATGTATTGGGTGCCCTGGCTTGGAGCAGTGGCTTATTCTGACCATATTCCTGGTTCAGGGTTTGGAAGGCGGCAGCATCGCACGTCAATCTCGTCACCCGTCTGGGGGCTTGTTTTGCTCTGTCGCAAACCAGAAGCGGGATGATCTTAACGTGTTACTGCGGTTTCGCATGCTCCTCTTTCTACGTGGCCCGGAGCAGCACATAACCAGTGCACATAACCAGCACATAACCAGCAGCACCATAGCCAGTGTGGCGTAGTGTGGTGAGAGTGCTGGACTGGGATTCGGGAGATCTGGGTTCTAGTCCCCGCTTGGCCATGAAACTCACTGGGTGACTTTGGGCCAGTCACTGACTCTCAGCCTAACCTACCTCACAGGGTTGTTGTGAGGATAAAATGGAGAGGAGGAGGAGGAGGATGATTATGCAAGCCACCTTGGGTTCCTTGCAGGAAAAAAGGCAGGGTATAAATATAATAAATAAATAAATAAAAATAAAAAGAAACCTTATCCCAGCAAATGAGACCGTGGAGGCCATTTTTCTCCTGGAATTTTAGATATTCCCGTGCGGCCTGGGCTAATTGCCCTCTGAGGATCCTTCCCACGAACTGTAGCCCATGACTCAGGGCGCCCAGGCCAGATTTTCACAACCTGATGTCCCACTACACAGGAGCGCTATTCAGGCATGCAGTAAATCACTTCCTGGAACATGCTTTGGGGGGGTGGGTAGGGGGGGCGCTTGGCACGGAGCCTGCGCTGCCGGGGCGCCTGCTCACACGGGAGCCTCCGCAGGTGCAGCCGTCTGCATGAAGCCTCCCCCCCGCTGATGTTTGTGCCGTACGCAGGGGGTCCGGATTAAGAGCATTATGGGCCTGGTGCTGAGGAGGGCGCGCGGCTGAAGAGGGCGCAGAAACGCTGCGCTCCTCTTCGCTGCTGCTGCGCCACCCCCGCCAGGCCTCTGCCTCTGCTGCGCCGCCCCCGCCAGGCCTCTGCCTCCCCACCCTCCCTCCCTCCCGCCGCCGCGCCCTCCCGTCCCGCTCGCCGCTGCGCCTCCCCCCGCCCTCCCGCTCGCTGCCGCTGCGCCTCCCGCCGCCGCCGCCATCACCACCACCCCCGACCCCCCCGCCACTTACCTTCTCCGCGTCGTGTCGCTTCCAGAGCCCCGCCCGCGTTGTTTTGGCGGGAGGAACCAGGGCAACAGGGCTTAAACAGCCCTGTTGCCATGGTTTCCCCGGCAAAAAACAGCGCGGGGGTCCCGTCGCGTCACTTCCTTCTGCTCCTCAGCGGCGGCGGCGGCGGTGGTGGCGGCGGCAGCAGCAGCAGCAGCAGCAGCCAGGACGGGGGGAGGGTAGGTTGGTGGTGGCGGCGCAGGGTTTTTGTTTTTTTTTGCAGAGCAGGGCTGCTTTGGAGAGGGCCCCCCGCTAAATATTATTTCGCCTTGGGCGCCAAACTGCCCTGCACCGGTCCTGATTGTGGGCCTGTTTTGGGGTAGGGGCCTGGAGCTGCAGCTCCAATAGCCCCTATCTTAATCCAGCCCTGGCCGTACGCACAGACAAGACGGGGAGGGACTGCGTGATGTGAGCAATGTCAGAGGCCACCCACCCACCCACACATTCAGGTAAGTGATTTACTGCACACCCAGAATATGGCTACACACACACACACACACACACACACGGCCAAAACTGGGTTAACAAGGAATTAGAGGAGCTCATTGTCTCCCTTAAACTTTGAGAGGCCCTGCCTCAAATGGAGAATTTGAGGATCGGGTCTGGAGCACCACCACTCCTCCATTCCTCTCTAAGGGCTGATTCACATAACCACTGGCCTTTTGCGAACATGGGCTCAATGGAGGAGTGGCGGGCCCTGTGCGAATAGAGTTTGCAGACTGGGAACCAGCCGCGGGAATATATTATATTTATTTATAACAAATAATGTATAATATAAATTATATTATATTTATATCCCACCTTTTTTCCTGCAAGGAACCCAAGGCAGCTGACATAATCCTCCTCCTCCTCCTCTCCATTTTATCTTCACAACAACCCTGTGAGGTACGTTAGGCTGAGAGTCAGTCACTGGTTCAAAGGCACCCAGTGAGCTTCTTGGCCGAGTGGGGACTAGAACCTGGATCTTCTGAGTCCCAGTCCAGCACTCTCACCACTACGCCACACTGGCTATGGTGCTCAACGCTCTAACCACTACGCCATGCTGGCTCTCGCAAAGCTGGTTTCTGCAGACATCTGCACCAGGCTACAGAGTTCATCATAATGCAGGTAAAGTGGCTGAGGCAGGCAACTCGCCCCATATTTACCACGCTAAATATGGGTTGAGATACAGCCTGTGTGTGTGTGTGTGTGTGTGTGTGTGTGTGTGTGAGAGAGAGAGAGAGAGAGAGAGAAGTCACACAACCACTCCATTACCACTACCACTGGGCTCTGCCTGGATCAACTCTCAACCCCCTTTCACCACATATCAAGGTCTTGTGGGAGCTGATCTGCACAACCGTTTACAACAGGGGCGCTGAACCTCAGGCCCCCGGAGCAAATCTGGACCACTTGCGGTCCCAACCCAGCCCACTGGGCTTTCCTGATGGCCACACCGACTGCCGATAGTTTGGTGATTTCCCAACTTTTCTGTGCCCCCCCCCTCTAAAAGAATGAACTGCCTCTTGTAGGGCCTAATTACTAGCAGTAAGAGCTTCAAGCTAAAAAATGCTAATATTTTTGGTACAGTATTTTTTCATGTATAAGACTATACTTTTTCCTAAAATCGCTAGACTAAAAATTGCGGGTCGTCTTATACACGGAAGTAAGCCAAGGAGAGAACCGCACAGTTGCAAAACTGCCCAGTGGGGGGCGTCTTATACATGGGGGCATCTTATAGACGGAAAAATACGGTATTTTGGCCCTTTGCCTTTGGCCACACCCCTTTTGCCTTCACCTCCGTCCACGAATGGAATGCGGTCCCTGAGAACTTCTCCGAAACTGAATTGGGCTCTCAGGTTGACAGAGATTCAAACTCTCCTGGTTTATGGGGATGTGGGTAGAACAAGCCGTCCTTATGAATGCTTAAAGATCACCACTGAACTCATCCTGCTCAGTCCCCTTTTCAGGGGCTTTCCTAGCTCTGTAGGGTAAGTTTGCCAGATCATTCACAAGAATACCCTGAAGCCACCAGTTCTTTGGCCCACATACCACAGCGATCCCAATGCGCTCGCAGTGAACTAGCTCCACGGTTGGCAGGCGTAACGCTGTATTTCTTTTGGAGCGATTCCTCTGGAGTTTTGGCTGGCGCAGCTCGTGGACTTTCCAAGCCTGCTAAAGGGGATCATGATGAGAGACCTGTGTGTTGCTCTATGCTGCAGCGTCCTGTGTGGGCGAAAAGGACCCTCACCACGGGCCTCCTTTTAGGAGCTGCACTTCCACCAAGAGCCCCACCCCACCACCCCCCCGGGGAAGATTTCTAAGCCGGCTTGATTGAACCAATTCCTGCAACCATGTTATAGTGTCCTGAGATGCGGGTGGGGAGTAGGGTTGCCAATTGACTGGAAGGGGGCTGCTCTTGTGTTCTCAGCATCCAGCAGGCAGGGTAAGGAAAGAAACATCACACACACACACACACACACACACACCCAAGGGCTTGGCTGCCAGGCAAGCTACTCTTAAAGGGACAGTTCCAGGGCGGCAGTTTCAAAGCTGACACGCCTAGTGGTGAGTGCTGAATCCGCAGCAAACTGCTGGGTGACATACTCAGTTATAGGTTACCCCACCACGGCCCAGGCCACCTTCGTGGTGACAGAGGGAAGCAAAGGAGAAGGCAGCTTCGCCTTAGGATCAACTCTCACTAGTTTGATGGTCGCCCACATCTCCCATGTAATGTTAAAATGGTTGTACAAATTGTACATAACCTGTCATGCGGCCACGGGGCAAGGGCACATCACCTCCCCGCTGCCCCACCCTTCATCTTCAACCTGCATCAAGGAGGAGCCAGAAACAGGTAATTTTGGCCATGTACTTTTTAACATTTACAGTAATGCCTTGGATTGCAAGTAACTTGGTCTGAGAGCGTTTTGCAAGACAAGCAAATTTTTAAATATTTATTTATTTATTTATTTAACTTGATATACAAGCGACGTCTTGCAATTCAAGTACAGTCATGCCTTGGATTGAGAGCATAATTCGTTCCGGAAACATGCTTGTAATCCAAAACACTCTTATATCAAAACGAAATCCCCCCAAAAAATCTGTACAGAGATTTTTAATTTAAGCTGTACTACAGTACTTGTATTGCAAGACGTCGCTTGTATATCAAGTTTTTAAAAATTAAATAAATATTTAAAAAATTGCTTTTCTTGCAAAAAGCTCTCAAACCAAGTTACTTGCAATCCAAGGTATTACTGTACTGTAGTACGGCTTAAATTAAAAATCTCTGTACAAATTTTTTGGGGGGGATTTCGTTTTGATATAAGAGTGTTTTGGATTACAAGCACGTTTCCGGAACGAATTATGCTCTCAATCCAAGGCATGACTGTAACTTGGTCTGAGAGTGTTTTGCAAGACAAGCAATTTTTAAAAATAAATTTTGACTTGATAAACGAGCGACGTCGTAGGGATGTAACCGCTCGCCTCGAGCGGGCCAAAATCAGCCCCGCTCACGCCCGCCAGAGACTCGCTTTGATATAAGAGTGTTTTGGATTACAAGCACAGTTCCGGAACAAATTATGCTTGCAATCCAAGGTATTACTGTACTCCCTAGCTCCAGCACTGGGGGGGTCTAAATACTGTCTCTAATCCCACAGGTAAGATCAAGGTGAACAGTCCCTCGTGTAGTCCAGATGCTTAGGAAGCATTTGTCCCTTGTATACACATCTGTTTGAATAATCCATCATTAAAACAAATTCAATGCATCACTGGAGGAGGAGGAGGAGGAGGAGGAGGAGGAGGAGGAGGAAGACGAAGACGAAGGAGAAGAATTCTTTCCCTTCCCCGGTAAGTAACCCCACAATAAACTTCTGCACATCTGGATAATAGGGAATAGAAATTTGGGGCCCATAAGAATTTGGGGGCGGGCTGGTGGTGGAATTAGTTCCCCTTCTCCCCCAAAGCAAACATTGTGGGCAGGGAAGAGGTGCTAACGGGAGGATGGTGGGAGGTGACCCTCGACCTAAATTGTAACCCACCATCTCTATGGTGTATCACTAGCGCAGTGTTCTCCAACCTTGGCCCCCCCAGATGTTTTTGGCCTACAACTCCCAGCATGCCCCAGCCAGCGTGCCAAGGTTGGAGAACACTGATCTAGCCTCAAATCTGTGCTGCAGTGAAGCAGGGATGGGGGGGAAGTTCCACCCTAAGTGGTATAGTGGGAGGGGGGGAATAACCCCCCCCCCCCCGTTATGTGCAGGAGTTCAGGGCTGGAGGCGCAGCAAACTGCAGAGTTGTTCATGTTCTGATGCCCTGTTCCCATGTTTAAGCACAGCCCTAATCAGGAGGGGTTTTTTTTCGGGGGTTTCAGACTTCCTTTCAAAACACACACACACACACACAGGCTAATGTTTTTCTGCATAGCGGTGTGGTGTGCTGGTATTCAGAAAAACCCCTAACTTGTCTGTGGGTGGCCCTATTTCACTGCTCTACTGGTCAGCATGTTTATTATTAGAGGCAACTACGGCCACCAGGTCAGCTCCAGGTAGGTGTGTGTAAGCCCCGGCACCTCTCTTCTTACAAATTAACACATACCCACAGCTAGGACTGCCAGCTTTTTCTTCTTTTCCCCTTGCAGATCTCTGTTGCTTTTAACAGATCTGCGAGGGGATGAAATTCAACTGGTCACGGGTTTTTTCTTGCATATGGGTGAAAGCTTCACCTGTTGAATTTCTACCTATCACACCACTGTTCAAAGGCACGTTAGAAAACAATAGGAAGGCAAACCTACCTGCAGCAGATCCTGCACTTTGAGTTTGGGGCCCTCACGTGTCCCTGTAAATTAAGCTGATCCTGCCGTAGTAGTTCTGGCCTACGGGCCAATTTTATACTTTACATATCCCGGCTGCTGATCAACGCTTCCATGTCATGTGGCCCCAACATATACAAAAACAACACACCACATGGGCATCCCCAGTCGCATGGCGCATCGCTACATCAGTGCCAGCAGGAACAGGCGCCGACTCCGCCCACCGCTGGCTTCAGCCCCGCCCACCAGCACCATGCGCCCCCCCCCCCCAGATTATGCCTGAGGGAATGCGGCCCTTGACAGAAGGGCACGGGGGGGGGGGGGAAGGTTCATCACTCCCTGGTTCATAACAGGAATAACACTCCTGGTTCCTCAAGCCCCAGGAGGAATTAGCAATCCTGTCACAAGCCCCATATACTTGCGTAATGGAATGCCTTTCCTCCCCTGAACAGAGACTATGACTCACACGAAGGGGCACCCGGTATAAATGAAGAAACCGCTCAAGCACTCCTGCCATCACAGATTTCTGCAAGACCCCCAGTGCCCAAGGGGAGTGTTTTCCCTGGTTGATCCTTGCAATTCGTGGCCCATTTCAGGGTCTTGTCCGAGTTCTAGCCGAGGCAGCGGCGGTAGCCGTTGCCGGGCCAGCTCTCACTTCTTGTGCTTTTTTTTTAACAGAAAGGAAGAGGACCTGAAAAGAAATTAAATTCTTTCCCAACTGTTGCAGGCCCCAAGGAGACTACAACAAGGATGTAGGTCGTGGTTTGTTTGTCTAGCCCGAAAGAAAAGAGAGAGAGAGAGAGAGAGAGAGAGAAAGAAAAGGAACGGGGGGGGGGGGGAATGTGAAATCCCCATCCAGGCGGCCTGCATAAGTGTCAAGGCAAGGTGGTTATGTTTCTCTCAGGGGCAAGCCAAACAAAGCAGAAATTCCCAAACTGTATGCTGGGGCCACACACACCGGCGGCAAAGATGTTTATAGTCAAGCCGACCTTTGGCATGTAAGCTGGTCTGTTGGGTTGGGTGCTGTTTTGATTCTTTTATTGTTGTGGGTTTGTGTGTGTGTTAAATTGTGTTTTTAATGTATCTGTTTCATTATTGTTTTAATTTACGGTATGTTTTTATTGTAAATGTCGGCTTTTTTTGTTTGCCGCCTTGAGTGCCATTTCCTGGTAGAAAGGCAGGGTCCTGAATGAATAAATGAATTGTGTGTTTTCGAGAAATTAGTGAAAAGATGCCCGTGTCAGGCCAAAAAGGGCCCAGCTGCTAGGATTCGGGGTCACCCAATGAAACTGCAGTAAATCCAGGGCAGACAGAGGAAATATTTCTTCACACGGGACATATTTAATGGGCGCAAATCCTATGGCTGCTAGACAGAGTCTAGAGACGGCCATGGGGTAATTCGGAATCCTAGCTCCGGCCTTAGAAACTTGCTCCGAGGTTGGAGCTGGGACTCCTCCTGCCCTCCTCCCGCGCTTGCAGCTGGCGTGGAAAGAACCATCTGCAAGGCTGCAGGGACTGCAAGGGCGAGCTCAGAGATGGAGTTTTGCGGGACGGGACGGGACGGGACGGGCCCCACCAGCATATGAAGTATCCTGGCGGCACCTCAGTCTCCCCTCCTCGTGCTCTGGGGCAAAACACTTAGATCAGTGTTCTCCAACCTTGGGTCCCCAGATGTTTTTGGCCTACAACTCCCAGCATGCCCCAGCCCCTGACTTAGATGGCTGAAATCGGCCTTCTAAGTGTTTTGCAGGGTGGGAGAAGCGCGGAGACGACCTTCATAGGATGCCCATAATCCTGAGTTCAAGGGGTTACAGGCAGCCTCACTGGATTGCGCTGCCCGTCATGGATGGAATTCGCTGCCGCAGAACGAGGGAGCTAGCTTGTGAATCGCCAACAAAAGAGGGCACGCACCATCAAAAAAAGAGGACAAAAGAGGACACTGGTTTGCATAAAATTCGCATATGCTTATTTATATGCATAGATGCAGATTTAGAAATAATGATGAGCATTGAAATAGAAATGCAGTCTTGTTTCACCTTGAGGTGAGGGGATTAAAAGAGGGGGTGCAGGGTGGTCATTTATGAATCACCACCACCCCAAAAGGAAATGCATCATCACACACAAAAAAGAAAAGATTTGCATAAATTTGTATACGCTGTATACTTTATAGGTATAGATGCAAATTTAGAAATTATTATTCTAACTGAAACAGAAATACAGTATAGTTGTGTGGAAGACTGTGACCAGGTGACCACCTGTGTGCCTGTCTGTCCAGGTGCTCCCTGTGGATGGGCAGCAGTTCTGATGGTTCTTTATCTTTAAACCAGAATTGGGCTGGACAGCCCTTCGGATAGAGCAGGGGTCCTCCAGCAGCCCTTCAAATAGGGGACTGTAAAAGAGGGCTGGGGTGGGCAATCTGTCCAGCACTCGACTCACGGCGCGTGAGCCGAGCAGAGTGCTCCCGCCGCATGAGCTGAGGCGCTTGCTGGGACTTTCGGGTCCCTGGCTCTACGTTGTTTACGTAGAAAATAGCGTAAAGTACATGAAAAACGGCTGCGATTTGCGCAAGTTATGCAAACCGTGGCCATTTTTATCATATCGTACGCACACCATTTCCCATGTAAACAACGTAGCACCGGAAACCGGAAGTCGATTCCCTGGCTCGGCTCGTGAGAATGCGAGTCGAGAGCCAGGAAAAAGGTAGGGCGAGCGGAGCTCGGGGGGTTAAGCCCGGGCGAGTTCACCGGACTTCCACCCCCCAATCAAGCTCCACGCACATCCCTAATAGGGCACACGGCCACTCTAAGAGGGTGTCAGGAGGACTGAGCTACAGACAGCCACCAGAGTCAAGCAAAGGATGTGCAGGCACACACATGCACCAGGCCAGGAAGTCCACTGTGGCTCAGGCAAAGCCCCAGACCAAACAGGAAGCTCTTTATAGCCCTTCCTGTCCAGGAGGACCCAATGGCTGGCTTGGACTGGCAGGCCCAATCCAGAGTTTGAGAATACTTCCCTGCCAGGAAGATGCTCCAAGCTGCAGTTCTGATAGCTTACCGCACAGGGAAGCTGCGTAGAGAATCGAAGGTTCCCAATTCTAGGCTCAGCAGTTCCTGACTGCTGGAGGAGGCAGCAGCAGGACATTGGGAGGAGGGGCTTCTTGAATCAGGACTCCCAGCAACCACGCTTTGGCACCTAACTCTGAGCCGCCGCCAGAGCCATGTTTCTAACACAAGCCTCGAACGTAAGAACAGAAGAAGAGCCCTGCTGGATCAGACCAAGGGTCCATCTAGTCCAGCATTTTGTTCACACCATGGCCAACCAGCTGCCCACGGGATCCCACAAGCAGAACATGAGTGCAACAGCACCCTCCCGCCCATGTTCCCCAGCAACTGGTCTACATAGGCATGCTGCCTCTGATACTGGAGGCAGCGTAGAACCAATCAGGACTAGTAGCCATTGATAGCCTTCTCCTCCTCCATGGATTGGGTCCAATCCCCTTTTAAAGCTCTCCAAAGTGGTGGCCATCACTACATCTCATGGAAGTGAATCCATAGTTTAAACTCTGCGCTGTGTGAAGAAGTTGCATGCAGACTGAGCGTGCAGATTGAGCGGTGTCCCCCAAAGGCAAGACATAAACTAGAACAAAAGCCCTGCCCTCTGACTGAGCTGGCACCCAAAGACCAATCCAGCTTCACCAGGCCCTACAAAAGTAAGATCTGAGGCTGGGGCTTCCAGTCTTAGCAACTCATTCCCATCCAGGCTACGGGCCTCTCTCTTCTCTTCTCTTCTCTTCTCCTCCCTCCCTCCCCTTGTTAGAATGGAATGGAGTAGAGCAGCCTTCCCCAACCTGGTGCCGTCCAGATTTGGTGGACTACAACTGCCATCATCCCTGGCCACTATGATTGGTGTTGTGGACCAATGCATCAGGAGGGCACCAGGTTGGGGAAGGCTGGAGAAGAGAGACTAAGGAAAATCAGCAGCAAGAGAGCTTTAAAGGTGAGGATTACAAATAGATACTTGCAAAAAAAAAAATCCCAGTTAGACTCTGCTTTGTTCGAAGTTTTTAAGCAGTGGCGGGATGGTCACCTATCAGGGATGTTGTAGCTGCAGTGCAGATTTCCTGCATTGGAGCGGGTTGGACACAAAGACCAACCTTTGAGGCCCCTTCCTCAAGACTCTGTGATTCTATCTTTACAAGACCCACAGGTTTCTGGGAGGAATTCCACTCATCCCTTGGATCAGTGTTCTCCAACCTTGGGTCCCCAGATGTTTTTGACCTACAACTCCCAGCATGCCCCAGCCAGCTATGCTGGGAGTTGTAGGCCAAAAACATCTGGGGACACAAGGTTGGAGAGCACTGCCTTGGATTCTATCCTCTCTTTGCACGGCCGCTGCTTTCTCTGTTCTTGTGCGTGTGCATTTCACTCCCAGTTGCCCTGTGCAATAGGTGCCATAGCCTACCACAGACTATGAAACCCATGCTGCACAGTGACCATGAGTGAAGCACACATCTCCCAAGAAAATGTGGGGCCTACACAGACATCACAGATAGGACCTGATGGCTGTGCAAAAGAGAGAGCAAATGGAATCTGCAGCAGAAGTCTTGTGGATACTTAAGTGTTGGCCCCAACTTCGGAACGTGCTCTCACTTTAGCGGGATTGTACATTCCACCCCGCAAATTCTATTTTTGGTCCATAGTCATAGATTTCCTACAAATGTCCTTTCTCCAGCAGAACACGAGGTTGGTGCCCAGCTACAAAGGGTTTCTTTATTTGTACTTCGATGGAACCTGTTTGTTAATGCAGTTAATGCAGGGAGGGGTGGAACGGGGCTGTTTTCAAGCTTCTCTACTCTGACAGATCGGCCCTGACAAAGGTTTCACTGTTAGGCAAAGTTCATCCTGAAAAGTTGGATCAGGCTGCTGCCAAACCATGACCACCCTTCTAGCATAGGGGTCCCCTGTTAGGAACCGGGCTGGGATGCACCGCGAGCACCCCACCTGGCTCTTAGGGTGCTGGCGAGCTCTGGTGAGCACCCCCCCTCCCGGCGAGCATTTCCGGAAAACGAGTAACAAATCGCGGCCGTTTTAAGGTACTTTACCATGGTATTTATGTAAAAAGAGCAGCGCTGGGGTCCTCGTAGGTCCTTTCCCCAGCGTGTTTGGGTCGAGTGGCAGCAGGCAAGTCGCCGAGAGTCTCGGGAGGGCCGAGTTCGACTCGCTTCAGCCCCCCTCGAGACTCTCGGATAAATCCCTGCCCGCACAGCAGGAGGTGAGCGGTGGGCAAACCCCCCCTCCCCGGTCCATGGAAAAATTGTCTTCCACCAAACCGGTCCCTGGTGCCAAAAAGGTTGGGGACCGCTGTTCTAGCAGATGTCAGAGTCTAAACCCAACCCATCCGTGGTGCCACTTTAGCCCAGGAAGCTGCCTCTCACCATACTGGAACACGGGGTTACCAGTTGTGAGACTGACTGGTGCTAGAATCATAAAATCAGAGTTGGAAGGGGCCTCTAAAATCATGTAGTCCAGCCCTTTCCCCATGCAGGAGCTCTGCTGCCGCAACACCCCTGATAGGTGGTCACCCAGCCTCTGCTTAAAAACCTCTAGCCAAGGAGAGTACACCACCCTCCAAGGCAGTCTGTTCCCCTGTCAAACAGGCTTGTACTGTAAGGAGGTTTTTCTTAAAGTTTAGTCAACATCCATTTTCTTGTAATTTAATTTAACATTCAAAATTGTAATTTAAAAAATAATAATTACCGTATATTTATATCCCACCTTCTTTCCTGCAAGGAACCCAAGGCAGCTTACATAATCCTGCTCCTCCTCTCCATCTTATCCTCACAACAACCCTGTGAGGTAGGTTAGGCTGAGAGTCAGTGACTGGCCCAAAGTCACCCAGTGAGCTTCATGGCCGAGAGGGGACTAGAACCCGGATCTCCCGAGTCCCAGTCAAACACTCTCACCACTACGCCATACTGGCTCTCGTTGGTCATTGGTTAATGCCTCTTAATGCCATTGGTTCGTATCCTACACTCTGGAATACAGAACAAATTTCCTCCATCATCTATGTTAGGGGTAGGCATCCTTTTTGGGCCATGGGCACATTTGGCAATTTGAGAAACTGTCCTGGGCACCACCACAAAATGGCTGCCATGAGAGGCATGGCACAGGACAAGTCACCTGCCCCCCCAAAAAAAGATGGAGTACAAGGCACAGGTGGGGTCTGAGCCCAAACACTAAACAACTCCTTTGAACCCACACTATTCAGCACCAACAGAAACCTATTTCTGGCAATCACACCTGACCTGCCAGTAAGAAATGTGTTAATTTTATGTTTTATTTTTTAAGTAGGAGACGTTGGGCACCTTGGCGAGCACCAAGAAAGGTGTCCAGGGGCGCACTGGTGCCCACGGGCGCCACACTGCCTACCCTTGATCTATGTGACAGCTCTTCAGATACATATTTGATTATGACTTTCATATCGCCTCTTAATGATCTCTTCTCCAGGCTAAATATACCCAGCTCCTTCAACGTTTCCTCATAGGGCTTGGTCTCCGCGTCACCAAGGTAGACAAAAGGAAGTAAGTTCTCACACACGTATAGTTAACAGTATCTGCCGTAAGATGTGATACTGGCCGGTAGCTTAAGGCACGATCCTATGCACATTTAGACAGGAAAAAAAGTCCTACAACTCCCAGCATTCCCCAGCCAGTACTGCCGGAGAATTCTAGGATTTTTTTCTGTCTAAACATGCATAGGATTGTGCCTTTAGAGAGCTTTAAAACAGGAGTGTTGAACTTTAGGCCAGCAGGCCAAATCTGGCCTGTCTGGAGCCCAAATCCAGATCACCTGTTATCCCAATCTGGCCCTGTGGGCTTCCCCAGAAGGTCTGACCCTTTCCCCTCAACTGCCAATCATTTGTTGGTTCACCAGCTTTTGTGCAGTCACTTTTCCATTCTAAAAGGTTGAAATGCCTCTCCTAAGGCTTATTTACTGGCAGTAAGAGTTTTAAGCTAAATATACTGCTATTTTGGACATTTTTGGCCCCGCCCCCTTTTCCTTCAGCCCCTCCCACCACCGGAATGCGGCCCCCAAGAACTTCTCTGAAATTCAGTTTGGCCCTCAGGCTGAAAGAGGTTCAACACCCCTGCTTTAAAAGGAAAAGGACCCCTGCTTTACAAGGATTTTGACAAATCAAGGGGGGGATTATTGATGGCAGTATTCCATCACGATAGCTACCTTGAATGTCCATGTTCAGGGGTAATGTACCTCTGACTAGCCTCTCTGGAGAGCTTGCCCGATCTCTCTCTCTGTTGGGAGTCCCCCGAATGAGAAATCAGGCCTCTCCAGAGGGGCACCCAGGCCCAAATGCTGTGTTTCGAGGGGTGCTTCCTCAAAGTGAGGCATTGTGGGGTGGCCCTGGGAGACTGCCTGTATACTCAGGTAGTCTCCAGGGCCTCTCAAGTGGGTGGGACATCTTGCACTGCCGCTGTCCCTGCTCATAGAAAAATAGCATTTCAGGGAGAAAACTAAGTTCATTTCTTCACACACACAGGCAGATACACATATGCAGAGTGACATTATATATATATAATGCTGGGAGTTGTAGGCCAAATTTATAATATAAACTGACCCTAAAATTCCAGGTGGGGTAATATTACATACACCATTGAGTCGAAATGGTTCCAGTAAGACAAGCTCGTGTGGCATCACTTTCATTGTTTCCACACTTCCAGGCACATGTAGGAAACGGACATGTGCCCCAGAGCACCCCACGGTTTGGGCAAGGACGGCTGCTCCCTACCTACACTGCAAAAGGCCACATTAGTGCTCCTATAACTCCATCGGGCACCTTTGTGTCATTAGGAGGTTTCCCCGCGGGTGAATTAGGCACGCTTCAGATCGCTAAATAATGACGCAGAGACAATGCCAATGAGAGGATTGGGGGCGTGAGACAGCAGCGAAGCGTCAAACAGCCACGGTAGACGCACAGAGAGTCTCTCTGGAAAGACGTTGTCGGGGTGGGGGAGCTGAGTGAGCTTTAATAATTGCTTTGGGGGGGGGATGCAAGGGGGACCATTCCATGCGCGCAACCCCCTCTTTCCCAGACCCCTTCTGCAAGGGGGATAATTAGGAAGAGAGAGGTACAGAGTGCACTCCTGTCCTGCTCGTGGGATCCCGTGGGCAGCTGGTTGGCCACTGTGTGAACAGAACGCTGCACTAGATGGACCCTTGGTCTGATCCACCAGGGCTCTTCTTGTGTTCTTATGTATACCAACCTCCCCCAACCTGGTGCTGGGAATTGGCCATGCTGGCTGGGGAAGGACTTGGCAGTCCAACACAGCTGGAGGGGGTACCAGGTTAGGGAAGGCTGGTATACACTGTGGAAATGTTTTTAAAAGGTACCAGATCTTCACCTCCACCGCCATCACCATCACCCCATGAACACACTTGGCTTAACCCTGCAAATCCTGATCACTTGCGGCAAAGCTAAGGCTGAGCAGGGCATCCAAGTGCAATCGCTGGTTTACAGCGGCTCTCACTGGGTCATGCCCTGGTGCTCGGGTGCCGACAGATGTCCGACCCTTTAAGCTTGTGGGACGTTTCCAGTGTCTTAGGGCTTCTCTGGTCACCGAAGGCGACGGAGACCTTATCCCTGGGCTATGTCTGAATGGCAGCATTCCTCACACCCGCTTGGCCTCCACAGGGCTCTTCTGAGGATATCGGAAAGATCCCAGGGGGAAAGGTGTAATGAGTGGATGCATTTAGGACACTGGTAGGCCAGCTTTAGGGACATCGGGAGCTGCCTTATACCAGATTGGACAACTTGTCCATCTAACACAGAATCATTGACTCCAGATAGCTGTGGCTTGCTAGGCTCTCAGGCAGAGATCTTTCCCAATGCCTGCTACCTGACCCTTCCAACTGGAGATGCCGGGGATTGAACCCGGGACCTTCAGCATGCAAAGCATGTAATCATCTACCAGGGAGGCCGGTGACTCCTCTCCTTATCCAGCACATCTTTCTGTTTGAGCTTTATAGGAGCTCTCCGTGGTGCCCCATGGTGGTGAACCTATTTTGGGGGTGGAGTTGAGCACCGCGGGCAGCCCCTATAAAGCTCAAACGAAAAGACGCACTGGGCGAGGAGCCCCACTGACACAGGAGCCACGTCACCAGCATCTTATGGCAAGGCTGCCACACAAATCAAGTCCAAAGCAGCAGAGACTACAGCTAGCCTGCCTCTTAAGTGTGGTAGAGTCTCTTAGTTTTCTGCAGGAGCAGGCAAGAGCACCGCGTGGGACTATACCACAACAGGATGCGACTATGGGACTGCACAGTGCTCCCCTGTGTAATAAATAAAATAACCCAAACTTTCCCTGTATGAAGAAAACTAGAACATAAGAAGAGCCCTGCTAGGTCAGACCAAAGGCCTATGTAGTCCAACATTCTGTTCACACAGCAGCCAACCAGATGCTAATGGGAAAGCCACACGTAAGACATGACATGAGTGCAATAGCACCCTCTTGCTCATTTTCCGCAGGAACTGGTATTCAGAGGCCAGTATTTGCACCTCTATCAGGCAGGCTTGCGTTCCCCAGGGCTATCACAGCCACCCTCGTCTTAATTTAAGTTCTAGTGGCTGTGAAAACAATCACGCACCTCTCAAAATAAATAAATAACTTGCAGATTGCTGAAAGGGGGGGGGGACCTTAATGCTAGGGAAATGGTGTTATTATTTTGTCACAAAAGCAAAGTGGGAACATGGCATTTTGCTAACTCCGGTGGGATTTTCTGACCCGGCAAATTCTTTCATTGTGCATGATGGATGGATCCTTGTCAGTGCTGCAGCCTGATTATGCCAGGAGAAGAAGAGTCTGTGAAAAGAACCACATGCTGCATTCACACACACAAAATGTGTGTGTGTGGGGGGGGGGAGGCATAGAGATAATGGTGAAGACAATTCCTAAGTACTGAAAGGAAAAGAGCTGTGACTGTTGCTGCTCTAAGGGCACAATCCTATGTATGTTTAGACAGAAAAAAGGCCTATAACTCCCAGCATGCCCCAGCCAGTTATAGACCTTTTTTCTGTCTAAACTTGCATAGGATTACACCCTTGATTTTTTAAAAATATGATTGACTAAAAACGTGCCCCCACCCAATTAAGTCATTTGCAAATTTTAATTTCCCCCCCCCCCTGTGGTTGGCTGGGGAATGCTGGGAATTGCAGGGCTCCCCCCCCCCGGTCTAAACGTGCATTGGATTGCATCCTAAATCACTTGCTAGATGGTTCACTTCAGATATTTGAAAGTTAAAGAGTCATTCTGTAGTTTTGGGAGGTAAAACTGAGGACCTCCGTCCAAGGGGGTACAGTTCCACTTCAGTCCTCACTGGTATTAAATTGAATTGGTGGCCATTCTAGTTGCCAGTGCCAAACCAATAAGGCTTTCTCCACAAGGTTAGGATGTGAGGATGGACTGGAGCCCAATGGCAGCTAATGGCTTTCAGAACTGTAGGCTGTGTGTCACACTCTAATCCAGTGTTCTCCAACCTTGGGTCCCCAGATGTTTTTGGCCTACAACTCCCAGGCTGGGGCATGCTGGGAGTTGTAGGCCAAAAACATCTGGGGACCCAAGGTTGGAGAACACTGCTCTAATCTCTTCCTTATCTCTATGGCTGCTTCCATACTACTGTGGAATCAACACACCTTGCTTTTTATGGGGGCTATCAGACAGGTGGATCCAGGGGCGGTGCTAGGTACTGAAAAGATCCGTGCCTCAGGCCCACAGGACAAAAAAAAAAAAATGCACAAATTTGCGTATGCTAACTTACATATGCTCTAAAATCTCTCACTGTATGTGTGCCTTTAAAGGACCCTGTCTCCTAAGGACACCCCTATTTGTAAAAAGGGATGTATAGACAGGGGAGAGGAGGGCATTTGATTTTGGGGGGGGGGGAACTCAAGCAGAAAGATTTGGGAGGGGGGCAGCAGGAGGGGAAGCACCTGTGGGCAAAAAGCCAGCCAATCCAGGGGGATCAGATGCAAGAGAGATCATAAGGCCCCTGGATCTTTATTTCAGCAAGTGCCCCTGGACAGCAGGGTGGTGGGGCAGAGGGCCTCCCAGAGATTCAGGGCTCCAGCCCAAGTGGGCTGCCCCCTAACACCACCTCTGGGTGGATCTATCACAGCCCAGCACACATAATGCTTGTAGTGGGCGCCATTTTATAACCTCATTCCATTTTTTAAAATCCATCTTGTAATTATACCAGTAAAACATGTTTTTCTGGCCCCAGTTTTCCCTACTTTCATATGTGCCAAACCTTTCTCTTTACCAGTGACAATCCCTACTCCAGGGATGGTCAGTGGGCCTATAGCTGGGGGGGGGGGCTGCCTCTACTAAATTTTCTCTGCCCCCCCCCGAAATATTTTTACGAACAAATAATTTTTTAAAAAGTTTACAATTTTGTCTTTAAAAGGCCTGAAGACCAGATGATCGCCTGTCTACTTTTTTGCGCCCCCCCAACTGTTTAGGCTGGCTATGGGCCTGATGGTCAGGTGTCAGGCTTGTGGGATCTACTTGGGTATTTTTTCACCAGAACCCGGAGGTCCTCCCACCAGAGCCAGGTGCAAAATACTGGCTCACAGGGGCTGATTTACAGTTAGAATTCAGGAACAAGTGTGCCCCTGACTGAGCACATGATCAGCGCAGGAATTTGTTTTCAGTACCACCAGAACAGAGCTCACCATCCTTGCCCCACAGAAATCCATTCCTGGTTTCCTTCCCCACCACTCCGCAACCTTTTCTTCCATCTCTGCAGCCTAATTTAGAAGTTAGGAAAATATTTGTCTGCGCATCTCACATACATGCGAGCACACATAATTATCTGGGTACGTACTGTTGTTCTGTAGCTGCCTTTAAGCTTTGAGAGCCAGTTAAAACTCAGTTAACCTGGCATGACTTCAAAGTGCTTAGGAAAGCTCGCCTGGTCGGTTCCCCCCCCCCCCCGTAGGACAGAGATTTTGCAAAGCCGCACACATCTCGCTTGGGAAGGTCAACATGTTATCCGTTTGGAGATGGCGCAGCAGTTCAAGACCTGGCGCACCAGTTCAGATGTTTGGATATCTGCATTTTCTCCGTGGCCGTCTCGTCGTGTGAAAAATGATGGCGGAAAAGACAGGGTGCCGTGTGGGTCAGGAGATGGAGGGGGCCCTAGGACACATCCCTCACGGCACGTGAGGGCCCGCCCTGAACCCCAGCTCTTTTTAATTCAGAACCAAGCAAACACAACTGGATCTACACATGCAGCAGAATGTGGTGGTAGTGTCCTGAAGCGGCAAGATGGACCGTACCACTTCAGGCAAACTGCAGGAGGGGAATCCTAATTTTGAATCTCCCGGCATGCAAAAAACAACAACAACCACCACCCAGCAGGAGGAGCGCTGAGCAAGAATCTTTTTACCAGATGTACTAAATTATCTACTTGCAGGGAATCTGGCTTTTCTTCTTTTTTTTTACATGGGGGAGCATTCAGAAAAATGACATCTCCACACCTGCCGTCTAAAGTGGTACAAGCCAGTCTACCAACTCAGGGCTCTACCACCTCACTCGGCTGCCTGTAGAGTTCTGGCCTCAGCTAGCAACTTACTAACTCAGTGTTCTCCTACGCTGGCTGGGGCATGCTGGGAGTTGTAGGCCAAAAACATCTGGGGACCCAAGGTTGGAGAACACTGTACTAACTAGATGGTCTCAGCATAGGCAAGCCACTGTGCTCTCACTTTCAGCCCCTTCAAGTGCAATGTAGGGATGATAATAATACGGGATCAGGGCATCAAGGGGTCAAACAGCTGTAAAAAGCATCTAACGGGAGTTCGAAAAAGGGCTGTGCAGCAAGGCTGCATCCTTTATTCCTGACACGTTTCACACATTTTGCTTATTGCTTTCTTTCAAGGAATGCAAACGTTACCATTAAACTGTGGAATTAAACAGCTCAGCTGTAAACATGAACTCAGTGCAGACGGCTGAAATAATCCAAGACTGTAACAGCCAAAAAGCTTCTACAAGCCTGTGTGAATCAGAACAGTTGCATATTATCCAGCATTCTGCTCAAGAAAATAGAGGCATTCATAACACCGTTATTCTTACACCAAGATCTAATGTCTTAGCATTGTACATGCGCATTCTCTCTCTCTCTCTCTCTTACACACATACACACACAATATTACACTCTGCAACTATCTTCTGTTACACGCTGCGGCTGATCATAACAGTTTCTTTCTTTAAACACTTAAGAATGTTTGGGTCACAATCCTATGCATGTTGGAAGCTGTAGCGCTTTTTTTCTGTCTGAACATACTGGTGGAACCTGGAACGAAATGCTGCAGTCCGGAGTTCTCTTCTGTTCAAGGCTCCAGCCGGCCATACCCCTTTCCATACTCCATTCCATTCACTCATGCTCACATACACACTTCTCTGTCTGTTACACACACACACACACACACACACACACACCCTGCCACTCCAATAGCCACCCAGCACACCATGGCCACTGAGCAGGTTCAGTTCTCATTAGACTCTTTGGGGTTCCCACCTCTTCGCGGGCCCCCACCCAGGTAGTTTTCTGAAGGGTTTACTTATTTATTTATTTTGGTACTTCTGCACAGTTTGGGGTTCTCCCAAGTCTGCTGTAAAGCTTGGGGTTCCCCCAAGTCTGCTCAGCATTCAGAGAACAAATTTGCTATTAGCGTGCAGAATTATTGCAAATGAAACACATTCAGCAACATTTACTAGCTAGGTAAACAGGCACACTCATAACATTTGAGGAAAGCCTCCCTAAAGGGCAAAATAGGGCAATCATCATCCCCCCCCCCCCCCAGGAATCTGGCTTACACCACGTCAAACTATTTGCCTCTAGCCCAATACTGTCCACTCTGAATGGCGGCACCTCTCCAAGGTCTCAGGCAGTGGCTTTTCTCTTTCCCATCACCTACCAGAGGATCCTTTTTACTGGAGATGCCAGGGACTGAGCAGGTACTCCAACTGCCGAGCTACCGTTACTCTCCTCAGATGGAATATATGCAGTCAGACACTGCTCAAAACCATCTTAACATTATTATGATGACGAATAAGTCAGTGAATGGGTTCAGACAACACGATAACCCACAATCAAGGGTTGAGTATGGGTTGTCATTGAACCATGGGTTGTTGTTGAAACGTGGGTTATCGTGTTGTCTGAACCCAGCTGTGCTAACAAGGCTTGGCTTGTTAACCACGAACAACCCATGAAGAGAACCCATGGCTTGTTGTTGGGTTGTGAACTGTGGGTTATTCACCATGATTTGTTATCTTGGCTGGGTTCAGACAACACGATAACCCATGTTTCAACAACAACCCACGATTCAACTCTTGAGTGTGGGTTATCATGTTGTCTGAACCCAGTCTCTGAACGAGCAGATCCAACTTTTTTGGTTTCATTGCACCTATTCGAGCATTTTTAAAAGTCTTGGTTTTATTCCCATCATAGCTTGCCCCAATGAATCCTGTGAATTGTTTTGGTGAGTGTGTGGAGAATCCTCTGTTGAAGACCCCTAGCACCTTGTACAGAACTAAAATCCCCAAGTTTCCTGGGGAGAGGAAATGAATGCCCAACCATTTCTAAAGTGTTTTTTTTTTAAATTAAAAAAAAAAAGCCCAGGTTGAGAATAAAGGATCTAGCCTTTCTCTATACAGCTAGCTTTGTATTTGTTTCTTTTTCTCGGATAAGGCTACTACAAGCCTACCTTACAAGGGTGTTGCAAGATTCTAATATGGTCTCTCCCAACCTGGTGCCTTCTGGATGTGTTGGACTACAACTCCCATTGCCATCGGCTATGCTGGCTGAGAATGATGGAACTCATAGTACAAAATATTGGGTTAAGGGAGCTGCTCTAATGCAAACGTTTGGGTGGAGATAGATAGATACTATAGATAGATAGATATTCATATTTGATGCAGGAGTCACTAGAGCATCCAGGGCTTACATTCTTCAAACATAATTCTGTGCTACGCAGAGGGAGAGATCACATGGACTTCACAGAGCATCAGCGGAAAGCGTTCCATCTGTCCCCCCCCCCCCCCACCTGCCTCTCCATCCGGAGGCTCAGATACATTAAGACACAGACTGGGAATCAAGAAACCCTCATCTCAAAAACATCTCGTTCTGGCCAACAGGTCAGTCCCCTTTAATCAGAACTTGCTTTCCCCCTGCCTGGAGATTAGTGGCTCTTGATTTGATCCAGCCTGCCTCCTTGCAGAGCCTGCCGCATATATCCCGAAGCAAATCTATTGGAAGTGATGTTTTCATTAAAAAGCCATATGGCAGCTCTTAACGACTATCCCGATTTCTGCAGGTGGCCAAACAGAAGGTGGGCAAATCTGGCTGGTTTCTCCTTTCCGAGGGACCAGCTGCCACGGAAGCGATACCCACAGCTGCATCTGCGAGTGAAGCACAATTAGCAGGAAGGAGACCCACTGGGGGACTGCTCAGAAATAACTCTCCCCTCCTCCTCCCCCTCGCCAGTAATTCCAGAAGACTCTCTCCCCTTCCTTCCCCGGTCTCGTCAACTGCTTAGAGCAAGGCTGCCGAGCACAAGGCCTTGGGGCTGGGGGCACCACCTTCCGGCCCTTTGGGATCCCCGTGGCACCCCACCATACTCCACACAAACAGATGTAGGGTGAGGAAGCAATGCCCTTAATCTGCCATATGGAGCCCAGGGGGAAGAGTTGGGCGGTCGTGTGTCCCACTTTATCAAAGACAGACCTCTATCTGAAGGGCAGTCAGAGGACAGTCCTCTATTTGAAGGCACCCTCCATTTCAGGGCTGGGCAACCTTTCTGGGCCACCTTTCTGGGCCATGGACACATCTGGCCATTTGAGAAACTCTCCTGGGCACCACCTTTCACTTCCACCAGAAAAACGCTGCCCTGGACAGCGTGGCAAAGGACAAGTCACCTGCCCCGAAGACTGAGTACAATGCAGAGGTTGGGTCTGAGCCCCCAATACACTAATTTGTTGAACCCACAGTTTTCAGCACCAACAGAAACCTATTTCACAGCAATCCCAGCTGATGGTAAGAAAATGTGTTAATTAAAAAAAAAAAAAAATACATGGGAAGGATAGGGCACCTTGGTAGGCACCAGGAAAGGTGTCCAGGGGCGCACCGCTGTCCACAGACACCAGGTTGCCTAGCCATGCTCTATCTGAAGGGGTGTCCGGCCTAAGTCTTGTTTAAAGGTAAAAAAAACCCTAAGGAGGAAAGAGCACAGAAGGGGCCATGAAGTCGCCCATCCACAGTTTGTGCCTGGACAGCAGACTCAGCACAAGGGTGAAATGTATTTCTGTGTAAATTATAGTAATTATTTCCAAATTTGCATATAGATAGATAGATAGATTAGCATATGCGGGAAATAAACCACATACACGTGGAATTTATCGGAACACTCATTTTATTTGCAACGCATTGGAAGAATCTTCTGTGGAAAGCCTGTGGCTCACGCTGGCTCAGCTGTCTGAGTGTGGAAAGCTAAGCAGGGTCAGGCCTGGTTATTACTTGGATGGGAGACGGTTGGACTTGATGGCCTTCTAGGCCCCTTCCAACTCTATGATCCTATCCTAAGTTTCTCTGCTTGTGTGACGCATACACATCTCTTTTATAAGGAACTACAGGGCAGACAGCACTGATTGGTATCTAACCCTTCCCTCCTTTGCCCTTAACGTCAGTCCATTTGATTAACAGAAACCACATGGGCTGCCACAGCCAATGATGTCACAATTAGGGATAGATGAACATGTCCGTTTTTGTTTCTTTCCGTTTCTAAATTTTTCCAAATTTATTTATTTATTTTATACCCCCTCCATTCTACCAAAAAATGGCACTTAAGGCGGCTTACAAAAACAATTTAAAATAGATTAAAACAATAAAACACATTAAAATACAATTAAAATAACAAATACAGAATAAAAACAGCACCCAACCGAATGGACACCCCTTCGCCTCACTTACAGGCGAAAGGCCTTCTTGAATAAAGCGGTTTTTGCTTGCCAGCAGAAGGACAGCATTTTACATTTTGTTCCGCCTCGTTTCTGCATCAAGTTTGCTATTTAAAAAAAAAGAAAAGAAAAAAAGACTGCTCGGATATTTGCATACATTTCTCTGCGCAATTCTCCTAAAATACACAGAAATATATATTTTGCTCAATATCCTTTTTTTTTTTTTTTTTTGCAAGCAATTCTCCTAATATAGTGAGTGCATTTTTGTTATATATATATATATTTTCACTAATATATGCATTTTTGTACCCACTTTTTAACTGGAGAACTGCATCCCAGAAAGTCTGAATACTGCATTTGAGGTGCATATTGGTTCTGGAAGTGCGAATTACCGTATTTTTCGCTCCATAAGACGCACTTTCCCCCCCAAAAAAACTAGGTGGAAATGTCTGTGCATCCTATGGAGTGAATACAGTAAAAAAAAAAAAATTTTTTTTTTTTTTTTTTTTTTTTTTTACTTTCCTCTGCTGGTCCGGAAGAGCGGAGGACTCCTGGGCAGGGCGGGGGAAGCCCCCGCCTCTCAGCTGATTCCCCGTGGAACAGCTGATTTTTTAAAAAATAAAATTATTATTATTATTATTTTATTTACTTTTTTTACTTTCCTCTGCTGGTCCGGAAGAGCGGAGGACTCCTGGGCAGGGCGGGGGAAGCCCCCGCCTCTCAACTGATTCCCCATGGAACAGCTGATTTTTTTAAAAATAAAATTATTATTATTATTATTATTATTATTTTATTTATTTATTTTACTTTCCTCTGCTGGCCCGGAAGAGCGGAGGACTCCTGGGCAGGGCGGGGGAAGCCCCCGCCTCTCAGCTGATTCCCCGTGGAACAGCTGATTTAAAAAAAAATAAAATTATTATTATTATTATTATTATTATTATTTTATTTACTTTTTTTACTTTCCTCTGCTGGTCCGGAAGAGCGGAGGACTCCTGGGCAGGGCGGGGGAAGCCCCCGCCTCTCAGCTGATTCCCCGTGGAACAGCTGATTTTAAAAAAAATAAAATTATTATTATTATTATTATTATTATTTTATTTATTTATTTTACTTTCCTCTGCTGGCCCGGAAGAGCGGAGGACTCCTGGGCAGGGCGGGGGAAGCCCCCGCCTCTCAGCTGATTCCCCGTGGAACAGCTGATTTAAAAAAAATAAAATTATTATTATTATTATTTTATTTACTTTTTTTACTTTCCTCTGCTGGTCCGGAAGAGCGGAGGACACCTGGGCAGGGCGGGGGAAGCCCCCGCCTCTCAGCTGATTCCCCGTGGAACAGCTGATTTTTAAAAAAATATTATTATTATTATTATTATTATTATTTTTTAAACTTTCCTCTGCTGGTCCGGAAGAGCGGAGGACTCCTGGGCAGGGCAGGGAATCCCCGCCTCTCAGCTGATTCCCCACGGAACAGCTGATTTAAAAAAAAAAAATTTTTTTTTGGTACCATATGGTAAGTGCGTCTTATGGTCCGGTGCGTCTTATGGAGCGAAAAATGCTAGGTAGATTCATGTTAAAATGTGAACCAAACAAATTTCTCCCCCATCCGTAGTCAGAATGCTTTGCCTGACACACAGACACATCACAAATGCCCAAATGGAAAATCATGTAGGGCGCTGCTGCCAATCAGATTAAGAAGCAGTGAGGGCAAATGAAGCCAGGATAGCGACGAGGCCAAAGAAGACTAACAGTGCCAAGAAGAAGCAGCCGCTAAAGAAACAAAAGAACACCAAAATGAAGCGTGTGGCGGCAAGGTGAGTAATTTTGAGGTAACTACTTCAGCCTCTTTGAATATGTTCATTCAGAAGTGAACATCCAATCAGAGAACATTTGGTGCAAGCTTAGTACAGATACACCAGCTCGTGTACATACATACAAGGGATGACCTGTGTTCAATGGACAGTTATAGTGGCCCATCCAGGACTTGAAAAGCCTCACAAGTGAGAAAAAGGCCATTGCTCATTTTGATGCTGCTGATTTGGCAGCTGTTTGACGACATATGTGGCGCATTCACAAATGGCCTCTCTCTCGGTTCATATTGCAGCATCACCAAGTGCCTGTCTCAGCTCTTGGCAAGACGATCACTCATCTCCTCTTTGCAATGATGAGTCCTAGCCTCCTCTTGGGCCTTTCATGCAAAGATAAACAGATATGAAAAATGCACCGCCAGGCGTGCTCGGGCCTAATGTACTGAGATATGAATCGAGATGCAGATGTTTTTATTAATGAGTTCATCCATTTTCTCAGCATTCCTACAGCACCACTGCAGACATATTGTCACCCTACTATCAATCTGTGTATCACTCCCGTCACAACTAGGATCCAAAGGAGAAATATGTTACTCAAAACAAGGTACCGGTAAATGGTAAAAATAGTTCTTAGGACCAAAGGATGTTTTGTGGGGGAAACGGAGAAAAGACTCCTCCCGATTTCTTGCATTGGTGGTTTCAATAGCCATGTTAGCATGTCGCTCTAAAGTTTAGTGACTAAGGGCACAATCCTATGCATATTTAGACAGAAAAAAAGGCCTATGACTCCCAGCATGCCCCAGCCAGCCATGCTGGCTGGGGCATGCTGTGAGTTGTAGGTCTTTTTTTCAGTCTAAACATGCATAGCATTGTGCCTTAAACCATGGTTTAGTCAACTCGCATGAGCAGGAATGAGCCACATCAAACTTAGGCTTGCATGCTCCCCCCCCCCCTCGGCTCTCCTCCTATGGTTAACTATATCTTGCTCTGTCCTTCGAACCTGGAACTGTGCTTAACATTAACCATGGTTAGCTTAAACAAGCCAGGTTCAGAAAACACAGTTTGAAGTTGCCTTGTTTTAAAGTTTAAACCAGGGGTGTAGAGCCTCCGGCCCGGGGGCCAAATCCGGCCCTCCAGGGTTGTCCAGGTTGCCACACCCCTCTGGCCCCACCCACTTTCCCTCAACCACTGAAAATTTGGTGGTTTCCCGGCTTTTGTGCAGCATTCCCCCCCCCCATTCTAAAAAAGTTGAAATGGCTCGAAGGATTAGTTATGGGCAGTAAGAGCTTTAAGCTAAAATATGCAGGTGTTTACAGCCCAGCCTCCTTGGCTTTGAGCCCTGCCCAATATTGGAGTGCGGGCCCTGAAAGCTTCTCCAACATGGAATTCGACCCTCGGGCTGAAAGAGGTTCTGCAACCCTGGTTTAAACGGTGATCATTCAGTGTAGCAGTTGCTGATGATAACACAAACATTCTGGCAGAGGCAAGCCAATTAATGCTTGTTAATACCTGCCGTACCTGATGGAGAGCCTCTCCCGGCATGAACTACTCATACACTACGCTCATCATCTAAGGCCCTTCTCCAGGTGCCTGTTCCGAGGGAGGCTCGGAAGGCGGCAAAGAAGGAGAGGGCCTTCTCAGTGGTGGCCCCCCCAATTTTGGAATGATGTCCCCGATGAGGCCTGCCTGGCGCCAACACTTTTTGGCACCAGGTTAAGAGCCCTTCTTCTCTCGGGCATTTGGCAGCACATGATGAGGTTCTAATCAGGTCCTGGATTTTTCTTAAATGTTGATTGTTTAACATTGTTTAGCTATCTGTGTGTCTGTGTGTGTGCTATCTGTTTATATGTTTGTATGTAAATGGATTTTATACTATGTATAATTTAAGGTTTTTAATCTTTGTAAACCGCCCAGAGGGCTTCGGCTATTGGGCGGTATAGAATTGTAATAAATGAAACGAAATGAATGTAGCGTGATTTCATAGATCATAGAGTTGGAAGGGGCCTACAAGGAAGGATTTATCCCGATTCAAGCCTCTGGTGACAGAATTAAACCTTGAATGAATGAAACAACAGATGACCACTGGTAATAATGTGACTGTCACTGCCAATAATTTTCTGCATTTAATTTCCTTCTGAACTCACTGTTTACAATATTCCACCCTGCCCCATATAAACTTGAAACTCTCTACAACACTTCATACATCTGATGAAGTGGCCTATAGTCCTTGAAAGCTGATGCCAGAATAAATGTGTCTTTAAGGTGCCACAAGACCCGTTATGGTTTTTCCTTCATATTATGCCAGCCTTTCTCAAGCTGGTCCCGCCCCAGATGTGATGGACTACAACTCCCATCATTCCCCAGCCAGCATGGCCAACACATCTGGAGGACGCCAGGTTGGAGAATGCTCTTTATGCCCTGCACACGACTCTCTCTCCCACATCAACACCTCTTCGCTTGCACAAACGCGTACGCTTGCCTCCCTCCTGTTACACAGACAGAGGGAAATATCTTCGCAATGAACGAGAGAAAGTGGCGTTTGGCGATGGAGGAAAGCTGGCTGTCAAAACAGACGGTGAAATCCAGTAAAGGGGAGGGGGGCAGCCAGGGTTTTGTTGTTGTTTTTAAAGAAAGCAACATTTATATTTAATTCTCAGAATGACAATTACCGAGCAAGCGGCTCGGCTGAGGCGACAGGGCGAGGACCCGTTTCATAATACATGAGACAGACAGCAAGCATCTCCGTGCCACTTCTCCCAATGCCTCCATCATGTGGAGGAAATAAAAAAAACCTTCACTTCAGCCTTGTCTTTAATTAATTCCGGGGGGCACGAGGGGACCCAAAATAGTGACAAGGAGATGTTGTTGGCATCCTCTAGTCTAGAGAATACACAGCCTGCCAGAGGGCAGGAGGGAGAGAAGGACAATTCCCAGCGCCTGTCTCCATATAAGGCTCAGCCACTTGGGGGTTTGGGCAAGGTTGGGGGGTTGAGAGCATTTTGTATCCCTTCCCAAGGCTTCGGACAGGATTATTGGGGTCTGGTTTGTGATTCGTATTCAAAATGACAGCCTCTTTGGTCAGATGACAGCCTCTTCTGGGTCTGGGGCCTGTTTCCAGCCATAAGAGATTCATCTCTTACCTATGTATTATGTTTTATTATATTGTTGTATTTTAGGATTTCACATTTCGTGAATCACCCAGAGAAATTTGGTTGTTGAGCGGTATAGAAATATAATAAATAAATACACCCCCCTCCCCTCCCCTCCCTAGTAGTCAGGCAAGTTTAAAAGAAAAAAAATGGGAAGAAGCTCTCATGAGACCATCCCAAGACATTTTGGTAATGGATGCAGAAAATCAAAATGGCACCCCACACGCCAACATAAATTAGTGTAGGACCCAAGCCACTGAGAAATGTTTTTGCCCAGGCCTCATTCGCTTCACTGCAGTTTGTGCAGGAAAACCTCCGCGTGGATCGTTCCGCAGCAGTTGGATATGCCCTCCCCCCACTCTGCCACGTTTCATGGTACTTGAAATCCATTTCCTGAGGTGGCCACAGCGTCACAGGCCAGATAATGCTGCCCCTGTTACAAAGTCAGCGAGATCTTAACTCCTCCATTTCTCACTCAGATTGGCTTCTGCTCTTTGAATACCTAGGAGAAGACCTTGTTTCAGAAGAAAATATCTACAAAGCATAATGGTACTAAATATATGTTGTTGTTGTAGTAGAAGAAGAAGAAGAAGAAGAAGAAGAAGAAGAAGAAGAAGAAGAAGAATTTTAAAGTCGGCCATTTTCTAGCCAACCTTGCAGGACTGTTGTGGGAATAAAATGGAACAATAATGGTGCCATGAGCCCTTTGGAGGTAGGATGGTGTGTGTGTGAATTGATGGATAATCTCCATGTACTATAATAGTGAGATTCAATGTATGGTTACAAAAAAAATATTTAACAAAATCTATCACGCATTCATAAGGACATAAGAAAAGTCCAACTAGATCAGAGCAAAGACCTATCTAGTTTAGCATCCTGTTTCCCACAGTAGCCAATCAGATGCCTCCATGAATAGAACATGGAGGTTCTATTTCACAATCATGGTTAACAGCCATTGATACCTCTCTTTCATGAACTTCTCACCACCGCTCTCTAAAACATGTGTTGGACTACAACTCCCAGCATCCCCCAGCCAGCATGGCCAATGGTCAGGAATCCTGGGAGTGCTAGTCCAAAGCATCTGCAGGGCACCAGGCTGGGAAAGCTTGCTTTAGAACAGTCCACAGTTCCACATTACATATGAAATCAGGGGACTGTGGTTCGTTCTAACTAAGTTAGTTAACAAACCAGGATATCAAAGTACTGCTTGATCCTGGTTTGTTTGAACTAAAGCTGCTGCTAAAGGCACAGGCCAGATCTTCTGGCCAGCTGGCAAAACATAAAACATCTTCTATTTGACAAATGTTGGGCGATGTCCTTTGTTTTCATCTCCACACACGCAATGACCCCTGGATGCGGCCTCCTCTCAACACACCAGACCATATTCCCAGGCCGGTTGGTTCCTTCCAGCCACACGGTGCCGCCACAAACGCCCTTGCCTTTGGTTGCTAAGAAGCCACAGAACCTTGTAAGCGCGCTCCGGCCTGCTGCTCGGTCGTGATGTTACGCTGCAGCTCCAGACACCAGAAACAACAAGCAAGTGGGATCTCTGACATACGCACACACAGAGCGAGCGCAAGATGAATCGGCCTCTCTCTGCTGTTCTGACAGATACATTATCTCATCTGACTGGTTTCACAGTTCACAGGAGACCTGGGAAGTAAAGCTTGCTTTGCAATTAACTGATTGCAGCCTCTCTGAGAGGAAAAGCAACAACCAAGGATGGGTGAAGAAGCAGAGGGCAAAGGGACTGTGGAGAATACTGCTAGAAAGCAGGGCTAAAAATGGGCTTCCCAAATGCAAAGGATGGGCAGAGTAAGCCCCATGGACCGCAGCTTGCTCCCAGTTAGGAACGGGGAGAAATTGGTTCAGTTCACATTTTAATGCCAACGTACGTAATTTCTCATTTTCGAATTGAAACTCAGTTATCCGTTGAAATGTGCTCAATAAAAAAAAAAATCCAATAAAAATAATATATACAAAATGTGTATAATAGGGAAATTAACATTAAAATGCATTATAATAGGAAGATTGCTTGTGAAAAATGAAAATATTAGGCAAAAATGCATTGCATTAGGAGAAATGTGCGCAAAAATGCCCAGGAATTTTTATGCAAACATTTTTTTAAAAAAATCTCAAAGTTTGGGATTAACCAAATTTAAGACTAGCGAAATTGTCAAAGTTCAAATTGAACAAAATTTAAGATTGGAAAAATGAGAAACTGAAAAAAAAATGGAATTGACAGATTTGTCCATCCAGGTAAGTGGGCACAGGTCTGTAGCTGCAGAGTTCAGGCATATTTATTTTTATTTGTTTTATATATTTATTATATTTATACCCCGCCTTTTTTCCTGCAAGGAACCCAAGGCAGTTTACATAATCCTCCTCCTCCTCTCCATCTTATCCTCACAACAGCCCTGTTAGGTAGGTTAAGCTGAGGGTCTGTGACTGGCCCAAAGTCACCCAGTGAGCTTCACAGCTGAGTGGGGACTAGAACCCGTATCTCCCAAGTCCCAGTCCAACCCTCTAACCCTTAGCCTCTGTATCTTCCTTAAGAAACACATGCAGAAAGTTTACCCAAAATTCTTTCCAGGAACCTAGTAGCATGTGATAAATTCCCAGGGCCAGCACAAGACATTTGGCTACCTGAGACTTTGGGCCAGTCACTGACTCTCAGCCTAACCTACCTCACAGGGTTGTTGTGAGGATAAAATGGAGAGGAGGAGGAGGATTATGCAAACCGCCTTGGGTTCCTTTCAGGAAAAAAGGTGGGGTATAAATATAATAAATAAATAAAGGACAAGATGGTGCCTTTCCCTCCTATTCCATGCACAGAAAAATCTTACTTTGAGGCCCAAACTAAACTCTCTGCTCTGTGTGATTGGCTTACTTACTTGAGTACAAGCCCGTGCAGCCCCGTACATAAGTCAATCGGGCCTAGTTCTGCTATAGCTTTACGCCAGTGTTCTCCAACCTTGGGTACGCTGGCTGGGGCATGCTGGGAGTTGTAGGCCAAAAACATCTAGGGACCCAAGGTTGGAGAACACTGCCTATGCTTGGCAGAGCATTGAGTTGGCCTTCACATTGGTGAAGAGACAGTGTTCTCTGACGGCAGCAGGCTGGCTTTGGAGACGCAGTGTGCCGGGCTGCTGGGCACACACAGCTCTGTCTGTCCTCCAACCCCTCGCAGACACTTCCCACCTGGCACAGCCAACTCACGCTGCCTAATGGTAGGGCTGGCCCTGCAAACTTCCAGACGGGAAGCCATATTAGCCTGCTGCAGCAAACACAACAAAGAGTCTTGTGGCACCTGAAAGGCTAAGGCTGCAATCCTATGCACGTTTAGACAGAAAGAAGTCCTACAACGCCCAGTGTGTCCAAGCGAGCAATGCTGAGGGATGCTGGGAACTGTCAGATCCCCCCCGCCCCCCCCTCCTAAGCATGCATAGGATTGCGCCCTAAGTTATATTGTGGCAGAAGCTTCTGTGGGCCAGGACCCACTTCCTCTACTGTGGACCACGCCTCATGCATCTGAGAACGTGGGTTCTGGTGCACAAACGCTTTCGCCACGATAACCTGTTCATCTCTAGGCGACACAAAACTCATTGTTTCTCCTTTCAGAGAATTCTCTTGAGACACCCTTGCCTGTAGCCTCTTAATAATCACCCGTGTCTGATAATTCACAAAAATCCCCTCTTCTCTCCACCCTTTTCGGGAAGCCTAGCGCCACTTTCCCGTTTCAGTGAAACCTCTTGAGACATCCTCACCGGCAACGTCTGGATAATTTCCCTCGCCTGATCATTCAGACAATCCCCTTTTCTCCCCACACTCCATCATTTAATCTTCCAGTGCCTCCTAATCTAATACTCTAACGCCGGTTGTCCTGCCTCACTAACGGTAGGGCTGGCCCTGTCTTGGGCTCCCCCACAGCCCCGGCTGCTTCCAGAACTCAGGCCTGTGGCTCACGCTGGCTCAGCTTGTCTGAGCGTGGAAAGCTACGCTGGGTCAGGCCTGGTTATTACTTGGATGGGAGACCCCTCCTCTAGTTTCCTGCACTGAGCAGGGGGTTGGACTCGATGGATCTTGTAGGCCCCTTCCGACTCTATGATCCTATCACTGCACGCTCCGTCTTGGCTCATACATTCCGGTGCTCCCGTGCCTTTGAGAGGGATATAAATCAGGCATTTGTGCATAAAGGCTTCTGTGTACAGCGCCCACCTCACACGTAACTTGATGTTTGTGGTGGGGTGGGAAGAAGGCGCGTACTGTTCCACCACCGATAGCAGTGCTGCCTAGTGAGCGCATAGACCGGAACTCTGTCCTGGTGCCAGTGTTTTTGCCTTCAGTCGCTCAGCCAGTCCTGGGACCTCACCGCCTAGTGACGTCTGACTCTGTTGCTCCATTGTGGCATTGTTATAAATTGGGCTCCAGGTTGCTCTGACGCAGGCCAAGATGATGCATTTACCTGGACAGCCTGACACACATTTTTCATCCAGCTGGGTTCACAGTAAACTCTTGGCAAGCGCAGTTTATCTGGCGGCGTAACGTTTAAAGCACGCAAATATTTGGAAATGCAGAATGCGCAGGAAGGCTGGGGCGATAAAATCAGGACTGCGTCTTAACGTCAGATATTGAATGGCGCAGGTTATGTTTGCCTGCCCACAGAATCCACACAGGTGATTGCTGGGCTTCCTGCAAGGAACCTAAGGCAGCTTACATGATCCTTCTCTTCCTCTCTACTTTATCTATCCTCACAACAACCCTGTGAGGTAGGTTAGGCTGAGAGCCAGTGACTGGCCCAAAGTCACCCAGTGAGCTTCATGGCTGAGCGGGGACTAGAACCCGGATCTCCCTGAGTCCCAGTCCAACACTCTAACTACTAAGCCACACTGGCTCTCAGTGGCAACGCCACTGGACTGGAAATGCCTCCTCTCTATGCTGATGACACCCAAATATATTTCTCTATGCCTTCGGTAACAGCGTCAGCTAAGGATAGTGTGTCTCCTCTGAATGAATGCCTGGAGGCAGTAATGGGCTGGATGAGGGAAAATAAACTGAAACTGAATCCAGACAAGACGGAGGTGCTTGCTGTCAAAGGCCACAACCTGGGTTTGGAGGTGTGTCAACCGGTTCTGGATGGGGTTACACTCCCCCTGAAAGACTGTGTTCGCAGTCTGGGGGTGCTTCTGGACCCGTCGCTTCAAATGACAGCTCAGATAAATGCGATGGCTAGGAGTGCCTACTATCAGCTTCGGCTGATACGCCAGCTGCGCCCCTTCCTAGAGTTGGAAGACCTAAAGACAGTAGTGCACGCACTGGTAACTTCGAGGCTTGACTTCTGCAATGCGCTGCACATAGGGCTGCCTTTGTACCTAGTTCGGAAACTTCAATTGGTGCAAAATATGGCAGCCAGATTGGTCACCAGTACATCTAGAGGTGCCCATATTACACCAGCTTTAGAGCATTACACTGGCTGCCGATCAGTTTCCAGGCGAAGTATAAAGTGTTGGTTATCACCTTTAAAGCCCTACATGGTTTGGGTCCTGGTTACCTGCAGGATCGCCTTCTCCCGTACAATCCGGCCCGCACACTTAGGTCCTCTGGGAGGAACTTACTCCAGTCGGCTAAGACTAGGCTGGCAAGTACTACCCAGAGGACCTTTTCTTCTTCTGCTCCCAGACTGTGGAATGGCCTGTTGGAGGAGACTCGTCAACTAGACAGTCTTTTGGCCTTTAAAAAGGCCATAAAGACTGACCTCTTCCGACAGACCTACCCAGTGGTTTTAAGCGTTTTAAAGAATTTTTAGGATACTTTTAAAGGTTTTTAAGAATATTTTAATAATGTTTGTTGTGCTTTTAACTATTTATGTATTTTATGTTTGGTTGTTCCCTGCCTCGATCCGAGTGGAGAGGCGGGTAAGAAATAAATAAATAAATAAATTATTATTATTATTATTATTATTATTATTATTATTATTATTATTATTATTATTATTATTAAGGCCTAGCAGTTGCTAGCAGTAAAAGCTTTACCCTAGAGCAGGGCTCTCCAACCTTGGGTCCCCAGATGTTGCTGGCCAACAGCTCCCAGCATACCCAGCCAGCACGGCTAATGGCAAAAGATTCTGGGAGCTGTAGTCCAGCAACATCTGGGGACCCAAGGTTGGAGAGCCCTGTCCAAGAATATACTGGTATTTTTGGTACTTTGGCTCTGCCCTTTTCGCCTTCAGTCCTGCCCACCCCTGGAATGCGTCCCCCAAGGGTGTCTTGTGCTGAAAGTGGTTCAAGACCCCCATGCCTCCATGGAATTAATGGCCCATAATCCTCGTCTATATGGAACTCATGTGCCTAGTAAAGCTCTTGGAATTTGTCACAGAAAAGGGTTTGTTTTTTTAGGGCTGTTACCTCAGGCTGCAATCCTATACATACTTACCTGGGAGAAAGTCCCGTACTTTTGAGTACACACATATTTGGGACTGCACTATACCGGTGCAATCCTATACACACTTTCCTGGAAGGAAGGGACATTGAACTCAATGGGGCTTACTTCCAGATAGACATGTATAGGATTGCAGTGTTGAAATGTTAGTCAATTAGGGCACAATCCTATGCAAGTTTGGAAGGGGGGGGGAGGCGTACAACTCCCAGCATGCCCCAGCCAACTCTGCTGGCTGGGCATGCTGGGAATTGTAGGCCTTTTTTCTGTTTAAACTTGCACAGGATTGTGCCTTTAGTCATTTGCATTTTAGTCAAACAATAAATTAATCAATTGCAAGAAACTGCATACATACAGTAATACCTTGGATTGAGAGCATAATTCGTTCTGGAAACATGCTTGTAATCCAAAACACTCTTATATCAAAGCAAGTCTCTGGCAGGCATGAGCGGGGCCGATTTCAGCCTGCTACGCCTGCTCAAGGCGAGCGGTTACATCCCTACGTCTTGCAAGACCTTGCTCGTTTATCAAGTCAATTTTTTTTTTGCTTGTTTTGTCTTGCAAAACGCTCTCAGACCAAGTTACTTGCAATCCAAGGTATTACTGTATAAGAAAAAACAATCATTCTCCCGCAAAACCCATATTTTATTGCTTTTAGATTATACAAGAACGTGTTGTAGCAAGCATCGTCTTAGAAAATGCAGTTTCTTTTCTCGCTCAAAGAGGAAGGAATGCCTCATTTAAGAGAGTGTTCCTCATCAGCAATTTTTATAAACATTTGTATTCGGAATAGTAATTGTAAAAAAAAAAATTTTTTTTAAATTGCTGACGGATTATATTCTTTCATGCCAAAAGGCTGCTGCTCTTAAGGGCAGTAAATAACCGACGAAGGCTGCAGCCTACAGTTTGTTCAAGCCAGGTGGTGGGTCTGGTTTGTGTAAACCTTTAACGAGAAACATTGATTAAACTATAGAAACCAATAGATTATTAAGCTTATAGTACCCTTTATATTTAATAGAATGGGGTTTTTTTAGCTATGTAATTATAATTTTAAATAAATTTGCCATGTCTTGTTTTACGGTATTTGAACTTTGGTTTTGCTCAGGCTAACCAGGAAACAAAAGAGTTCATATGATGTTAAGAGAAAAGGGAATAAGGAATAATGACTAAGGGCACAATCCAACGGTGATGCCCGTCAGCCTCCGAAATCGGAGAATTACAGGCATCCTATGGAGGGCAGGAGAAGCGTGGAAGTGATCTCTCCACCTCCCCACTCCTTCCTCCCTGTAGGCCAGTTAGACAGCCGATTTCAGCAGTCTAGCTGTGGAGCTTTGAACAGGAAGGGAAGGAGGCTGGAACGCCGCCAGGATACCTCGTATCCTCGCTACCCTGGTCTCCTCCCTTCCCCGTCCCCCAGAACGCCCCCTTTACCCCTTCTCCGAGGTTGCTCTTACGATCTTGGAGACACAGTTGACACGGTCCTTTCTGCACCGGCTGCGAGCAGGGGGAGAGCGGGACCCGAACACAGATCCCCAGTCAGAAGTCAGAGCTGTTTTTCTGACCTCGGATCTGAGAATCCGAAACACCCTATGGGCCTCTAGATGTAGTCTACGGGCCATAATTTTGCTCTGCCTGTGAACCTCCACTAAGGGAAAGTTACTGGTCCTCAATGGGGTGTTCCCCACGACTCAGTTACTGAGATGGGATCGCCATCACAAGTTGGCGTCTAGCAGTGGGATAAGCCACACCATCGTGGCTGTTCCCCCACAATTTGGTGGTAACAGCGGAGGGATACCCTAGAGAAGGGGTGTTTTTTGACTTCTCGCATGACGAATGTCTGGACCCAACCCCGTAAGTCTCCAGTATGCCTCCTGAAGGGGAAACTGACCCTGTAGGAAATGGTCCCTGGAACTTGGTGCCACTTAGGCAAGTTTGAACCTACAAAATAATATGAAGCTGTGCTGCAGGAGGCACACAGGTCACCCGGTCACAGTGCAACCAACTATGGTGAGATGTATTGTATTTCTATTTAAATTATAATAATCGTTTCGAAACCTGCATCTATACCTATGAATTACCATACACAAATTTTATGCAAATCTCTGTCCTCGTGTCTGGCAACGTGCAACTGGCCATCCTAGGCAAGCCTGGTGGCTATCAAGGAGAGGGCCTGCTCAGTAGTGGCACCGCAATTGCAGAAAGCTCTCTCCAGGGAGGCTTGCTTAGCTAGTGCCTAACTGCCTACTTCGTTATCATTTTGATGTCAGGCAAATACCTTTTCATTTTCCCAAGCCTTTTAATCCTATGTCCTTTTTAAAACTTTGTTTTTATGCTGCCGAGTTTTACTGCCTTATTAGTCATTGTTTTATATTTATTTTAGTTAAAATTGTATTTTTGTTTACTGAAATTTATTGTAAACCATCCAGGGAATTTTATTAAAAGGAAATATATAAATCCCTTAAATCCGGGGGGGGGGAGAATTCCAACTTTTTTGGGTTGGTGGGCACATTTGGAATTTTGAAAGTGTTGTGGGCACTCTCACAAAATGGTTGTCATGGATGCAGCTTGCCCGTTCATAAAATGGCTGCCATGGTAGGTGTGGCCTGTCACAAAAGACACATTTCCCAAAAGAAAAAAAACAATGAGATTAAAAGAAAAGTAACTTGCCCAAGAACCTAGGTACAGGGCAAACGCCAAAGATATTGCCAAAGTCCTTTCTGTGCATTGCGTTTATTTACTCTGCACTAGCCTGCCCTGTGCTGGCTGCTGAAACAGAGCATTACAAGGAAAAAGTGGCGTTCCCAATTGTGCGTTTTTCTTGTTCTTTAAAATGTGGGCAGCAGGGGACAGTGACGGGAAAGTCATCGGAATGTGGTGCTTGACCCTTCCCTGCCCACCAACTTTCCTCTGCAAATACCATTCCCAGGATATTCTTGGTTTTTTCCTGCAGTGGGACTCCAAAACAGGAAGTAAGCCCACCTAAGCAGAAAAATGGCTGGGGTATGTGCGGGGTGGCTGGGGGAGGATCTGCAGCGGAGACTGAGCATGGAAGGGCTAATCCCTCCCACTAATTCTCTCCTGTGTAAGTGACCACCCCACCCCACACATGCCCATAAACTCAGCAAATGCAGGTTTCGGAACCTGCACTGGACAAGCTACTTCCACAGAACAGTTTGCTAAAAACGTGTCACAGAACATTTAATCTCACAATAGATCTGATTGCAGTGATCGTGGGATAAGGGCGCCTCAAAAACATGTTCAGCTGCATTTACCACCTGGAGAGGTGCTCATGGCAAGGGTGGCGGTAGAAGGGAAGTAGAGTGGATTTCGTGTCCATGCTTGCACATTTATCTACAGATGCATGGTAAGATTAAGTCTCTCCCTGCTCAGACATTTAACGCTGCAGGAGAGGGCTGAATACTGAAGAACTCTCTCTCCCTCCCTCCCTCTCTGACCAGGTTCACACAATCACAGCAAGGCACTGTGGCTTAATAAGACACAAATGGCTTGTTGTGAGCTGTGGCGCATGCTGCTGGCACGTGCCTGGCACCATTTGCATGGTCACCGCTCATCCAAACCCTGGCAGCCTGGCTTGTTGGAGGCTTAAATAACAATCAAATAACCCACGGGCTGTTGTAGGGTAATTTGAGGGTTGTTTAACACACACACACCCAACAAGCCCTGTTGCCTGGGTTCGGACAATACGATATGCTGTGGCCGGGCGGTGATTATGCAAGTCGCGCCTGGCGCGCACCATGGATTGTTTAAGCCACCGTGGATTCTTGTGATCATGGGAACCAGCCGTGTGTGTGTGTGTGTGTGTGTGTGTGTGCGTGCATGCGCGCACGCATGCATACATGCATGCACATTCTGACATCTTTCGCCAAAGTAAAATAGTGGCAGTGATTTACAAGAATCATGTACCAAAAAAGAGGGTTTGTCCCTGATAAATAAGGAGAGTTAGAGAGCGCGTGGAAGACACACGCCCTCTTTGATCGTCATTAACAGGCCTGGTGCTACCTTCGGGCAGCTGCTGGGGCCCCGGAAGGGCTCACTGGTGCTAACAGCAGCGCTGGGGCCCCACACCATGGATATAGAACAGTGTTCTCCAACCTTGGTTCCCCAGATGTTTTTGGCCTACAACTCCCAGCATGCCCCAGCCAGCTACATACAGGCCTGTGGCTTACGCTGGCTCAGCTTGTCCGAGCGTGGAAAGCTAAGCAGGGTCAGGCCTGGTTATTACTTGGATGGGAGACCCCTCCTCTAGTTTCCTGCATTGAGCAGGGGGTTGGACTCGATGGCCTTGTAGGCCCCTTCCAACTCTATGATCTATGAAATCTATGAAACCCAAGGTTGGAGAACACTGATATAGAACCTCAGGGACATGAGCCAAATCTGGCCAGCCTGGATTCCCCTTTAGGCAATTCCCCCTGGATTAATTACGTGCAGGAAGCAAAAGTACGCTGGCATTTGCGCATTTCTGCCCCTGCCCCTTTTGCCTTTGGCCCACACCCACCGGTGGAATGTGCCCCCCCCCCCAAGAGCTTCCCAACATGGAATTCAGTCCTTGGGCTGGAACAGCCCTGCCTTACCGGCCCGTGCAGCTGGGTCTGGGAGCCACAATTTAAATTCCCCACAATGCCCTGGAGCAACGCTTCACAAGGAGCACTGTGGCAAATCTAAGCGGTGGCTCCAAGCCGCACCGTGGTGATCAGAGCACGCCCGCCGCTTCCCCACACACACACACACACACATGCACAAAACCTGAAACCGGTGCTGATCATTAACACGGGCTGTGCTCTAATCTTTCGGCTGCTGTGTGAACACTGCTGGCTGCAGGTTTCGGAGGGCCCTTGGGCAAGACACCCTCCATGGGTCTCCCTCCCTCAGCGGGTCTACCTTCTCACCGCCATGGTCACCAGCTGCTCTGTCTCCTCATTGCTACCATTTGCTTGCTTGAAAGGCAGAGAGCCAGTGAGCAAGTAGGCCGTGGCATCTCCTGCTCCTGCTCCTCACCACCACCACCGTTGTCTGGGCCAGAGCGAGAGGCAGGTGAACAAGCAGGTTGCCATGGTGAAGAGGAGCAGCAACTCCCAGGAGCTCTCGTCAGTGGACCCCTAACTGGGGTGTGGGGCCTTTGCATGGACGCAGCCATGCCAACCCTTGGCGCTGGCCCAGGTTATGAACTGTGAATGGCACTCACCTCGCCATAGTCCGTGACTATGTATGACTCCTAATACAAGCTGGTATCTTAACGCCGTACCATCTGCTTGAGAATGTCAGAACTTAGCCTCATATCAAAGTTATCTTTCAATATTTTCTTCCTTCCTTCCCCCCCTAATCTGTATTTTCCTCTAGATAGTTTAGTGATTTGAATTGTAGCCTTTGAATCCATTACATGCTTCGTTACTGTCTTTTATCTGCATAGTTTAATGTTACATTAAACATTTAAAAATTATATATATATATATATATATATATATATTTAAAGAATCAAAATTGGAATACATTGTCCACTTGGATGTTGCGGTTCCATTTGGTTAAAAGAAAATTGCATAATGGTTTCAAGATCATAGCAGATGCCACAGAAGAAATAGTGGATATGTTGCATTTATTATTCTATGTTATTCTCCCACACCAATATTCCGAAACTTCAAGAGCAAAAACTAGACTTGGCCTTTGGCAAGTCTTGGTATATGTACTTCCCATAAGAAGTGGGGAAATCCTAATTAACTTGAACTTGACCCCCAATTTCCCATGAATCAACATGTGTATCATCTCATGTTACAAACCAATCTCTACCATAACAAGGGCTAGGAACTTCTTTTTTCACAATCAAAGAAGATTGCCCCGTCAGGGAGCAGCAAGGGACATTTGAATCATTGATGGGTTTTTGTTTTACTTCCCTCCTCCCATAAACTGTGGAAAATGGAGTTTTACCTATGCCAATTCTTACTTGATGGATTAAGTTGATAGTAGATCTTTATTCTTTCTTTAAGGGCGCAATCCCATGGCCGCTAGACCGAGTCTAGACTGCCATAGGAGAGGTCGGAGTCCCAGCTCCAACCTCAGAAATGGGCTTCACCCTCACAGCTGGCATGAAAAGCGCTGCGCTGGCTGCAGCTCCGAGGTTGGAAGACCGACCTCGGAGTCAGTGGACATTCCGGGGGAGGGGAAGAGAGAGGCTCTGCTGTGATATGCAGTATCCTAGCCGTGCCTCAGCCTGTCCTCCTCGCTCTCCGGGGCCAAAGACTTAGACAGCCGAAATCAGCCATCTAAGTCTTTCGCAGGGCGGGAGGAGCGAGGTGACCGCCTCCACGCTCCTTCCACTCTCAATAGGATGCCGGTAATCCTTCGAGTTCAGAGGGTTATGGGCAGCCAGATTGGATCGCACTGCCATTTGTTGTTTTTCATCATTTTGACCACAATTAACATTTTTATTCGTAAGCCGCCTTACAGATCTTATGGTCAGCGCAGAGACAGGAGAAAAATATTTTATGCATTTATTCCAGTGCATTTATTCCAGCAAAATTCATTGCTTTTCAGGGCCAAATCCTCATAGAGCAACATACAGGGGGGGGGGGGGGTCAGAAACAATGGAACACCAGGCAGAATATGCAGTAGTGGAATGGAGTGGTGGGAACACAAAGGAGCACAACCCCAGGACTTTTTTCTGAGCTGGAGCAATGATGTTATCTGCCTTGACAGACTCTCCTTGCTCTGGCTAGTGAATGAGGTGATAACAAGGCTTTCAAGTTTTACTATCGTTTGTGACAGATTAGCCTATAGCAGGAGTGCAGAAGAACCTCTTTCAGCCTGAGGGCTGAATTCAATTTCAGGGAAGCTCTTGGGAGTCACATTCCAAGGTAAGCGGGGCTGACAGCAAAAGGGTTGGGGCCAAAAGGTAGAAGGGGTGTGTGCGCTCTTTGGTGTGTGTGCACATCATGTGTGTATACCAGCACTGTCATAATGAGCTCCAGCACATCAGCGTGTACCACTACACCACTGAGAATATGTAAACATAAAATGGGCACACCTAAGTAGCTCCATGAGAAAAGAATTGTTTAGACCACACAAATTCACTTAAGGAAATACAGTAGTAAAAATGGAATTTGATCTTTAGGGCTGGTTTATTAATTCCAGTTCTACTTGTTGCTTTGTACTGTGCTTTATTTTATTCTTTTAAATATTTGTACTGTATTTTATATTTTTAACTGTTTGTATGGTATATTAGGGCGCAATCCTAAGCAAGTTTAGACAGAAAAAAGGCCTACAACTCCCAGCATGTCCCAGCCAGCACAGGGGCATGCTGGGAGCTGTAGGCCTTTTTTCTGTCTAAACTTGTTTAGGATTGCACCTTTAGTCTTTTAACTGTTTGTAATCTGCACAGAGAACATGGGTTATTGGGCGGATTAAAAATATAATAAATAAATAAATAAATTAAAATGTAAGTTTTTAAGGCCCTCTTGTATGCCAGAGCTGAAGAAGCCAGGCAAATATCAACTGGGAGAAAGTTCCATGACTGTGGGGCCACCACCGAGAAATGAGTTGAAAGTTGAAAATCCCAAGCCTCACAAAGATAACACATCAAAGGGTGCATTCTGTACTTGGACCATCAGATATTGCCTGCTCCTACTTAACAGACATGCCAAAGTGAGATACAGATACAAGAGTTTTCAATTGCCTTCAGGGTAGCCTTCTTGACTATAAATAATGGAATTCAAGGTGGAAGAAAGGTAAGGGGATGATTTCTCCCAAGATAATTGGTTCTACTATGCCAGCCCCAGCACTCCCTGCTGTTACCAGATTCAGTGCAATGTGAGATGGGACTCCTTAGTTGATCATTATTTGGCAAGGAGAATTTCTAGAATTGCAATTTCTCCCATCACAATGCTGCTGTGGTGGGAAAAGCTGCGCTTGCCAACACTGGTCCTGTTCAGACATAATCGTGATCCGATAAACCATGGTTTATCGGATGGAAAACTAACATTGTACCCTCACGCTCCCTTTTCCCCTTGCCTTCTTCTTTCTCTTGTGCACTTTGGTGCAAGATTTTGTTATACCAGTTTCCCATTATGTCTGAACCAGGAAACCATCGTTTAAACTCTGACTACAATCCAGGATTGTAGTTTTTAACTGTTGCTATAATTTGAACTGCTGCTAGTCTTCCTGTTCGTTTTAATCTATGGTTTTAAATTTTATAGTTATTATATTGTATTTTATGGTTTTAACTGTTGTAAACCGCCCAGAGAGCTTCGGCTATTGGGCGGTATAAAAATGTATTAAATAAATAAACAAACAAATAAATAAAATAAACCATGGTTTGATCCTGGTATGCAATCTGGGTTTGCAGTCAGAGCTTTAAACAACAGTTTCCTTGTTCAGACATAGAAGGAAGCTGTGGTTTAATAAACCTAAGAATTCTTGCATTGAGGTACACCGCAGAATGGAGGAGCGGAGGGGGGCAGTGCACGGGTACATCTTGTTCTTGGTCCAATAAACTGTGGTTTGTGGCAGTAAGATCACTACATCTGAATCAGGCCATGATCTCTTTCAGACACAAATATTGACGACATCACAGCATTACCGAATCTAAGAGCCACAACAAACACCGAAGGGCATCCCCAATCCTCTGCTTTTCAAATCCATCTCTCCCCTCCCCTTTATTATGCCATCAAGTTCTCTTTTGAACTCTTATTCAACTCATACAAAGCAACCCTAAAAATAGACAAACCAACATTCCCGGCAGGCCAGCACTGGTGGACGAAAATGGGTTATCCATGCATCCGGATTTCAAACGCTACCTGACAGTACATTGCTGAGTTTGAAATACAAACAGCTGGTTCACACATGCACCTGTGTGCATGATTTGAATGTGTGAATGAGCCGTCAGAGATCGAGCACCACAAACAGGACATTCATATATCCCTTGTGTATCAGTGAAGTCTGCAGTGACTTACTGGAGGCAGCTCACACATCCAGCTACGAGTCATCAAGTGTTGAGTAACCAGAGTGGTGTAGTACATGCATGTGTGAAGCAGCCCCCAAGAGTGTGCCTTTATTTCGAGGTTCAATCTCACCAAATGTTCACTATTGAACCACCACAACGAAAGCATGCTTCATCGCTTCGCGGCTGGAATTCTAGTGAAAAAACGAATCACACATCCAAGAAAAATGGGAGCCGATTTAGCTAGATTATTAACGACAAGCTGCCTGGGAATCCCTCAATTTCTAGACACTTTTCCCATCAAGCAAATTGAGTAGTGATGTGGTAAAGAGAGAGGGGTGATCAAAGAAATGATTCACCATCTGCTATGTCCTCTGAAACTAGGAATCGGGTTCTATAACAGCACAAGCCGGCTGATTTGAACAGACTTAAAAGGTCAGAAAACAACAACAACCAATCCAGATCATTTACCCCAACTCTGGGCATTCAAACTCCTATTTTCCTGGATCATCATATATCCTGTGGTGAGATTTTGTTCTACATCATTACCTTTTTATGCTTTACCTGCTCCAAGCCTTAAAGATTGGGGGTGGGTGGTGGGTGGCAGGGAGCTACAAACCTTGATAAAGAAATATTCCTTCCCTGTTTACCCCTTCTTCCATCCCCTCCCCTTCCGTTTTTGTCTCCCTTGTGTCATTTTCTAGACTGGAAGCCCCTTGGGGCAGGGACCTTTCCTCTCATTCATTGTAAAGCTTCATGCACATGATTGGATCAGCATCAGCATCAGCATCCATCTATCCCCCACTCATCCTTCCAAGCAGTTAATGGGCAGAATTTTAGTAAGTTTGAATGGATATTCATCTCTGGATGCTAGGTGGGAGAGGGGAACTGCATACAAAGGATCCCATTTACTCATGCGGTGCCCCATCCGCCTGGGACATGCACACATAGGCTTGCTTCAGCAGGCACAGTGCTCCTGATTAAGTCAGAGCATGTTTAGTAAGCTTCACTGAAGCACAGCTCTGCTTTCTAGGTACTATGTCATTACACACACATACGTTTATTGCATACTGAAGGCCAGAACATCATAAAGTAGCAGAAGGTGGATGCACACAAGATTGGCACATAATAAAGTATGTGTCTTCCAATTTGCAAACACCTGCTTGCCTGGTCCCTGGGATTCACTCCCTATTTGGCAAGCCACAAGCTAGCAGCTACTTACAAGATTGACTTATCTCAGTGGTGAGAGTGCTGGACTGGGACTCAGGAGATCCGGGTTCTAGTCCCCGCTCGGCCATGAAACCCACTGGGTGACTTTGGGCCAGTCGCTGACTCTCAGCCTAAGACCTACCTCACAGGGTTGTTGTGAGGATAAAATGGAGAGGAGGAGGAGGATTATGTAAGCCGCCTTGGGTTCCTTGCAGGAAAAAAGGCGGGGTATAAATATAATAATAAATAGATAAATAAATACAACAAACCGTGGGCAATCGTTGGGTTTACTTGGGGTTGTTTGATCCCAAAAAAAAACCTGAGTTCCTGGATTCAGACGTCACAATAACAACCCAGGAGCGCTCCTGGGTTACTGACTGAAAGCGGAAGCAACGAGCGTGGGGCAGGCAGAATGCTCACTCTCTCCCACCCAGCCGCGGCAAAACAAATCCTGTGTTAAACAACCCAGGAATTGCCGTCACATGCGAATGTAGTCGCACTAGTAAGAACAGTGAGTGACACTGTATTGAAGGGTATCCATGGCAAAAGGTTCTGAAATATTATTAGAAAAACAAAACCATTTAAAGCAGCAGTCCCCAATCTGGCGCCCTCCTGAAGGGTTATCGATTTATAGATTTCATAGATCATAGAGTTGGGAAGGAGCCTGTTGGATGACATTATCCATGCTGATGGGAGTTGGGAGTCCAAGCCATCTGCAGGGCACCAAATCGGGGAAGGCTGCTTCAAACTATGGTCTTATATGCAAAGTAACGTACATGGTCAAGTGTCCTTCAAGTGGAGGACAGAAATTCAAAGATGCCATTTGAGTAGATACAGAGCCCTTCTGCGGCCTTTCGGAATATCCTACCTGCCCATCACACAGATTGGTATGTTTGCCCCGAACAGGCATTCTTAAAGTGGGTACAGTCAATGTGTGTGGGGGGGGGGGGATTGTGAGTGCCCCACGGAACCCAACCACCATGTGTCCATCGACCTTATGCACAAATCCTCTATCCACATAGTATGCACAGAGACTCTTACAACACACAAGGTCTGATCAATACACAGAGGTCAGTGGAAGGAGCAGAAGGTGTGATTCTAAGCCCCCTTCCAGACATTGATCCCGCCCACTTTAGGAAAGCCTGCACAGGGTTGCATTCCGACTATTTCATTATAAATATATAGACGATCTTTTGATATGCTGGGGGGTGGGGGGTTTGACCATATTGTTGTAGTATTTATTTACACAAGGTTTTGTCCTTTTATCTTTTGGGTGGGGGGAGTGTCTGGGGCACTATCTGAGAATTTATCTTGTCGACAATAAACTAAAACAGATTATTAAAATAAGCATAGATTTTTCCCCCCAGCCATGTTCTAAACAACAGCAGATAACATCAGAGATGGCTCATGAATAAAAGTTAGTTACAAGACTTTTTTTTTTTTAAAGTTATTATGGTCTTGCAGACCTCCTGAATGATTAAGTATGTAGTAATTCATCCATTTATTAAACCATTCAAAATATTATTATTAAAACAAATGATCTGGACCTGGGACTTAAAACCCAGCCAAAGGTGCTTCTGGATCCTATGCACGTTTACTCAAAAGTAACTCCCACCAAGTTCAATGGGTTTTGCTTCCATAAAAATGATTGCATTACAGCCTTAGGCTGCAGTTCTAAAAACACTAGGAGTAACCTAATTGAACACAGTGGGGCTTACCTCTAAGTAAACATGCATAAGATTACTGTGTGTCAAGCACTCTCTAAAGTCCCTTGTAAGTTTCTCATCCATGTTCTTAGCGCTTTCTCACTAACACCAGTAGGGTAACAGTCCTATGCACACTTATTGTCTGCGTGTAGAAAGCTAAGCAGGGTCAGGCCTGGTTATTACTTGGATGGGAGACCACTCCTCTAGTTTCCTGCATTGAACAGGGGGTTGGACTTGATGATGGATGGCCTTGTAGGCCCCTTCCAACTCTATCAGATCTATGAATCTATGAACTCTGTGGGATTTACTTCTGAGTAAGCTTACATAGAATTGAGTTGAGACTTATAACTGCTTTACATTATTTGGATCACAGCATTTATTTCTTGCCCTGAGGATCTTGTTAGAATACTGAGAGAGTACAAGATTTTAAATGCTTTTAAGTTAAAAATATGGTTCTAAGCCCTCATTGGTTGAAAAAATAAAGCTGAAATTAAGGATGACAATAGGAGCTGAAGACATTCCAGCAGGGGGGCGGGGGGGGGGGGAGGTAATCAGAAACCCAAATGCATTTCAAATCTTGATAACAGCTTTTTGAAGAGCTGACTCAAGGGGATCAATAATGCCAGAATTAGGATAAATTTATATCACAGATGAAGTGTTCAACATTTCTAGCACTTGGCAACTTATAGCTTTCTGAAAATGTTATGCAAAGTGTACTAATTTACATAAAAACAAGATATGTAGATTAGCTGAAAATTATAGAGTAACACTGCCTTCAGCGTTTAACCTGAAGCACCGTGCAGGTAACATGACTCTTTTATTAGGGTCAGTTAGTATTGCAAATGCTCTAAGCAAGCTTGAGGGTCACACAGAACTCTTCTTCAAGCTTAGTTGTTCAGAAGTGAAAGAAAGAAAGACAAAAAGAGGAAATAGCTCATGATTGCTTAGCCATCTCTGCTGCCCTTCAGGCCACGACACTGCAGGAGACAATACAGTTTGTGTGTGCCCTGTGAAGCATGCAAAATATTGCAGATAATAGATGTTTGCATACTAAAATGATGAGGTACAAAGATTTCATAGATTTCATAGATCATAGAGTTGGAAGGAGCCTACAAGGCTATCGAGTCCAACCCCCTGCTCAATGCAGGAAACTAGAGGAGGGGTCGCCCATCCAAGTAACAACCAGGCTTGACCCTGCTTAGCTTTCCACGCTCAGACAAGCTGAGCCAGCGTAAGCCTACCTCATCTGATCTAAGGGAGAGTGTGGGAACCCTCTCCAATACCAAGGCCATTACCTCCAATCCTAGAAAGATGGGGGAATTGGCTGCAGAGACTCAATATTGAAAAGAAAACACTCTGCACATGAATAGAGATACACTCCCCTTGATTATCATTTCACACATTCCAAAGCTGAACCCTCATAGTGAAAAAGGTTTCAGGGACAAACCCTAGCAAGCAATGGCTCTATTTAAGCCCTAGACGTTTGGGTAAACATCCTGCTAATATTCGCATAGGGTTATGCTGACACATCACTGCACGTTGGGGGGCGTGCATGTCAAACCACAAATCTAAGCAACACGGCTTTCAAGATATCCCAGCTTTTGATTGTGGAAATTCTACAATACTTGCATTTTTATTTGCTGATTCTTCTGTTTTCCTCCCTGCACGAGCATCTCCGCCTCAGCATCTCAGAGACAAAATTACAGCTACCTACAGGGCTTGCCCAAAACATTTCGGTGCCTGAGGTGGAAAATAAAATTTGCACCCCACACACACACACAGTTCTTAACGTGAGGCACGTCTGATTGGGAAATTCTTTTCGCAAGCCTCATTGAATCAAGTACGTACTCTTGAGCAGCTTGTGTTCATTCCAACACAATTCTGCGGAATTCCCCCTTGGATCATGCCCTGTGGGTCATATCTATTTGCGTCCCACCCCTGCTTGCTGGTTACCCCAAAGCTACCACCTCATCTTGCCTTGTGGTATGGCTAGCTCCAGATAGAAAGAGTCTCTCACTTACTTTTCGTAATCTGTATTATCCTTGTCGCATCTTCTGTCCTTGTGTTTTTCCCAGTCTTTGCCATGTCTGCACGTGGTCAGGGAAATGATATCTTTGCCGTTGTGGATATGGTGGAGAGCGTTCCTGGTATCCGAACCAATGCCAGTCAGGTACCTTTTCCCTTTAAAAACCAAGAGGTACTTTTTCTTAGGAGGGACAGTGGTCTTATGCAGCCATCCTCTCTCCCCACCTTTCTGGGGATGGTCCTTCGAAAACAAAGGGATGGAGATATCAAAACCAGGCCGGAAGTTCTCCACGTAAAAGCTGGCCTTGGCTAGGATAGCCTGACCAATGTCAAAGCCCAAATCTTCCGTGTAGTTAGGCCAAGTACCAGAATAAAGGTTAAATATGAGATGGTTTCGGCCATCATTCCACAGAGGGAAACCTTGGATTTTTTCATTGATGTTGTGGACATATTGTACGGAGAGGTGGTCTCTATCCAAAGTATCAATGCTTAAGACAAACAGGCAGGCCTCTTCAGGATTGGAGGTGTAATACCGTGAGTCTTCGATAGATGTGATGATTTTGAGGTAACTCTCCGACACAGGGTCCCCTCTTTCCAACGGGTAGACAAAGACTTTGAACCCATGTTCCCTACACCGGGAAAAGTCAAAGCAAGTCTCCATACGGCATCGGCTGTTCTTGTAGATACTCCGCCTCAACTCTCGCCGGGCTTTGGGGGGTTGCTCGTCGGGGTCTCCATCGTCTCCCTGGAGCTCCTCAGGATCTGCAAAGCTCTTCAGGAGAAACCCATCCGCCCAGCGGGGCCAGCTCTTCAGCGCTCCGGCTTTCTTGCCGGAGAAAAAGGCAAAGCGTCTTATCTGATCTCCTCCAAATAAGAAGAGCAGAAGCCAAGTGGCAAAGAAAGTCATGAAAATATATTTTTTCCTGGCCTGCATAGGTTCATACAGAACCCCCCCAACCCCTTATTTGAAAAAGCAGGCCAGTTTGGTCAGTAGGCAGATCCAGAAAGGGAAAACATTCAGTCAGGCTCAAATGATGCCACCAAACCCCCATGAGATAAGCAGGAGCCCAAGAAGTCTCAATAACTGGAGAAGCGTGCCAATCATTCTGCAGATGACTGTATCTCATAGTGAGCCGCCTGGGAAGACCGCATTAACTTTCTGAATCCTTTCCCCATCTTACGACACATGCACACACCCTGGTTTTGTCTGCCACTCCTGTTCTGGAAGTTCAGCGTTCTGCCTTTCGTGCTGCAGGAGTTTTAGTGTTCAATGTCTTCTACTCCAACAGCGTCTCTTCTGCTCTATGCAGCCTTCAACATCTTGGTGCCCTCGGAGCTTGCAGCGCCTGTTCCCTACAATACAATGTTTACTTCAACCTGTGTCACCACCCTGAGCTGTGATTATATATTTTTCCCCCATGAAACTTCCTGGTGAGTTTTCCCTCCCCCCTCACTTTTAAATCCTCAAAGAGTCTGTCCTATTTTTCTTCCTCTTTTGTTTTACGAAACAACAACTGGATCAAACTCTCTTGCCCAGTTTGTGGCTGGATTTTGTTTGGTTTTCTTTTGTTCTACGTTCTGGTATCAGATCTGGCCGGGCAAACAGGGCAAGCCCTGTTTGCTTGTCACACCCCTCTGGGGAGTTCACACTGTCCTACACTCAACAAATGAAGGTCCCTCTAAGATACTTGATTCTTCGCTGCCTGCCTCTCTCCCCCCACTCCTGCCAGGTTGAACTGGAGCCTTTACAGTACCTTGAAAGAATCAAAGAGACGGGCCAAGGCTGCTTCTGCCACTGAACAAACAGGGGAGGGGGGGAGAGAATTCACAAGAACACCACAGCCCAGCAGCAACCAGGGGTCCCTTTTCTCTCCGTTTCCTTTGGGCTTGGAGCCGCTGTTTCTCAGGTGCCTTGCCAACCAGAAATCTTGTCCACCGATGATCATGGACCCCACGTTTTTTTTTTGGGGGGGGGGGTGTTTGGCTTAACTATTATTACTGTGATTATTTTAGCAGCTCGAGAGTTACAACAAGCTTACATTCTCAGCTTCATTACAGAAGCCTTTTGGAGGTCCTTTAAGACTAAGCTGTGTTTTGATATATTAATCTCCTGCTCTTTCCCTTTATCTCCTTCAGTTTGTTTCTCTCCCCCCCCCCACCCACATACCTCACCGCCCTTTCTCTCTGATTGAAGTAATTTCTACTCCTGCGCGTCGCTTTTGCTTTTTTGCTTTTCCCTTTTAAAAAAAATAATTACAAGAAAATCGGTCTGTCACTTTCTCCCCTCGGTCGGATATTAGCAGAACTGGACTCCTGTCTGCTTGCGCCCTGGGCAATCCGATCCCTCCACTTCGAGGTGTAGAGAGATCCGATTTGCAACGGTTGTTGAGGGGTGGGGGGTTCGCCGGGAAGGGCTTCAAACCCGGTCCACCTCTGTCTGCACACTTAATTGCCTCGAGGTTTCCGCTCGCCCCTCCTTCCTATTCCATTATTCATTGCGTGTGATTACCCTCCACTTACCGGCTCCCTTGCTACAGTCAATAATGCCATAAACTACATCCCTCTCTCTCTCCCTTCTCCTCCATCCTGTATCTCTGCTGAGCTCAATTCATCGGACTGCGTAGCAAGCAAGCAAGCTAGCTAGACTATCCTCCGCCTCATCTCTCCGGCTGCCAACCAGCATCTGGTACTTACACACAGCGCTCCAATTCCACCTTCACAACATTCCACCCCGGCCACGCCCCTTCGCCTCCGATTCGCCCTCCGCCGGCCAAAGAGGCGTGGCTGCTCGATAACCCTTTCCTCGCCGGGGGAGCGGAGGAAGGGGCCGATTTTCACTTTTTCTTTGGAGAACGCTTTTCATTGGCTGGCTGGCCTGGCTGGCTAGCTGCTGCTCCTGCCCAGGAATGCCAGCCCATGGGGGCAGGTCCGTCCGGTGGGAGTTTTCCACGTGCATGCAAAGCCTTTTTTTTGTTTGTTTTTTTAGATTTGAAAACTGACTTTATAGACAGCAAATAAACATTCTTAACCTTTAGCTATTAGTTAACAGGCCCTTTTCATTAAGGCACAGCTATTGATACATTCTCACATATCCCTAAATTTTCATTTGAACCCACCATGGTTGAATATTGGTATCCAACCATTGACATATATGCCACAAATAGTACAGGCAACAGAAGGTTTCCAGCACTCATGGATCAGAACTGGAGAGGGCACATGGGCCAGGCTTATACCGCAGAGTCAGCCCCACATTGCAGCCTGTATCTAGTGCTGTCCTACTCTTGGCTCTCTGACTCTAACTACAAGTGAAACCACCCCAAAGCATAGGAGTGGGCAGCATGCAAGGCCTTAACTCGGTGGCAAAGCGCGTGCTTTTAGAGGCGGTGTTAGGGGATGGCCTACTAGGGCTGGAGCCCCGAATCTCTGGGACGCCGCTGCCCCACCACCCTGCTGCCCACGGGCACTTGCTGAAATCAAGGTCCAGGGCCTCGGATGTTCCCTCTTGCATCTGTTCCTCTGGATTAGCTGGCTTTTCCCCCACATGTGCGTCACCTTCTCTTGCTGCCCCCCCCCCGAATCTTTCTGCCTGAGTTTTTTTTCTGAAATCAAATGCCCTCCTCTCCCCTGTCCATATATCCCTTTTTACAGATAGGGGTGTCCTTAGGAGACAGGGCTCTTTAAAGACACACACACACACACACACACACACAGACTTTAGAGCAGTGGTTCTCAACCCTTTTCTCCATATGTCAGAATGTCATTCTCCCCTTTCCAAGATTGTCTGACTCAAAAGTTGCATTCCAAATAATATGCATATAATATATAATAACTATAAATGGAATATTTCCACAGATAACAAATGAAATATTTATCTTTATTTTTAATTTAATCTGTGCCATACAATAAGGTGTGATGTCCTTTAGATTATGTACAATCTGTAGAATTGTAATCTGTAGAAAGATCAGTATTCCACAGTTTGAGTCTGTAGTCCCGATTTCCCCCCACTGAAACCCTAAAATCCCCCCCGGGGGGGAATTCCCCCCTGGTTGAGAACCCCTGCTTCAGAGCATATGTAAATTTGCATATGCAAATTTGTGCTTGCTTGCTTTTTTTTTTTTTTTTTTTTGGCCTGTGGGCCTGGATCTTTTTGGTACCTAGCACCGCCCCTGGAGAATGCTTTTCATTGGCTGGCTGGCTGCTGCTCCTGCCCAGGAATGCCAGTCCACATGGGCAGGTCTGTCCAGTGGGAGTTTTCCACATGCATGCAAAGCCTTCCCTGAGTGGCAAAGCGCATGGGAGCGCATCCCCAGCCACGTCTAAGGCTTGTATAAGTCCCTTTCTGACCTCAGAGCAGCAGGAAAAATGTGTGGAAATCAACTATTTAAACCAGGCTTCCCCAACTCATCATCCCTCCAGATGTCTTGTGACTACAACTCCCACCATCCCCAGTCATCATGGCCCTGCTAGCAGGAGTTGTAGTCCAACACACCTGGAGGGTGCTGGGTTGGGGAGGGCTTGTTTAAACACAGACTCAAGACCACCCTTCCCCCCCACATGCTTCTCACCGTCACCCATCCTTATTTCCAGATCACATGGCGCCAACTGGCCCTTCACAGAATCCACCCTGCTCCCCTCTTAACAGCCCCGCTTCATGAGAGCTGTCTTTAAAAATACCCCACTGACATCAGCGCTTCCTTTGAAATGGGAAATGCACATTCCACCAAGCCAGGGTTTTAATTAGCCGGCTTTTGGAAGCACTGCTGCCTTTGATGTCTGTAAATATTAAGGGAGATCCAAAGCTGAGTTTGTACCACACTGACTTAATTCCCCTGTGGTTGTATCATGGAAAAAGATAGGGGAGTGTATACTTTAGTAAAGGCATCGCTATTTGGTATGAAGTTTCCTGTTCAGATTAGCTCTGTGATATGCTATCCCAACAGTATTTTGGCCAACCGCAAAGCTATTTTTGCCCTTGTGCATACATGATGCTTAACCATGGTTAGGGTTTGCTAGGAAAACAGGATACAAAACCATGGTTTGAAGCCAGTTCACAAACCATGGTTTGCATTAACCATGGTTTGCATTAACCATGCTTAAGGTTTACATCTGAATGGAGGAATCCAAGGCTAACAGAGCCATCCTAAACCCCAGATCCACTGGCAGGGGTGGCAGAGAAGGGGAGATTGCCACCTGCTCAGGTCAGCATGGGCCGATAGGGCTTTGGAAGTAGTGGATGATCACGTCCCCCACCCTTCCTCACACAGTTATGATTGCTCTGTAAGGCAGTTTCCTGCATCTCCCTTCTCTCTGCTTGCAAAGTGACAAGTCACACTTGTCTCACCTTCCAGGAGCTGGACTTAGCCTGGCAAACCGTCTGCCATTCTAAACATACTTACTAGGAAGCAAGTCCAATTGAATCCAGTGGCACTTGATCCTGAGTAAACATTCATAGGATTGTGTGGTAAAAACATGGTTTCACTGTATATCTGGAATCTTAACCAGGGTTAAAGTAACAAAACCTGATTAGCACTAACCATGGTTAAGCATCATATGTTCACTGGGCCTTGGTAGGCACAATTCTACTTTTCTGGCATCGGACTATGTAACATTTATAGAGAGCATCTTCCAACATTACACTGGAGCATGTTATGGAAAAACGTAACATCTCCAAATGCACTCTTTTGTTGATGGTAGTTAACAACATTTGATAAAGTATTTTCAACAAATACAAAGATATTTTTTTAAAAAAAAATAATCAAACATATTTTTAATATTTTAATATTTATTTACGGTCTACCGACCACACCAAAATCAAACATATTTATTCTCAAAAATAAATATTTATACCCCACTTTTCAACTTAGGTTGGCCAGTTCCCAAAGCAGCATACAAGAGACAATCAGTTTTTTAAAAAAATCAAACTACAATAGAAAATAGCATAAGACAATAGAACAGCTGCTAAACCAGCTTATAGCAGATAAAACAGTGTTAAATAGCAGAGAAACAGAGACTAAAACCAGTAGTTTTATAGCACAGATGCTTAAATACATGCTCACCTAGTCACCAGTGAGGAATAAGAATCCCTCTCGAGGTGACCAGACATAGAAACTTTACACAAAGTTATCATTTTCTTCTTGTAGGCCACAAATGAATAATATACCTAACACAGGGCATCCAACCCATCCGACCTGCCACCCCTGCCTGGACCCCATCTCCACCCCCTCTCTCTTCCTGAAATCTCTTAGTTCTGCTTATAATCTGATAATACCATTCTTTATGAGATCACAGCCTTTTCACCATGGCAACACAATTGACCTGATTTGTAGAGAAGTTACATGGCACATCCTTGCCAATTGGCACCATGCCGTTATCAAAACCAGCATTCGGTTGTTTTTAAGTGACCTAAAATAAAGAAAAAGTGATTGGCAGTGGCGGGGGGGGGGGGGGGGAGAAGGAAATCATGCATCATTCGTGTCTCAAAAACAAGGATCATTTGGTGCTAGGTTTGCTGGAGTCCATGAAACACGCAGCACCCGCAACTTTAATACAGTCATGCCTTGGATTGAGAGCATAATTCGTTCCGGAAACGTGCTTGTAATCCAAAACACTCTTATATCAAAACGAAATCCCCCCAAAAAAAATTTGTACAGAGATTTTTAATTAAAGCCGTACTACAGTACTTGTATTGCAAGACGTCGCTTGTATATCAAGTCAAAATAAATTAAATAAATATTTAAAAATTTGCTTGTCTTGCAAAACGCTCCCAAACCAAGTTACTTGCAATCCAAGGTATTACTGTAATGGCAGAGAAGGGAGAATCTCAGACTGTGCAACTTCTTTCTTTGTCATGCTGCAGTGGCAGAAGAAACTGCATTTGCTGAACTTCCCATTCTTATGCAAGTCTCATGAAGCCTGATCCTGGGGCTGTTTATTCAGAAGCCTCACTAAAGTCAGAGACATACTAAGAACATAAGAAGAGCCATGATGAATCAGACCAAGGGTCCATCTAGTCCAGTATTTTGTTCAGTCCATGGCCAATCAGCTACCCACAGGATCCCACAAGCAGGACATGAGTGCAACAGCACCCTCCTGCCCATGTTCCACAGCAACTGGTGTATATAGGCGTACTGCCTCTGATACTGGAGATAGCATATAGCCATCAGGACTAGAAGCCATTGTTAGCCTTCTCCTCCTAGAATTTGTCCAATTCCCTTTTTAAAGCCATCCAAACTGGTGGCCAACACTATATCTTGTGGAAGTTGAATTCCATAGTTTAACTATGGGCTGTGCGAAGAAGTCCTTCCTTTTATCTGTCCTGAATCTCCCACCGATCAGCTTCATTGGGTTCTAGTATTATGAGAGAGGGAGAAAAATGTCTCCCTATCCAGTTTCTCCACACCATGCATAATTCTGTACACCTCTATCATGTCTCCCTGTACTCGCCTTTTTTAAAAAGCTAAACAGTCACAGATGTTATAACCTTTCCTCATAGTGGGGCTTGCTCCAGCCCCCTTGATCATTTTAGGTGCACTTTTTCCAACTCTACAATATCCTTTTTTAGGTGCGGTGACCAGAACTGTACGCTGGTTATGCTTAGGATTGCAGCTCCCTTACGTTGAATTGTGTGTCCTGCATTTGAATTTTGGCAGCCCCAGGAGTCCTTCCTAGGATCTGTACGCCAGCCATGTGCAAGGTCGGCTCACATTACCATTCCAAATGTGCAGTAGCCACTGGTGGAGAAAACTTACTTGTGTTGTCAGATCAGCCCATGGCAAGCCCATGCTCATGCATACAAAGGCGCCATCAATGCCCAGGGTTCTGAGTCACTGCAAATATTGCATTTTAAGCCAGCCTTCTAAATAAGACCACAGAAATTATTAGTCTGTGTAAACTAAGCCTGCTAAAAGACTAGTAGCCTGCATTTCCATGCTAGCCACAGAGGAAGGGAAGCCCCCTTAGCAGGTGAGTAAAAAAAAAAGAAAAAGAAGAAAAGTGCCTTCTTCCAAGTGGACCGGTGGAGGAGGGATGGGATAATTCCTCCCTCCTCTGCCAGCCCACTTACTCGCCTGCAAGATCTCACTGGTGCAAGCCCACTTCTGGGTTCGTAAGGCATTGTTAAGCTGTTGATCTGCCAAAGTAAAACACACTTGATAAACTGGACAAAACAATATATAAGTGGGAGCTGCAACAAAAAGTTGCAGTGTGGAATGGTTCTGTTTGGGATTGCAGCCAACCTTGCCCTTCTTCCAGGGTATTCCATTCCATCCCCCACCCTGACCATCCATCCACATTTCTTGCACCCTGAACATGCTCAATCCTCATTGGGGTGTTATTGGGGTGGGTGCCCCCTCAAGGTTTTCGCCCCCTAAAGTTTTTTTAAATTATTTTTTTTTGCTTCAAACCTTGGGGTTCCCCTGGGCCTACTGAAACCTCCCTCTTATGCATGAATGGTGCTGTTTTGGCTACATAAGGATCCACACTCAGAGAATGGTTTGCTATTAGTATATAGAATAAATATACTAAGTTAGATCATTGGCCCATCTAGTCCAGTACTGTTTACTGTGACTGGCAACAGCACTTCAAGGAAGATCTAACAGCACTAAAAACAGCTCCTAGTGGGGGAATAAACAAATCATCACCTGGCACCAAAAATACCATAACGTAGGTGCCAGGCAGGCCTCTCTGCAGAGGGCAGCATTACACAGATGGGGTGCCACTACTGAAAAGGCCCTCTCCTAGCTGCACTCATTTGGTGGGGGAACCTGGGAGGAGGCCTCCAACCTTAGGGTCTGGGTAGGTAGATATGGGAGAAAATGTGGGGTGGATAATATGGGAGCCATTTAGGGCTTTAAAGGTTAAAACCAGCACTTTGAATTGGGGCCGGAAATGGACTGGCAGTCAGGGCAAATGGACTGGCAGCCAGGGCACAATATGGTCACATCAGACAGCCCTAGTTAACAGTCTAGCTGCTGTTTGGGGGGCTAACTAAAATTTCTGGACCATTTTCAAAGGCAGCCCTAAACATACTGCAACAATCCAGATGGGAGGTTTCCAGAGACTGAATAATTCTTGCAAAGCAATCTCTGTCCATGTAGGATCATTGTTGGAATATCAGCCTGAGCTAATAAAAGGCACTCTGGGCCACCAAGGCCACGTGTGCCTCTAGTGACAATGCTGGATCCAAGAGCATCCCCCAAATGGCAAACCTGATCCTTTAGGAGCAGTGCAACACCCTCCAGAACAAAGTGAGCATCATTTGACTGCACAGATGAACCACCCACAAATAATGTCTCTTGTCTGGACGGAGTCTCAGGGTTTTTTGGCCTTCATCCAGTCCATTACCCTGCCCAAGCACTGGCTCAGAATATCAACTGCCACACCTGTATTACAGGAAAAGGAAAGATAGAGCTGGGTGTCATCCACATATTGGTGACACCTCAGCCCATATTCCCAGATAATCTCTCCCAGTGGTTTCATGTAGATGCTGAAAAGTATGGGGAATAAAATAGAGCCTTGAGGAACACCATAGCACAACTGCCATGGGACAAAGCAATAATCTCCCAGCACCACCTTGTAGAATCAGCCATCCAAGCAGGAGCAGAACCTCTGCAATACAGTTCTACAGCTTCCAAACTCAGAAGGACACCATGATCGATGGTATCGAAAGACATTGAAAGGTCCAAGAAAGGCACACTTCCCCTGTCTCTCTCCCAGCACAGGTCACCCGTGACCAAAGCAGTTTCTGTTATGAAACCAGGCCTGAAATTGAATTGAAATGGATATAGAAAATCAGTTTCATCCAAGAATGTCTGGGGTTGATCAGCAACCACCTCGCTCTAGCAGCTTGCCCAGGAAGGGGATGTTACACCCAGCCTATAGTTGTTTTTATCTTCAGGGTCCAGGTTAGGGACAGCCCTGCCATTAGGCAGAGTGAGGTGGATGTCTCAGGCAGTAGATGCTGGGGGCTGATTGTGTGTGGGGAAAGTATCAGAAAAGTATTGGAGGATGGAGCGGCATGTGCCCCATAGTCTGCCCTACGTGCCCTAAGCTAGCCTTCTGCTTTCAGCCGTGATGGCGGGTGCTATCCCATTGCAAGTGATGAAGTAAGGTTCTATTGCCAATCTAGTCAGCTTCTGTTTTTGTACATGGAATGTGTTGGTGCTATCCTGTCTTTCACTTCAGGCAGCCAAATGTCTTGGGTCAGCCCAGTGACTAGGTGTGAGGCCCAGGGGAAGCAGACAGTAACATGGCACTCTCTGTTTGTTTGGGTCACATCAGGACCTTGGAGAGCACACTGCAGGAAGTGCCTGGCTGGAGTACTCTCCCATAAGGAGCTGTTGTCCCAGCAAAAGACTAAAGTCAACTGAGCCCTTAAGAAGGCTGGCAGAGCCTGGTCTTTCAGAGGCTCCACCCCTGCTGGATGCTGACTGCAATTCTTAAAGGGCTGGGGTCTCTTTCTGCAGTCTATACTCCTGTGTGGATGAGGGACTGGAGAAGCTGCAGGGGACTCATGCTCAGCCTCAGATGATGAGGGAGCTACATCCCCAGGCCAGGACATTATGGAAGGGGGTGCCCAGGGCTCCTTTAAGTGGGCTGACCTGTGACCTGTCTGAATCAGAGTCCTCCACAGAGTAATGCAGAGCCTCAGAACCAGAGGACATGACACCTGGGAGGCGATTCCTCTGGTAACCTGGCCCCAAGCGGATTAAGGCTTTAAAAGTTAACACCAGCACAGTTTGGCTGCTCCACAGACATTGATGAACAAGAGCATATTCTTTTATGAGGAGGGGGCTCTTTTAAGGGCTTCAAAGAACCAAGCTGTTGGCATGTTGGCAGGCTCTTATTTTCTTAACTACACTCTGGGGCCAGTTCACTTTCACAAGAGATTTATTTTAAAAGATTGTATCAGCCAAGATGTGCATTATGGCCTCCTTGTGCATGTATAGAGCCTCAGGCTCAATAAAGAGATTTTAAATAGTCAACAATTGATGTCAGTTTCAACAAGGCTTTTAACTAGATTTGGTCCATTGCATTTTTCCACCTGTCGTTGGATTTTTATTTGCTTTGAAATGAATGATAGAGCATTCTGATCCAGCATAAGAAGAACTGTGCTGGATCAGACCGAAGGCCCATCTAGTCCTCCGTTCATTCTGTTCCCATAGAGCTGCAGGCCTTTTTTCTGTCTAAAGATGCATGGGATTGCGTCCTTAAAGTTCTAAACAGACAGGTGCTGTGGGATGCCTCAGCATGGCCTACAGGTCTGCTTGGAAGCCCTAATTTCACTTTTAAATTATGCCATTGTTTTAATGTTTTACTGTTTTTATATTCTTCTGTCTTGTTTAATTTAAGGTTTTATTGTTTTAAAATTTTGTACATTGCCTTGACAGCTTTTTTTTTTTTTAGGAAATATGGTGATATATGAATGGATGATGATGATGATGATGATGATGATGATGATGATGATGATGATAATTTTGATAGATTATAGAGATGGAAGGGGCCTACAAGGCCATCGAGTCCAACCCCCTGCTCAATGCAGGCAACTATAGGAGGGATCTCCCATCCAAGTAATAACCAGGCCTGACCCTGCTTAGCTTTCCACACTCAGACAAGCTGAGCCAGCGTGAGCCACAGGCCTGTATATGATGATGCTGATGCTGATGCTGATGCTGATGCTGATGCTGAGGAGGAGGAGGAGGAGGAGGAGGAGGAGGAGGTGTTTGGATTACTCCTGGTGATGTGATGGCATTCTGCTGCACTGCACATCGTCAGACACTCTGTTATAACAACGACATACAGTCATGCCTTGGATTGAGAGCATAATTCATTCCGGAAACATGCTTGTAATCCAAAACACTCTTATATCAAAACGAAATCCCCCCCCCAAAATTGTACAGAAATTTTTAATTTAAGCCGTACTACAGTACTTGTATCGCAAGACGTCGCTTGTATATCAAGTCAAAAAAATTTAAATAAATATTTAAAAATTTGCTTGTCTGCAAAATGCTCTCAAACCAAGTTACTTGCAATCCAAGGTATTACTGTATGTTTAAGGGCCAAGTTCTGGCTTTCAGCAGAGTTCAAGAGCGGGGAGGGAGCGGGGAGGAGGGGAAATCCCACCCTAAAGCTGCTTCCATGTGGAGGGCTACAAAAAAGGCACTGTGAAGTCCATCTTTTTCTCCAGAACAGATGTTATATGGTAAGAAAAAGACAGAAGCAGCCATGGGAAAACACGGGAGGGTTACAAATGGGAGAAAACCTCATCTGGATGCCCTGTAAATTCTGTGAATGAGGCAGGATAGAAGCCTCACCTGGGAGCACCCTAGAACTCCATCTAGTCCCCTAAATTCAAAGAGAAAAGATTTGCAAAATAGCTTTGAGACTGAAGGTGACCTAAGGGGGGAAAATATGACTGTGAAACACAAAGATATGGATGGGATCCCCAACGCGCCCAGCACTACTTAAAATGCAGCACCATCCAGGGTGAGAGATGACCACTTTCTCAGCCATGAAATTTAGCCAAGTGAAGATGCAGTTCACTCAGCCTGGCTGAGCTGTGTTGGGCTTCAAAGCACAGCCAGAAATGAGCAGAAAGGTCCAGGGTGGGAGAATTAGAGGCAAGACAAACACCTAGTTAAGAGAGGCAAGATAATCACTCTCTCAAGTTTATTAAGTTTCTACTGCCCTGCAATCATATTCCCACGATGGCTTAACAAAAAGAATGATACAATCAAAGTGTAAGTACAAAAAAAAAAGAAAGAAAGAAAGAAAAGAAAAAAAGCAAAAAGCTCCCAAAAGATAAAAGCAGCTTAAAACAGTCAGCAGGATTAAAATTGCATCTAAAAGTCCTGGGAAAATAGAAAGGTCTTTGCCTGGCACCGAAAGAACAATAAAGTAGGCATTTACTGCTATTTTCAATGATATTATATAGAAGTCCATTTAATATTTATTTACTTTTCATAATAGATTCCCTTTATCCAAGGTAATCAGATAAAGAATATAATTGTAACATTGCCCTACAACTGGAGTAGGAGGAATCAGAAGAAAAGGAAGTCAGTCAGGCGATCACTCGTGACCGAGTAAGATTGTCTTCCAGGATAAAAAAAAAGAAAATTTACAAAAAGGAGATTTTAAAAGGAGGAAAATTCACACAGATCCACACAGCTTCCCACAGTGAGGACACAGGTTACCAGAAAAGGAAGTACTGAATCTTGAAGCATATTGTTCCAAAATGCGACAAATACAGTCCATCGTTCTGTAAATCTGTATACAATGATGACATCAGAACAATATTATATATCCTCAGATACTTTTCTGAAATTAAAGGGGCGTCTGTTCCCCTCTCACATACACATGCACCAATAATTTGATCCACAAATCTTAGCCACAGTCAAAAAATTATTGACCAACTTTAGATCTGTCTCCCACACAATATCGTCATGCTAGCATAACAGTATCACTTTTCGATATTCAGGTAGGCCCGGCCGTGATGACTTCAGCCAAGGCTACAATTGTCCAAAATCCTCAAATGACTGGACAGGTCCAAAAAAATATGGTGAAAGTCTGTACATGGTACTGAACACCACTGTAAAAGGTGCTGCATCCAGTTGCAGATTTGGCTTAATCTATGAGGAATGAGATACCACTGACATTGTCTTTTGAAAAAAGGTTCCCCTTAAGGGCTTCTCTACACAAGGCATTTAATTTATTTATACTCATGGTATACTCACGGTATTTTGTGGGTGCTTTACATGACTCTGTAACTGTAAACAAACAAACAAACAAACAAAAAAACCCCACCTAGCAGCAATACAGAGATTTAAAATACAGCAAAGGATTTAAAACAGAGACTAAAAGACTAAAATTCCTGGGGAAATTAGAAGGTCTTCACCGGCGCTGGAAAGAACGCAACGTAGCAGTGTTTCCCTTGCTACGGAGCAGGCCAAGGCATTTTGCTGCCTGGGGCAGAAGAGCAACTGGCACTCCAGCCCCTTAAGTCCAGGTGATTAGTTAGCACCCAAGGTTGGCCAAGTTATTTTGGCACCTGAGGGTGAAAATCCCACTAGCATCTTTCCCCCTCCTGGGAAATACAAATACAATAATCAGGAAGTAAAGGACCTTTTGCTTCCCTTCTGCGCCCCCCAGTGGAGGTGGTGGCTCCAACATCAGTGGGGCGGTGTATCCACTCCAGGTCGCCATCTGAACTTTTAAGGAGCTATCCATGGTGCTGGACCTGTTTTGGGTTTGGGGTTCAGCAGCACATATAGCTCCTTGAAGGTTCAGGCAGAAACCCAGAGTGGATACACCGTCCCAGCACTGACAGGAGCCACCAGCCTCTGCTGGTGACCCCCCCCCCAAAACCAGCCGCCTCACTCTGCCTAATGGTAGGGCTGGTCCTACCTTGCCACCTTCTTCACGGACACAGTGGGTGGATCCGGAGAGAGGGCTCTCAGTGCTACCAATCAAAAGGCACCGTCACGTGTGCCTGTTCCCTCCTTAACGGATTTATGTTATGTGTGTGTGTGTAAAGGTGAAAAACAGATTGACAACACAGCAGTAAAACATGGGAGGGTTGTAAGTGGAAGACCACGATGAAGTCTTCTGGACACACACACACACACACACACACACAGCCCGGTCAAATTCCGTGAACAGGGCGGGACAGTTACACAGTCGAGGCCTCTTCTGGAAGCACCCGGAGACTCAACTCTTGGTCTAATTTGAAATGCAGCGGATGTTCTGTGCATTGCTTTCCAGAAGCACTTGACTCGTTCAAGAGCCTCTCTTAGACAAGAAGGTGTTTCTCCTCACCCCCTTGCTTGAAGCAGGAACGTGAGCTCCCGGCATGCCCACACTGGGTGGGGTGCTTGCTGTGTGGGTTGAGTGGAAACAAGGAGCTGCCTGCAGCAGCTGAAGAACTCTTAGCAACTCTTGTGGCTAGCCTGCCACCCTTGTGTTTATGTTCTTCTTCGGCGCTTGATTTTAGGATCTCTTCTTTGAACCCCAAGGGAAGCTTTCACCCCTGGACAACCCCCACCCCATGGGCTGCCCCTTCCCCCTTTTCACCGGTGGCCCCACATCTCCAAAAGAGGTGCACTTGACTCCCTCCCCGATTGCTTTTAAGCGGGCTTTGAAGATCTTTCCATTACATTCTGCTTTTTATTGAAATAAGAAGGTGGATTACCGTATATTAGCTGTAAGCTGCCTTGAGAAAACATGGTTTTGAAAGGCAGGGAATGAATTCATGCACCTGGAATAACGCACAGTACTCTAGACCAGGGGTGGACAGACTTCAGGTTTGCAGGATCTACTTTGTTGTTGTTGTTTTAACTAGAACCCCAAGATCCACCAAACTGGTGCCTGGAACAAAAGACATACATTTGGAACGGAAGAATTCTGAGCCCGGGAATTTGTTCCGACTCAAGAGTACCAGAACTGAAGAGAGCTCACAGTCCTTCCGGGCACAGATCCACCCCTGGTTACCCACCAAGCTTTCTTCATTTCGGCACTATTATTTATGGGGCGAGGGAGTGAGTAATTTTGTGTCTGCTCTTGTTAAACAATTGGGAGTCGGCAATCCTTGCCAATCTCCTTCAGATCACCCAGAGACCTACCGGTAGATCCTCGCCTACTTTCTGCCCACCCCTGCTCTAGACTAGAACAGAATAAAGTGGAACTATTCCTTCTCGCGACTTGGAAACGAACCCCCCCACACACACATAATTCCGTTGCACATGGCTGAAATTTCTTTTCCACCTGCTGTAAATTAAACTGACTGTAAAAACGCAAGTAGATTTTAATGAAAGTGTGTAATCTCACAAATGGATTTGGTTATAGAATAGCCAAATAGGTTCCACATGCCGTCAGCAAGATTTACGATCTGTCTAAGTATCCGTGGGAGTGGGGGATGGAAAGGAAGCGGCACCTTGACACTTGTGGCGGTGTTCGCACATTGGCACGCATGGCTGCTAGCGTCAAGATGCATCTGCCCTGACTTAGAGAGATTTAGCGTGCATCGATTGTGCCCCCCTCGATGCTCATAAGCCTCCGAACTTGGAGGCTTACGCGTATCCAGTGCAGAGCGGGAGGAGTGGTGGAGGCGATCCTCGCCTACCCTACCCTCCCGCTCTACCATTCGGCTAGACAGTCATTTTCAGCCGTCTAGCTGAGGCACTTCAGAGGGGGAGAGGAGGGAGGAAGCCGGAGTGCCATCAGGATACCTTGTATCCTGGCCGCCCTGGTCTCCTCCCTTCCCCACCCTTTCCCCCCTCTCCGAGATTGATTCCCCGACTTTGGAGAAGCAGCTGGCACGGTTCTTTCCACACCGGCTGCTAGGGGAGGGAGGGGGATATGCCCAGCTCTGAGGTTGGAGCTCTATTTCCAACCTCGGATCTGGGAATCAGAAGTATCCTATGGCCCCCTAGATGCTGTCTAGGGGCCATCGGATCGCTCTCTTAGACGTTTATTAGAGGCCCAATAATTCCCAAGAAGGCTGTGCGCATTGCTGCCGAGATTCAGGAATAGGTCAGATGAGCTAATAAACTGAAACTGAATCCTGGCAAGATGGAAGCGCAGTGGGTAGGTGGTTCTTGGGTCCAAGGACTTGGTTTTCAACTGTTTTTGGATGGGTTTGGAATCCCCCCTGAAAGAGCAGGTTGGCAGCCTGGAGATGCTCCTAGATCCAGCTTTGTCACTAGAGGCCCAGGTGATCTTGGAGATACAGAATACCTTTTACCAGCTTTGGCTGTGCAGCAGTTCCTGGACAGAGATAGTCTAGCCACAGCGATCCGTGCTCTGGTCACCTCCCAGTTGGATTACTGTAATGCGTTATGCCAGAGATGCAGAAACTCCGACAGCAATGGAGGTTGCACATCCAGCAATGGAGGTTGCACATCCAGCCCTCGGAGCCCTCCAGAGCTTGGCCCTGATGAGGACAGTGAGAGGCACGCAAAGGAGGCACCTGACTCTTCCCAGGGCCATTTGAGTCCCCTTCTCCGTGCTGGAACAGGCACAGACTTCCATGCCTCTCTCAGCATGGAGAAAGGAAAAATGTGTGTGTGGGGTGATTATATCAGCAGGGGTGGCTATGGCCTCAGGCACCATCCAGCCCAGTTCAGACCCCCACCTTAAACTAGTTCTGCACCTCTGCACCTTTATACCTTGGGCTGGCCTTGAAGAAGGCTTTTGTAGAAGTGCAGCATTCAGCTGCCAGCATTTTAACGGATACAGCCATTGTTTTGTTCACATGCAGGACCGGTGCAGGGCAGTTTGGCTCCCTAGGCTAAATTATATTTAGCGCCCCCCCCTCTCGTGCCATGGGGGGGCTCCGGAGCAAAGCAGCCCTGCTCTGCAAACCCCCACTGCCGCCGCCCGCCGCCGCCCCCCCACCTACCTTCCCCCCGCCCTAGCCGCCGCCGCCTCCTCCGAAGAGGAAGTGACGCGATGGGACCCCCGCGCTCTGTTTTTGGCCAGGGGAAACCAGGGCAACAGGGCTGTTTAAGCCCTGTTGCCCTGGTTCCTCCCGCCAAAACAGAGCGCAGGCGGGGCTCCGGAAGCGGCGCGGAGAAGGTAGGTGGTGGGGGTCCGCCGCCACCGCTGGCAGGGTGGGGGGGCGGCGCCCAGGCTCGGCCCCACCACTACCTCCGGGCGCAATCCCCCCGCACTGACCTGGCTTTGTCGGCGAGGCGGGCGGGCGGGGCAGGAGCGCGCCGGCAGCGAAGAGGAGCACAGCATTTCTGCGCCCTCTTCAGCTACGCGCCCTAGGCAACAGCCTAGTTTGCCTAGCGGTAGCGCCGGCCCTGTTCACATGACTTCAGTCTTAAAAGAACTGTGTGGACTGCCTAGTTAGTTATTTCCTGGCCCAATTCAAGGTGCTATTGATACTTCATTTTAAAGCCCTAAACAGTTTGAGACCCAAATATCTGAAGGGACACTTCTTCCTGTATCAGCCAGTCCATATCTTAAGAACTTCCGCTGAGGCCCTACTCCAAGTGCCTTCCTTACTGGAAGTGTGCTATTGTAATCACAAAGAAGAAAAGGGCTTTCTCAGTGGTGGCCCCCTAGCTTTGGAATGGCCTCCTGAAAGAGGTACACCTGGCACCTACTGTACCATTTTTTTGGCATTTTTTTGGCATTAGGACATGTTTATTTACCCAGGCATTTTAACTAATGCCACAGCCTGCCATGTGGTTTTTATCTGCTGCCTTTTATTATGGTTATTAATGTCGGTGGTTTATTGTATTTTCCTTAGCTTTAAATCATTTATTATAATTTAATAAACTGATTAATAATTTACTTTATTAAATTATTATAATAATTTATGATATTGTTGTACACTGCCCCGGAGTCTGATTTGATGAAGAGCAGTATAGAAATGTCCTAGATCAAATAAATAAATAAATAAATAAAATTGCCTTCTTGTACATGAGCCTGCCCATTAAGATTTTATTTATTTATTTAAAATATTAATAAATGGCTTTCCTGCACACCAGGGCCCTCAAAGCGATTTAAAACAATGATACAATAAATTCACAATAGAGTAAAAGCAGAAATGAAACATTCTTTAAAGAAAGCCAGAGCAATATTAAAACCCATCAAAGGCCCAGTGAAACAGTGTAGTTTTTACTGTCTGCTAAAACTCAGTAAGGATGGAGCCAACCTGACCTCCCTCACTCAGGAGGGTATTCCATACTAGTCAGTGTGCTGCTACAGAAAAGGCCCTGTCTCATGTACCCATCAGTCTAAGAACATAAGAAGAGTCCTGCTGGATCAGACCAAGGGTCCATCTAGTCCAGCATTCTGTTCACGCAGTGGCCAACCAGCTGCCCACGGGAAACCCCCAAGCAGGACATGAGTGCAACAGCACCCTCCCGCCCATGTTCCCCAGCAACTGGTGTACATAGGCATACTGCCTCTGATACTGGAGGGTAGCATAGAGCCATCAGAACTAGTAGCCATTGATAGACTTCTCCTCCATGAATGTGTTCAATCCCCTTTTAAAGCCTTCCAAATTAGTGGCCATCGCTACATCTTGTGGAAGTTGACTTCCATAGTTTAACAATGGGCTGTGTGAAGAAGTCCTTCCTTTGATCTGTCCTGAATCTCCCACCGATCTAGTATTATGGGAAAGAGAGGAAAAGAAATGTCTCCCGATCCACTTTCTCAACACTATGCATAATTTTTAGGCCTCTGTCATGTCTCCCCTTACTTGCCTTTTTCCTAAGCTAAACAATCCCAGCTGCTGAAACCTTTCCTCACAGGGGTGCTGCTCCAGCCCCTTGATCATTTTAGTTGCCCTACACTGCACTTCGTTACTCTACGATGTCCTTTTTTAGGTGCGGCGACCAGAACTGTACACAGTATTCTAAGTGTGGTCACACCATAGATTTGTATAAGGGCAGCATGATGTTGGCAGTTTTATTCTCAGTTCCTTCCCTAATTATGCCTAACACAGAAGCTTAGCCTCTCTTGGTGGTGGAACATATGACAGGCCCCCCTGAGGAAGATTGAAGGTTATGGGCAGGCTCTTCTTCTTCTCCAGGTGCCCCACCATCTGAAGTCAGGCTTCCGGAGAGAGAACATAGCATCTCTGTTAACTTTTAGGCACCAGGTGAAGTCGGATCTGTTTTATGTGCCTTCGATTACCTTAAGGCTGCAAACCCTACCATGCTTACTAGGGAGTATGTCCCACTGAATTCAGTGGGAGACTTCTGAGTAAACATGCATAGGATTACACTATCAGTGGCATTTGGAGACAGAGAATCTGCAGTTCTGTATCCACTTACCTGGGAATAAGCTCCACTGGACTCAATGGGACCACCTACTTTTGAGTAGACACGTACAGAATTGCGCTGTCAGTTACTTGCCTTTTTAATCTGATGCCTTTTTTTTTAAAGCTCCATTTTTAACTGCTGATTTTATTGGCTTGTTTTTTGTGGTTTATTCTGCTGCTTTTATTGTCTTTTTTTGGTGGGGCGGTGGGTGCCTTTATGTTTTTATTGTAAGCCGCTTTGGGGATGTTGTACAAAAGGCAGGGTAGGCTTATGGTACAAAAATAAATTGCATAGGGACAGTACGGTAACTTATCAGGCTTCATGTAAGGAAAACAGAGTCTGTCCAAGTAGAAACTGTTGAAACATAAACCACCCTGAGGAAGGTGCTTATCTAAGGTGGCTGCTTATGAATTGCCAAAAAAGAGGAAATGCAGCACCCAAAATGAGGACAAAAGTGGGCAGTGATTTGCATAAGATTTGCATATACTGTGATAGTAGCAGTAGTAGGCGATCACTCGTGATCGAGTAAGATTGTCTTCCAGAATAAATTACAAAAAGAAAATTATATAAAGAGGAAATTGTATAAAATTGTGTAGACTCTAGCGATGGGTCCGTAAGTGACTGTGGAGGCCAATTCTAGATCCACACAGCTTCCCACAGTGAGGACACAAGTTACCAGATGGAAGATGGTCCTGTAAAGGATTCGTTTGACGTGCTTTTTGCTTAGCATGTTTCTCCCTTTGTGAAAGGCCAACCTCCATTTAGATCGTTCATGGACCAGAGCTTCCCAGTTCTCGATGTTTATATTGCATTTTTTTAGATTAGCCTTAAGAACATCTTTAAACCTCTTCTACTGACCACCGATATTCCGCTTTCCATCCTTGAGTTGGGAATAAAGTAACTGCTTTGGGAGACAGCAGTCAGACATTCGAACAACATGACCGGTCCATTGAAGTTGGCGTTGAAGGATCATTTTTTCAACGCTAGTAGTCTTTGCTTATATGTAATATACTAACTGTGAAGGACTGCCAACTGGTCCTTTACTCAAGACCAGAGATCAAAGGTGCAAAACTGCCAGCCTTAGCTCTGCCGTCTTGACTTGATTCTCTCAGGGCCTTGCCCTTGGTCTATACAGTGGATTTAGCACTGAACCACAGAGGAACCACACACACCATGTGGGGTAAAACCAGAAAAGTTTATTCAGGGTAAACAAATTACAATAAAAAGTGGGGAGACATTTTGGTACATACAAGTAGAGCTATAAAACAACAAAACTAGTTATTTTACTATATAACTACCCAGGCACTTACTCTCTTTACCTGGGGGTTGGTCCTCTTCAGGGCTTACCTCAGCAAAAAAGCCCTACGCCCGCAAAAGCGTGCAGACAACAACGCAAACCAGAAGCCACAGCAGCAGTATAGATTCTTCCCCCCACCCCTCCTTTCAGTAGCCCAGGTGTCTTTAGCCAATCAGGATGAACTTCATCTGGGCCAGGCAGGGGAGGGGTGGCTCTTTGCCGCATTTGCATGCAAATAGCTGTGGCACTGGCCATCAAAGACATGGGAGACTCTGCAGGGGTCAGGAGCCCTCAGAGAAACTATGTACATTTTGCATTTCCCAGCCCCCAGCTGGGATTATACTCGTTTACATGTGTGGAGGGGTGTGTGTTATGGTGCAGGAAACTCTGACGCTTTTTCTCCACACTAATTGATAATGAAAGGGTTTTACCCTTAAAGGTGGCCTACATTTTAAGTAAATAAATAAATAAATATGTATAGATGCAAATTTAGAAAGAATCATTATACTTTAAATAGAAATACGGGTGGGTCCATCTCACCATAGTGGGCAAGACTGTGACCAGGTGATCTGTGTGCCTGCCTGTCCAGGGTCTACCTGTGGATAGGCAACAGTTCTGATGGTTCTTTATCTTTAAACCAGACTTGGACCGGACAGACCTTCAAACAGAGGACTGTCCTCTGTAAAAGAGGGCACATGGCCACAGCCCACTGCTGTTACTAGGGGCTGCTTCTCTACATGAGGCATTTATTGTGTGCTTGTGATCCCTCACTCACGGATGTTTGCAGGGCCTTTCCACAACGTCATCATCCTCCAGGGCCTCTCCCATGTTTTCCAGACAGTTTTGTGGGGGTTTTGGAGCGAAGAAAGTCAGGTATTAAATTTCAAAACGGAATGAAAGCCTCCTATAAAGTCACAGTTCTGCTATACTGGAGCGAAGAAAGTCAGGTATTAAATTTCAAAACGGAATGAAAGCCTCCTATAAAGTCACAGTTCTGCTATACTGCAGCTATACCACAGCACCACCTTGTGGTTGGTTAATAGAATATAAAGAAAGGCAAAGAAAGACAAACCCTGGGGAACCACCAAACCCACCCACCACCACCCCACATAAAGGACACACTTTCCCTCCCACAATGAAAATGGAAGAAGCCTCAGTAAAGTGGTGGGTTAAACCCCTCATGTAGAGAAGCCCTTAGTCTCTGAAGGTCTGTGGATCTAACCCGGCCTTTCACCACAGCTGTCCTCCAGATGCGTTGAACTACAACTCCCATAATCCACAAACAGCTTGGCCATTCATCAGATTAATCCCTGGATCAGGGAGAAGCACCCCCCCCATTATTTATTTACTTATGTGTGTGTTTGTTTCAAACCGGGAGCCTGGAAGGAAGGCCTTTGCACGCCTTTCCAACCACAGCAAGAGAAACAACGGTCGGCCCCGTGTCCTTGTGATGTTTAGAGGACTATCCAACAAAACGCCACACACACACACCCCTCCCTCCCCGCCCCAGCACTTCCTTGGCGGCCCAATAAATATGTAAAAAGCTGCAGAGGCCGATTTAATCAAGAGCAGAGAGAGAGAGAGGAGGAAGCAGAGCCGCCCTGGGATCGGGGGGGGGGGGATGAGAGAGGGGAGTCGTTCACTCCCTGCAAAAGTGAGATGAGGCCTTGGACCGATCCGCAACATTTTCAATCATTTCCCCTCTTCTTCTCCCCACCCGCCCTTTGCCGTGCACTAAACTCATTTCATTCTGCCAGCTTTTATGGCTGTGGGGATGATCTATGGAGACACCGCCATTACTTCGGTGTGTGCCAGCCACATAAATACTCGCAGCCGAGGGACGAGGAAGGGGGAAACGCTCCACCTTGGGGAGGAAACAATAACAGTAAAAGAGACGGAGATGGAGGAGGCCTGGAGAAACCTAGTGCTCTAGCCCTTTGCCTTTGCCTTGAATTGCTCCTAGTAATCCCCTGATGCTCCCCCACTCATGACCGCTTTGTAGGTGTCAGGGGTGGAGCGAAGTACCAAAAAGATCTGGGGCTCAGGCCCAGGGGACACACACACAAAAGCACAAAACCCTATACGGCTCCAGTCCAGTCTATCTCAAGGAGCGTCTCCAGCAACACCAAGTGGGCCGCTCAACAAGATCTGCCACGGACGGCCTTCTCCTTGTCCCTTCAGCCAGAGCAGCTAGACTGGTGGGGACAAGGAAGAGGGCCTTTTCTGTGGCGGCCCCCGTACTGTGGAAGTGGAACTCTCTCCCGAGTGACCTCCTCCATGCCCCCTCTCTGCTGAGCTTCCGCCGCTCATTAAAAACCTGGCTGTTCAGGTGGGAATATGGGGTGGGTTAAGATTTTAAAATTTTTATACTGTTTTAAATGTATTTTATTGTTTTTATTCTATGTACATCGCCCAGGGTGGCCGGTTGCCGGCCGCCGGCCAGATGGGCGATTAATAAATGTAAATAATAAATAAATAATAATAAGCTAATTTACCTATCCTCTAAAGCAGGGCTCTCCAACCTTGGGTCCCCAGATGTTGCTGGCCTACAGCTCCCAGCATACCCAGCCAACATGGCTAATGGCAAGGGATTCTGGGAGCTGTAGTCCAGCAACATCTGGGGACCCAAGGTTGGAGAGCCCTGCTCCAAAGTTTCTCTAGGGCTCTGTCTCCGAAGGACACACCCCTATTTCAAGTAACTTGTAAGAGGGGATGTATGGACAGGGGGGAGGAGGGTGTTTGATTTCAGAAAGAAACCTGAGGCAGAAAGAAGATTCAAGGGCAGGCAGCAGAAAGTGAAGCACATGTGGGCAAAAAGCCAGCTCATAGGGGGATCAGATGCAACAGAGATCATCAGGGCCCCTGGACCTTTCTTCCAGCAAGTGCCCATGGACAGCAGGGTGGTGGGGCAGATGGCCTCCCAGAGATTCGGGGCTCCAAATGAGAGATTCGGGGCTCCAGCCCTAGTGGGCCACCCCCTAACACCGCCTCTGGTAGGTGTGACCAAGAGCAAATGAAGATGGCTTCAGGGGGCAGAGGCTGGGCAAACTGCCTCCTCTATATTGGTGGGGGCCCAGTCACAGGGTTACCTACCTGGTGGCCAGGGCCAGGTTTGAGGGGCCCCTGGGAAAGATGCCCTCTAGCCTCTCCCTACCAATGGGCCCCCCATGCCACCTTGGCGGGTCGCCCTGTAAGCCTACCGGGTGGTGGCAGGCAGCCATGGGAACTGACATCCTTTCCCCCTCTTCTTTTCTTTTTAAAACCCTATTTTTACTCAGGCCGGCAGCACTCGGAAGCAGCCCAGAAGCATTCTGGGAAATGAAGGTGGCAGGCGGCTGCAGCCCCACATCAGCACGTCCCTTCTGAGCACCACCAGTCCTGCCGCCCCAGTGCCAAAAAAAGTCTCGAAAAGAAAAAGGGGCGTTGGTGACTGATGTCAGTCCCGATAGGCCCTCTGGAGCTCAAGGGCACCAACATTTGCCCCACCATGCCTGATTGCTGGTAATTAAGTGGGTAAATGGGTAAGATGTATACATACATACATTTATTCATGGCAACCATATACAGGTTGTAGCCAAAAAATTACAAACATATAAACAGGGATAGTTAAGACATTCTTAAAAACTATTACAACTCTCTTAAAAACTATAAAACATTCTTTAAAATTGTTAAAACTCTTAAAAAACTATAAAACATTTACCATTTAACAGTTTTGGGACCATGAACACATATCTAGCAATTACTTCTATTGGTGGGCTTGTCAACTTTTCTCAAATATGACAAATAAGTGTTTGATGATGTTTCAGTTGGGTAGCGTCTGAGTTAGCACCCCTATGTATTATGCATGCCAACCCCATGCTCACCAGAGAGGTTTCAGATCTTTTATAGAGTTGTAACTTGCGTTGCCTCAAGTGTTGGTTCCCTATGCTACACACATTGACACACTTATGTTTGCATTAGTAATGGAGATTTTAGCAAATGTACTTAGAGAAGATAGGAATAAATGTGGGATAGGGATTAAGGAGAAGACCAAAATAAATCTCTTTGCAGATGATACTCTTTTAACAATTGAAAATCCTATGGAAAATATGGATAGGATGGGAAATCACTTAAAGGAGTTTGGGGAAGTAACAGGGCTACAGATTAACTGGGACAAGTCTAATTTGTTGTTTAATTATAGTAAAAGAGAAGAGATGGAAATGTGTAGGGAAAAAAGTAATGTTAAGATTAATAATGTAATTAAATATTTAGGAATTATAATTCCAAAAGATATAGATAAATTGGGAGAACAGAATTATAGGAAATTAAAGAATGAGGTTAAGAATAAAACAGAGGAGTATTAAAAAAATTGGACTTTCCTGGTTTGGTAGAATAGCTTTGATTAAAATGAAGATTCTGCCCAAGATTAATTTTTTATTTAGGATGATACCAATTGCGATATCAGATAAGGAACTTAAAGAATGGCAAACAATTATTAATACATATTGTCAGGGCTTTTTTTCTGGTGGAACTCACCGGAACTGAGTTCCAGCACCTTTTCTTCTATTAATTGCATTACAATTTAATCGCCATCTACTCCCGAGGAAATGTAATCCAAGAGTTCCGGTACCTTTTTCTCCAGAAAAAAAGCACTGCATATTGTAATGGAGGGGAAAAGTCTAGGATTACTAAAACAAGATGGTATAAAGCGCAAAAAGCAGGGGGTTTGGGTCTTCCAAACTTAAAATGGTATTACGGTATATAGCTAATCAATTAAGACATACAGTGGATATTATAGCACGGCCTAAAGAAATAATGTGGTTGGAGTTAGAAACATCTGAATTACGAAATACTTTGGATAATATACTTTTTCTTAAAAAGAATAACAAAATGATAAAAAAATATAGACAACCCCTTTTAAAGAACATTTTTAGAGATTTGGAATACGAGGAATATATTTATACCAGGGATTTCTCCTTTAACTCCGGTGGTGGCTCTAAATGACTTTCCCGAAAATTTAAGAGTGGATTTGGAGGGTATATTAAGAGAAGCAAGGGTTATTAGATTATCAGATTGGGTGGAAAAGATGGGGACTAGAGATCAAATAATAGGAATTGTTGGGAGAAGAAGAGTGTCGTGGTTAAATTTATTACAGTTAGAACAGTGGTCGAAGAAGTGGAAAAGGAAAACTGAGGATGAGAGAGATTTAATTTTGAAAAGATTGTTAAGCCTAGAAATGGTTTAGAAGGGAACACGTCTACAAGAGGTATAACAAGGGATTTATACAGATTGATTCAAAAAGCAGAAGAACAAGATGACCATCTTAAGACAGTATGGGATAATGAATTTGAAGAGGTGACCTCGAAGGTGGGCTGGAACAATATATGGGATAGACGGATTGTGAAAGTTATGTCAACTAGGATAAAGGAGAATTTCTATAATAATATGGAGATGGTACCTAACTCCAGTAAGATTAAATAGAATAGATAACATTTGCTCCGCACTTTGCTGGAGAGGATGGAGAGTAAATAGGTACATATGTTCATATGTGGTGGAGTTGTAAAAATGTTCTGGAATTTTGGCGAGAGGTTTTTACAGAAATATCGGAAATTATTGGTATTAATTTAGAGGTCTGTCCAAAATTAGCTTTGTTATCAATAACGGAGCAGCTTATTTGTGACCAAAATACGAAGGAGTTAATTGTAAACTTGTTAACTGCGGCCAGGTTAATGATAGCGAGGAAATGGAAAGTACAACATGTTTTTCTAATAACTGACTGGTATAAGGAAGTTTGGGATATAGCCCTAAATGATAAATTAACTTGTAGTATCAAATGCAAAAAGGGGCAGTTAAAGAAGAATAATTTTATGGATATATGGAATCAATTATTAAACTATGTATTAATAAAGGGGAAGGGTTAAGTGTGGGTTGTCATTGAACAGTGGGTTGTTGTTGAAATGTGGGTTATTGTGTTGTCTGAACCCAGCCAAGATAACAAACCATGGTGAACAACCCACAGTTCACAATCCAATAATAAACCATGGGTTCTCTTCATGGGTTGTTAACTTGTTCGTGGTTAACAAGCCATGGTTTGTTAGCGCAGCTGGGTTCAGACAACATGATAACCCATGTTTCAACTACAACCCACAGTTCAACTACAACCCACGCTCAACCAATACTCAACCCTTGAGAGTGCGTTATCGTGTTGCCTGAACCCAGCCAAGATAACAAACCTTGGTGAACAACCCACGGTTCACAACCCAACAAAAAACCATGGGTTATTCGAGGTTAACAAGTCATGTCTTGATGGCGCAGCTAGTTTCAGACAACATGATAACGCACAGTTCAACAACAACCCACACTCAATCCTTAAGTGTGGGTTATTGTGTTGTCTGAACCCAGTCACCGGCTAGAGGAAAATGGAATTGTCACAAGCATCCAGGCTTCCAGCTTTCCCCATAATCTGCTAGTAATGTTTGTGGGAGGACTTGGCCCAGACATTGGACCCTGTGGTCTGCCCGTGTTTGTATCCAGCAGGGCCCCACTGACAAGAGCGCCCTGGACTTCCTCCTCCTCTTGCAACCTGCTTGTTCACTTTCTCTTTGGTCCATACAACGGTATTATTGGTGAGGAGGAGGATCAGGAGACGCCACGGCCTTCTTGCTCACAGGCTCTCTGCCTGTCAAGCAAGCAAGTGGTAGACATGATAAGAACGAAGATGAGAAGCAGTAGCAGCTGGCGACCGTGGCGGTGAGAAGGTAGACTCACTGAGGGAGGGGGGCCCATTGAAGGTGTCTTGCCCAAGGACCCCCAAATACCTGGATCCTGCACTGATGGCACGACACTGCAAATGTTCAAGGAGAGACTTGTAACGGCGTACCAAAAACTGAAGGAAAAAAAACCCGCACGGTGCCCACTGTGCAACTGGCTCACCATGGACCAGGGCCCTCAAAAACCTGGCGCTGGAGCTCACTTCCTCCGTCTTGCCTGGATTAAGTTTCAGCTTGTTCACCCTTATCCATCCCCAAACCAGCTCCAGACACCAGTTCAAATTTCCATACCCTCCCTGAGATGAGTAGAGGGAAATGAAAAGCTGGGCTGAGTGTCATCTGCATATGGATGACACCTCAGCCCAAACCCCGGATGACCTTCCCCCAGTGGCTTCATGTAGATGTTAAAACGTATAAGGGACAAGATAGGGACAGTCACAAGTGGGAAATACAAAAAGTGCTATAAGAATGTCCAGTGAAAACACATTGTTTACTTGTTACAGCCATGCCAATATGAAGCTAGGCCCAGCAATGGGCGCACAGGTTTTCACGCATAGTATCCTAAGGAAACGTGATCGCTATGACTGGGGTGGCAGCATCAACCAAGAGCAGGATTAGAAGGTGTGGAGGCAATCCCAGTGGGGAAAGTCCCACTGACTGAGGGGAAACCCCTTAGTCCTGAAGGCTCTTTCTGACTTGTACAGAGGTTGCTCAGAGACCTTTATGATGCGCACCACGATGCCTCTAGCCTCCTCTTCTTATCTAAAACCAGCATTGGCAAGGTGCACAGTGCCATGGTTGCATGGTCACATGGTGTACTTTGATTTTGTTACTTACAACTATGGAGGAGACAACTTTATATAGTGGTTTCTTTGCCCTTTGGGGATCCTTTTTAACCCTGGGCAGAAATGCTATCTTGGCAACAGTCCTCTATTTCATCTGGGCACTTCTGCAAAGATTCCCTGTGTGGGATATGATTTATGACTGGCTCCAAAGAAGCTGCACTCGTCCTTTGGCCTTCCCAGACATTTTATCCAAGTTTTCATCCATCACAGAATGGGTAAATATTACATTAGTCGCTTTGGGTGGCCCGCTGATCTATGAAAAAGCAGTCATGGCTAAGGGTAAGGTGACATTTCTCAACAACGGGGTGAATTCACATAACCCATGGAATTCGCTGGACCTAAAATTCTCTTATTAGGGAGCCAAAATTGTATAATTGGAAGAAAGAAAGAAAGAAAGAAAGAAAGAGAACACCTCATTAATTCTGATTCTGTTATTCTAGTTTTCAAATAATTTGGAACAGTTTGATACGAAAACAAGAAAAGGAAGGACATGGAGATATTGTCAAGCGTTTTGTGTCTTAAACCTTTCTTGAGTTGCTCATGAGAACTAGAAACTTGATAATTCAGAACATTGAATTGCGTGTTCATCAGTGGGTTCTGTGCAAGCACACATCCCTTGGGAAAAGGGAACACCAACATGTGGATCTGATAAAAGAGAGAGGGGTGAGGGGTGCTTTAGCACCTGGATATGGGAATGCAGAGATGTGAGAGTTCTTGACAGATGTGACTCTAATGAGAGATGAAAGCCTTATAAAATGGCGCAGGTGACAGTGAAACCTGGGGAGGGGGCAACGAATGACTGTGTGCCTGCTGTGAGAGGGAAGTGGAGAGGCACCCCACGCCATTATTTCCTGTACAACCAGGCCTCTCATCGTTTTCTTTCTTCATGACAGGCCCCTCAGGGCATCAGGAGGAGACTGCAGCAGTTCAGGCAGCAGGAGACTGCAGGACAGAGTGAAGGTAACAGTCTTTCTGACCCCCCCCACCCCCCCACATCTTAAGCTAGAGCTCCCACTCATTGTTATGAAAATTTATATCCTGCCTGCCTTCCTACAGAGACTTTACTCAGCATGTCTCACAGCTTAAAGAACAGAACAACCCATTTCCAGATCAAACCAACAGCAATAGCAACAACCGTTTAGAGCAGTGTTCTCCTCCAACCTTGGGTCCCCAGATGCTTTTGGCCTACAGCTACGCTGGCTGGGGCATGCTGGGAGTTGTAGGCCAAAAATATCTGGGGACCCAAGGTTAGAGAACACTGGTTTAGAACGTTATAGAAGAGGCAACGTTGAATTATTATAAGCCTGCTGGAAGAAAACTATCTTGGTGATGTGAGCAGCCCTGAACAGGTGCTGCAGGGAGGGACCAGAGCTCAGTGCGAGAGAGCACGTGCTTTGCATGCAGAAGGTCCCAGGTTCGATGCCCGGCATCTCCAGGCAGGGCTTGGAAAGAATCCTGCCTGAAACCCTGGAGAGCCATTGCTGCCAGCCGGTGCCGACAATACAGGCGGTCCCCGGGTTACGAACGAGATCCGTCCGCCTTTCAGTCGGATTTGTATTTCATCTGTGGCATCACGACTCACTCAGGCCTTTCCGTTCCTTTGCAGGTGCTGCGCAGCAGCTCTTTGCCAGGCTGCCCGATGGGGGCTCCCTCCGTCAGCTGCTCTGCGACGATCCAGCCTGCACGGTGTGCGCGCGTGCCGCTCGGAAGGCAGTGCAGCTGATGCACTCCCAGGGAGCAGAGAGCCGTGGCCCCGCTGGCCACAGGTCCCCACTCTCCCCTGTGCCGTGCATGGAAGGCCCCAGCCTGCCTGGCATCTCTGCCCCAGAGAGACCAGCCTCATGCAGCAGGTCTCTGTACGTTCCCGACAGCTTCCCGACAGCGGGAAAAGAGAAAACGTCTCATGTTCGAAAGGACGCTCCCTTTGCCTGGGAGGAACGCAGTGACTTTTCTGGGGACGAAGATCGCTCAGAGGAGGACCTCTTCGCCTCATCCTCTACCACATGTGAGACATTTCTCCTTAGCCAGACAGAATCCACTTCCGGCCTCTCCGAGTTCTCTTGCAGTTGCTCGAAAGGCCACAGATCCACCAAGTGCCATAAACAGTGGAAGGGCCATCGAGATTCCTCCGGGACTGAGATGGAGGCATTTGCAGAGTCCCAGAGGAGCGAAGGTGAGAGTTTCTTTCTCCAGGCAAGGATATACTCCCGGAACTCACTACGAGAGGCCCGCCATAGCAGAGTGAATGAGAGCAAGGTGCTTAGAGCACAGAGAAAATCCTCTTCTAGCGCAATGACCCGATCTGGGCTGCCCCCACCCGGAGATGGCAGGGCACAGGCGGTAGAATGTACAGCGGTGGAGGAGGCTGTGACCGCGGGCTTGGAATTGCACTGGGCGGCGAAGAGAGTGCAGCATCTCCTGGGGCCGCCCCCCGCCCCCCTCCGCTCTCTCAGAAGCTGCATCATGGCCTCTGCTCCATATTCCACTTCCTGCAGGCGCCTGCGGGAAATTGATGTGAGGACCAGGGCTGAGGCCCTCTCCTTTTTGGCTGTGAGGGCCAAGAGGAAGCTGGAGCTGCACCTGAAGAAAATGGCTCAGCTGAAGCGTTGGCAGCTGCCCCAGAGGGTGCAAGAGGCCCTCCGGCACATGAAGGCACCCCCTCTGCCCAGGGAGGGGAGGACTCCTTCGGCAGCCCGGAAACGGAGACCCGGGCCAGCTGGCCAGCTTAAAAGTACAAGAAAGGTGCAGGCAACTGTCTCAAACCTCCCCGCTGCTGCTGAAATCTTCGACTTGACTGCTCCCAGCTCCCAAGCAAAGCTCCAGGCCCACATTATGAAGAAATCTGTGGAAATGGGGCTGGAGGTTCTCCCTTCAATTGTAGGGCATTCCCAGAAGGTGACGAATGCAAGCGTGAGGAGTTGGCCTCTGCCCAAACTTATCCCCCTTGGTCGAAGCCATCCTCAGTGGAGGAACAGGCTATGCTTGAGTCTTCCGGGGAAAGCAGACCCTGTCGAGATGAACATTAAGTGCAAATGCATCCACTCCCTGTGGGGTCTTCCAACACTGTACATGCAGTCCGTGGCCAAGATTGTCCCCAGTGCCCCTGCATTGCCAGCTGCCCCTTCCTGGGTGCATGCCTTGGTTGAGTTTGGCCATGCAAAGCCTGCCTTCGTAGCACCCAATGACTGGAAGAGCTTGGAGTCCCACATCCTCAAGAAGAGGCTTCAGCACCACTGGAGGCTGCCCGGCCTAGTGCAACGGTCTTTGAAGCAGTTCTTCTTGCCTGCCCCGCCATCACCGACTTGCTTGGCCAGGGTGGTCTGGGACCAGCTCGACGTGCGGATAGTGACTGGCAACAACCAGCTCTTTTTCATCCGCTTGGAGATAAAACAGCAGCTGGAGGCTCACCTCAGGAGCAAGGTCATAGAGCGGCTGTGGGGCCTACCTAGGCGGGTGTTAGAATCTCTGCAGGTGTTCATTGCAGTCTCTCCTCCACTGACCAAAGAACACAAAGAGGAAGGGAAGACTTTTGCAATACCTCTGACAGGGAAAGTCAGGAAGGAGATGAGGAGGACATCAAGCTTCTCCAAGAAGCCTGTGGGCGCTTCAAAGGACCTTTGCCCAGAGCTAAGCTGGGACTGGAAGTGGCAGGCACTGCAAAGACACTTGGCCAAGAGAGCCCTCGAGATCCAGCTGGGCATGGTTGCACCAATAGTTCAGCGGTCTCGAGAAGCTGCCCGCCAGGCATTGAAGCTTGCACTCCCTAAAGTCTTGCTGCCTGGGTCGAGTCCCCTAAAACTAAGATTGCAGCACCTCTTTTTTGTGGACCAGGCAGTTCTTGGTCACATCCAACTCAACCTCACCCACAAACAGCTGACCTACCATTGGGGGCTGCCAACAACGTACAAGAAGTCCCTTGCCCAACTGTTCCGGGTCGCCGCGTCGCCTGCACCCACTGCTCGATTGCCCAGCCAATCCGCTGCGTTCAGCTTCACTGCAAGAGAGGCCCTGTTCATTGGTCAGGGAACTCAAGAGGCACTGGAGTGGCACGTGAGAAGGAAGACCCTGCAACACGCCTGGGGGCTCCCAGGTCTCATCCGGAGATCCCTTCAGTTCCTCCTGCCAGCCACCCCCCGTATTCACCCTCAGAAGGTCAGGCACAAGGAGGTGGCCATTTCCCGAACTGAGCTCTACTTCCTCAGCAAGGCCAGCAAAAGGGAGCTGGAGAGAAATGTGCAGAGAAGAGTAATCCAGCAGCAGTGGCTGCTGCCTAAGAGGGTTCTTGAGTCCGTGGGACTTCTCTACCCACGAGGTCAGCTTGGCCATATAATAGCCCCGGAGTCCTGGGGTGCGGGTCCCGGAGGTAAAGGGCAGAGAAGCAAGGAGCCCAAAGGGATGGTCTCTGCAGCCCCACAGCTGCCTCCCGCCTCACAGGCCGGGGGTCAGGTGACGCTGCAGCTCCACCTGGCTAAGAAGTGTGTGGAGATGCAGTTGGAGACTTTCCCAACTGTCGCCGTGTACTCTCGGAGACGTTCAGCACTGACGTCCAGGCAGCCTCTGCCCAAGTTAGTTCCCCCCGGCTTCAAGCCCTCGCAGCCCCGGAACGCCTTCCTGCCTTTCGTGCACGCCGAGGATGCCAGGAGGCTGGAGGTGTCCGTGCGGCGGCGCCACCTGGCCTCTCTCTGGGGACTGGGGACACGCTACGCGGAGGCCACTGCTGGGATGGTGCCCAGGCCGCGCTTCTGCCCGGTCGGTCTCAGGAAAGCTGCCTTTGAATTTGCAGAAGCGAAGACACCGTTCTGCCAGGGGTCACCCAGAGAGGACTTAGAGCTGCACGTCAGGAAGAAAACGATACAGCACGAGTGGGGGTGCCCTTCCCTCGTGCAGAGGTCGCTCCGGGGCTTCATGCGAGAAACGCCCACGTTGTCCCATCCTTCTCAGACTGGGACTCAGACCTACGTGCTGCCTCAAGAGCTGGCTTTCCTTCCTCGGGGAATCAGCGACCACCTGGAACTCCACATTCAGAGGATGAAGCTGCAGCGGAGGTGGGGCTTGCCACAGAGAGTCCTCGAGTCCTTGGAGCACCTCGTCCCCCTTGCTCCTTCGAGAAGGGCTCCTTTTCCTCAACGTGGCAACAAGGAAGAGGAGTTTGCACAGGCTGAGCTCAGCACCGGAGAAGCTCAGGCAGAGAATGCAGGGTGGATGGAGTCCCGCAAGATCACCCCGAAGAAGAAAGGTGGCTTGCAGGACCACCTGAGGAATCCTCTGGAGGGCCATCTCAGGAAAAAGTCTCTGGAGATTAAATTCCAGTTGACGGTGGGCTATAAGGCATCTGCCACCTGCATCAAAAGAGCCCCTCTTCCTAAATTTCCCTCCTTTTCCTTAGCGGTGAGACCCAGAATGGCTTCTTTGCTTTTTGTGGAGCAGGAGGCTCTGGCCAAGATTCAAATGAACATCAAGCGCAGGTACCTTGCATACCTTTGGGATCTACCCAGTCTGCACACTGAATCTCTGAACAAGATGTTTGGAAGAGTCCCAGAATGGCCACTGCCTGGAAAAGCCACCACCGTAGGAGGTTCACTGAAGGTGCCCATGCTCAGTGAAGGAGCCACGGGGGAGGCCATCTACCCAAAGAGCCTGAAGAAGACAAAATCTATGGGCTCTGGAGCAACAGAACTCAAATCCTCTAAGCTGGACTCATCTTTCATCACAAAAGAGGCCTCAGATCTTCTGGAAATGAATGTCCAGCACAAGAAGTTGCAGCATGTGTGGGGCTTGCCATCCACTATTCAAAGATCCCTTCGTGCATTTGCCCCATTCCTCTCAGAACCGCAAAGGGCTTCCACGGGACTGGGCATGGCCACCACAAGCCCATGGGACAACATACACGTGAAGGTCAAAACAACCCAAAGCCTGGTCTTCTTGGATCTGGAGACAAAGGGACGCCTGGAGGCACACGTCAAGAGCCAAAGCGCGGCACACAGATGGGGCCTTCCCAAAAGGGTTCAGGAGTCGCTGAGGAGATTTCTGCCTCCCGGTCCCCCTTTCCGATCTGGAGTGGACCGACTGCAGCCTCCTTTGCTTGGTCAGAGCAAATCGTTCCCCACAGATGAAGCCCGAAATCTTCTGGAGTTCCACACCCAACGCAAGAAATTGCAGCATGTGTGGGGCTTGCCATCCACTATTCAAAAATCCCTTCGTGCATTTGCCCCATTCCTCTCAGAACCACAAAGGGCTTCAACGTTCCTTACGGAGGAAGCCTGGGAATGTCTGGAATCCCATGTACGGCGCAAAAGGATCCAGCACATTTGGGGGCTGCCGTCTGTTGTTCGAAAATCCCTTCGTGCATTTGCCCCATTTCTCCCTGAGCCACAGAGGAGCACAAAGGCTAGAGCGGCAGTGCGCATCACCACGGCGAGATCGGGAGCCCCAGAAAAAGTGAGTGGCAGTGTCCAGATGCCACGGCCTCTGGCAGAGGCGATCATCCCACATAAGCTCCTGCAGGTCTTGTGTACAGATGTAAAGAATTGCCTGGAAGCCCACTTGAGGAGTTGGGCTATGAAGCATAGGTGGGGACTTCCCAAGCTGATTCAGGATTGCCTGAGGGCAACTCCTTCTCCTCGACTTGAGTCCCGCGCTGAACAAAGAAAGCATTGTGGACGTCATGGAGAATCCCACCAGCATGAAATGAATACCAGTTCTGAGGGAGAAGAGTCACTTCAGCTAGCCAGGGAAAGAGCCCCAAGAAGGGTGAGGAAGGACAAGCACCAAAGGAAACGAGCAGTGGCCACAGGTGCAGGCGCTGAAGTGACCGACTTCATGTCTCGTGAGGTGGAGCTGCCTTTCCTCACAGATGAGGCCTGGAAACTTCTGGAGTTCCACATCTTGCATAAGAAACTGCAGCGTGTGTGGGGCTTGCCCTCCACTGCGCTGACGTCTCTGCATGTCTTTGCCCCATTTTCCCTTAAGGCAGGGAAGCACATTGGAGAGGGTGTGACCAAGACTTGCCCATGGGATGGGGGAGAAGGGCGAGCCATTGTCCAGGATGTTTTGTTCCTCAACCCAGACACAAAGGAGCGCCTGGAGGCCCACGTGAGACATATAACTGCAGAGCACAGGTGGGGCCTCCCAAAACATGCTCAAGCGACACTGAAAGCCTTTCTGTTTTCTGCACCACCTTCCGCCTGCCAAGGTGTCCAGGCCTTTGAGGACGGTAGCGCCTCAAGCGGGGTCTCCCAGAACTCAGGGCAGCGCTGCCAGCAGGCATCACCTGCATCTCAAGATCAAGGCAGGGGAGAAGCAGAGGGCGAATGCCATGTGCAGCCAGCGTCTGGCTTGCTGCAAAAGACACGTGGTGATGGGGGAGGCAGAAGGGAGGAGGGTGGCACCTTCTCCGCCTCCAAGGAACAGCGCCCTTTGTCTCCAGGGGGCACGTCCCAGTTCAGCACAAAATGTGAGTGGGAGACAGTGGGAGACTGGGACAGCGACAAAGACGGGATCGGCACAAGCGAGCGGCTGGGGAAGGAGAGAGGCAGCAGCAGTGGTGCAGAAGAGACAGCCGGAGAAGGGACGGGGAGCCCGAGGGCTGCAGATTCCTCGGCGTCTGGACAGCCTCAAGTATCGCCAGAGAACACTGCCCCTTCCTCAACAGCCCCGCTTAGAGAAGCAAAAGCCACCCGAAGGCATACGAAGCTACACGGCACGCCAGCAGAAGCAGCTTCTGCACCGTCCGGACACCTCACTGCACCACCATCGGCAATGGATGAGGTCCCAGAAGCCCCGGCGCCACCCAGGCACCTTTCCGCATCCCCAAAGAACAGACCGCTCTTTGGGACACCAAGAGGCGGGGAGATCCCCAGGACAGATCAGGCGCCCAGCAAAAGATCTGGGGAACGCAGCCACTGCCCTCAATTTGTAGGCGGTGTGTCTTCCCCTGATGAAAAAATTTCCATCATCGGGAGAATCCTGGAGAGAAAACTGTGCCTGCAGCAAGGCCTGTGCCTCTGGAGGCAATGCTCGGTGTCCCCAGAGTGTGTGGTCTCCGGGAAGGAAGCGCATGCTTCCCACAGCATGAAGGAGCCAGGGGTCTTGGAGTCTGGCAGTGGGGGGAAAAGAACAGTTGTGGGAGAAATGTGCACCACCGGACCTCAAGTTGGAATGCACCAAATTTCTGGGAAGAAGGCAGAAGCGATGCTGAGCAGGGGAACACCGGCATCCCCCAAAAAACCTTCTCCCGGCCAAGGGGCATTTGCCAAACACGGGGGCAGTCTGCTCTCCGGGACACCAAGAGGGAGCGAGGTCCTCAGGCCGAGCAAGGGATCTGAGGACCATGGTCACCACACTCCATTCGTAGGCGGTGTGTCTTCCGCTGATACAAGATTGTCCATGCTTGGTAGCATCCTGGAGAGGAAATTGTTGCTGTTGGATGGACTACACATCTGGAAGCGGAGAAGTGAAAGGCTAGGGGTTGCTCTGGAAGCCAAAGGAACTGGGAACCTTGTTGGGGTGTGAGGAGCAGAGTTCTGGGAAGGTTTTTGGTTGGTCGTTTATATTTTGTACGACATTTCCACCAATAAATTTCTACTTTAGTAGCACTGTATTCAGGGACTGCAATGCTTGGGGGGGGCGTGTCCTGCTCCTAGGGCCGAACCCTTGAGCGGTGACCCTGGATCCTTGCTTGGCACAACGTGCTCAGGGCTGGACGTGTTCTCTGTGCCTTAAGAAAAGAAGAAGAGAGAAATGACTATTCTGTTCCAGAGTAACTCAACGACTACAACAAGGAAAGCTGAATTCTCCAACCCATATGAATTATGCACAGTTTGAGACAAGAATATGGTCAACTAGGCCAGCAGGTCTGCTCCCAAACATACTTTCCACTGAGGTGCAGCTGCTGCAATTCCTTGAAAGGCTTTTAAACTTAAATCCCCTGTGGAATGACACCTTAACAGTGTCCCCACTGCTAGGTTTGCATTAGCGATGGGCAAGCTCCCCGAGCTCTCCTTGGGCTGACTTGGAAATGAAACAATTTATTTCACCCCCAAATCGGAAACACTACAGTTCCTGTCATGAGCCAATGGAAAGGGCTCAGGAAATGAATAGCCCCTCTCCACCAGCCCCAGAGGACCCTTCCCTTTACTGACCTGCATGCATGGGATGGTGGAGGGAGTACAAGCAGACAGCGGGGAGAAGAAAGAGGCTTTCCTTCCTTCCACCTCCCTCTCCATCATCCTGGTGCATCATGGAACAGGGACGGGAGGAAGACTGACTTACTTCGGTTTGCCTTTTAATGCACACTTGCTTAATTTTACACTCTTCAACCACGATGTGGACCCAAATTCAGTTATCCTTTTATATTTACACTTCTCTGAGTTTTACAATGGATGCAGTTCTCCAATAAAGACATTAGTTCAAAAGGCATATATTAGGGGGAAAGTGTGCATAAGAATGCGTGTGTAGAGACGGGACCCAGCGCCAGCATCTCTGCAGACATGCCCCGAGAAGCCATGAGAACTGATTCAACATGAGGAGAGGGAGGTAGAAAGTGCTGCCGAGGCACCAAGGGCCAGGGAGCAGGAGACCAAAGAGAATATTTATTTTATTATTTATTTATTATATTTATACCCCGCCTTTTTTCCTGCAAGGCACCCAAGGCAGCTTACATAATCCTCCTCCTCCTCTCCATTTTATCCTCAAAACAACCCTGTGAGGTAGGTTAGGCTGAGGTTGGTTATAGTTTCATAGTTCATAGAGTTGGAAGGAGCCTACAAGGCTATCGAGTCCAACCCCCTGCTCAAGGCAGGAAACTAGAGGAGGGGTCTCCCATCCAAGTAATAACCAGGCTTGACCCTGCTTAGCTTTCCACACTCAGACAAGCTGAGCCAGCGTAAGCCACAGGCCTGTATGTATAGCAAAGGAACTAGTTTTGTTGTTTTGCAGCTCTACTTGTGTATACCAAAGTGTCTCCCCACCTTTCCCCCCTTCCCTGATTTCCCACCTTTTATCGTAATCGGTTTACCTTAAATAAACTTTCCTGGCTGGTTCTACCCCACACGGTATGTGTGGTTCCTCTGTGGTTCAGTGCTAAATCCAGTGTATAGACGAAGGGGAAAGCCCTGAAAAAAGCAGTCTCAGGACGGCAGAGCCAAGGCTGGCAGTTTGGTGCCTTTGTTCTCTCGTCTTGAGGACAGGACCGGTTGGCAGTCCTTCACAAAAACATACACAATAAAAACATTATCAAAAATTTAAAACCAAATTTAAAATGACACAAATAGCTAAAACAAGTTAATGCAATGTGACCAGTAAATTAAAAATAACCACCCCACCATGCACTATTTAGAGTTGTTAAAAGCCTCAGCATAGAGGGCAGTCTTAACCTGGGGCCAAAAGGATTGTAGAATTGGAGCCAGGCAGGCCCCAGGGCAGAGCTTGTTTTAGAGTTGGGGGGCTACCACAGAGAAGGCCCTCCCCCTTGTTGCCACCCTCCCAGCCTCCTTTAGAGGTGGCAATCGGAGGAAGGCCCCAGATGCTGAGTGTAGTGTCCAGGTAGATTGTGGTTGGGAGAGGTGTTCCATCAAGTATTGTGGTCCCAAGCCTTGGAAGGCTTTAAAGGTTAGGACCAGCACCTTGAATGAATGAATCAATCTCTTTATTACAATCATAGACCAGCACAAAATAAAACATTCTCTGCATGCAAGAAGCCCACCGGGTAAACAGTATGCAAAGTACAGTAATACAAATAACTGTACTCATGCTCATCCACATAAAGTAGAAGCACACGCACATATAGCAATTAATTTAAAACTGTTATACAACAAAGAAATACAATAAGATACACTAAGTTTCTAAATAAAACAATTACAATTTCTAAATAAAGGCAGTTCCAAAACCTACGGAGATCCGGGTTCTAGTCCCCGCTCGGCCATGAAACTCACTGGGTGATTTTGGGCCAGTCACTGACTCTCAGCCTAACCTATCTCATAGGGTTGTTGTGAGGATAAAGTGGAGAGGAGGAGGATTATGTAAGCCGCCTTGAGTTCCTTGCAGGAAAAAAGGTGGGGTATAAATATAATAAATAAATAAATAAATAAATAAAATGCTTTCAAAGCTCTCCTAAGTCCTACCGGAGTTCTTGATAAGATTGCAGCAGCATCTGCATATAAGAGGGATGAGATGTGCTTACCTGCCAATTTGGGGGGGTAAAAGCTCAGATTATCAAGATAAGATATAATATCATTTATATAGAAATTAAGCCCCCACAAAGGAAAAGCCCACTCACATCTGATGAAAGTCTATGAACGTTTCTGCCACAATAAATCTGTTAGCTTTTAAGGTTCAATGAGACTCTTGTTGGGTTGTGTTCATAGAATCATAGAACAGTAGAGTTGGAAGGGGCCTACCAGGCCATCGAGTCCAACCCCTGCTCAATGCAGGAATCCAAGTTAAAGCATCCCTCACGGGTGGCTGTCCAGCTGCACCCTGAGTGGCTGTTAACAGGCAAACTGTTGGGACTTGAAAAAGATACTAGGAGAGGATATATTATGGAGTAATATCCTTCCTATCCCACGTTAGTGAGATCAGCAGAGTAGAGTCCCTTTCCAGCTTAAAAGAAGCTTAGATTTGGCTAGTGTTAGCCAGTTAGCATTTGGTAATCCAGGATGCTTTAAGGCAGACTGGATTTCCCTGGTTTTGCCCCCTTTTCTCTCCCTCAGAACAATAATCAGAGACACAGTCTTGTAAAAGTTAAAAGTAACATTTACTCACTCAGATTATGCCGTTTCATTCAGGCAGGCTTAAAAGCGTTTCTTACAGTTGGTTACAAGTTCATTTGGAAATACTTGGGGTCTGAACTTGTGGAGTTCAGACCAGCAGCTCAGGCTACATGCTGCTACAAGGACCACACGGAGACAACAACCTGGTGGTGCCAAGCTCAGGAGTCTGAACAGGAAAGAGGAAGTAGCTGGGAGCAACACCCACTTCCCGTTCAGGCTGTTAATGATTCAATGAGTACCTTTCTAGGAAAACCACCCTAGAAGGTATCAGTGATCTTAACCATTTCACCCAATTACCTGGTGAAACATTAGCCATAGGTTTGGACTGCAATTTTAATTATCCAACACAAACAGCACAAGCCTGTCTAAGTTTACTCAGAAGTAAGTCCCACTGTGTGCAGTGGAGCTTACTTCTTAGCATGTGTGTTTAGGATTGCAGCCTAATTCAGCTATCCCGAATTTCTGCTTTTAGTTGTTCTTCAGCAAGGGAGGAAGCCAAAGGCTATAAGCAACTGGCATTGGCACTTTAAACAAACAGACAGACAAAACTTGGAACAGCTACTAGGCTTTTAACAGTGGCACATCAGGCAGAGTTCAACAGGTGAAGCTTTCCCAATCACTTCATCTGCAAATTGGGAAAAGCTTCACCTGCTGAATTTCTGCTTGGCATGTAGCACTTAAAAGTACAGCATCCCCTATCAGAAAAAGGGGCTGGCAACCCTAGCTTCAGACCAATAATAATAATAATAATAATAATAATAATAATAATAATAATAATAATAATAGATTTTTCTTAGGAACAAAATCCTCAAATAAAAAAGACATATGTATTGGATTGATAATAAACATCAGCATTTATAAATAGTGACTTCTAATTTCAAAATACATGCGATTAAGGATCAACCCCTTTCCTGCTTTGTTTTTCTTTAAGGCAGCCTTTCCTAGCCTATTTCCCCCCAGATGTGTTGGACTACACGTCATCCTCATGGGGGAAAAATATGTCTCACCCACAGCATGTTTCCCCACCCCATACCATGTCGCTGCAAAGTGTGCTAGGTCTTCATGTAGCAACATTCCCAACACGGTTCTTAAGAGAATTTTAAAACAACCAGCAGCTGAAGGTAGAAGAGCCATGCCAAAAATAAAGGTGGCATCCCAGCTCAGTGACTGCTTGCCCCACAAGCGATTACAAAGGAGAACAACACAGCAGTAACCAGGAAAAAAAGAAGAAAAATGCCCTGCCCTGCTCTTG